>OZ010797.1:47367006-48090006 GCA_963932465.1 Maratus speciosus | reverse complement strand
AAATTTTAGGTTCAGTTTATACAGATTAACATGAAACATATGTTTTGAAAATTTCATGAAAGATTATTCAGAAGTGTTTGAGATATCGTGCACGTTATGCCCAAAAACGTCATTTGGAGAAAAATGACTTAAAAGTTTCGGAAACGCCGCTTAAGCTATTGAACGTGTATAAATCTAAAAGCCATAACTTCTGTTCAAATAGGAATTTCAAGAAAGCAGTTATATCAAAATGTTCAGAAAAGATCGGAGTTTAACACCTAAAAAGATTAAAATTTCGAAAATTTTAAAGCTTTAAGAATCTTGAGACCCCTTAATAGCTCTGTAAAGTTGGGATATTCATTTATAATCAGCCTGTATAATCACAAACGAAATTAAACTGTAACCTCTACCAAGTTACCGACGATCCGAAAAGCGATCTCTATCATTAGGGAACTCCTAAATTAATATAATTTCTATATTCAAAAAAGCCTTTATAAAAACAATGTTTACAGCTTTTGAAAATGATTTTCGGAAACGTTTCAGAGTAGTTTTTATTCTGCATTAGCTTTTTTTCAACCTTACTATAGGTTTCTTCATTCTAACCATTTACTAATATATTTACAATTTTCCATTTAACTATAGGTTTCCATTCTAAAATAAACATTTTCATGTTCAAGAAACATATTTTACAGATAAACATGATAAATTAACAAAATTAACACTAAAACTAATGTTATTTTGATAACCTCGCATGTATAAATTCATTTAGGCAGCTGAAAATGTTTCATTGAGATTTGATGGCATCCTAAGAAATGATAGTCGGGTTTGTCAAAACTGATTAACGTACAATAAAAACTACTGTGAAAGGTTTGTGAAAATTAGTAACAGCAAAAGGAACTTTGTTTGTATAAATACTGCTTTAAATGTCGGAAATGTCTTGATTTCTGTGGTTTCCAAAGGTAAAAAATGGAATCTTTGGAATCTTGGATTTTGGAAGAGCAATGCTATATGAGGACCCCAGAAGCCAAGGGATACAAGTGACAAAACTTAGATTTCGAGTAAATTGAGTTCAAAGTTGAACATCAATAGTAATTCACTGAATTGAAATATGAAACTGTTGCTTATGTCTCAGTGGTCTATGAACTCTTATTTCAATAAATGTGGGGAAAAAGTGTAGTACCTTTTTTTTAAAAATTATTTATAGCTAAGCAATTATTATAATCATTCGGCACTTGTACCCTTTGGCTTCCAAGCGATACACATGAAATGAAAAATTATGAAATAAAAAAATGAATTTATAAAAATTTTAAGAACAATGTTGATACAAATGAATGAAAGGAAAAAATTTTGTTTTAATATAAGTTTTAAAATTAAAAAATTATGAAATAAAAAAAATAGAATTGATCAAAAAATTAAGGGCGATGTTAATACAAATGAATGAATGGACAAAATTTTGTTCTAATATAAGTTTTAAAATTTTATTATAAGTTTTGAAACATTGAAATTTATAATTTTTTAAAAAATAAAATGCATTTATTAATGCCGTTAAAATGCTTTTATTTAACGTATAAGAAAGTAAATTCTAGAAATAAAAAAATGACGCAAAACGGTTTAAAAATATGGAACAATATTCTTTTAGTGATAACATGGGAACAACACATCTACATTATCTCATCCTCATCAGTTTCATAATTACGATTAGGCTCATCAGCCTGATCTTCAGAAGCGTGCGGGGTTTCAGTCTGTCCTGGTGCCACTTGGTGAGGAAGATCTCGGTAGAAAATGTGGTACACTCAAGGTACAAACTGCAATAGTTCAATGAGATTTTTAAACTTAAGGTACTTGAGTTTTGGTTTTTCTTGTGCTATAGGAAGCTCAGGCAGAACTCTAGGGCATCTTCGGCACAGCTGGACTTCACCTTTAGCTCGTGGAAAGATTCTAATTCACCACCAGCAGTTTCTTTGTAGAATAATGTGAAGGTTTTTTTTTTCTCAAAATGCAGCCACTGCATATTTTGGATACCTTTCACTGACTTTATAAAGAAATGTGCAAGTGACTGGATTAATAAAATCTTCATCTTTTAGCACTTCTACAGTGAAGTTTTTGCTAGAATCATTTACAAGTTTGCTCTGGAACATACAGATCCCTTCCCTTTTAAACCCCTTCTTACTGATTGCTATGAGCCCAAAGTCTTGGTCACATTCATTGTAGTGCCTTAAAATGAAAAAGCGATGATCAACTGTCTCTATGTGTGTATTTTTTATGATGTACAACCAGAACTTTACAATCAAGTGGCTTTTATTCTATCCTCCATAATTGTCACTAAAAGCTGTAATATGCCTGACTTGAGAGGGAAGAGTCTTTATGAACTTCAAAAGACTCTTGGCAACAACGAAAAGTCTGACCTTCATGCCACATGTACATGTGGGCAGTTCCGCTTTCAAGGTTATGAATGTTCAAGTTGTACACCCAAAGTTGACGTAGGTAATAAGCTTTAGAATTAGTTACATGTGGAGTTAGCATGATTTTTTGCAAGTCAAAGCATATCGCGAACTTTGAATCATCCTTTAAATTATGGAATGCGTCTTTGGCTAATCTAGCAGTTTCTGGTTTGCGGAGATGTAGTTCCTTTTGAGTCTCTGCTTGTTTTTTCTCACTTGTATTTCCATGGTCTATTTTCAATTCTAGCGTGTTACACATAACACATGTATCAGAACCCGGTCGATGAAAATTGAGATTAAAATAGGTGTTAAAATTGTGTCTACAGTTTCCTTGGCTGGCTCTACGCTCTCTTCTTTAAGGCAAAAGTGAACATAGAGTTTGTACACCTCCTTTAAATTGTGTTCAAATAAAGTTGAATTTGCTACAAATAAAAAGGCTATACATTATGATGAAGTATCAATTATATTTTTATTTTTATATCTGACATCATTATTTTGCATCAATTAAATTTATAATCGATTTTTGTTCATAAGTTCGTCCTTATAAAAAATTTGAACATTCAATGCAGCTTAGCTTTGAGAAAAAGAAATAAAAACTTTGTCATAAAATTTAGAGTTTTCAGTATTAAAAATATGCTAAGTATTTTATGTAGTGTTACATCCATTAAGCTCAAAACGTTGCATAAGATAATTATAAGTGGTCTAGATCGGCATGATCTCCAATCGTTAGATTATCCGTCTGTGAGCGTACGTACAGTATAATGTTTTCGGCAGAATCTCAAACTCTGAAGAAAAAAATGTCATGTATAGTATATTTTTTTAACCAGTTTGAGAAGCCTTACATATGGCGTTACGCATAAAGATTCCGTTATGCACAGGTTCAGCTTTCGCATTTTTACATAATTGTTCATACAAAAACGATGATGTAAGAATGAACGATTGTTAGATATAACACTGAAAAATAACATTCGTGTTTAATTTAACAATCAGACAGCAATCGGACAAGATATTTCTAACAATGGATTTTCCGCGGTTGCATCAGTTGTAAAGTGGGCGCCAGATGAGTTGGTTAAAAGAGTACAAGCTTCATAATTTAATTTTGAGTAAAACATACCGCCGGCAGGGCTTTTTATTTCTTTTGTCTGCAGCCATTGAAAGTCTCTGCAAAGACGTTTGTGGCAAGTGGAGAGAGTTTGGTAATTATTTCATAGTTATATTCTCATTAATACATACATATCGTGTATAACATATACTAATTTAAATACTTTATATAATAATGTACCTTATATGCATTTTTTAATTGAAAGAATTTAATGTATCAACATATAGTGTGAAAATTTAGGAACAGGAAAAGTTAGCGTACAAAAATTTTCATATTTAATAATTTTTCATTTAATACAGTTGAAACAGACTTGTATTATGAAAAGCATCTTTGAAATAAATAAATTAATTAGTTAGAGTTTTCTTTAATTAAAAATATAATTAAGCTTTTTTATATGTTCTAAGCAAGAAAACATTGGAGACTTCTACATGATCCAGATTAGTGTGGACACATGTCACATATGATTCTAATGGTTCATATCGTTTTATCTTATAGGTTTTTTTTTTTTTTTTTTTTTTTTTTTTTTTTTTTTTTTAACGCGCTTGCGATGCCTTAAATTTGGCGATTAAATCAGTACCGTTATGTACAGGGCTTAGATGCTGTATATTCCCGTGCCCTCGATCTTGGATGTTTTGAGATTTTTTGGCAATTTTTTGTTGGCGATGTTTTGCATTTTATTTTCGTTAAACCTAATATGCGCATAAATCGCTGCTTGGCGATATTTGCTATTTGGCGGAAAAGGGGTTTTCACGCCAAGAATAAATCCAAGATGGCGGCCGCAGGAATATACAATACAGCATCTGTTCCCAAAAACGATGTTTAAGAATAAACGTTTGTTTGATATACCACTGAAAAATAACATTCGTGTTTAATTTAACAATCAGAGAAAAATCGGACATGCTAATTCTAAGAATGAACAATTGTTTGATATAACACTGAAAAATAACTTTCGTGTTTAATTTAACAATCAGACAACAATCGGACAAGATATTTCTAACAATGAATTTTCAGCGCTTGCATCAGTAGTAAAGTTGGCGCCAGATGAGTTGGTTAAAAGAGTACAAGCTTCATAATTTAATTTTGAGTAAAACATACCGACGGCAGGACTTTTTATTTCTTTTGTCTGCAGCCATTGAAAGTCTCTGCAAAGACGTTTGCGGCAAATGGAGAGAGTTTGGTAATTATTTCATAGTTATATTCTCATTAATACATACATATCGTGTATAACTTATACTAATTTAAATACTTTATATAATAATGTATCTTATATGCATTTTTTAATTGAAAGAATTTAATGCATCAACATATAGTGTGAAAATTTAGGAACAGGAAAAGTTAGCTTACAAAAATTGTCATATTTAATAAATTTTAATTTAATACAGTTGAAACAGACTTGTATTATCAAAAGCATCTTTGAAAAAATTAAATTAATTAATTAGAGTTTTCTTTAATTAAAAATATAAAAATTGCCTTAAGCAGTTTTTTATGTTCTAAGCAAAATAAACGGTCAAGTGCGAGCATTACTCGCGTACAGAGGGTTCCTTAGAATAAATATATGAATTTGTAATTGTATTATTAAAAAAAAAAAAACAGTTGCTAAAAGAATACTAAGACTTTGTAAAAAACTATACAACGCAGGGTTGGGTATAACTGTATATATTAGAAAAGTGTAAATGGGTATACCATGAAAGTTCAAAGAGATATGGAACCTAAATAATATAAATATAGCTATTCGTATAACTCTTTTTTTAATATTATCCTAATCTGTTTATGATGAACTTATTCGGTACTGACAATAAAAGCAGTGCATAGTTAAACTTCATTTGGCATTTCATGAAACTAAATTCAGCGTAGTATTAACATTTATTTCTACAGTGTAGCTAAAACAAAACCTTTGTTCAAAGTTTAAATTTGGCATTGTGCTAAGCGCGCTTCGAATTCAGGTCTCAAAGTTGCAACGCCGCCTTGGTCAGTGCCGCGTTTTTCCAGATAGGTGTTTAATTAACTTTTAAAGTCACTCGAGGCGTACTGAGAGATACAATCAATGCAAACTATCGCGAATCCCACAGCATTTGTGCGATTCATTCTAATTAAATCTTTCGAGGGCGATGCCCTTAAAAAACGGACACCTAATTTTAATTCCAAAACAGACAAACGGCACCAAGAATATTTAATTAAAATTTTCCTTTTATCATGTACGTGAAAATAAGCAAGTTCGCATTTTCTAATAAATTCGTTTATAAATTCTGGTGTCAGTTCATTATTTCATAAGTTTATAAATAGAATTACTCCGTGCCTGAAAGTATTAAGTGGTCGCAGGACTCTTAAAGCTTCAAAATTTAAGAAATTTTAATTTTTTTTTAGATGTAAAACTCCTATCTTTTCTGAATATTTTGATATAATTGTTTCCTTGAAATTCCCATTAGAACAGAAGTTTTGGCTTTTAGAATTATACCCTTTCAATAGCTGAAGCGGCGTTTCCGAAACTTTAAAGTCATTATTTTCCAAATGGCATTTTTTGGGCATAACGCGCAGGATACTTCAAAAACTTCTGAATATTTTTTCATGAAATTTTCAAAACATATATCTCATGTTAGTTTGTATAAACTGAACCTAAAATTTCCTTTTTATTGTTCAAAAAAATATTTTTTAGGTCATTTTACTGTTGAAATTTTCAAAATTTTGTATTAGCTAAATGCAAAATTGCATTAAAAATATAAAAATTCTTTAAATACAAATTTATTTAAGTTCGGGAAAATTATTACAATCTGAAGTATAAGTAAGCACCAAAATTTTCATTCTAGTTGCAATATTTATTTTGTAATCCTGCGTATAAACTGTTATGCCAATTTTTTGTTCGACAAATGTCTAACAGTTTCGAGCCCCCTATAAATACTAATTCTGTATCTTGCAATTTTTTAAATACATGAAACGAAAGAACATACTTATATCTTTCATCCCAATTAAAATTGTGTTTTAAAATCATATACATTTTAAGACATTAAATGTTGAAAATGGTCTTTTTTTCCTTTTTTCCACTTTTTAGAGTCCCGAGGCCCCTTAAATTAGTATGTTTTTAACAATTTGACGTTTATTGCTTTTATACTGTTACTGGACACTACATTACACATATACAGGGTGATTCATAAATATCGAAACAATAGGCTATTTCCTTAAATTTTGCCCCTAGACCCATACTTCCAATTGCGAAGTTTCTTAAAAAAGGTGCAAAATTTAATGACATAAGTTGCAACTCCATGGGGTGTCTATTTGAAAAAATACGAAAATTAAGTTTTTATACGGCCCCCGTAGTGCAAAAATTCCAATCAGGAAAACTTTCCTTATCCATTCCTGAATTAAACACAAAAAATTGCATCTTCATATCTGAAAAACTCGCTGAGTTATGGCCGTTTAAATAATTCATCAGGTTTTAAGGGATTAGACACAAATTGAAATGCGTGTAATCCAAGAAACAATGTTACTTTAAGAGTTCTAGGAAACATGTAAAAAATATACTTGATGAGTTAGAATTTTGATTTTTTTTTCTTTTTTTGTGATGGTTAACCATATAATTTGCAAACAAAATCACATCCTAATATTTCTCATAAAGATTTTAAAAAATTTAAATGATTAGTACTTTTTTCAGCGGATTTAATTTAAAATCTTTATAACTTGAAACATTATAAACCGGATTTAATTTTTCTTCATTTAATTAAAAAGGAAAGTAAAATGTTAGTTTTGTTTCAGGATTTTTTTAAATATTAATTTTAAAAATATTAAGAATATTTATTTAAAGAATTAGGTAACTTATTTTTTTTAAAATCATACTTTCAAAAGTAAAATTTTTTTCAAATTTCCCGAAACAAAATTAATGTAAAATAATAAAAAAAGACACGTTTCAAGTTTGTACCTTTTTTATTTATGATTCTTGACTTATAATAATTTAAAGACGTGAAATGGTAAAAAGAAAAAAAAAAGAAAAGAAAAAAAAATGTGATGCAGAAAAACACATTTAAAGTTTTAAACATTGATTGTTTCCTAAGAAAATGCGTAAATGCTTTTTAAAAAATTGCACGTGAAAAAGTAACTTCTTTCTGTAGCTTAAACTTCCGATTCAGTTTAACTTTTGCTGTTTCCACCTCCTTTTTGTACTATTTAAATGTCCATAAATAAATGTTAAATGTGTAATTTGAAACAATGCTTTTTCTGACATGCCGATTAAGAGATTTTCATAATTTTAGCCCTCACAAATTCAGGCTTTTTATCGACTCGGCGAGGCCGTTAAAAAATTCTGTATTCTAGGGCCGCGCAGGGCCAGGCCCGGGATTGGCGACTTTTTTCTGAAGACTCGGCCAGGCCGGGCTTAACTTATTTTTTTCATACCGAACTGGGTGTGGGTGTGATTTATGACGGCCAATTATCTGCACGAGGGATATGGGCCATTATCTCTGACTGACCTTATCCGTGCAAAAATAACTAAAATTTGGCTCAGCCCAAAAACTTTTACAACAAATGCATATATTTTTAAATGACCATTATTTTACAATAAAACTTCAAAATTTATTTTTTTAAAGGATAGTAGATTTTAAGGCAAAAAAATTAAAATACACTAAAACTAGTGAAAAAAATCTGCCTATGACGGAATTCTTTCTTAAACAGAAAAATCAGTTTATCCATGGAAAATGAATATAATAATACCTGAGAAAAAATAGACTACATTTACAACTCCTAAAAAGGAAACTTGTCTATAACGCTTTTTTTTTTATTTCCTATGTGATTCTATTTTAAAAGATTTTACTTTATTGCATTTTTCATTGTCTCCAACACATGGATATGGATTAACGATATTAAAGGAGAAGTGAATCATTTACATATAAATAGAGATTCATTAATAAAACAAATAATCACAGCTTTTGGCGCTTCTTTAAAAATAAAAATTATAAACATGAAAAAAGAAAAAATATAATAAGTATTTTTGGTCAGAACTCCTCCATACGAAACAACTTTTAACCATATCGATGTAAAAAACTATGTAGAAATTGAGTCAAGCCGGGCCAGGTTACGATTTGAACTTTTTCCAGGCAGGGACGAACTTTTTTTCCTATGAGTCGGTTTGGGACCGGACCTAGATATTTCGACCCGTGCAGACCTCAAGTGCAGACCACCAGAATACTTTGAAAACAGGTTTAACGTAAAATCTATACGCTGCCTATTTTATGTCCAAAGGAGAGGCACTGTCTTATATCGACTTTTAATAATGTACAATTTGTGGCTGATCCCTATCTTGCATTCAAAATGAGTCAAAAACTCGTCGCTCAGAGGGATGGATAAATGGTGTAAGTCACGAATTTTGGATTTTGATATTTCTGCGAATTTTGAAGATATCGAGATGAATTTTTTTGTGTTTAATTCAGGAATGGATAAGGAAAATGTTCCTAATTGGGAAATTTACTCTACGGGGGCCGTATAAAAATTTATTTTTTGTATTTTCTCATATAGACCCCCCATGGAGTTGAAACTTATCTCATCAAATTTTGCACCCTTTTTTAAGAAACTTTGTAATTTGAAGTATGTGCCTAGGAGAAATATTTAAGGAGATAGCCTATTGTTTCGATATTTATGAATCACCCTGTATGTCATTAAAGTTGTTAACTAGGCATAGAGTACGCCGCCCCTGTCCTTGTGTATGTCCAAACTGACCGTACCTTTAGGGGTTAATATCTCGGCTAATTACCGATGCTTTTTTTCGAAAACCATTATCAACAATGATTTTATTCTTCTGCAACGATAGGTATATTCAGCGATGCCCAATAATTTTTCTGAATGCCCGTAAATCGAAATTTGTGTATAACAGAAAAATGCTAATTACTCAAAAAGTATGTGACCTAGGGTAATCGCTATAATTTTCCGGCAAGGTTTATATTAACGTCTACTACCTCTAATTTTTTCATAATTTTAGTTTGAGTAGATTCAGAATTAGATGGGGGGGGGGGACGACATATTTTTGCGCTACATTTTCAACAATATCTTTGAAAATATAATACCTAAAATTAAAAGGAATGTATTTTTGAGTTCAGCGTTACAAAAGCTTTCACAGAATATCCCACATGATATACAAAGAAAAGATTTTTTTTCAAGTAGCATAATTAGCCCCTCTACTTTTTTACTAAATATATTTATGAATGTTTATTAATCTGAAAATATGTGGGTCAATGGTCTTTATTACTTCACCGAATTTGAACTTTCCACGTTCCATAGTTTACGAGTAAAAGGGCTGTGACAGACAGATACATGAGTGATCTTATAATGGTTCCGTTTTTACTTTTTAAGTACGGAACCCTAAAAAACATTGGAGACTTATACATGATCCAGATTAGTGTGGGACACATGGTCACATATGGTTCTAATGGTTCATATCGTTTTATCTTATAAGTTTTTTTTTTTTTTTTTTTTTTTCTAACGCGCTTGAGATGCCTTAAATTTGGCGATCAAATCAGTACCGTTATGTACAGTGCTTAGATGCTGTATATTCCCGTGCCTTCGATCTTGGATGTTTTGAGATTTTTTGGCAATTTTTTGTTGGCGATGTTTTGCATTTTATTTTCGTTAAACCTAATATGCGCATAAATCGCTGCTTGGCGATATATGCGCATTTGGCGGAAAAGGGGTTTTCACGCCAAGAATAAATCCAAGATGGCGGCCGCAGGAATATACAATACAGCATCTGTTCCCAAAAACGATGTTTAAGAATAAACGTTTGTTTGATATACCACTGAAAAATAACATTCGTGTTTAATTTAACAATCAGACAAAAATCGGACATGCTAATTCTAAGAATAAACAATTGTTTGATATAACACTGAAAAATACCATTCGTGTTTAACAATCAGACAACAATCGGATAAGATATTTCTAACAATGAATTTTCCGCGCTTGCATCAGTAGTAAAGTGGGCGCAAGATGAGTTGGTTAAAAGAGTACAAGCTTCATAATTTAATTTTGACTAAAAGATACCGTTGGCAAGGCTTTTTATTTCTTTTGTCTGCAGCCATTGAAAGTCTCTGCAAAGACGTTTGTGGCAAATGGAGAGAGTTTGGTAATTATTTCATAGTTATATTCTCATTAATACATACATATCGTGTATAACTTATACTAATTTAAATACTTTATATAATAATGTACCTTATATGCATTTTTTAATTGAAAGAATTTAATGCATCAACATATAGTGTGAAAATTTAGGAACAGGAGATGTTAGCTTACAAAAATTATCATATTTAATAAATTTTCATTTAATACAGTTGAAACAGACTTGTATTATGAAAAGCATCTTTGAAAAAATTAAATTAATTAATAAGAGTTTTCTTTAATTAAAAATTGCCTTAAGCAGTTTTATATGTTCTAAGCAATAAAACACTGGAGACTTATACATGATCTAGATTAGTGTGAACACATGGTCACATATGGTTCTAATGGTTCATATCGTTTTATCTTATATATATGTATATATATATATATATATATATATATATATATATATAATTTTTTTTTTTTTTTTAACGCGCTTGAGATGCCTTAAATTTGGCGATCAAATCGATACCGTAATGTACAGTGCTTAGATGCTCTAAATTCCCGCGGCCACCATCTTGGATGTTTTGAGATGTTTTAAATTTTATTTTCGTTAAACCTAATATGCGCATAAATCGCTGCTTGGCGATATTTAACTATTTGGCGGAAAAGGGGTTTTCACACCAAGAAAAAATCCAAGTTGGCGGCCGAAGGAATATACAATACAGCATCTGTTCCCAAAAACGATGTTTAAGAATGAACGTTTGTTTGATATACCACGGAAAAATAACATTCGTGTTTAATTTAACAATCAGATAAAAATCGGACATGCTAATTCTAAGAATGAATTTTTCGTGTTTGCGCCAGTTGTAAAATGCATTCCAGATGAGAGGTTAAAAAAGTAGAATCTCCGTAATTTAATTTCGAATATAATGTACCGTTGGCAGGTAAGTTATTTCTTTTGCCTGCAGCCGTTACTAGCCTTTGCAAAAACATTTGCGGCAAATGGTGAGAGTTTGGTAATTATTTCATAGTTATATTCTCATTAATACATACATATCGTGTATAAATTATACTAATTTCAATATTTTATACTTATGAAGAAATTTTTAGAATATTTATAGGCTTTTATAAGAAAAAGTACAGAGGTCCCTGTATCTGGACCCAGGGACCGAAGAGGTTAAAAAATGTTATTTTTTCAAATGAAAACTTTAAACTGATTTGCCTCCGTGTTCATATTTTCATATCTTGCTTGTTCAAAAAATGTTAAAGCCTTTTTAATAGTTCAAATAGAGGTTTCTTTTCAAGTTTCTTTTCATGTTTCCCACGGTGGATTTAATGTTTCTATACATGGATTTAACATTCAAGTTCATAGTTCATTTTTAAAAAAATATTTAAATTATGAGTTTGTAGAATTTCCTTGATTTTTTTTAATATACAGGAGAGAAACAAATTCATGTTAAATGTAATGTTACATATATCTAAAAATCAATACTGTTTTATGTAATTTATTCTAAGGAATGTGGACATTTTTTTTTGAAGTAGAAATAACCATATTTAAAAAAGTAGTAGGGATTTTTAAAAAGCTACCGTTTTTCAAAAAAATTAAATTTTAGTTAATTACATTGTTCTACAAGAATTTTTTTTCAAAATTTATTATCTTTGTTATATTAAACTAGGGGGTGCTGCCCCCTACGAGGTATGCTCGTCAACCCCCGTTCAAACACCGCAGACTCTAAAAGCACGCTAATTTGATCGGCTTTAAAAAGATTTCGGAAGATTGAATTATCTCTCTATTCTAAAAAAAAGTAACTAACGCTGTCACCGCCGTCGCCGGCGCCGGTTTTGAATTTTTTGTGACCGGAGGTCTTTCTTCGTTAATATTAAGAAAACTGTTGCATAAAAAATGCGAAAATCGGTGATGTTATAGAGAAATGTTTGATAAACACGTTGATGCAGACAGTTTTCAAATCCAAGAATTATTTTAAGAGATATTTAATTCTAAAGTTGGACAAAATAGTTCCATTTAAAAAAGTTTTATAGGAGCAAAAACTATACATGAGAAGTTAATAATTTTTAGATCATTTTATTCGTCAAAACTTCCCTGTGTGCAGATTGCATTTATTTTTTTAATTTGACTCATTTTTTGAGGTTTTATTTCTATTTTAAATTCAAATTTTCAGTATTTCTAGAGATATTTTTTACATACTAGGGGGCTCGGCCCCTTACGAGCTCCGCTCGCCAACCCCCGTTCAGACACCGCAGTTTCTAAAAGCACGCTAATTTATCGGCTTTAAAAAGATCTTGAAAGATTGAATTATAATTTAAAAAACAGTGGCAATCTCCCTATAAGCGGGTTTCTATTTATTTCACTTTGATTGGGGAATTTTAAGGAAAAAATCAGCTGCTGTTAAAAGATACAATGGCTGTTTTCCTCTTTCATTAAATAAAATCAGTTAAACATTTAAAAATAATCTAATATAAAAGGAATTAAGTAAACAGAGTCTTTGTCTCCCGGTATTTTTTAACAAAGCGAAAAGAAAGTTCTTTTAAATAAGACATTTTAAGTAGGCTCTCATGTCAAGCACACAAGTTGTATGTTTGTTGTTCAATAAATAAATAAAGAAAAGACATTGTAAATGTATCGTTTTTAATCTGACGTAATTTTCACCAAACTTTTCGTTTTCTTTTTGATATTCACGTGAAAATGCTTTTGTTAGAAATGAAATATTATTTGCGCTGTCCTAACAAAAATAGTTGAAAAGGTCAAATAAATGTCTCGCGCTATCTTCAATATAAACTGTTTTGCAATATTATTTTTTGTTCATTTTACGTAATAAGTGTAATGTGACGTAAATATGACGTAATTTCTCCTATTTAAGACTTCTAACGCCTGTTAATGAATTTATTATTTTACAATATTCTTTCTCTTTTAAAATTCACGTGTAAATATAGTTTTTATGACGTAATTTTCAATGAGTTCCTGCTTTTTATATTTTCTGTTTATAATAGTCATGTGTAAAATAAATTTTTAATTTGAAGCAAACATTTATGTTTGCACTGTTTATACAGTTGGCAACAGTTTAAATTAATACCATTTTCTAAAATATGTAAAAAATATCTCTCGAAATGCTGAAAATTTGAATTTGAAATAGAAATAAAACCTCAAGAAATGAGTCAAATTAAAAAGCTAAATGCAGTCTGCACACCGGGAAGTTCTGATGCATAAAATGATCTAAAAATGATTAAATTCCCATGTACAGTTTTTGCTCCTATAAAACTTTTTGAATGGAATGATTTTGTCCAACTTTAGCATTAAATATCTCTTAAAATAATTCTTCGATTTGAAAACTGTCTACATCAGCGTATGTATCAAACATTTCTCTATAATACCACCGATTTTCATATTCTTGTATGCAATATTTTGCTTAATATTAACGAAGAAAGACTTCCGGTCACAAAAAATTCAAAACAGCGTTAGTTACTTTTTTAGAATAGAGATATATAATGCCACCACAGTTATTACAGTGTTATTCAAAATTGAAAAAATAGTTTGAAAAGTACTGTGTCCCTTTAAATACTTTTATGCACATCTCAATTAATTTATAATTATGGATTAACAATTATGTGACTCGGGCCCCACATAAAAGTTCGACCGACCATATGCGGCTCGCTGGCTGTAGGTTCAGTGTGGCTGACCTACACCATTGTTTTACCTAAGTTAGTGACTAGAAGACATTTACATGTCTCTCTTAAATCTACAGCAGCGTTCTTTTCGAATTTCTGGCTTGCATTTTAAATGTTTTTTTTTCTTTGCGTAGGATATCTGAGGTCGTTGTCAAAAGTGAAAAAAAAATTAAAAGGTGCTGTGTCCCTTTAAATACATTTGTCCATTCAATGCAACTTAGCTTTGAGAAAATGAAATAAAAACTTTTCCATGAAGTGTTATATACGTTAAGCACACATCACTGCATAAGATAATCATAGGTGGTTGATATCGGCGTAGATTCCAATCGTTAGATTAGCCGTCTATGAGTATATAGTATAAAGTTTTCGGCAGAATATCAAAAACTCTACAGAAAAAAATCACGTATAGTATATATATATTTTTAACTCGCTTGAGAAGCCTTAAATATGGCGTTATGTAGAGATTCCGTATGTACGGGTTCAGTTTTCGCATTTTTGCAGAATTATCCGTACTAAAACGATGATGTAAGAATGAACGATTGTTTGAAATAAGACGTCAATAATAACATTCTTCCTTAATTTAACAATGAGACAACAATCGGACAAGCTATTTCTAACAATGAATTTTCCGAGTGTGCATCAGTAGTAAAGTGTACGCCAAATGAGTAGGTGAAAAAAAGTAGAAGCTTCTTAATTTAATTTAGAATATAACGTAACATCGGAAAGACAAGTTATTATTTCTTTTGTCTGCAGCCGTTTCAAGCCTTGGCAAAGACGTTTGCTGGCCAATGGTGAGAGTGTAAGTAATTATTTCGTAGCAACATTCTATATGAAGATGCATTATCAAGTACATATCGTGTATAATTTATACTAATTGCAATACTTAATACATTAATTTGTTTCTCTCTATTCTAAAAAAAAGTAACTACTGCTGTCACCGCCGCCGCCGCCGCCGCCGGTTTTGAATTTTTTGTGACCGGAGATCTTTCTTCGTTAATATTAAGAAAAATAATGCATACAAAATATGAAAATCGGTAGTATAATACAGAAATGTTTGGTAAACGCGCTGATGCAGACAGTTTTCAAATTGAAGAATTATTTTAAGTAATATTTAATGCTAAAGTTGGACAAAATCGTTCCACTAAAAAAGTTTTATAGGAGCAAAAACTATTCATGGGAATTTAATCATTTTTAGATCATTTTATACGTTTGAAGCTCCCGGTGTGCAGACTGTATTTCTTTTTTTAATTTGACTCATTTTTTGAGGTTTTATTTCTATTTTAAATTCAAATTTTCAGCATTTCGAGAGATATTTTTTACTTATTTCAGAAAATTGTACTAATTTAGCCTGTTGTCAACTGTATAAAAAGCGCAAACAATAATGTTTGCTTCAAATTAAAAATTTATTTACACGCGACTGTTATAAACAGGAAAAAAAACTTTCAAATTAGAATTAAATAATTACGTATAAAAAGCAGAAACTTATTGAAAATTACTTCATAAAAACTATTTTTACCCATGAATTTTAAGAGAGAAAGGAAATTGTAAAATAATAAATTCACTAACATGCGTTAGAAGTCTTAAATAGGAGAAATTACGTCATATTTACGTCACATTACAGTTATTGCATAAAATGAACACAAAATAATTTTGCAAAACAGTTTTAATTTAGAAATTGCGCTAGACATTTATTTGATATTTTGAGAGGATGCTTTTCAACTATTTTTGTTAGGAAAGAGCAAATGATATTTCATTTCTAACAAAAGTATTTTCACGTGAATATTAAAAAGAGAAAGAATAGTTTGGTCAAAATTACGTCAGGTTAAAAATTATTAATTTAAAATGTCTTATTTAAAAGAACTTTCTTTTCGCTCTGTTAAAAAATACCGAGAGAGACTTTGTTTACTTAATTCCTTTTATATTAGCTTATTTTGAAATGTGTAGGTTATTTTACTTAATCAAAAACGAAAACAGCGATTGTATACTTGGTACTACTTAGTTATCCCATCCACCAAAAATCTATCATTCGCCAAACTATAAGATTAAATGCCAATAATGGTTGATCGTAAATGTCATATTAACTTGACTTTAAGCAAGTTACACGTGCCTACGTCATCAAGTTATTTTTATTTCGACGTTTTATTTGTATTTTTATTAATGGTGCACTAATTTATTTGTTCTTTCCTTATTTAAAATAAAAATTATGTCAATTTGTATAATTTGGCGAAATTGGTCGACGGGATAATCAAGTAGTACCGCAGCGGATTTGGCCTTAAAATTACCCAATCAAAGAGAAATGAATAGAAATCCGTTTATAGGGAGATCGCCACAGTTTTTTAAATTATAATTTAATCTTCCGAAATCTTTTTAAAGTCGATCAAATTACCGTACTTTTTGAGTCTGCGGTGTCTGAACGGGGGTTGACGAGCGTAGCTCGTAGGGGGCAGAAGCCCCTAGTTTATAAAACAATTACTATTTATTTGCAGGAATTTAATGCATCAAAACATAGCGTAAAATTTTGCAAATCTAACCGAGTAAAAGTTATAAAAAAGTTGTAATAAAGTTGTAACCGTGTAACAAACATCTAAAAATTGTAAAATCTATTGTGTTTTTTACAGTTGAAACGGCCTTCTATTGCGAAAATTAACTTTGGAAAAATAAAATTTATTTAGAGAATTAGAATTATATATATTATTATTATTATAAATATAGATATATGCTACAAAATTTAAAATTTTGGCGCCAAGGCTAACATTATTTTATATAAATTTCCCTTTTAATAATATTCCATATATTATTACGGCTTATTAAGTTAAAACTCTATTCTTAAACTAATCTATCAATCTCCATATGTAACGGTATAAGATCTTAATCCATCTAATAATATTTATTCCAATTGCTTAAATCTAAAAATGGCGCTAACTACTTATATTCATGGAGCAAAGAGAAAGATGGGGATGCAGTAAGGTGGCTGGGGGTGACGCCAAAAATGTAACCGTAAAATCAGCTACAGTCAGGCCAAACACAAACGCGTTCTTTAAAGAAAAAAAAATAAGAAAACATAGTTTTTAACAGAGTTTTTAACTGTTAGTAACAGAGTTTTTAATTCATAATACAATGGATTGTTGCTTTAGAATGCTTAAAAATAGGCAGATCCCTTTCATTTAGAGAAAAAAAAATGCACGGGTGATGTTAAAGAATTTGTCCCTGTTCCAGGTGCTTGTTTTGCTTGGGCCGAGCGAGAGAATTTAAATGTAAGCGATAACGCGCATCATATTGCAAAGCGTTTTTACGAGATACTGCATCTCCATCTATCTCTTTCCTCCATGACATATTTCTTTAACCCTAGAACTACCGGAAATTTTACTCAAGTTTTATAAAAACATTCTACACCAGAATTTTTACTTAAAACTATTTAATTTGTTTATTTAACTTATTATTGTCTGATTTATACATTTAGTTTGTTTTGAAGAAATTTCTGGTTTGAATAAATATTTTGAATGTACATGTCGGGTCCATTGGACCCTTCTGGTAGACAGAGGGTTAATAAAACTCTTTTATTATTGAAATCCCTATTAAAATTCGCTGTTATATCCCGGTAATCAAACCTCTCTAAATTTTCTATTTAATTGCTAAAATATCATAATTCATAATGTATGCCGTCTGAAAAACCTATTTATTTAAATTCATTCTTTTTTTAATGTATCAAGGTATCTACTATAATACTTCAAAGCTTTTCCTAAAACTTATTCAGCGGTAATAAATTCATTTTTCTTTTCTGTTAAATTTATCGTCTGACCGGCTAAAATCTATTTTTAACTGTAATCTCGATCGCAGAGATTAATTTTTATTTACACCGTGTGTATCTGGTCGGAGAACACAGAAAATTCTAGAAGAACGTTTTTCGCGCTAAGGAAGTTAAATCACTTCGAGATTAATCCACCGGAACTA
This sequence comes from Maratus speciosus, assembly GCA_963932465.1. Lineage (NCBI taxonomy): Eukaryota > Metazoa > Arthropoda > Arachnida > Araneae > Salticidae > Maratus > Maratus speciosus. Next base: position 48,071,778 of record OZ010797.1, on the reverse strand, counting down.
TTAACAAATCTCTCTTAAAGCGATTATGATTGAAAAAGAGAAGTCAGTTGACCTGGATTGTAACTTTGAACCGATCGATGTAGGTTAAATTCAGACGCGCAGCCAGATACGAGGGAGAATGAGAAGTTAGTTTAGCAGTCAGCTTCGAAATGGAAGGGTCTTTGAGACTTCGAGTTTATTCGAAGCCCCGTTTTTTCTTCAAAATTTCGATTACCGCCTGGAGATGAATAATTTTTTTATCATCGATTAAAATGAGCATTTCTCCGAAAAACTGTTCCTGAACATTTTTAAGAAATTAGTTCAGTCGACTGCTTTTTCATTTACTATTTTCTTCTTAAATAACCAGCCGACCAACACGCCTGTGCAATAATATTGGAAACCCAGATAAACAACAATTTTCACAACTCCTAATGTCATTATGTCATATATAGGGTAAATGCACCAGTAGTCCGCCACTTTGAGATAAAATACGTTATGAATTGCTTATTTTTGATTTCAATTGAAATATTACAATGCCCCTATATGTAGCCATCCTTTATACGTCATAAGCCATCAGCAAAGAATTGTGGGTATTTTTATTGCGTTAGTAATCAGACATTTTTTATTTGGTTGCGGTCAAATAACCGTTTTTGCTATTTTTTTGTTAACCGATGACAAAATTTTTAAAAGACTAGTATTAATTTATTTTTTATTATTTTCTAAAATTAGAAGACTACTATTAAAAAGTTTAAAAAACTAATATTTTTCAGTATCAAAATTCAATAAGTGTGTTTGCATTAATTAATTTTAATGTGGCCGACTATTGGGTATTATATTTACTTACATGTTCAGTATTCGGCCACCACGGTTGACTACTGGCTAAAAGGCTATTTCACTTATTTGAGTCTACTTTTAATAATTTGATTTCTTTCGTAATTTGATTATCGCAATTTGAGATTTATATAACCTTTTACTTGCATTTTATTTTATGTACACTATATATAAGGTGTTCTGGGGTAATAACGCCACGTTAAGATTCTACCAATTTTTACGGCCTAGTTTTAGATTTTTTTACCCCAAACAAATATAGGATTTGATACAGTAACCTATTGATTATGTATACAAGAAAGACTAATTTAGCAGATAGCTATTCATAAAATATAGTGGCATGATTTCTTGACCAATGCTATTAAGCGTTCTTACCCACCTGATGGGTAATAAAATAGCGTCTAAATCGCGGCCCTCAAAACGGCTCTTATCACAAATGCGCCCAAGAAATTCCCTTGCACTTTGCCCTGGCTCATACGATGTCATTATTATTTAATTTAGTGTTGCATTTTTAGACTTCATAGTGTTTAGACTTCATAAAAAATGAGAACAAGTAAAAATTTAATTTAAAAAATCAAAAAACCCGACTGCGTAAAAAGCGAACTAATTAATTATTTCCCATCTATGTGGAACTATTTTTATATTACTTACCAATTTTTTTTTTACTTGTATGGATGACTTTTAAGTTGTGTTTAATTGTTAGTTCCTATCTATAAACACTGTTTTGATGAGGTCTAATGATGTCTATGATGGTTAGAGCTAGAGATCCTACCTACACGACTTCCAGGTTGTGTCATATTTAAACGGAGCTTCGGACTGTAAAATAGTCAATGAAACATCGTCTTCATTTTGAAAGACCTATCCAATGGTATGCAACTCAATAGGGTGCGAAAAAAATTTCGTCTCTACCGCCATTTTTTATTTTACGGCCGCCATTTTGAATTGGTAAAAACAATACCTAGCCTATAACCATCGAACGGTTAAGACGAGACCTCATTCATTAAAATCCATCCAGACGTTGGGATGTTTCGAGGGTATAAAGAAATCCACATACCCAGAACACATAACTCTTCTTGGCAGTCGGCTAAAAAGACTTATAAATATCATTCATGCACAAGCTAAATGAAATTGATTTCCACTCATACATTCGTCAGTGACTGCGTTCACGAATTTCCTTCGTTTGTGATCGCGGATTTCGCGAATTTAGTACGTTTTTGAGACTGCTGCATCTTTTTTTTTCTGATTTGAATTTTTTCAAAATCAGAAATTTTTTTTCTGTTTTTATGAGTGCTATGGGCTCATTCGTTTGTTAGTGTTTGCTACGTTAACGAATTTCGTTCGTTTGAGATCGCGGCTTTCGCGAATTACCGCTTTTTTGAGACAGCTGCACGACGAGGTTGTTGCACCCAGTGATGTTTTTTTTCGGTTTTCAAGAGCTCATACGCTCATACGCTCGTAACTGATTGCAGCGTTAACGAACTTCATTCGTTTCTGATTGCGGCTTTCGCGAATTTAGTGCGTTTTCGAGACTGCTGCACGACGAGTTTGCAGCATCCAGTGATGTTTTTTTCGGTTTTCATGAGCGCTATGCGCTCATACGTTCGTTGATGATTGCGGCATTAACGAATTTCGTACGTTCGTGATCGGTTTTCAGGGAATTATTTCCTTCATAATGTCTGAAACGCGTTTAAGAACACTTTGAATACCAAATGAACTCTATGTTGAATTTATTTTCAGTTCTAAAAGAACATAAAAAACGGTTTAAATATTTCGGGAAAATGCGAAATTTATTTTTATAAAAGCAATTTTGTTGACTTTCTATTGAAAACTGACGAGACATGGCACAGGAACTTGAATGTGAGGGGTTGTAGAAATAGCTCTATGGTAGCCTTCGGGCTGTTGCAGTCTTAGGACAGCAAGGGCATCCGCCGTGAGTAATAGATCTCCTCCCATCATTCAAGGTTCCATTTCGCACTCTCTTCGGTTCTCAGAGAATTATTTCCTTCATAATGTCTGAAACGCGTTTAAGAACACTTTGAATACCAAACGAACTCCATGTGGAATTTCTTTTCACTTCTAAAAGAACATAAAAAACGGATTAAATATTTCGGGAAAATGCGAAATTTATTTTTATAAAAGCAATTTTGTTGACTTTCTATTGAAAGCTGACGAGACATGGCACAGGAACTTGAATGTGAGGGGTTGTAGAACTAGCTCTGAGGTAGCCTTCGGGCTATTGCAGTCTTAGGACAGCAAGGGCATCCGCCGTGAGTAATAGATCTCCTCCCATCATTCAAGGTTCCTTTTCGCACTCTCTTCGGTTTTCAGAGAATTATTTTTTTCATAATGTCTGAAACGCGTTTAAGAACACTTTGAATACCAAACGAACACCATGTTCAATATTTTTCACTTCTAAAAGAACAAAAAAAAACGTATTAAATATTTCTGGAAAATGCGAAATTTATTTTTATAAAAGCAAATTTTTGACTTTCTATTGAAAACTGACGAGGCATGGCACATGAACTTGAATGTGAGGGGTTGTAGAACTAGCTCTGAGGTAGCCTTCCGGCTATTGCAGTATTACGACAGCAAGGGCATCCGCCGTGAGTAGTAGATCTCCTCGAATCATTCAAGGTTCCATTTCGCACTCTCTTCGGTTTTCAGAGAAGTATTTCCATCATAATGACACAAACGACCGCTGCTGCGTCGAGCTTATTATTGACCTCGGTAGGCTGTTAGGGGGGGGGGGGGTCAAACGTCGTAATGAGCGTCCTCTTTCTGTCCGCGGTACTATAAACTTTCTTTCTCTTATTTCGACTCTTTTGCGGTAACCAGGTTCATAGGTCCCTTAACACGTCCCGAGTATAAGAGTCTCTACCAGAAGCCTGGTTGAAAAAAAAATTAAAAATTAAAACTGGACAAATTTAAAAGGGAAATTACACACATTAAAAACAGCAAAAAGCGGGAAGGCAGGCCTCGGAGCTGTAAATACCAAACGAACTCTAAGTTGTAATTTTTTTCGTTGCTAAAATAACATATAAAATGGTTAAAATATTTCGGGAAAATGCGAAATAAATTTTTATAAAAGCAATTTTCTTGACTTTCTATTGAAAACTGACCAGACATGGCACAGGAACTTGAATGTGAGGGGTTGTAGAACTAGCTCTGAGGTAGCCTTCGGGCTGTTGCAGTCTTAGGACAGCAAGGGCATCCGCCGTGAGTAATAGATCTCCTCCCATCATTCAGTGTTTCATTTCGCACTCTCTTCGGTTTTCACAGAATTATTTCCTTCATAATATCTGAAACGCGTTTAAGAACACTTTGAATACCAATCGAGCTCTATGTTGAATTTATTTTCACTTCTAAAAGAACATAAAAAACGGTTTAAATATTTCGGGAAATGCGAAATTTATTTTTATAAAAGCAATTTTTCTGACTTTCTATTGAAAACTGACGAGACACGGCACAGGAACTTGAATGTGAGGGGTTGTAGAACTAGCTCTGAGGTAGCCTTCGGGCTGTTGCAGTCTTAGGACAGCAAGGGCATCCGCCGTGAGCAATAGATCTCCTCCCATTATTCAAGGTTTCATTTCGCACTCTCTCCGGTTTTCATAGAATTATTTCCTTCATAATGTCTGAAACGCGGTTAAGAACACTTTGAATACCAAACGAACTCCATGTTGAATTTTTTTCACTTCTAAAAGAACATAAAAAACGGTTTAAATATTTCGCAAAAATGCGAAATTTATTTTTATAAAAGCAATTTTGTTGACTTTCTATTTAAAACTGACGAGACATGGCACAGGAACATGAATGTGAGGGGTTGTAGAACTAGCTCTGAGGTAGCCTTCGGGCTGTTGCAGTCTTAGGACAGCAAGGGCATCCGCCGTGAGTAATAGATCACCTCCCGTCAATCAAGGTTCCATTTCGCACTCTCTTCGGTTTTCAGAGAAGTATGTCCATCATAATGACACAAACGACCGCTGCTGCGTCGAGCTTATTATTAGCTTCGGTCGGCGGTTAGGGGCGGGCGGGTGGGTCAACCGTCGTAATGAGCGTCCTCTTTCTGTCCGCAGTACTATAAACATACTTTCTCTTATTCCGACTCTTTTGCGGTAACCAGGTTCATAGGTCCCTTAACACGTCCCGAGTACAAGAGTCTCTACCAGAAGCCTGGTTGAAAAAAAAATTAAAAATTAAAACCGGACAAATATAAAAGGGAAATTACACACATTAAAAACACCAAAAAGCGGGAAGGCAGGCCTCGGAGCTCTAAATACCAAATGAACTCTAAGTTGTAATTTTTTCGTTGCTAAAAGAACATATAAAATGGTTAAAATATTTCATGAAAATGCGAAATAAATTTTTATAAAAGCAATTTTCTTGACTTTCTATTGAAAACTGACGGGACATGGCACAGGAACTTGAATGTGAGTGGTTGTAGAACTTGCTCTGAGGTAGCCTTCGGGCTGTTGCAGTCTTAGGACAGCAAGGGAATCCGCCGTGAGTAACAGATCTCCTCCCATCATTCAAGGTTCCATTTCGCACTCTCTTCGGTTTTCACAGAATTATTTCCTTCATAATGTCTGAAACGCGTTTAATAACACTTTGAATACCAAACGAACTCCATGTTGAATTTTCTTTTACTTCTAAAAGAACATAAATAACGGTTTAAATATTTCGCTAAAATGCGAATTTTATTTTTATAAAAGCAATTTTGTTGACTTTCTATTGAAAACGGACGAGACATGGCACAGGAACTTGAATGTGAGGGGTTGTAGAACTAGCTCTGAGGTAGCCTTCGGGCTGTTGCAGTCTTAGGACAGCGAGGGCATCCGCCATGAGTAATAGATCTCCTCCCATCATTCAAGGATCCATTTCGCACTCTCTTCAGTTTTCATAGAATTATTTCCTTCATAATATCTGAAACGCGTTTAAGAACACTTTGAATACCAAACGAACTCCATGTTGAATTTTTTTCACTTCTAAAAGAACATAAAAAACGGTTTAAATATTTCGCAAAAATGCGAAATTTATTTTTATAAAAGCAATTTTGTTGACTTTCTATTGAAAACTGACGAGACATGGCACAGGAATTTGGAAGTGAGGAGTTGTAGAACTAGCTCTGAGGTAGCCATCGGGCTGTTGCAGTCTTAGGACAGCAAGGGCATCCGCCGTGAGTAATAGATCTCCTCCCATCATTCAGTGTTCCATTTCGCACTCTGTTCGGTTTTCACAGAATTATTTCCTTCATAATATCTGAAACGCGTTTAAGAACACTTTGAATACCAAACGAGCTCTATGTTGAATTTATTTTCACTTCTAAAAGAACATAAAAAACGGTTTAAATATTTCGGGAAATGCGAAATTTATTTTTATAAAAGCAATTTTGTTGACTATCTATTGAAAACTGACAAGACATGGCACAGGAACTTGAATGTGAGGGGTTGTAGAACTAGCTCTGAGGTAGCCTTCGGGCTGTTGCAGTCTTAGGACAGCAAGGGCATCCGCCGTGAGCAATAGATCTCCTCCCATCATTCAAGGTTCCATTTCGCACTCTCTTCGGTTTTCATAGAATTATTTCCTTCATAATGTCTGAAACGCGGTTAAGAACACTTTGAATACCAAACGAACTCATGTTCAATTTTTTTTCACTTCTAAAAGAACATAAAAAACGGATTAAATATTTCGGGAAATGCGAAATTTATTTTTATAAAAGCAATTTTGTTGACTATCTATTGAAAACTGACGAGACATGGCACAGGAACTTGAATGTGAGGGGTTGTAGAACTAGCTCTGAGGTAGCCTTCGGGCTGTTGCAGTCTTAGGACAGCAATGGCATCTGCCGTGAGTAATAGATCACCTCCCGTCATTCAAGGTTCCATTTCGCACTCTCTTCGGTTTTCAGAGAAGTATGTCCATCATAATGACACAAACGACCGCTGCTGCGTCGAGCTTATTATTAGCTTCGGTCGGCGGTTAGGGGCAGGCGGGTGGGTCAACCGTCGTAATGAGCGTCATCTTTCTGTCCGCAGTACTATAAACATACTTTCTCTTATTCCGACTCTTTTGCGGTAACCAGGTTCATAGGTCCCTTAACACGTTCCGAGTATAAGAGTCTCTACCAGAAGCCTGGTTGAAAAAAAAAATTAAAAATTAAAACCGGACAAATATAAAAGGGAAATTACACACATTAAAAAAACCAAAAAGCGGGAAGGCAGGCCTCGGAGCTCTAAATACCAAATGAACTCTAAGTTGTAATTTTTTCGTTGCTAAAAGAACATATAAAATGGTTAAAATATTTCATGAAAATGCGAAATAAATTTTTATAAAAGCAATTTTCTTGACTTTCTATTGAAAACTGACGAGACATGGCACAGGAACTTGAATGTGAGTGGTTGTAGAACTTGCTCTGAGGTAGCCTTCGGGCTGTTGCAGTCTTAGGACAGCAAGGAAATCCGCCGTGAGTAACAGATCTCCTCCCATCATTCAAGGTTCCATTTCGCACTCTCTTCGGTTTTCACAGAATTATTTCCTTCATAATGTCTGAAACGCGTTTAATAACACTTTGAATACCAAACGAACTCTATGTTGAATTTTCTTTTACTTCTAAAAGAACATAAAAAACGGTTTAAATATTTCGCTAAAATGCGAATTTTATTTTTATAAAAGCAATTTTGTTGACTTTCTATTGCAAACGGACGAGACATGGCACAGGAACTTGAATGTGAGGGGTTGTAGAACTAGCTCTGAGGTAGCCTTCGGGCTGTTGCAGTCTTAGGACAGCAAGGGCATCCGCCATGAGTAATAGATCTCCTCCCATCATTCAAGGATCCATTTCGCACTCTCTTCAGTTTTCATAGAATTATTTCCTTCATAATATCTGAAACAAGTTTAAGAACACTTTGAATACCAAACGAACTCCATGTTGAATTTTTTTCACTTCTAAAAGAACATAAAAAACGGTTTAAATATTTCGCAAAAATGCGAAATTTATTTTTATAAAAGCAATTATTTTGACTTTCTATTGAAAACTGACGAGACATGGCACAGGAATTTGGATGTGAGGAGTTGTAGAACTAGCTCTGAGGTAGCCATCGGGCTGTTGCAGTCTTAGGACAGCAAGGGCATCCGCCGTGAGTAATAGATCTCCTCCCATCATTCAGTGTTCCATTTCGCACTCTGTTCGGTTTGCACAGAATTATTTCCTTCATAATATCTGAAACGCGTTTAAGAACACTTTGAATACCAAACGAGCTCTATGTTGAATTTATTTTCACTTCTAAAAGAACATAAAAAACGGTTTAAATATTTCGGGAAATGCGAAATTTATTTTTATAAAAGCAATTTTGTTGACTATCTATTGAAAACTGACGAGACATGGCACAGGAACTTGAATGTGAGGGGTTGTAGAACTAGCTCTGAGGTAGCCTTCGGGCTGTTGCAGTCTTAGGACAGCAAGGGCATCCGCCGTGAGTAATAGATCTCCTCCCATCATTCAGTGTTCCATTTCGCACTCTGTTCGGTTTTCACAGAATTATTTCCTTCATAATATCTGAAACGCGTTTAAGAACACTTTGAATACCAAACGAGCTCTATGTTGAATTTATTTTCACTTCTAAAAGAACATAAAAAACGGTTTAAATATTTCGGGAAATGCGAAATTTATTTTTATAAAAGCAATTTTGTTGACTATCTATTGAAAACTGACAAGACATGGCACAGGAACTTGAATGTGAGGGGTTGTAGAACTAGCTCTGAGGTAGCCTTCGGGCTGTTGCAGTCTTAGGACAGCAAGGGCATCCACCGTGAGCAATAGATCTCCTCCCATCATTCAAGGTTCCATTTCGCACTCTCTTCGGTTTTCATAGAATTATTTCCTTCATAATGTCTGAAACGCGGTTAAGAACACTTTGAATACCAAACGAACTCATGTTCAATTTTTTTTCACTTCTAAAAGAACATAAAAAACGGATTAAATATTTCGGGAAATGCGAAATTTATTTTTATAAAAGCAATTTTGTTGACTATCTATTGAAAACTGACGAGACATGGCACAGGAACTTGAATGTGAGGGGTTGTAGAACTAGCTCTGAGGTAGCCTTCGGGCTGTTGCAGTCTTAGGACAGCAATGGCATCTGCCGTGAGTAATAGATCACCTCCCGTCATTCAAGGTTCCATTTCGCACTCTCTTCGGTTTTCAGAGAAGTATGTCCATCATAATGACACAAACGACCGCTGCTGCGTCGAGCTTATTATTAGCTTCGGTCGGCGGTTAGGGGCAGGCGGGTGGGTCAACCGTCGTAATGAGCGTCATCTTTCTGTCCGCAGTACTATAAACATACTTTCTCTTATTCCGACTCTTTTGCGGTAACCAGGTTCATAGGTCCCTTAACACGTTCCGAGTATAAGAGTCTCTACCAGAAGCCTGGTTGAAAAAAAAAATTAAAAATTAAAACCGGACAAATATAAAAGGGAAATTACACACATTAAAAAAACCAAAAAGCGGGAAGGCAGGCCTCGGAGCTCTAAATACCAAATGAACTCTAAGTTGTAATTTTTTCGTTGCTAAAAGAACATATAAAATGGTTAAAATATTTCATGAAAATGCGAAATAAATTTTTATAAAAGCAATTTTCTTGACTTTCTATTGAAAACTGACGAGACATGGCACAGGAACTTGAATGTGAGTGGTTGTAGAACTTGCTCTGAGGTAGCCTTCGGGCTGTTGCAGTCTTAGGACAGCAAGGGAATCCGCCGTGAGTAACAGATCTCCTCCCATCATTCAAGGTTCCATTTCGCACTCTCTTCGGTTTTCACAGAATTATTTCCTTCATAATGTCTGAAACGCGTTTAATAACACTTTGAATACCAAACGAACTCTATGTTGAATTTTCTTTTACTTCTAAAAGAACATAAAAAACGGTTTAAATATTTCGCTAAAATGCGAATTTTATTTTTATAAAAGCAATTTTGTTGACTTTCTATTGCAAACGGACGAGACATGGCACAGGAACTTGAATGTGAGGGGTTGTAGAACTAGCTCTGAGGTAGCCTTCGGGCTGTTGCAGTCTTAGGACAGCAAGGGCATCCGCCATGAGTAATAGATCTCCTCCCATCATTCAAGGATCCATTTCGCACTCTCTTCAGTTTTCATAGAATTATTTCCTTCATAATATCTGAAACAAGTTTAAGAACACTTTGAATACCAAACGAACTCCATGTTGAATTTTTTTCACTTCTAAAAGAACATAAAAAACGGTTTAAATATTTCGCAAAAATGCGAAATTTATTTTTATAAAAGCAATTATTTTGACTTTCTATTGAAAACTGACGAGACATGGCACAGGAATTTGGATGTGAGGAGTTGTAGAACTAGCTCTGAGGTAGCCATCGGGCTGTTGCAGTCTTAGGACAGCAAGGGCATCCGCCGTGAGTAATAGATCTCCTCCCATCATTCAGTGTTCCATTTCGCACTCTGTTCGGTTTGCACAGAATTATTTCCTTCATAATATCTGAAACGCGTTTAAGAACACTTTGAATACCAAACGAGCTCTATGTTGAATTTATTTTCACTTCTAAAAGAACATAAAAAACGGTTTAAATATTTCGGGAAATGCGAAATTTATTTTTATAAAAGCAATTTTGTTGACTATCTATTGAAAACTGACGAGACATGGCACAGGAACTTGAATGTGAGGGGTTGTAGAACTAGCTCTGAGGTAGCCTTCGGGCTGTTGCAGTCTTAGGACAGCAAGGGCATCCGCCGTGAGCAATAGATCTCCTCCCATCATTCAAGGTTCCATTTCGCACTCTCTTCGGTTTTCATAGAATTATTTCCTTCATAATGTCTGAAACGCGGTTAAGAACACTTTGAATACCAAACGAACTCATGTTCAATTTTTTTTCACTTCTAAAAGAACATAAAAAACGGATTAAATATTTCGGGAAATGCGAAATTTATTTTTATAAAAGCAATTTTGTTGACTATCTATTGAAAACTGACGAGACATGGCACAGGAACTTGAATGTGAGGGGTTGTAGAACTAACTCTGAGGTAGCCTTCGGGCTGTTGCAGTCTTAGGACAGCAAGGGCATCCGCCGTGAGCAATAGATCTCCTCCCATCATTCAAGGTTCCATTTCGCACTCTCTTCGGTTTTCATAGAATTATTTCCTTCATAATGTCTGAAACGCGGTTAAGAACACTTTGAATACCAAACGAACTCATGTTCAATTTTTTTTCACTTCTAAAAGAACATAAAAAACGGATTAAATATTTCGGGAAATGCGAAATTTATTTTTATAAAAGCAATTTTGTTGACTATCTATTGAAAACTGACGAGACATGGCACAGGAACTTGAATGTGAGGGGTTGTAGAACTAGCTCTGAGGTAGCCTTCGGGCTGTTGCAGTCTTAGGACAGCAAGGGCATCCGCCGTGAGTAATAGATCACCTCCCGTCATTCAAGGTTCCATTTCGCACTCTCTTCGGTTTTCAGAGAAGTATGTCCATCATAATGACACAAAGGACCGCTGCTGCGTCGAGCTTATTATTAGCTTCGGTCGGCGGTTAGGGGCGGGCGGGTGGGTCAACCGTCGTAATGAGCGTCCTCTTTCTGTCCGCAGTACTATAAACATTCTTTCTCTTATTCCGACTCTTTAGCGGTTACCAGGTTCATAGGTCCCTTAACACGTCCGAGTACAAGAGCCTGGTTGAAAAAAAAATTAAAAATTAAAACCGGACAAATATAAAAGGGAAATTACACACATTAAAAACACCAAAAAGCGGGAAGGCAGGCCTCGGAGCTCTAAATACCAAATGAACTCTAAGTTGTAATTTTTTCGTTGCTAAAAGAACATATAAAATGGTTAAAATATTTCATGAAAATGCGAAATAAATTTTTATAAAAGCAATTTTCTTGACTTTCTATTGAAAACTGACGAGACATGGCACAGGAACTTGAATGTGAGTGGTTGTAGAACTTGCTCTGAGGTAGCCTTCGGGCTGTTGCAGTCTTAGGACAGCAAGGGAATCCGCCGTGAGTAACAGATCTCCTCCCATCATTCAAGGTTCCATTTCGCACTCTCTTCGGTTTTCACAGAATTATTTCCTTCATAATGGCTGAAACGCGTTTAATAACACTTTGAATACCAAACGAACTCTATGTTGAATTTTCTTTTACTTCTAAAAGAACATAAAAAACGGTTTAAATATTTCGCTAAAAAGCGAATTTTGTTTTTATAAAAGCAATTTTGTTGACTTTCTATTGAAAACGGACGAGACATGGCACAGGAACTTGAATGTGAGGGGTTGTAGAACTAGCTCTGAGGTAGCCTTCGGGCTGTTGCAGTCTTAGGACAGCAAGGGCATCCGCCATGAGTAATAGATCTCCTCCCATCATTCAAGGATCCATTTCGCACTCTCTTCAGTTTTCATAGAATTATTTCCTTCATAATATCTGAAACGCGTTTAAGAACACTTTGAATACCAAACGAACTCCATGTTGAATTTTTTTCACTTCTAAAAGAACATAAAAAACGGTTTAAATATTTCGGGAAATGCGAAATTTATTTTTATAAAAGCAATTTTGTTGACTATCTATTGAAAACTGACGAGACATGGCACAGGAACTTGAATGTGAGGGGTTGTAGAACTAGCTCTGAGGTAGCCTTCGGGCTGTTGCAGTCTTAGGACAGCAAGGGCATCCGCCGTGAGCAATAGATCTCCTCCCATCATTCAAGGTTCCATTTCGCACTCTCTTCGGTTTTCATAGAATTATTTCCTTCATAATGTCTGAAACGCGGTTAAGAACACTTTGAATACCAAACGAACTCATGTTCAATTTTTTTTCACTTCTAAAAGAACATAAAAAACGGATTAAATATTTCGGGAAATGCGAAATTTATTTTTATAAAAGCAATTTTGTTGACTATCTATTGAAAACTGACGAGACATGGCACAGGAACTTGAATGTGAGGGGTTGTAGAACTAGCTCTGAGGTAGCCTTCGGGCTGTTGCAGTCTTAGGACAGCAAGGGCATCCGCCGTGAGTAATAGATCACCTCCCGTCATTCAAGGTTCCATTTCGCACTCTCTTCGGTTTTCAGAGAAGTATGTCCATCATAATGACACAAACGACCGCTGCTGCGTCGAGCTTATTATTAGCTTCGGTCGGCGGTTAGGGGCGGGCGGGTGGGTCAACCGTCGTAATGAGCGTCCTCTTTCTGTCCGCAGTACTATAAACATTCTTTCTCTTATTCCGACTCTTTTGCGGTTACCAGGTTCATAGGTCCCTTAACACGTCCGAGTACAAGAGTCTCTACCAGAAGCCTGGTTGAAAAAAAAATTAAAAATTAAAACCGGACAAATATAAAAGGGAAATAACACACATTAAAAACACCAAAAAGCGGGAAGGCAGGCCTCGGAGCTCTAAATACCAAATGAACTCTAAGTTGTAATTTTTTCGTTGCTAAAAGAACATATAAAATGGTTAAAATATTTCATGAAAATGCGAAATAAATTTTTATAAAAGCAATTTTCTTGACTTTCTATTGAAAACTGACGAGACATGGCACAGGAACTTGAATGTGAGTGGTTGTAGAACTTGCTCTGAGGTAGCCTTCGGGCTGTTGCAGTCTTAGGACAGCAAGGGAATCCGCCGTGAGTAACAGATCTCCTCCCATCATTCAAGGTTCCATTTCGCTCTCTCTTCGGTTTTCACAGAATTATTTCCTTCATAATGTCTGAAACGCGTTTAATAACACTTTGAATACCAAACGAACTCTATGTTGAATTTTCTTTTACTTCTAAAAGAACATAAAAAACGGTTTAAATATTTCGCTAAAATGCGAATTTTATTTTTATAAAAGCAATTTTGTTGACTTTCTATTGAAAACGGACGAGACATGGCACAGGAACTTGAATGTGAGGGGTTGTAGAACTAGCTCTGAGGTAGCCTTCGGGCTGTTGCAGTCTTAGGACAGCAAGGGCATCCGCCATGAGTAATAGATCTCCTCCCATCATTCAAGGATCCATTTCGCACTCTCTTCAGTTTTCATAGAATTATTTCCTTCATAATATCTGAAACGCGTTTAAGAAAACTTTGAATACCAAACGAACTCCATGTTGAATTTTTTTCACTTCTAAAAGAACATAAAAAACGGTTTAAATATTTCCGGAAATGCGAAATTTATTTTTATAAAAGCAATTTTGTTGACTATCTATTGAAAACTGACGAGACATGGCACAGGAACTTGAATGTGAGGGGTTGTAGAACTAGCTCTGAGGTAGCCTTCGGGCTGTTGCAGTCTTAGGACAGCAAGGGCATCCGCCGTGAGCAATAGATCTCCTCCCATCATTCAAGGTTCCATTTCGCACTCTCTTCGGTTTTCATAGAATTATTTCCTTCATAATATCTGAAACGCGTTTAAGAAAACTTTGAATACCAAACGAACTCCATGTTGAATTTTTTTCACTTCTAAAAGAACATAAAAAACGGTTTAAATATTTCCGGAAATGCGAAATTTATTTTTATAAAAGCAATTTTGTTGACTATCTATTGAAAACTGACGAGACATGGCACAGGAACTTGAATGTGAGGGGTTGTAGAACTAGCTCTGAGGTAGCCTTCGGGCTGTTGCAGTCTTAGGACAGCAAGGGCATCCGCCATGAGTAATAGATCTCCTCCCATCATTCAAGGATCCATTTCGCACTCTCTTCAGTTTTCATAGAATTATTTCCTTCATAATATCTGAAACGCGTTTAAGAAAACTTTGAATACCAAACGAACTCCATGTTGAATTTTTTTCACTTCTAAAAGAACATAAAAAACGGTTTAAATATTTCCGGAAATGCGAAATTTATTTTTATAAAAGCAATTTTGTTGACTATCTATTGAAAACTGACGAGACATGGCACAGGAACTTGAATGTGAGGGGTTGTAGAACTAGCTCTGAGGTAGCCTTCGGGCTGTTGCAGTCTTAGGACAGCAATGGCATCCGCCGTGAGTAATAGATCACCTCCCGTCATTCAAGGTTCCATTTCGCACTCTCTTCGGTTTTCAGAGAAGTATGTCCATCATAATGACACAAACGACCGCTGCTGCGTCGAGCTTATTATTAGCTTCGGTCGGCGGTTAGGGGCAGGCGGGTGGGTCAACCGTCGTAATGAGCGTCATCTTTCTGTCCGCAGTACAATAAACATACTTTCTCTTATTCCGACTCTTTTGCGGTAACCAGGTTCATAGGTCCCTTAACACGTTCCGAGTATAAGAGTCTCTACCAGTAGCCTGGTTGAAAAAAAAAATTAAAAATTAAAACCGGACAAATATAAAAGGGAAATTACACACATTAAAAAAACCAAAAAGCGGGAAAGCAGGCCTCGGAGCTCTAAATACCAAACGAACTCTAAGTTGTAACTTTTTTCGTTGCTAAAAGAACATATAAAATGGTTAAAATATTTCATGAAAATGCGAAATAAATTTTTATAAAAGCAATTTTCTTGACTTTCTATTGAAAACTTACGAGACATGGCACAGAAACTTGAATGTGAGGGGTTGTAGAACTAGCTCTGAGGTAGCCTTCGGGCTGTTGCAGTCTTAGGACAGCAAGGGCATCCGCCATGAGTAATAGATCTTCTCCCATCATTCAAGGTTCCATTTCGCACTCTCTTCAGTTTTCATAGAATTATTTCCTTCATAATATCTGAAACGCGTTTAAGAACACTTTGAATACCAAACGAACTCCATGTTGAATTTTTTTCACTTCTAAAAGAACATAAAAAACGGTTTAAATATTTGCAAAAATGCGAAATTTATTTTTATAAAAGCAATTTTGTTGACTTTCTATTGAAAACTGACGAGACATGGCACAGGAATTTGGATGTGAGGGGTTGTAGAACTAGCTCTGAGGTAGCCATCGGGCGGTTGCAGTCTTACGACAGCAAGGGCATCCGCCGTGAGTAATAGATCTCCTCCCATCATTCAGTGTTCCATTTCGCACTCTGTTCGGATTTCACAGAATTATTTCCTTCATAATATCTGAAACGCGTTTAAGAACCCTTTGAATACCAAACGAGCTCTATGTTGAAGTTATTTTCACTTCTAAAAGAACATAAAAAACGGTTTAAATATTTCGGGAAATGCGAAATTTATTTTTATAAAAGCAATTTTGTTGACTATCTATTGAAAACTGACGAGACATGGCACAGGAACTTGAATGTGAGGGGTTGTAGAACTAGCTCTGAGGTAGCCTTCGGGCTGTTGCAGTCTTAGGACAGCAAGGGCATCCGCCGTGAGCAATAGATCTCCTCCCATCATTCAAGGTTCCATTTCGCAATCTCTTTGGTTTTCATAGAATTATTTCCTTCATAATGTCTGAAACGCGGTTAAGAACACTTTGAATACCAAACGAACTCATGTTCAATTTTTTTTCACTTCTAAAAGAACATAAAAAACGGATTAAATATTTCGGGAAATGCGAAATTTATTTTTATAAAAGCAATTTTGTTGACTATCTATTGAAAACTGACGAGATATGGCACAGGAACTTGTATGTGAGGGGTTGTAGAACTAGCTCTGATGTAGCCTTCGGGCTGTTGCAGTCTTAGGACAGCAAGGGAATCCGCCGTGAGTAATAGATCTCCTCCCATCATTCAAGGTTCCATTTCGCACTCTCTTCGGTTTTCATAGAATTATTTCCTTCATAATGTCTGAAACGCGTTTAAGAACACTTTGAATAATAAACGAACACCATGTTCAATATTTTTCACTTCTAAAAGAACAAAAAAAACGGATTAAATATTTCTGGAAAATGCGAAATTTATTTTTATAAAAGCAAATTTTTGACTTTCTATTGAAAACTGACGAGGCATGGCACATGAACTTGAATGTGAGGGGTTGTAGAACTAGCTCTGAGGTAACCTTCGGGCTGTTGCAGTCTTAGGACAGCAAGGGCATCCGCCGTGAGTAATAGATCTCCGCCCATCATTCAAGGTTCCATTTCGCACTCTCTTCGGTTTTCAGAGAAGTATTTCCATCATAATGACACAAACGACCGCTGCTGCGTCGAGCTTATTATTAGCCTCGGTCGGCTGTTAGGGGGGGGGGGGGGTCAAACGTCGTAATGAGCGTCCTCTTTCTGTCCGCGGTACTATAATCTTTCTTTCTCTTATTTCGACTCTTTTGCGGTAACCAGGTTCATAGGTCCCTTACCACGTCCCGAGTTTAAGAGTCTCTACCAGAAGCCTGGTTGAAAAAAAAATTAAAAATTAAAACCGGACAAATTTAAAAGAAAAATTACACACATTAAAAACACCAAAAAGCGGGAAGGCAGGCCTCGGAGCTGTAAACACCAAACGAACTCTAAGTTGTAATTTTTTTCGTTGTTAAAAGAACATATAAAATGGTTAAAATATTTCGGGAAAATGCGAAATAAATTTTTATAAAAGCAATTTTTCTTGACTTTCTATTGAAAACTGACGAGACATGGCACAGGAACTTGAATGTGAGGGGTTGTAGAACTAGCTCTGAGGTAGCCTTCGGGCTGTTGCAGCCTTAGGACAGCAAGGGAATCCGCCGTGAGTAATAGATCTCCTCCCATCATTCAAAGTTCCATTTCGCACTCTCTTCGGTTTTCACAAAATTATTTCCTTCATAATGTCTGAAACGCGTTTAATAACACTTTGAAAACCAAACGAACTCTATGTTGAATTTTCTTTTACTTCTAAAAGAACATAAAAAACGGTTTAAATATTTCGCAAAAATGCGAAATTTATTTTTATAAAAGCAAATTTGTTGACTTTCTATTGAAAACGGACGAGACATGGCACAGGAACTTGAATGTGAGGGGTTGTAGAACTAGCTCTGAGGTAGCCTTCGGGCTGTTGCAGTCTTAGGACAGCAAGGGCATCCGCCGTGAGTAATAGATCTCCTCCCATCATTCAAGGTTACATTTCGCGCTCTCTTCGGGCTTCACAGAATTTTTTCCTTCATAATATCTGAAACGCGTTTAAGAACACTTTGAATACCAAACGAACTCTATGTTGAATTTATTTTCACTTCTAAAAGAACATAAAAAACGGTTTAAATATTTCGGGAAAATGCGAAATTATTTTTATAAAAGCAATTTTGTTGACTTTCTATTGAAAACTGACGAGACATGGCACAGGAACTTGAATGTGAGGGGTTGTAGAACTAGCTCTGAGGTAGCCTTCGGGCTGTTGCAGTCTTAGGACAGCAAGGGCATCCGCCATGAGTAATAGATCTCCTCCCATCATTCAAGGTTCCATTTTGCACTCTCTTCGGTTTTCATAGAATTATTTCCTTCATAATATCTGAAACGCGTTTAAGAACACTTTGAATAGCAAACGAACTCCATGTTGAATTTTTTTCACTTCTAAAAGAACATAAAAAACGGTTTAATTATTTCGCAAAAATGCGAAATTTATTTTTATAAAAGCAATTTTGTTGACATTCTACTGAAAACTGACGAGACATGGCACAGGAATTTGGATGTGAGGGGTTGTAGAACTAGCTCTGAGGTAGCCTTCGGGCTGTTGCAGTCTTAGGACAGCAAGGGCATCCGCCGTGAGTAATAGATCTCCTCCCATCATTCAGTGTTCCATTTCGTACTCTGTTCGGTTTTCACAGAATTATTTCCTTCATAATATCTGAAACGCGTTTAAGAACACTTTGAATAGCAAACGAACTCCATGTTGAATTTATTTTCACTTCTAAAAGAACATAAAAAACGGTTTAAATATTTCGGGAAATGCGAAATTTATTTTTATAAAAGCAATTTTGTTGACTATCTATTGAAAACTGACGAGACATGGCACAGGAACTTGAATGTGAAGGGTTGTAGAACTAGCTCTGAGGTAGCCCAGGTAAAAAAGTCAGCAAAAAACCTTTAAAAAAAACATTCAGGAAAACTGAAGGTATTTCGGACAAAAAAATCTGCGGGTTTCCTTTAGGCAAAAAACCTGAATTAACCCCCCACTTTTTTTGTCCGAAATACCTTCAGCTTTCCTTTAGGTAAACAAACCTGCGCATTCCCTTACCATGTTGTCCGAAATACCTGAAGTTTCCCTTTAAGTAAAAAACCCGTGTCTTCTCTTTACATAAAATCATGTAGTATCACTGTACAGCCTGCTTTTGTCTTAAATAACAGTGGTTTTCCTGAAAGATAAGCCAGTGAAGTGGTAGAAGGAACACTGGAGGTGCATAAAATAAATAAGTGATCACAGGCCGTTCCAACAATGTCACAAGGTGTGCTGGCAAAATTGATAAAAGTGCCTCCTCAGGGGGGGATGCAAAGAGGGGTCAGGGACATCAGATGTGTATAACATGAACAATTAGTTATAGGCCATTCCAACACTATGTCATATGAGGCGTTTCGACAAAATTTAGAAAACAGCCCCCTCAGGGGGGAGCAAAGTGGGCGGAGGGACATCAGATGTGCATAACATGAATAAGTGCTCACAGGCCTTTCCTACAATATGTCACATGAGGGGTGTCAGCAAAATTTAGAAAAGAGCCCCCTCGGGGGGAGCAAAGTGGGGGCAGGCACATCGGATGTGTATAACATGAATAAGTAGTCACAGGCCGTTCCGACAATATGTCACATGAGGGGTTTCGGCAAAATTTAGAAAACTGCCCCCTCAGGGGGGAGCAAAGTAGGCGGAGGGGCAACAGATGTGCATAACATGAATAAGTAGTCCCAGGCCTTTCCGACAATATGTCACATGAGGGGTTTCGGCAAAATTTAGAAAACTGCCCCCTGAGGGGGGAGCAAAGTGGGCGGGGGGGCATCAGATGTGCATAACATGAATAAGTGGTCACAGGCCTTTCCTACAATATGTCACATGAGGGGTGTTAGCAAAATTTAGAAAAGTGCCCCCTCAGGGGGAGCAAAGTGGGGGCAGGGACATCGGATGTGTATAACATGAATAAGTATTCACAGGCCGTTCCGACAATATGTCACATGAGGGGTGTTAGCAAAATTTAGAAAAGTGCCCCCTCAGGGGGAGCAAAGTGGGGGCAGGGACATCAGATGTGTATAGCATGAATAAGTAGTCACAGGCCGTTCCGACAATGTGTCACATGAGGGGTTTCGGCAAAATTTAGAAAACTGCCCCCTCAGGGGGGAGCAAAGTAGGCGGAGGGGCAACAGATGTGCATAACATGAATAAGTAGCCCCAGGCCTTTCCGACAATATGTCACGTGAGGGGTTTCGGCAAAATTTAGAAAACTGCCCCCTGAGGGGGGAGCAAAGTGGGCGGGGGGCATCAGATGTGCATAACACGAATAAGTGGTCAGAGGCCTTTCCTACAATATGTCACATGAGGGGTGTTAGCAAAATTTAGAAAAGTGCCCCCTCAGGGGGAGCAAAGTGGGGGCAGGGACATTGGATGTGTATAACAAGAATAAGTAGTCACAGGCCGTTCTGACAATGTGTCACATGAGGGGTTTCGGCAAAATTTAGAAAACTGCCCCCTCAGGGGGGAGCAAAGTAGGCGTAGGGGCAACAGATGTGCATAACATGAATAAGTAGCCCCAGGCCTTTCCGACAATATGTCACATGAGGGGTTTCGGCAAAATTTAGAAAACTGCCCCCTGAGGGGGGAGCAAAGTGGGCGGGGGGAATCAGATGTGCATAACATGAATAGTGATGGGCGATAACGAGATGTTTTTCTCGATTGTATGGACATCTCGATATTTTTCGATTGTGTACATTTTTACTCGATGACTCCAGTTTTTATACATCATATGTTATATACGTCATACATTTTATCAAGAATCGTCTGCGAGTAAACTGGAATGAGTCGGTGTTAATAAAGACAAGGTGACTTCACCCGCTAGTGGGCCCCTCCTTTAATCGGGGCCCCTAAGTTATACGTAATCTTGTAATATGAAATCACGAACAGGTTACCCGCTATATACGACATCGTATAGCAGGCGTGGTGTGCACGCTCTACAAAATCTTGTAAAAAATATATATTATCGAAACGAACGAATCTCGGGGGGAGGGGTCAAAGTGAGCGGAGGGGCAAAGTAGCTGCATGATACGAAGTCGTCACAAGTCTTCAGGCCTTTCGAACCATCACACGAGGGGTATGGATCTGAATTTATAAAAATGCTCTTTTCGTGGGGGCAAAGTGTGGGGAGGGTTGCGGGAGGTGGATAACATGAGTAAGTGGTCACAGACCATTCCAACGATATATCACATGTGGGGTCTTGGCTAAATTTGTAAAAGTGTCTCCCGGGGGGGAAGTGGGGGGGACAGACACCGGAGGAGCATAACATCAATAAGTAGTCATAGACCTTTCCAACGATATCTCACATGTGGGGTCTTGGCTAAATTTGAAAAAGTGTCCTCCGGGAGGGGGGGGGTGTCACCGGAGGAGCATAACATCAATAAGTAGTCACAGACCTTTCCAACGATATCTCACATGAGGGGTCTTGGCTAAATTTCAAAAAGTGTCTCCCGGGGGGGGGGGAAGTGGGGGGACGAACATCATAGGTGCATAACATCAATAAGTAGTCACAAACCTTTCCAACGATATCTTACATGAGGGGTCTTGGCTAAATTTGGAAAAGTGTCCCCGGGGGGGGGGGGGGGGGGCAAAGTTGTGGGGACGAACACCATAGGGGCATAACATCAATGAGTAGTCACAGACCTTTCCAACTATATCTCACATGAAGGGTCTTGATTAAATTTGGAAAAATGCCCCCCGGGGGGGGCAAAGTGTGGGGGACTGTCACCGGAGGTGCATAACATCAATAAGTAGTCACAGACCTTTCCAATGATACCTCACATGAGGGGTCTTGGCTAAATTTGGAAAAGTGTCCCCCAGGGGGCAAAGTGGGGGACGGCCACCGGAAGTGCATAACATCAATAAGTAGTGACAAACCTTTCGAACGATATGCCACATGAGGGGTCTTGGCTAAATTTAGAAAAGTGTCCTGAAATGTCATATATTTTAAGTAATATTTATCGGAGGGCTCCATAAAAAAAAATCCGATCTAAAATGATAAAACAAAAAAACTACCCCCCGCAGTGGGGGCCAAATTGGGGAGGGGAGGAAGAAAGTCTCATAATATGAAAGAGTGATACGAGAGCTTTCCGATAACATATCACATGACCGGTCCAAAAAAACTTTGAAAATTGCTCCCCCTCCCCCCTTGGGCCCACTCTTTCGCAACGGAATTCACGCAGCCCCCACTTTAAAATTTTTATCTTCAGTAAATAATATTTATTGGAAGACTTCATAAAAAACTCACATCTAAAATGTTATTTAAATTTATCAAAGAAATCGGCTACGGTTTTAAAAATTTGTTCGCCCCCTCACTACCTCCCGAATTTCACCTTCGGGAGAAGAAAGGTTCATAATATGAAAGAGTTGTGAAAGGGCTTTTCGATAATATGTCACAGGAAGAGTTCGGTAAAATATTTTAAATTGCGCCCCGCCCACTCTCACGTCCTCGGAATTCTCCCGACCCACCTTCCTCTTTGAAATTTTTATATTTAATAAATAATATTTATCGGAGGGCTCCAGGTATGTGACAGCTTGGTAGGGCTAAAATAAGAAAAGCATTGAAAATTAAAGCTTCATTTCACAGCTCATTGTCATGCCCATTTCTTTCTCCAGCTTGCCCCTCAATATCTCTTCTCGGCCCTTCTTGGCCAAGAGTGAAATGACAACCATCGAGAGTAACATTTCGAGAAAGGACGAAAACTGATTTCTCATTCTCGACAATGTCATATGAAATGTTGAACAGAGACCGAGAGCGAGAAGTGACGAAGGAAGCAATGAGTTACAATCGGTGAGATACCTCGAAGTAAGCGAAAGGTTTGCCCTCGAGCAAAATGTCTCCTCGAGATAAACGAGCGGTTTGCGTCCAGAAATTAGATCTCGAAGTGCGAGAGAGAGCTCTCGCAACGTCGCACTTCGAGAGAAAGGAAGCTTTCAGAAGAGTCAAACTTACGGCGCTTCTGGTGTAAGTCATGATTTCCCAAAGGAGTACACGTTCTTTTCCATTCGCTATTGTTATTAAGCAATATGGGTTAGGAGGCATAGTGGTTTATGTTATCAGTTCGGGTTTCAGTTGTTGATATAGAAGTTTTCTAATGAATTTGGCGCCAGTTTGTTTTTGATTTTCAATGTTTCTCTTATTTTAGCCCTCCTAAGCTGTCCCATATCTCTTAATGTTAAAATGCTATTGTTAAAACAAAACTGCACTGCAAATTATGTGTTTTCAAGATTTTAAGTGTCGCCTCAGGAAAGAGGATTTTTTAAAATTATTTTACCCCACTCATGTAACATATTAAAATAAGGGTAATCTCATAACCTTTCTAAATCTACCTTTCTTTTGTCAATCCACCGAATTTTAGACCCCTGCGCTTAAAATGCTCTAAAGGAATATACTTAGCGGCGGTTTTTTCCGTACTCTGGTACGGTATCTTCCACTCATAGGGAAATTATAAGACTAACATCAAATTGTGTCTAAAATCGAATAAAAAATATGGACATATGTTTCTTAATTTTAACTCCTTTCTTCGCCTCAAGAGGGAGCTTTAACATTTTGTTTCTTCAAACCTTTAGTATACTGTTTGTCCAAAAATTATAAAATTCACAAAATAAAGTCTTTTCACTCTTCCCTATCTTCTTGTATCAATTTTATTTTTACTACCACCAGGGGACACCGCCCAGTGAGACATTTTACTTTTAGCCTCAGGCTATTGGTATTTTTCATGTTTTTCATAATATTTTGTCTCATTGTTTTTCTTCATTGTAGATACTATTCTCCAAGTTCTTGATCCATTCTGACTACTTGGGCACTCATTCTGGACCAGCTGTGGCCCATCGGGCCCCTCTTCATTTGTCTGGCTCTAATCACACGCTTCACTTGTTCTTTTTTTTTTTTTTCTTATTCAATGGTTTGGTTTTTTTACCATTCATTTTTCTTCCATAAGATTAGCATTAGCGAGCAGGTCTTTTCACTTGACTGAAGTAACCCCTTCAGCATAAATCAGGAGCAAATAATTGCGATAGCAGAATTATCGGGCAAACCCTATCACTACTATGAAATTTTCGGCCAGAATAATAGCTAAATTTTCCAACAATTGTTTTTAGCTTCTCTCGTTATAATCGATTGTAAAACATCTCGATTGTAGATTCTAGGAATTAATCGATGGCTGTATCGATTGTGATTTTTTACGATGACGATTTTTCTCGATTGTCGAATTTTCGAGAATCGCCCATCACTAAACATGAATAAGTGGTCACAGGCCTTTCCTACAATATGTTACATGAGGGGTGTTAGCAAAATTTAGAAAAGTGCCCCCTTAGGAGGAGCAAAGTGGGGGCAGGGACATCGGATGTGTATAACATGAATAAGTAGTCACAGGCCGTTTCGACAATATGTCACATGAGGGGTTTCGGCAAAATTTAGAAAACTGCCCCCTCAGAGGGGCATCAGATGCACATAACATGAATAAGAGGTCACACGTCTTTCCAACAGTATGTTATATGACAGGTGTCGGTAAAAGTTAGAAAAGTGCCCCTCTTTGGGACTAGTATTGTGCCCCCAACCCCCTTGAAATTTTTATATATTACAAATAATATTTATCGAAAGGCTCCGTAAAAAAATTCAATCTAAAATGATGAAAATACTGCAATAAAAAAAAAATCTGAAAAGTAAGACATAATAAAATTCCCCAAAGCAGAATATGATTATAAATGTGCCATACATTGACTTCACTGCAGAACATTTCAAATTTTCATTTTCACGAAAATCCACCATTCAATTGTAGGAAAAATTGCAAAATTTGTCACTCAATGGCAAGGAAAAAAAAAAAAAAAAAATGGCAAACTCTTTAATCGTTTATTTAAAAAGATTGCAAAATTCATCAATCGGTCGCAAGAAAACTCGTTCAATTCGTCAGTCATGGAGAACAATTAATGAAATCCTTTAGCTTGCTGTGGAAAAACATACAAAATTCGACGAACAGTTGCGAGAAAAAAATCCACGATTTTCGCCAATCGGTTGCAGGTAAAAAAACGCAAAATTTGTCAGTGCACCTCTAGAAGAAACAGCGAAAAAAAAACTACGATCTTCTCTAATCGTTCGTAAGAAAAAGCCTCAAAATTTGCTATGTTAAAAGGAAAAATTCGTGAAAATTGTCAATCGGTTGCGGTTAAAAAAAAAATCGTGAAGATTGTCAGAAGAATCTGCGAAATTCGTAGATCAGTAGCGGAAAAAAACTCACGACTTTCTCCAATCTGTGTCAAGACTTGCTTACTGGTTCAAGGGAAATATCGCAAAATTTTAAAATCGGTTACAGGAAAAAAAAAAAAAGTGAAATTCGTCGGTGTATTATCGAAAAAAAATAGAATTAGTCGATCAGTCGTGCAAAAAAAACCCCATGAAGATTTGGCCAATCAGTCGCAGAAAAGCGACAAAGTTCACCAGTAGACCGTGAGAAAATAATCACGATATTCACCGATCTGTCGCAGTAGAATGCGAAATTCGTCGATCGGTTGCAGAAAAAAAGGATTTTTTACCAACCGTTTACACGAAAAAGAGAAAAAATTTGCTAATCAGTAAAAAGAAAATATAATGAAATTCGCTTATCAGTCGCATGTAAAAAAAACTCTGAAGTTGTCAGAAAATTCACGAAATTCTTCGATCAGTCGTGGAAAAAACCAACGATTGTTTCCATCTGTCGCAAGAAAAAATTGGAACATTTGCCAATCAGTCTTCGGTAAAAAAACATGAAATTCATGGATTGGTCATGTGAAAAATAACTACGATTTTCGCCAAAAAGTTAATGAAAAATATCACAAAATTCACCCACCTGTCGTGGTTAAAAAATGCAAAATTCGTCAATGAATTGTGGAAAATATATCAAAATTCTTCACCCAATCGCAAGAGAAAAATTGTGAAATTCATCGATTTGGTCAGAGAAAAAAGGCCAAATTCGCCAGTTGACAGAGGGAAAAATCTGAAATAATTCGAAAATCATCAATCGATTGTTGGAAAAAACCCCCGCTAAATTACCATTCGATTAGGGGGGGGGGGGGGGGGAAGAAATCACAAAATTCACCAATAATTTCATTCGCGTGAGTATGTCAGGGTTTTATGAAATGTCTTTTGCATTTCTATAAAAGATGCAATTGCACTTCTTCATATATAAAGAAAATTTTCCTGTGACTTTTTTTTTTTTAATTCACACAGAACATTTGATTAGCTGAAGTACATTGCAGAACATTGCAAAGTATTCAGCTTTGGGAATGAAATTCTTTGATCAGCCGCAGAGAAAATCTGTGAAATTCAGTCAGCGACCATATGAAAAAAAAAAATTCAACAACTGTTTATGGGAAAAAATGAAGTTTGTTGATTAGCTAAGAAGAAAATCGGCAAAATTCATAAACCGGATATGTGAAAAAAATCACACGAGTTTTGCCAATCAGCCACAAAATGCAATATACGCCAATCGGTATGGTTTAGATGTATTATAATCCCGCATTTGCCATCTTTGATTTTTTTCTTGCATGAAAACTCCTTTTTCGCCAAGTAGTAAATGTCGCCAATGGTTAAATATTGTTGATAGATTAATATAACATTGAAAAAACTGAAATATAATCATTATAACTATTAATTAAAAAACATTTTTAATTCACGCCAAGAAAATAATCCAAGATGGCAGATGTGGGATTACAAAACATTTGTTCTGAAATAAAATATCACAAAATTTATCAGTTAGTTGCGGGGAAAAAATTGCAAAAATTCTCATTGAATCACCTGAAAAAAAACTGAGAAATTCAACCGTCGATTAATGGGAAAAAAAAAATCTAGAAACCCTTCAGTCGATTGCTTTAAAATATTGTGAAATTCGTCAATTGGTCACAGGAAAACAACATGAAATTCAGCAGGCAATCATGAGAAACAATCGTGAAATTTTACAGTTGGCTGCAGAAAAAAATGTGAAATTCGTCAAACAGTTACAGGAGAAAAACATAATTCGTCAGTCAACAGGGAAGAAAATCAAGAAATTTCATCAGTTGCAGGAAAATATCACAAAATTAAAAAGGTCAAAATAAAAAAGGACTAAATGCAAAATATTTTCAGTGAACAAGGTTCTTGAGTGTTTTTTTTTTTTTTAAGTGTCCAGCTGGCAGTAATTTTTTTCTAGAGATCCACACTGTTGAAGGCATTTTTAATATAATTGTAGAATAAAATGAAATAAGTGATTACTACTCTATTGTTATTCATACTGCTTAATATGTTTCTGAATAATTAATTTGTTAAGACAGTGTTATCATTGTGAATTTGTATTTTTTTTTTTTATTTATTTACATTTGCTTATGGATATTTCTTTTAAAGAAGATTTCAATATAAAAAAGAATGCAGGTGTGCATTTTTATTATCTGCCTCTTAAATAGGAAAAAAAAAAAAAAAAAAAAAGAAAGAAAGAAATCTTGTTTTTCACCCTTTTATGATATGAATCCATGTATATTAGCATTGAGTCTAAGCCGCTTTAGCAGGGCGCAGCGCCGGCAGCCTTTTTTTTTTCTTTTTTGTGCATGGCAAAGCTCTTTTAAACCCTTCTGCTCTTTTTAACACTTCCTATGCTCCCTGTGGCAATTCAACTGATCGCGGTAAAATATCGCAAACTCTAGGGACTCTAAACAAACCAGTTCAAAATATTTTTGTGAATAATGTACAAGTGTGCCCTTTTTTAGAATAGGGGAGAGTTGGGAGGAGTGGGACAGATTTCACAATTTATTTTTTAATTCACTACTTATGTTTTACCAAGAGTATAGCTTATAAAAATCTAATAGTATGTTACTTAAGCTATGTTTAAAAAATACAAACGCTGTGAAATACAAACAACTGGCTTTTATTTGCACGTTTTAAAATGTTAACATTTTTGTCCCACACCAAATGTGATAAACTCCTTATCACTGTCTATATCCTCAACTCTGCCAATATAATAAACAACTGTCTTCTTCGTCAAAATTTTAACAATTACAAAGTCATTTATCCTAATTTTGGATCATCAGTTAACCAATCAAATTCTTCAGCAATTTCATTATCATTGTGAGTAATCAAATCAAAAGTCTTCATCTGTAGAGTCATGCAACAAAAATTTCCCATCAATGGAATCATCAGATAATTCATTTGCTTTTTTCTGTTTCTTCCTTTTCACCTTAAGAGTTTTCTTTTTACACAATCTCTTCTGCTTTTTATCAGCGGCTATTTTTTCAATTTCTTCTTTTTCTGGTGTGTCAGTGATGATTTTTTTATCTTTCCTTTTTTCTGTCTTTCTTTATCGTTTTTGTGGAAATGCTTTGGGATAAGGGTGCATATCGGAAGGATTCAAATGTGTTTGAGAACATGTCCCATTCCTCCCTCTGCTGAATATTTTTTAAAAAGGCTTATTATATATATCATGCTACATTTATGCTTTATTTGGCTGCTAGTTTACAAACACTATATCTTTAAGTTTATTATACAATTATAATATTTTTAGTTTAAATATAATATAATTGAAAAAAATCATTGAAAGAATAAGAATTTGTACTTACTTCTGAGGTATGAAAATAAAATTTTCCCTTTTAAATACAAACAATAATACAGCTGGTGTAACAATTAGAATCAAACATGAAGCTATAGATGCTTTATCTAGTGGACAAACTAGAACTTAATTCTAACAGTTATTTTGGACATAAATGCTGCTGTCCCACTCCTCCCACTGTCCCATTCCTCCCAACTCTCCCCTAGTGTTTCTTTTTTGAAAAATTCCCGCCCGGCAGTCCTTTTTTCTAGTCAACACTGCATATGTAATGTAATATTAATGTTAAAAAAATGAAGGAGGCACGTAATAAAAATGCACACTTTTTACACGATTAAATCAAGTTGACAAAAAGATCTAAAAACAAATATAAAAAGCACCAACTGACCAGTAGTAGAATTGACATAAAAAAGCCACTGGTCCCAAGGAACAGTAAGCATGAGAATTTATTTGTCCACATTCATCACTGGTCTGCTACATAAAATTCTATTTCATCCCTTTAACCCTTTGAGTGACAATTAATTACTTCATCTGACTAAGATTTAATCGAATTTTCTTTGTTTTTTTAAATAAAATAAAGTTATGCGATATGTGTTTAGTTGCAGTTTTGGCAGGGAGAGGAAAGTTTATGTTTACCTGTCAGAGAGGGGGGGGGGGAGTTACTGGTCCTGCAGATTATAAAATTTTTCAAATTAGTGGTCCAATTGAATTTCTGGTGGTACAGAACAGTCCCAGCTGACCCCCAAGGAAATCGAATGCTGAACTGACAGTGAATAATATGACTTTTTAAATATTTACTACTCAAAAACATATTAAGCAATATGAACTGAACAAGCACAGAATGAAATCAGTTATTTCTTTTAAGCCTGTAAATGATAAAAGTAACAATGCAAACAAGAAAAAATTACACAAATAAAATTTACATACACAATAAAACATGCGAATCTGCTCAAAACATGGAAGATTCTCACCCATTACAGAACAGTCCTTTTTAATAATTGTTTTGTACACACAGGAGGTAAACGCAGGAATCGATCCAGGCAAAATTTGAGGGTTTTTTAGGGCCCTTTCACAAAAGTCTATTTAATAAAATAGGCCCCATCACAAAAATAAATATTATAAAATGAGCCCCTTCACAAAAATAAATTTAATAAAATGGGCCGCTTCACAAAAATAAATTTAATAAAATGGGCCCATCCTCAAAATTCCTTTTAATAAAATAGGCCCACTTCATAACATCTTTTGCATATAAACTATTTTAAATATGTAATTAGTAAATAAAACCAGGTAATGCGAAACAAAAACCTTAACTGAAATTTAAAGAAGTTTCTGTTAATAAATTCTTGATCCGAATTTGAGTTACTGGATTTCAACTATAGTTACAAAATATTACTTTTCACAAAAATAACTTTTAATTTTCACATAATGGAACCCAAGAATAAAAACCTGCATCGACCCCTGTTTGTTAAAGGCCCCAAGAATCTATATATAATTTTTAATGATGTTATGCACTATAGAACAATATTATTGCTCTAAATTTGTCTTTAAATGTTTTTTTGTGAAAAAATTACTTTATTTAAAATAATTATACACATGTAAAGAATTTTAAAATTATTTTTCCCATATTTCATATTCTGTATTATAAATTATTCTACAATATATAATTTTTTTTAAATTAATTTTATGAGTCGAATATTGCAGCTAGTGACATTAAACCCCGCTAAAAGATTTGCCAGAGATATTACACCTCCACTGAGTATTAATCAAGCATCTATGTTCCTAAAAAGATTATAGCTGCTTGATTTTTAAAGAAACCAAATTACTTACTCATAAAATGATATTCCAATACAGTGATCTGCTTAGAAAGAACTTAGGTCCTTTAAAGGACCCTTCACAAACTTTTTCCCCTCAAAACAAGGGCCCTTCACAAAACGTTTCCACCTCCAAACTGAGCTTTTTACGAGTTTAATTATCAAGAAGTAATTTAATCCTTCTATCACTTTTATGCATAATGGAAATATATACATATATCTTCTTAAAAGTATAAACAAGAAACTGCACATAACGATTCTTTTAAATTCAGAAAATTATGACTAGATTTTTCCCAAAAATAAAAAGACGTATTAATGAAAATATCAAAAAATAAAATAGTTCTCTCTAGGATGTATTTGAAAAGTGAAGTGTCACGCCGTTTTTAAAACTGAGAGATTTGTATCGCTATTATTTTAAAAAATAGTAAAAATTCATCTTTAGTCATACACGAAGATTTCTTGTAAAACATTATTTCCATACCACAGTATTTCTATACGTGGCGATCTGGTTTATCGAAAGTGGTTAGTATCGCATGAATGGCTGAATACAAAGTACCAAGCTATAATATTAAAATAAGTATAATACAAGGTTCACTTATACCCCTCTTACGGCTATATATATATCCATTTAAAAATTAATTAAAATGTGACTAATATACAGATAAAAAGAGCCCTGCAAAAACGAAAAATAGAATAACAAAACGACAGCGTAACGACTGCTCCCGCTTATTTTCCGAGTGGCGGAAAAGTAAACATGCTTTCTGTGTGTTGAGTTGATAACTTCCTTCTCATTCTCCCATGACATGGAGTCAGAAATACAGCTACATGAGGGCTGCTGTCATTTCGAGGGCCCGGGTTCGAGTCCCTGGGTAAGACATGGATGTAATTGTGTATGTCCCATTGTAGTTATATAATATATGTAATGAAAAATAAAAATTGTTGTGACTTGTTGTTGTTTCTATGTATAATAAGGATCATTCGAGGCGACAGCCATTGTAGCTATAGGCCCCAAAGCATTCTCCACCTCGGTGGACTTCAAATGTTAAATTACAGCTACATGATCAAAAATCAAATGTTGCAACGAAAACTTTGTTTTTGAAGAAGTAACTTTTCTAAAGACTGGAATTCACGCCTGATAGAGGATAAGGGCAAATTATGCATGTAATAACCCCACCTATATTTTTCAGCTTTAATCGTGGACGCTACCAAAATGAGGAAAGGGGGGGGGGGAGGGACCCTGCCCCTCCCTAGATTTTAAAATTTAAGTAACTAGATATTTCTTTTTGTTATGTTTTCAAAAACAATATAAAATGTATTATTTTCGAGTAACTAAATTAAAAGAGCCTCTTTTCTTTAATGTCAGTTGTGCAAAATTCTTAGTTTCTTTTTTAAAGAGGTGCTGTTTGTGTTGTTTTATGATGGCCAATTGTCTACACTTGGGATATTGGGCTGAAGGGGGGTTGCCTGGGGTCTTTCAAAGGGAAGCTAATCCGTATTTAAGCAAAGAAATCCAAGGTTCGAAGAAAACCACGAAAAAAACTCCGAACGACTAGGCCGACGGGCCCGATTGGGTTCGAACCCAGCATCTCCCGTCTACCAGCTTTGAGAGCAGAACCTCTCGGCCACTGGTGGGGTGGTTTTGAAGAGGAACTAAGGATTTTGAGCTAGGACGACAGGAGTGGCATGGTGGAAGTGGGGGGGGGGGGGGGGGAGCGGAGTGCATTGTATCCCTTCCTGCATTTTGAAATTTAATTAACTAAAATTTCTTTCTTTTTTTTGTCTGATTTAGAAGAGCACAGTAAAATATATTCTTTTCGAAAAACTTAAAATGAAAAACTAAATAAAATATTTTTAGAAAAGGGAGAAGGGAAATTGAGGGCCCTCGTTAGATTTTGAAATTTAACTAAAATATTTTTTGTGCGTGTTTGAATACGATTTTAAATATTAATGAAAGGGACTTTGAAATAATTTGGAGATATATTTTTTTTTTTTTTTTTTTTTTTTTTTTTAGGGTGCATTTTTTGTACGTGTTAGACTTCGAAGGGTTATATTTTTACTGGTGGTAATTTAAGAGAAATTTATGACAAATTTTAGGATAAAAAGGGGACTTTGAAATACTTTCGTGATTATTTTTTTTTCGTTTTAGGGGGAATATTTTGAGATTGAAATTTTTGAGCTTGTTAGAGTTAGAGGTGAAATTGTTACTGGTTATAATATTAGAAAAAATTGTGGCAAATTTAAGGTCAAAAAGGGCTTCGAAAAAATTTCGTGATTTGTTTTTCTTTTTAGGGGAATTTTCGGAGATTGAAATTTTTGAGCGTGTTAGAGGTGAAATTGTTGCTCGTAATAACTTCATAAATGGGGTAATTAAAAATTTTAACTAGTAGACTCTTCAAAATAATTTCGAGATTTTTCTTTCTTTTTGAAGGGATTTGTAGGGAATTAAAAAATACTGTTTTAAATGGTAATTAAAAATCTCAACGAGGGGGACTTTTATTTCTAGAATGGGATTTTTATATCGCTATTTAAAATGGTAATTTTAAATATTAATTAGAAATTTTAACTAGGGGGAGTTAAGAATTTTTGACTGAACCGGAGGAAGACGTTAGATTTCCGGGAATTATCTAATATATTAATTTCGAAATAAATTAAAAATATTAATGAGGAAATGCGGGCATATCAAAATCTTAGATACCATAATGTGCAATAATAAAACCTTTAAGTAAAACCTTCATGTTACCTGGTAAAGAAACAATTTTCATTTTCCTTCAACATACCTCATGTGATTTCACGAAAATCTTCTACGTCATTGAAGGTAATTTGGAGGTTATAACTTACAGAAATAAACCTGTATGAAATCTTTTAAAAAGAGGTATATTTCTCTTAAGATAACCTTTAGTTTTCATTTGCCTTAAAGATACCCGTTGTAACCTTCAAAATGGCTGCAAAATCTCAAAATTTTTAAAGGTTTTTCTCTGATTTTTTTACCTGGGAGCCTTCGGGCTGTTGCAGTCTTAGGACAGCAAGGGCATCCGCCGTGAGTAATAGATCTCCTCCCATCATTCAGTGTTCCATTTCGCACTCTCTTCGGTTTTCACAGAATTATTTCCTTCATAATATCTGAAACGCGTTTAAGAACACTTTGAATACCAAACGAGCTCTATGTTGAATTTATTTTCACTTCTAAAAGAACATAAAACACGGTTTAAATATTTCGGGAAATGCGAAATTTATTTTTATAAAAGCAATTTTGTTGACTTTCTATTGAAAACTGACGAGACATGGCACAGGAACTTGAATGTGAGGGGTTGTAGAACTAGCTCTGAGGTAGCTTTCGGGCTGTTGCAGTCTTAGGACAGCAAGTGCATCCGCCGTGAGTAATAGATCACCTCCCGTCATTCAAGGTTCCATTTCGCACTCTCTTCGGTTTTCAGAGAAGTATGTCCATCATAATGACACAAACGACCGCTGCTGCGTCGAGCTTATTATTAGCTTCGGTCGGCGGTAAGGGCGGGCGGGTGGGTCAACCGTCGTAATGAGCGTCCTCTTTCTGTCCGCAGTACTATAAACATACTTTCTCTTATTCCGACTCCTTTGCGGTAACCAGGTTCATAGGTCCCTTAACACGTTCCGAGTATAAGAGTCTCTACCAGAAGCCTGGTTGAAAAAAAAATTAAAAATTAAAACCGGACAAATATAAAAGGGAAATTACACACATTAAAAACACCAAAAAGCGGGAAGGCAGGCCTCGGAGCTCTAAATACCAAATGAACTCTAAGTTGTAATTTTTTCGTTGCTAAAAGAACATATAAAATGGTTAAAGTATTTCATGAAAATGCAAAATAAATTTTTATAAAAGCAATTTTCTTGACTTTCTATTGAAAACTGACGAGACATGGCACAGGAACTTGAATGTGAGTGGTTGTAGAACTAGCTCTGAGGTAGCCTTCGGGCTGTTGCAGTCTTAGGACAGCAAGGGAATCCGCCGTGAGTAACAGATCTCCTCCCATCATTCAAGGTTCCATTTCGCACTCTCTTCGGTTTTCACAGAATTATTTCCTTCATAATGTCTGAAACGCGTTTAATAACACTTTGAATACCAAACGAACTCTATGTAATTTTCTTTTACTTCTAAAAGAACATAAAAAACGGTTTAAATATTTCGCTAAAATGCGAAATTTATTTTTATAAAAGCAATTTTGTTGACTTTCTATTGAAAACGGACGAGACATGGCACAGGAACTTGAATGTGAGGGGTTGTAGAACTAGCTCTGAGGTAGCCTTCGGGCTGTTGCAGTCTTAGGACAGCAAGGGAATCCGCCGTGAGTAACAGATCTCCTCCCATCATTCAAGGTTCCATTTCGCACTCTCTTCGGTTTTCACAGAATTATTTCCTTCATAATGTCTGAAACGCGTTTAAGAACACTTTGAATACCAAACGAACTCTATGTAATTTTCTTTTACTTCTAAAAGAACATAAAAAACGGTTTAAATATTTCGCTAAAATGCGAAATTTATTTTTATAAAAGCAATTTTGTTGACTTTCTATTGAAAACGGACGAGACATGGCACAGGAACTTGAATGTGAGGGGTTGTAGAACTAGCTCTGAGGTAGCCTTCGGGCTGTTACAGTCTTAGGACAGCAAGGGAATCCGCCGTGAGTAATAGATCTCCTCCCATCATTCAAGGTTCCATTTCGCACTCTCTTCGGTTTTCACAGAATTATTTCCTTCATAATGTCTGAAACGCGTTTAATAACACTTTGAATACCAAACGAACTCCATGTGGAATTTTTTTTCACTTCTAAAAGAACATAAAAAACGGATTAAATATTTCGCGAAAATGCAAAATATATTTTTATAAAAGCAATTTTGTTGACTTTCTGTTGAAACCTGACGAGACATGGCACAGGAACTTGTATGTGAGGGGTTGTAGAACTAGCTCTGATGTAGCCTTCGGGCTGTTGCAGTCTTAGAACAGCAAGGGCATCCGCCGTGAGTAATAGGTCTCCTCCCATCATTCAAGGTTCCATTTCGCACTCTCTTCGGTTTTCATAGAATTATTTCCTTCATAATGTCTGAAACGCGTTTAAGAACACTTTGAATACCAAACGAACACCATGTTCAATATTTTTCACTTCTAAAAGAACAAAAAAAAAACGGATTAAATATTTCTGGAAAATGCGAAATTTATTTTTATAAAAGCAAATTTTTGACTTTCTTTTGAAAACTGACGAGGCATGGCACATGAACTTGAATGTGAGGGGTTGTAGAACTAGCTCTGAGGTAGCCTTCGGGCTGTTGCAGTCTTAGGACAGCAAGGGCATCCGCCGTGAGTAATAGATCTCCTCCCATCATTCAAGGTTCCATTTCGCACTCTCTTCGGTTTTCAGAGAAGTATTTCCATCATAATGACACAAACGACCGCTGCTGCGTCGAGCTTATTATTAGCCTCGGTCGGCTGTTAGGGGGGGGGGGATCAAACGTCGTAATGAGCGTCCTCTTTCTGTCCGCGGTACTATAAACTTTCTTTCTCTTATTTCGACTCTTTTGCGGTAACCAGGTTCATAGGTCCCTTAACACGTCCCGAGTATAAGAGTCTCTACCAGAAGCCTGGTTGAAAAAAAAATTAAAAATTAAAACCGGACAAATTTAAAAGAAAAACTACACACATTAAAAACACCAAAAAGCGGGAAGGCAGGCCTCGGAGCTGTAAATACCAAACGAACTCTAAGTTGTAATTTTTTTCGTTGTTAAAAGAACATATAAAATGGTTAAAATATTTCGGGAAAATGCGAAATAAATTTTTATAAAAGCAATTTTCTTGACTTTCTATTGAAAACTGACGAGACATGGCACAGGAACTTGAATGTGAGGGGTTGTAGAACTAGCTCTGAGGTAGCCTTCGGGCTGTTGCAGCCTTAGGACAGCAAGGGAATCCGCCGTGAGTAATAGATCTCCTCCCATCATTCAAAGTTCCATTTCGTACTCTGTTCGGTTTTCACAGAATTATTTCCTTCATAATATCTGAAACGCGTTTAAGAACACTTTGAATACCAAACGAGCTCTATGCTGAATTTATTTTCACTTCTAAAAGAACATAAAAAACGGTTTAAATATTTCGGGAAATGCGAAATTTATTTTTATAAAAGCAATTTTGTTGACTATCTATTGAAAACTGACGAGACATGGCACAGGAACTTGAATGTGAGGGGTTGTAGAACTAGCTCTGAGGTAGCCTTCGGGCTGTTGCAGTCTTAGGACAGCAAGGGCATCCGCCGTGAGTAATAGATCTCCTCCCATCATTCAGTGTTCCATTTCGCACTCTCTTCGGTTTTCACAGAATTATTTCCTTCATAATATCTGAAACGCGTTTAAGAACACTTTGAATACCAAACGAGCTCTATGTTGAATTTATTTTCACTTCTAAAAGAACATAAAACACGGTTTAAATATTTCGGGAAATGCGAAATTTATTTTTATAAAAGCAATTTTGTTGACTTTCTATTGAAAACTGACGAGACATGGCACAGGAACTTGAATGTGAGGGGTTGTAGAACTAGCTCTGAGGTAGCCTTCGGGCTGTTGCAGTCTTAGGACAGCAAGTGCATCCGCCGTGAGTAATAGATCACCTCCCGTCATTCAAGGTTCCATTTCGCACTCTCTTCGGTTTTCAGAGAAGTATGTCCATCATAATGACACAAACGACCGCTGCTGCGTCGAGCTTATTATTAGCTTCGGTCGGCGGTTAGAGGCGGGCGGGTGGGTCAACCGTCGTAATGAGCGTCCTCTTTCTGTCCGCAGTACTATAAACATACTTTCTCTTATTCCGTCTCTTTTGCGGTAACCAGGTTCATAGGTCCCTTAACACGTCCCGAGTATAAGAGTCTCTACCAGAAGCCTGGTTGAAAAAAAAATTAAAAATTAAAACCGGACAAATTTAAAAGAAAAATTACACACATTAAAAACACCAAAAAGCGGGAAGGCAGGCCTCGGAGCTGTAAATACCAAACGAACTCTAAGTTGTAATTTTTTTCGTTGTTAAAAGAACATATAAAATGGTTAAAATATTTCGAGAAAATGCGAAATAAATTTTTATAAAAGCAATTTTCTTGACTTTCTATTGAAAACTGACGAGACATGGCACAGGAACTTGAATGTGAGGGGTTGTAGAACTAGCTCTGAGGTAGCCTTCGGGCTGTTGCAGCCTTAGGACAGCATGGGAATCCGCCGTGAGTAATAGATCTCTTCCCATCATTCAAAGTTCCATTTCGCACTCTCTTCGGTTTTCACAAAATTATTTCCTTCATAATGTCTGACACGCGTTTAATAACACTTTGAAAACCAAACGAACTCTATGTTGAATTTTCTTTTACTTCTAAAAGAACATAAAAAACGGTTTAAATATTTCGCAAAAATGCGAAATTTATTTTTATAAAAGCAAATTTGTTGACTTTCTATTGAAAACGGACGAGACATGGCACAGGAACTTGAATGTGAGGGGTTGTAGAACTAGCTCTGAGGTAGCCTTCGGCCTGTTGCATTCTTAGGACAGCAAGGGCATCCGCCATGAGTAATAGATCTCCACCCATCATTCAAGGTTCCATTTCGCACTCTCTTCAGTTTTCATAGAATTATTTCCTTCATAATATCTGAAACGCATTTAAGAACACTTTGAATACCAAACGAACTCCATGTTGAATTTTTTTCACTTCTAAAAGAACATAAAAAACGGTTTAAATATTTCGCAAAAATGCGAAATTTATTTTTATAAAAGCAATTTTTTTTACTTTCTATTGAAAACTGAGGAGACATGGCACAGGAATTTGGATGTGAGGGGTTGTAGAACTAGCTCTGAGGTAGCCATCGGGCTGTTGCAGTCTTAGGACAGCAAGGGCATCCGCCGTGAGTAATAGATCTCCTCCCATCATTCAAGGTTCCATTTCGCACTCTCTTCGCTTTTCAGAGAAGTATTTCCATCATAATGACACAAACGACCGCTGCTGCGTCGAGCTTATTATTAGCCTCGGTCGGCTGTTAGGGGGGGGGGGGGTCAAACGTCGTAATGAGCGTCCTCTTTCTGTCCGGGGTACTATAAACTTTCTTTCTCTTATTTCGACTCTTTTGCGGTAACAAGGTTCATAGGTCCCTTAACACGTTCCGAGTATAAGAGTCTCTACCAGAAGCCTGGTTGAAAAAAAAATTAAAAATTAAAACCGAACAAATATAAAAGGGAAATTACACACATTAAAAACACCAAAAAGCGGGAAGGCAGGCCTCGGAGCTCTAAATACCAAACGAACTCAAAGTTGTAATTTTTTTCGTTGCTAAAAGAACATATAAAATGGTTAAAATATTTCATGAAAATGCGAAATAAATTTTTATAAAAGCAATTTTCTTGACTTTCTATTGAAAACTGACGAGACATGGCACAGGAACTTGAATGTGAGGGGTTGTAGAACTAGCTCTGAGGTAGCCTTCGGGCTGTTGCAGTCTTAGGACAGCAAGGGCATCCGCCGTGAGTAACAGATCTCCTCCCATCATTCAAGGTTCCATTTCGCACTCTCTTCGGTTTTCACAGAATTATTTCCTTCAAAATGTCTGAAACGCGTTTAATAACACTTTGAATACCAAACGAACTCCATGTGGAATTATTTTTCACTTCTAAAACAACATAAAAAACGGATTAAATATTTCGGGAAAATGCAAAATATATTTTTATAAAAGCAATTTTGTTGACTTTCTGTTGAAACCTGACGAGACATGGCACAGGAACTTGTATGTGAGGGGTTGTAGAACTAGCTCTGATGTAGCCTTCGGGCTGTTGCAGTCTTAGGACAGCAAGGGAATCCGCCGTGAGTAATAGATCTCCTCCCATCATTCAAGGTTCCATTTCGCACTCTCTTCGGTTTTCATAGAATTATTTCCTTCATAATGTCTGAAACGCGTTTAAGAACACTTTGAATACCAAACGAACACCATGTTCAATATTTTTCACTTCTAAAAGAACAAAAAAAAACGGATTAAATATTTCTGGAAAATGCGAAATTTATTTTTATAAAAGCAAATTTTTGACTTTCTATTGAAAACTGACGAGGCATGGCACATGAACTTGAATGTGAGGGGTTGTAGAACTAGATCTGAGGTAGCCTTCGGGCTGTTGCAGTCTTAGGACAGCAAGGGCATCCGCCGTGAGTAATAGATCTCCTCCCATCATTCAAGGTTCC
Source organism: Maratus speciosus (assembly GCA_963932465.1). NCBI lineage: Eukaryota > Metazoa > Arthropoda > Arachnida > Araneae > Salticidae > Maratus > Maratus speciosus. The sequence continues at coordinate 48,032,356 of OZ010797.1, read as the reverse complement.
ATTTCGCACTCTCTTCGCTTTTCAGAGAAGTATTTCCATCATAATGACACAAACGACCGCTGCTGCGTCGAGCTTATTATTAGCCTCGGTCGGCTGTTAGGGGGGGGGGTCAAACGTCGTAATGAGCGTCCTCTTTCTGTCCGCGGTACTATAAACTTTCTTTCTCTTATTTCGACTCTTTTGCGGTAACCAGGTTCATAGGTCCCTTAACACGCCCCGAGTATAAGAGTCTCTAGCAGAAGCCTGGTTGAAAATAAAATTAAAAATTAAAACCGGACAAATATAAAAGGGAAATTACACACATTAAAAACACCAAAAAGCGGGAAGGTAGGGCTCGGAGCTGTAAATACCAAACGAACTCTAAGTTGTAATTTTTTTCGTTGTTAAAAGAACATATAAAATGGTTAAAATATTTCGGGAAAATGCGAAATAAATTTTTATAAAAGCAATTTTCTTGACTTTCTATTGAAAACTGACGAGACATGGCACAGGAACTTGAATGTGAGGGGTTGTAGAACTAGCTCTGAGGTAGCCTTCGGGCCGTTGCAGTCTTAGGACAGCAAGGGAATCCGCCGTGAGTAATAGATCTCCTCCCATCATTCAAGGTTCCATTTTGCACTCTCTTCGGTTTTCATAGAATTATTTCCTTCATAATATCTGAAACGCGTTTAAGAACACTTTGAATACCAAACGAGCTCTATGTTGAATTTATTTTCACTTCTAAAAGAACATATAAAACGGTTTAAATATTTCGGGAAATGCGAAATTTATTTTTATAAAAGCAATTTTGTTGACTATCTATTGAAAACTGACGAGACATGGCACAGGAACTTGAATGTGAGGGGTTGTAGAACTAGCTCTGAGGTAGCCTTCGGGCTGTTGCAGTCTTAGGACAGCAAGGGCATCCGCCGTGAGTAATAGATCTCCTCCCATCATTCAGTGTTCCATTTCGCACTCTCTTCGGTTTTCACAGAATTATTTCCTTCATAATATCTGAAACGCGTTTAAGAACACTTTGAATACCAAACGAGCTCTATGTTGAATTTATTTTCACTTCTAAAAGAACATAAAACACGGTTTAAATATTTCGGGAAATGCGAAATTTATATTTATAAAAGCAATTTTGTTGACTTTCTATTGAAAACTGACGAGACATGGCACAGGAACTTGAATGTGAGGGGTTGTAGAACTAGCTCTGAGGTAGCCTTCGGGCTGTTGCAGTCTTAGGACAGCAAGTGCATCCGCCGTGAGTAATATATCACCTCCCGTCATTCAAGGTTCCATTTCGCACTCTCTTCGGTTTTCAGAGAAGTATGTCCATCATAATGACACAAACGACCGCTGCTGCGTCGAGCTTATTATTAGCTTCGGTCGGCGGTTAGAGGCGGGCGGGTGGGTCAACCGTCGTAATGAGCGTCCTCTTTCTGTCCGCAGTACTATAAACATACTTTCTCTTATTCCGACTCTTTTGCGGTAACCAGGTTCATAGGTCCCTTAACACGTTCCGAGTATAAGAGTCTCTACCAGAAGCCTGGTTGAAAAAAAAATTAAAAATTAAAACCGGACAAATTTAAAAGTGAAATTACACACATTAAAAACACCAAAAAGCGGGAAGGCAGGCCCTGGAGCTCTAAATACCAAATGAACTCTAAGTTGTAATTTTTTCGTTGCTAAAAGAACATATAAAATGGTTAAAATATTTCATGAAAATGCAAAAAAAATTTTTATAAAAGCAATTTTCTTGACTTTCTATTGAAAACTGACGAGACATAGCACAGGAACTTGAATGTGAGTGGTTGTAGAACTAGCTCTGAGGTAGCCTTCGGGCTGTTGCAGTCTTAGGACAGCAAGGGAATCCGCCGTGAGTAACAGATCTCCTCCCATCATTCAAGGTTCCATTTCGCACTCTCTTCGGTTTTCACAGAATTATTTCCTTCATAATGTCTGAAACGCGTTTAATAACACTTTGAATACCAAACGAACTCTATGTTGAATTTTCTTTTACTTCTAAAAGAACATAAAAAACGGTTTAAATATTTCGCTAAAATGCGAAATTTATTTTTATAAAAGCAATTTTGTTGACTTTCTATTGAAAACGGACGAGACATGGCACAGGAACTTGAATGTGAGGGGTTGTAGAACTAGCTCTGAGGTAGCCTTCGGGCTGTTGCAGTCTTAGGACAGCAAGGGCATCCGCCATGAGTAATAGATCTCCACCCATCATTCAAGGTTCCATTTCGCACTCTCTTCAGTTTTCATAGAATTATTTCCTTCATAATATCTGAAACGCGTTTAAGAACACTTTGAATACCAAACGAACTCCATGTTGAATTTTTTTCACTTCTAAAAGAACATAAAAAACGGTTTAAATATTTCGCAAAAATGCGAAAATTATTTTTATAAAAGCAATTTTTTTGACTTTCTATTGAAAACTGACGAGACATGGCACAGGAACTTGAATGTGAGGGGTTGTAGAACTAGCTCTGAGGTAGCCTTCGGGCTGTTGCAGTCTTAGGACAGCAAGGCCATCCGCCGTGAGTAATAGATCACCTCCCGTCATTCAAGGTTCCATTTCGCACTCTCTTCGGTTTTCAGAGAAGTATGTCCATCATAATGACACAAACGACCGCTGCTGCGTCGAGCTTATTATTAGCTTCGGTCGGCGGTTAGGGGCGGGCGGGTGGGTCAACCGTCGTAATGAGCGTCCTCTTTCTGTCCGCAGTACTATAAACATACTTTCTCTTATTCCGACTCTTTTGCGGTAACCAGGTTCATAGGTCCCTTAACACGTTCCGTGTATAAGAGTCTCTACCAGAAGCCTGGTTGAAAAAAAAATTAAAAATTAAAACCGGACAAATATAAAAGGGAAATTACACACATTAAAAACACCAAAAAGCGGGAAGGCAGGCATCGGAGCTCTAAATACCCAACGAACTCTAAGTTGTAATTTTTTTCGTTGCTAAAAGAACATATAAAATGGTTAAAATATTTCATGAAAATGCGAAATAAATTTTTATAAAAGCAATTTTCTTGACTTTCTATTGAAAACTGACGAGACATGGCACAGGAACTTGAATGTGAGGGGTTGTAGAACTAGCTCTGAGGTAGCCTTCGGGCTGTTGCAGTCTTAGGACAGCAAGGGCATCCGCGTGAGTAACAGATCTCCTCCCATCATTCAAGGTTCCATTTCGCACTCTCTTCGGTTTTCACAGAATTATTTCCTTCATAATGTCTGAAACGCGTTTAATAACACTTTGAATACCAAACGAACTCCGTGTGGAATTTTTTTTCACTTCTAAAAGAACATAAAAAACGGATTAAATATTTCGGGAAAATGCAAAATATATTTTTATAAAAGCAATTTTGTTGACTTTCTGTTGAAACCTGACGAGACATGGCACAAGAACTTGTATGTGAGGGGTTGTAGAACTAGCTCTGATGTAGCCTTCGGGCTGTTGCAGTCTTAGGACAGCAAGGGAATCCGCCGTGAGTAATAGATCTCCTCCCATCATTCAAGGTTCCATTTCGCACTCTCTTCGGTTTTCATAGATTTATTTCCATCATAATGTCTGAAACGCGTTTAAGAACACTTTGAATACCAAACGAACACCATGTTCAATATTTTTCACTTCTAAAAGAACAAAAAAAAACGGATTAAATATTTCTGGAAAATGCGAAATTTATATTTATAAAAGCAAATTTTTGACTTTCTATTGAAAACTGACGAGGCATGGCACATGAACTTGAATGTGAGGGGTTGTAGAACTAGCTCTGAGGTAGCCTTCGGGATGTTGCAGTCTTAGGACAGCAAGGGCATCCGCCGTGAGTAATAGTTCTCCTCCCATCATTCAAGGTTCCATTTCGCACTCTCTTCGCTTTTCAGAGAAGTATTTCCATCATAATGACTCAAACGACCGCTGCTGCGTCGAGCTTATTATTAGCCTCGGTCGGCTGTTAGGGGGGGGGGGGGGTCAAACGTCGTAATGAGCGTCCTCTTTCTGTCCGCGGTACTATAAACTTTCTTTCTCTTATTTCGACTCTTTTGCGGTAACCAGGTTCATAGGTCCCTTAACACGTCCCGAGTATAAGAGTCTCTACCAGAAGCCTGGTTGAAAAAAAAATTAAAAATTAAAACCGGACAAATATAAGAGGGAAATTACACACATTAAAAACACCAAAAAGCGGGAAGGTAGGGCTCGGAGCTGTAAATACCAAACGAACTCTAAGTTGTAATTTTTTTCGTTGTTAAAAGAACATATAAAATGGTTAAAATATTTCGGGAAAATGCGAAATAAATTTTTATAAAAGCAATTTTCTTGACTTTCTATTGAAAACTGACGAGACATGGCACAGGAACTTGAATGTGAGGGGTTGTAGAACTAGCTCTGAGGTAGCCTTCGGGCTGTTGCAGTCTTAGGACAGCAAGGGAATCCGCCATGAGTAATAGATCTCCTCCCATCATTCAAGGTTCCATTTTGCACTCTCTTCGGTTTTCATAGAATTATTTCCTTCATAATATCTGAAACGCGTTTAAGAACACTTTGAATAGCAAACGAACTCCATGTTGAATTTATTTTCACTTCTAAAAGAACATAAAAAACGGTTTAAATATTTCGGGAAATGCGAAATTTATTTTTATAAAAGCAATTTTGTTGACTATCTATTGAAAACTGACGAGACATGGCACAGGAACTTGAATGTGAGGGGTTGTAGAACTAGCTCTGAGGTAGCCTTCGGGCTGTTGCAGTCTTAGGACAGCAAGGCATCCGCCGTGAGCAATAGATCTCCTTCCATCATTCAAGGTTCCATTTCGCACTCTCTTCGGTATTCATAGAATTATTTCCTTCATAATGTCTGAAACGCGGTTAAGAACACTTTGAATACCAAACGAACTCATGTTCAATTTTTTTTCACTTCTAAAATAACATAAAAAACGGATTAAATATTTCGGGAAAATGCGAAATTAATTTTTATAAAAGCAATTTTGTTGACTTTCTATTGAAAACTGGCGAGACATGGCACAGGAATTTGAATGTGAGGGGTTGTAGAAATATCTCTGAGGTAGCCTTCGGGCTGTTGCAGTCTTAGGACAGCAAGGGCATCCGCCGTGAGTAATAGATCTCCTCCCATCATTCAGTGTTCCATTTCGCACTCTCTTCGGTTTTCACAGAATTATTTCCTTCATAATATCTGAAACGCGTTTAAGAACACTTTGAATACCAAACGAACTCTATGTTGAATTTATTTTCACTTCTAAAAGAACATAAAAAACGGTTTAAATATTTCGGGAAAATGCGAAATTTATTTTTATAAAAGCAATTTTGTTGACTTTCTATTGAAATCTGACGAGACATGGCACAGGAACTTGAATGTGAGGGGTTGTAGAAATAGCTCTGAGGTAGCCTTCGGGCTCTTGCAGTCTTAGGACAGCAAGGGCATCCGCCGTGAGTAATAGATCTCCTCCCATCATTCAGTGTTCCATTTCGCACTCTCTTCGGTTTTCACAGAATTATTTCCTTCATAATATCTGAAACGCGTTTAATAACACTTTGAATACCAAACGAGCTCTATGTTGAATTTATTTTCACTTCTAAAAGAACATAAAACACGGTTTAAATATTTCGGGAAATGCGAAATTTATATTTATAAAAGCAATTTTGTTGACTTTCTATTGAAAACTGACGAGACATGGCACAGGAACTTGAATGTGAGGGGTTGTAGAACTAGCTCTGAGGTAGCCTTCGGGCTGTTGCAGTCTTAGGACAGCAAGTGCATCCGCCGTGAGTAATATATCACGTCCCGTCATTCAAGGTTCCATTTCGCACTCTCTTCGGTTTTCAGAGAAGTATGTCCATCATAATGACACAAACGACCGCTGCTGCGTCGAGCTTATTATTAGTTTCGGTCGGCGGTTAGAGGCGGGCGGGTGGGTCAACCGTCGTAATGAGCGTCCTCTTTCTGTCCGCAGTACTATAAACATAATTTCTCTTATTCCGACTCTTTTGCGGTAACCAGGTTCATAGGTCCCTTAACACGTTCCGAGTATAAGAGTCTCTACCAGAAGCCTGGTTGAAAAAAAAATTAAAAATTAAAACCGGACAAATTTAAAAGTGAAATTACACACATTAAAAACACCAAAAAGCGGGAAGGCAGGCCCTGGAGCTCTAAATACCAAATGAACTCTAAGTTGTAATTTTTTCGTTGCTAAAAGAACATATAAAATGGTTAAAATATTTCATGAAAATGCAAAATAAATTTTTATAAAAGCAATTTTCTTGACTTTCTATTGAAAACTGACGAGACATAGCACAGGAACTTGAATGTGAGTGGTTGTAGAACTAGCTCAGAGGTAGCCTTCGGGCTGTTGCAGTCTTAGGACAGCAAGGGAATCCGCCGTGAGTAACAGATCTCCTCCCATCATTCAAGGTTCCATTTCGCACTCTCTTCGGTTTTCACAGAATTATTTCCTTCATAATGTCTGAAACGCGTTTAATAACACTTTGAATACCAAACGAACTCTATGTTGAATTTTCTTTTACTTCTAAAAGAACATAAAAAACGGTTTAAATATTTCGCTAAAATGCGAAATTTATTTTTATAAAAGCAATTTTGTTGACTTTCTATTGAAAACGGACGAGACATGGCACAGGAACTTGAATGTGAGGGGTTGTAGAACTAGCTCTGAGGTAGCCTTCGGGCTGTTGCAGTCTTAGGACAGCAAGGGCATCCGCCATGAGTAATAGATCTCCACCCATCATTCAAGGTTCCATTTCGCACTCTCTTCAGTTTTCATAGAATTATTTCCTTCATAATATCTGAAACGCGTTTAAGAACACTTTGAATACCAAACGAACTCCATGTTGAATTTTTTTCACTTCTAAAAGAACATAAAAAACGGTTTAAATATTTCGCAAAAATGCGAAAATTATTTTTATAAAAGCAATTTTTTTGACTTTCTATTGAAAACTGACGAGACATGGCACAGGAATTTGGATGTGAGGGGTTGTAGAACTAGATCTGAGGTAGCCATCGGGCTGTTGCAGTCTTAGGACAGCAAGGGCATCCGCCGTGAGTAATAGATCTCCTCCCATCATTCAGTGTTCCATTTCGCACTCTGTTCGGTTTTCACAGAATTATTTCCTTCATAATATCTGAAACGCGTTTAAGAACACTTTGAATACCAAACGAGCTCTATGTTGAATTTATTTTCACTTCTAAAAGAACATAAAAAACGGTTTAAATATTTCGGGAAATGCGAAATTTATTTTTATAAAAGCAATTTTGTTGACTATCTATTGAAAACTGACGAGACATGGCACAGGAACTTGAATGTGAGGGGTTGTAGAACTAGCTCTGAGGTAGCCTTCGGGCTGTTGCAGTCTTAGGACAGCAAGGGCATCCGCCGTGAGCAATAGATCTCCCATTATCATTCAAGGTTCCATTTCGCACTCTCTTCGGTTTTCACAGAATTATTTCCTTCATAATATCTGAAATGCGTTTAAGAACACTTTGAATACCAAACGAGCTCTATGTTGAATTTGTTTTCACTTCTAAAAGTACATAAAACACGGTTTAAATATTTCGAGAAATGCGAAATTTATTTTAATAAAAGCAATTTTGTTGACTTTCTATTGAAAACTGACGAGACATGGCACAGGAACTTGAATGTGAGGGGTTGTAGAACTAGCTCTGAGGTAGCCTTCGGGCTGTTGCAGTCTTAGGACAGCAAGGCCACCCGCCGTGAGTAATAGATCACCTCCCGTCATTCAAGGTTCCATTTCGCACTCTCTTCTGTTTTCAGAGAAGTATGTCCATCATAATGACACAAACGACCGCTGCTGCGTCGAGCTTATTATTAGCTTCGGTCGGCGGTTAGGGGCGGGCGGGTGGGTCAACCGTCGTAATGAGCGTCCTCTTTCTGTCCGCAGTACTATAAACATACTTTCTCTTATTCCGACTCTTTTGCGGTAACCAGGTTCATAGGTCCCTTAACACGTTCCGTGTATAAGAGTCTCTACCAGAAGCCTGGTTGAAAAAAAAATTAAAAATTAAAACCGGACAAATATAAAAGGGAAATTACACACATTAAAAACACCAAAAAGCGGGAAGGCAGGCATCGGAGCTCTAAATACCCAACGAACTCTAAGTTGTAATTTTTTTCGTTGCTAAAAGAACATATAAAATGGTTAAAATATTTCATGAAAATGCGAAATAAATTTTTATAAAAGCAATTTTCTTGACTTTCTATTGAAAACTGACGAGACGTGGCACAGGAACTTGAATGTGAGGGGTTGTAGAACTAGCTCTGAGGTAGCCTTCGGGCTGTTGCAGTCTTAGGACAGCAAGGGCATCCGCGTGAGTAACAGATCTCCTCCCATCATTCAAGGTTCCATTTCGCACTCTCTTCGGTTTTCACAGAATTATTTCCTTCATAATGTCTGAAACGCGTTTAAGAACACTTTGAATACCAAACGAACACCATGTTCAATATTTTTCACTTCTAAAAGAACAAAAAAAAACGGATTAAATATTTCTGGAAAATGCGAAATTTATTTTTATAAAAGCAAATTTTTGACTTTCTATTGAAAACTGACGAGGCATGGCACATGAACTTGAATGTGAGGGGTTGTAGAACTAGCTCCGAGGTAGCCTTCGGGCTGTTGCAGTCTTAGGACAGCAAGGGCATCCGCCGTGAGTAATAGATCTCCTCCCATCATTCAAGGTTCCATTTCGCACTCTCTTCGCTTTTCAGAGAAGTATTTCCATCATAATGACACAAACGACCGCTGCTGCGTCGAGCTTATTATTAGCCTCGGTCGGCTGTTAGGGGGGGGGGGTCAAACGTCGTAATGAGCGTCCTCTTTCTGTCCGCGGTACTATAAACTTTCTTTCTCTTATTTCGACTCTTTTGCGGTAACCAGGTTCATAGGTCCCTTAACACGTCCCGAGTATAAGAGTCTCTACCAGAAGCCTGGTTGAAAAAAAAATTAAAAATTAAAACCGGACAAATATAAGAGGGAAATTACACACATTAAAAACACCAAAAAGCGGGAAGGTAGGGCTCGGAGCTGTAAATACCAAACGAACTCTAAGTTGTAATTTTTTTCGTTGTTAAAAGAACATATAAAATGGTTAAAATATTTCGGGAAAATGCGAAATAAATTTTTATAAAAGCAATTTTCTTGACTTTCTATTGAAAACTGACGAGACATGGCACAGGAACTTGAATGTGAGGGGTTGTAGAACTAGCTCTGAGGTAGCCTTCGGGCTGTTGCAGTCTTAGGACAGCAAGGGAATACGCCATGAGTAATAGATCTCCTCCCATCATTCAAGGTTCCATTTTGCACTCTCTTCGGTTTTCATAGAATTATTTCCTTCATAATATCTGAAACGCGTTTAAGAACACTTTGAATAGCAAACGAACTCCATGTTGAATTTATTTTCACTTCTAAAAGAACATAAAAAACGGTTTAAATATTTCGGGAAATGCGAAATTTATTTTTATAAAAGCAATTTTGTTGACTATCTATTGAAAACTGACGAGACATGGCACAGGAACTTGAATGTGAGGGGTTGTAGAACTAGCTCTGAGGTAGCCTTCGGGCTGTTGCAGTCTTAGGACAGCAAGGCATCCGCCGTGAGCAATAGATCTCCTTCCATCATTCAAGGTTCCATTTCGCACTCTCTTCGGTATTCATAGAATTATTTCCTTCATAATGTCTGAAACGCGGTTAAGAACACTTTGAATACCAAACGAACTCATGTTCAATTTTTTTCACTTCTAAAATAACATAAAAAACGGATTAAATATTTCGGGAAAATGCGAAATTAATTTTTATAAAAGCAATTTTGTTGACTTTCTATTGAAAACTGACGAGACATGGCACAGGAATTTGAATGTGAGGGGTTGTAGAAATAGCTCTGAGGTAGCCTTCGGGCTGTTGCAGTCTTAGGACAGCAAGGGCATCCGCCGTGAGTAATAGATCTCCTCCCATCATTCAGTGTTCCATTTCGCACTCTCTTCGGTTTTCACAGAATTATTTCCTTCATAATATCTGAAACGCGTTTAAGAACACTTTGAATACCAAACGAACTCTATGTTGAATTTATTTTCACTTCTAAAAGAACATAAAAAACGGTTTAAATATTTCGGGAAAATGCGAAATTTATTTTTATAAAAGCAATTTTGTTGACTTTCTATTGAAATCTGACGAGACATGGCACAGGAACTTGAATGTGAGGGGTTGTAGAACTAGCTCTGAGGTAGCCTTCGGGCTGTTGCAGTCTTAGGACAGCAAGGGCATCCGCCATGAGTAATAGATCTCCTCCCATCATTCAAGGTTCCATTTTGCACTCTCTTCGGTTTTCATAGAATTATTTCCTTCATAATATCTGAAACGCGTTTAAGAACACTTTGAATAGCAAACGAACTCCATGTTGAATTTTTTTCACTTCTAAAAGAACATAAAAAACGATTTCATTATTTCGCAAAAATGCGAAATTTATTTTTATAAAAGCAATTTTGTTGACTTTCTATTGAAAAGTGACGAGACATGGCACAGGAATTTGGATGTGAGGGGTTGTAGAACTAGCTCTGAGGTAGCCTTCGGGCTGTTGCAGTCTTAGGACAGCAAGGGAATCCGCCATGAGTAATAGATCTCCTCCCATCATTCAAGGTTCCATTTTGCACTCTCTTCGGTTTTCATAGAATTATTTCCTTCATAATATCTGAAACGCGTTTAAGAACACTTTGAATAGCAAACGAACTCCATGTTGAATTTATTTTCACTTCTAAAAGAACATAAAAAACGGTTTAAATATTTCGGGAAATGCGAAATTTATTTTTATAAAAGCAATTTTGTTGACTATCTATTGAAAACTGACGAGACATGGCACAGGAACTTGAATGTGAGGGGTTGTAGAACTAGCTCTGAGGTAGCCTTCGGGCTGTTGCAGTCTTAGGACAGCAAGGCATCCGCCGTGAGCAATAGATCTCCTTCCATCATTCAAGGTTCCATTTCGCACTCTCTTCGGTATTCATAGAATTATTTCCTTCATAATGTCTGAAACGCGGTTAAGAACACTTTGAATACCAAACGAACTCATGTTCAATTTTTTTTCACTTCTAAAATAACATAAAAAACGGATTAAATATTTCGGGAAAATGCGAAATTAATTTTTATAAAAGCAATTTTGTTGACTTTCTATTGAAAACTGACGAGACATGGCACAGGAATTTGAATGTGAGGGGTTGTAGAAATAGCTCTGAGGTAGCCTTCGGGCTGTTGCAGTCTTAGGACAGCAAGGGCATCCGCCGTGAGTAATATCTCCTCCCATCATTCAGTGTTCCATTTCGCACTCTCTTCGGTTTTCACAGAATTATTTCCTTCATAATATCTGAAACGCGTTTAAGAACACTTTGAATACCAAACGAGCTCTATGTTGAATTTATTTTCACTTCTAAAAGAACATGAAACACGGTTTAAATATTTCGGGAAATGCGAAATTTATTTTTATAAAAGCAATTTTGTTGACATTCTATTGAAAACTGACGAGACATGGCACAGGAACTTGAATGTGAGGGGTTGTAGAACTAGCTCTGAGGTAGCCTTCGGGCTGTTGCAGTCTTAGGACAGCAAGTGCATCCGCCGTGAGTAATAGATAACCTCCCGTCATTCAAGGTTCCATTTCGCACTCTCTTCGGTTTTCAGAGAAGTATGTCCATCATAATGACACAAACGACAGCTGCTGCGTCGAGCTTATTATTAGCTTCGGTCGGCGGTTAGGGGCGGGCGGGTGGGTCAACCGTCGTAATGAGCGTAATCTTTCTGTCCGCAGTACTATAAACATACTTTCTCTTATTCCGACTCTTTTGCGGTAACCAGGTTCATAGGTCCCTTAACACGTTCCGAGTATAAGAGTCTCTACCAGAAGCCTGGTTGAAAAAAAATTTAAAATTTAAACCGGACAAATATAAAAGGGAAATTACACACATTAAAAACACCAAAAAGCGGGAAGGCAGGCCTCGGAGCTCTAAATACCAAACGAACTCTAAGTTGTAATTTTTTTCGTTGCTAAAAGAACATATAAAATGGTTAAAATATTTCATGAATATGCGAAATAAATTTTTATAAAAGCAATTTTCTTGACTTTCTATTGAAAACTGACGAGACATGGCACAGGAACTTGAATGTGTGTGGTTGTAGAACTAGCTCTGAGGTAGCCTTCGGGCTGTTGCAGTCTTAGGACAGCAAGGGCATCCGCCGTCAGTAACAGATCTCCTCCCATCATTCAAGGTTCCATTTCGCACTCTCTTCGGTTTTCACAGAATTATTACCTTCATAATGTCTGAAACGCGTTTAATAACACTTTGAATACCAAACGAACTCTATGTTGAATTTTCTTTTACTTCTAAAAGAACATAAAAAACGGTTTAAATATTTCGCAAAAATGCGAAATTTATTTTTATAAAAGCAATTTTGTTGACTTTCTATTGAAAACGGACGAGACATGGCACAGGAACTTGTATGTGAGGGGTTGTAGAACTAGCTCTGATGTAGCCTTCGGGCTGTTGCAGTCTTAGGACAGCAAGGGAATCCGCCGTGAGTAATAGATCTCCTCCCATCATTCAAGGTTCCATTTCGCACTCTCTTCGGTTTTCATAGAATTATTTCCTTCATAATGTCTGAAACGCGTTTAAGAACACTTTGAATACCAAACGAACACCATGTTCAATATTTTTCACTTCTAAAAGAACAAAAAAAAACGGATTAAATATTTCTGGAAAATGCGAAATTTATTTTTATAAAAGCAAATTTTTGACTTTCTATTGAAAACTGACGAGGCATGGCACATGAACTTGAATGTGAGGGGTTGTAGAACTAGCTCTGAGGTAGCCTTCGGGCTGTTGCAGTCTTAGGACAGCAAGGGCATCCGCCGTGAGTAATAGATCTCCTCCCATCATTCAAGGTTCCATTTCGCACTCTCTTCGCTTTTCAGAGAAGTATTTCCATCATAATGACACAAACGACCGCTGCTGCGTCGAGCTTATTATTAGCCTCGGTCGGCTGTTAGGGGGGGGGGTCAAACGTCGTAATGAGCGTCCTCTTTCTGTCCGCGGTACTATAAACTTTCTTTCTCTTATTTCGACTCTTTTGCGGTAACCAGGTTCATAGGTCCCTTAACACGTCCCGAGTATAAGAGTCTCTACCAGAAGCCTGGTTGAAAAAAAAATTAAAAATTAAAACCGGTCAAATATAAGAGGGAAATTACACACATTAAAAACACCAAAAAGCGGGAAGGTAGGGCTCGGAGCTGTAAATACCAAACGAACTCTAAGTTGTAATTTTTTTCGTTGTTAAAAGAACATATAAAATGGTTAAAATATTTCGGGAAAATGCGAAATAAATTTTTATAAAAGCAATTTTCTTGACTTTCTATTGAAAACTGACGAGACATGGCACAGGAACTTGAATGTGAGGGGTTGTAGAACTAGCTCTGAGGTAGCCTTCGGGCTGTTGCAGTCTTAGGACAGCAAGGGAATCCGCCATGAGTAATAGATCTCCTCCCATCATTCAAGGTTCCATTTTGCACTCTCTTCGGTTTTCATAGAATTATTTCCTTCATAATATCTGAAACGCGTTTAAGAACACTTTGAATAGCAAACGAACTCCATGTTGAATTTATTTTCACTTCTAAAAGAACATAAAAAACGGTTTAAATATTTCGGGAAATGCGAAATTTATTTTTATAAAAGCAATTTTGTTGACTATCTATTGAAAACTGACGAGACATGGCACAGGAACTTGAATGTGAGGGGTTGTAGAACTAGCTCTGAGGTAGCCTTCGGGCTGTTGCAGTCTTAGGACAGCAAGGCATCCGCCGTGAGCAATAGATCTCCTTCCATCATTCAAGGTTCCATTTCGCACTCTCTTCGGTATTCATAGAATTATTTCCTTCATAATGTCTGAAACGCGGTTAAGAACACTTTGAATACCAAACGAACTCATGTTCAATTTTTTTTCACTTCTAAAATAACATAAAAAACGGATTAAATATTTCGGGAAAATGCGAAATTAATTTTTATAAAAGCAATTTTGTTGACTTTCTATTGAAAACTGACGAGACATGGCACAGGAATTTGAATGTGAGGGGTTGTAGAAATAGCTCTGAGGTAGCCTTCGGGCTGTTGCAGTCTTAGGACAGCAAGGGCATCCGCCGTGAGTAATAGATCTCCTCCCATCATTCAGTGTTCCATTTCGCACTCTCTTCGGTTTTCACAGAATTATTTCCTTCATAATATCTGAAACGCGTTTAAGAACACTTTGAATACCAAACGAACTCTATGTTGAATTTATTTTCACTTCTAAAAGAACATAAAAAACGGTTTAAATATTTCGGGAAAATGCGAAATTTATTTTTATAAAAGCAATTTTGTTGACTTTCTATTGAAATCTGACGAGACATGGCACAGGAACTTGAATGTGAGGGGTTGTAGAACTAGCTCTGAGGTAGCCTTCGGGCTGTTGCAGTCTTAGGACAGCAAGGGCATCCGCCATGAGTAATAGATCTCCTCCCATCATTCAAGGTTCCATTTTGCACTCTCTTCGGTTTTCATAGAATTATTTCCTTCATAATATCTGAAACGCGTTTAAGAACACTTTGAATAGCAAACGAACTCCATGTTGAATTTTTTTCACTTCTAAAAGAACATAAAAAACGATTTCATTATTTCGCAAAAATGCGAAATTTATTTTTATAAAAGCAATTTTGTTGACTTTCTATTGAAAAGTGACGAGACATGGCACAGGAATTTGGATGTGAGGGGTTGTAGAACTAGCTCTGAGGTAGCCTTCGGGCTGTTGCAGTCTTAGGACAGCAAGGGCATCCGCCGTGAGTAATAGATCTCCTCCCATCATTCAGTGCTCCATTTCGCACTCTGTTCGGTTTTCACAGAATTATTTCCTTCATAATATCTGAAACGCGTTTAAGAACACTTTGAATACCAAACGAGCTCTATGTTGAATTTATTTTCACTTCTAAAAGAACATAAAAAACGGTTTAAATATTTCGGGAAATGCGAAATTTATTTTTATAAAAGCAATTTTGTTGACTATCTATTGAAAACTGACGAGACATGGCACAGGAACTTGAATGTGAGGGGTTGTAGAACTAGCTCTGAGGTAGCCTTCGGGCTGTTGCAGTCTTAGGACAGCAAGGCATCCGCCGTGAGCAATAGATCTCCTTCCATCATTCAAGGTTCCATTTCGCACTCTCTTCGGTATTCATAGAATTATTTCCTTCATAATGTCTGAAACTCGGTTAAGAACACTTTGAATACCAAACGAACTCATGTTCAATTTTTTTTCACTTCTAAAATAACATAAAAAACGGATTAAGTATTTCGGGAAAATGCGAAATTAATTTTTATAAAAGCAATTTTGTTGACTTTCTATTGAAAACTGACGAGACATGGCACAGGAATTTGAATGTGAGGGGTTGTAGAACTAGCTCTGAGGTAGCCTTCGGGCTGTTGCAGTCTTAGGACAGCAAGGGCATCCGCCGTGAGTAATAGATCTCCTCCCATCATTCAGTGTTCCATTTCGCACTCTCTTCGGTTTTCACAGAATTATTTCCTTCATAATATCTGAAACGCGTTTAAGAACACTTTGAATACCAAACGAGCTCTATGTTGAATTTATTTTCACTTCTAAAAGAACATAAAACACGGTTTAAATATTTCGGGAAATGCGAAATTTATTTTTATAAAAGCAATTTTGTTGACATTCTATTGAAAACTGACGAGACATGGCACAGGAACTTGAATGTGAGGGGTTGTAGAACTAGCTCTGAGGTAGCCTTCGGGCTGTTGCAGTCTTAGGACAGCAAGTGCATCCGCCGTGAGTAATAGATAACCTCCCGTCATTCAAGGTTCCATTTCGCACTCTCTTCGGTTTTCAGAGAAGTATGTCCATCATAATGACACAAACGACAGCTGCTGCGTCGAGCTTATTATTAGCTTCGGTCGGCGGTTAGGGGCGGGCGGGTGGGTCAACCGTCGTAATGAGCGTAATCTTTCTGTCCGCAGTACTATAAACATACTTTCTCTTATTCCGACTCTTTTGCGGTAACCAGGTTCATAGGTCCCTTAACACGTTCCGAGTATAAGAGTCTCTACCAGAAGCCTGGTTGAAAAAAAATTTAAAATTTAAACCGGACAAATATAAAAGGGAAATTACACACATTAAAAACACCAAAAAGCGGGAAGGCAGGCCTCGGAGCTCTAAATACCAAACGAACTCTAAGTTGTAATTTTTTTCGTTGCTAAAAGAACATATAAAATGGTTAAAATATTTCATGAATATGCGAAATAAATTTTTATAAAAGCAATTTTCTTGACTTTCTATTGAAAACTGACGAGACATGGCACAGGAACTTGAATGTGTGTGGTTGTAGAACTAGCTCTGAGGTAGCCTTCGGGCTGTTGCAGTCTTAGGACAGCAAGGGCATCCGCCGTCAGTAACAGATCTCCTCCCATCATTCAAGGTTCCATTTCGCACTCTCTTCGGTTTTCACAGAATTATTACCTTCATAATGTCTGAAACGCGTTTAATAACACTTTGAATACCAAACGAACTCTATGTTGAATTTTCTTTTACTTCTAAAAGAACATAAAAAACGGTTTAAATATTTCGCAAAAATGCGAAATTTATTTTTATAAAAGCAATTTTGTTGACTTTCTATTGAAAACGGACGAGACATGGCACAGGAACTTGAATGTGTGGGGTTGTAGAACTAGCTCTGAGGTAGCCTTCGGGCTGTTGCAGTCTTAGGACAGCAAGGGCATCCGCCGTGAGTAATAGATCTGCTCCCATCATTCAAGGTTCCATTTCGCACTCTCTTCGGTTTTCAGAGAAGTATTTCCATCATAATGACACAAACGACCGCTGCTGCGTCGAGCTTATTATTAGCCTCGGTCGGCTGTTAGGGGGGGGGGAGGAATCAAACGTCGTAATGAGCGTCCTCTTTCTGTCCGCGGTACTATAAACTTTCTTTCTCTTATTTCGACTCTTTTGCGGTAACCAGGTTCATAGGTCCCTTAACACGTCCCGAGTATAAGAGTCTCTACAGAAGCCTGGTTGAAAAAAAAATTAAAAATTAAAACCGGACAAATTTAAAAGAAAAATTACACACATTAAAAACACCAAAAAGCGGGAAGGCAGGCCTCGGAGCTGTAAATACCAAACGAACTCTAAGTTGTAATTTTTTTCGTTGTTAAAAGAACATATAAAATGGTTAAAATATTTCGGGAAAATGCGAAATAAATTTTTATAAAAGCAATTTTCTTGACTTTCTATTGAAAACTGACGAGACATGGCACAGGAATTTGGATGTGAGGGGTTGTAGAACTAGCTCTGAGGTAGCCTTCGGGCTGTTGCAGTCTTAGGACAGCAAGGGCATCCGCCGTGAGTAATAGATCTCCTCCCATCATTCAGTGTTCCATTTCGCACTCTGTTCAGTTTTCACAGAATTATTTCCTTCATAATATCTGAAACGCGTTTAAGAACACTTTGAATACCAAACGAGCTCTATGTTGAATTTATTTTAACTTCTAAAAGAACATAAAAAACGGTTTAAATATTTCGGGAAATGCGAAATTTATTTTTATAAAAGCAATTTTGTTGACTATCTATTGAAAACTGACGAGACATGGCATAGGAACTTGAATGTGAGGGGTTGTAGAACTAGCTCTGAGGTAGCCTTCGGGCTGTTGCAGTCTTAGGACAGCAAGGCATCCGCCGTGAGCAATAGATCTCCTTCCATCATTCAAGGTTCCATTTCGCACTCTCTTCGGTATTCATAGAATTATTTCCTTCATAATGTCTGAAACGCGGTTAAGAACACTTTGAATACCAAAAGAACTCATGTTCAATTTTTTTTCACTTCTTAAATAACATAAAAAACGGATTAAATATTTCGGGAAAATGCGAAATTAATTTTTATAAAAGCAATTTTGTTGACTTTCTATTGAAAACTGACGAGACATTGCACAGGAACTTGAATGTGTGTGGTTGTAGAACTAGCTCTGAGGTAGCCTTCGGGCTGTTGCAGTCTTAGGACAGCAAGGGCATCCGCCGTCAGTAACAGATCTCCTCCCATCATTCAAGGTTCCATTTCGCACTCTCTTCGGTTTTCACAGAATTATTACCTTCATAATGTCTGAAACGCGTTTAATAACACTTTGAATACCAAACGAACTCTATGTTGAATTTTCTTTTACTTCTAAAAGAACATAAAAAACGGTTTAAATATTTCGCAAAAATGCGAAATTTATTTTTATAAAAGCAATTTTGTTGACTTTCTATTGAAAACGGACGAGACATGGCACAGGAACTTGAATGTGTGGGGTTGTAGAACTAGCTCTGAGGTAGCCTTCGGGCTGTTGCAGTCTTAGGACAGCAAGGGCATCCGCCGTGAGTAATAGATCTCCTCCCATCATTCAAGGTTCCATTTCGCACTCTCTTCGGTTTTCAGAGAAGTATTTCCATCATAATGACACAAACGACCGCTGCTGCGTCGAGCTTATTATTAGCCTCGGTCGGCTGTTAGGGGGGGGGAGGGGTCAAACGTCGTAATGAGCGTCCTCTTTCTGTCCGCGGTACTATAAACTTTCTTTCTCTTATTTCGACTCTTTTGCGGTAACCAGGTTCATAGGTCCCTTAACACGTCCCGAGTATAAGAGTCTCTACAGAAGCCTGGTTGAAAAAAAAATTAAAAATTAAAACCGGACAAATTTAAAAGAAAAATTACACACATTAAAAACACCAAAAAGCGGGAAGCCAGGCCTCGGAGCTGTAAATACCAAACGAACTCTAAGTTGTAATTTTTTTCGTTGTTAAAAGAACATATAAAATGGTTAAAATATTTCGGGAAAATGCGAAATAAATTTTTATAAAAGCAATTTTCTTGACTTTCTATTGAAAACTGACGAGACATGGCACAGGAATTTGGATGTGAGGGGTTGTAGAACTAGCTCTGAGGTAGCCTTCGGGCTGTTGCAGTCTTAGGACAGCAAGGGCATCCGCCGTGAGTAATAGATCTCCTCCCATCATTCAGTGTTCCATTTCGCACTCTGTTCAGTTTTCACAGAATTATTTCCTTCATAATATCTGAAACGCGTTTAAGAACACTTTGAATACCAAACGAGCTCTATGTTGAATTTATTTTAACTTCTAAAAGAACATAAAAAACGGTTTAAATATTTCGGGAAATGCGAAATTTATTTTTATAAAAGCAATTTTGTTGACTATCTATTGAAAACTGACGAGACATGGCATAGGAACTTGAATGTGAGGGGTTGTAGAACTAGCTCTGAGGTAGCCTTCGGGCTGTTGCAGTCTTAGGACAGCAAGGCATCCGCCGTGAGCAATAGATCTCCTTCCATCATTCAAGGTTCCATTTCGCACTCTCTTCGGTATTCATAGAATTATTTCCTTCATAATGTCTGAAACGCGGTTAAGAACACTTTGAATACCAAAAGAACTCATGTTCAATTTTTTTTCACTTCTTAAATAACATAAAAAACGGATTAAATATTTCGGGAAAATGCGAAATTAATTTTTATAAAAGCAATTTTGTTGACTTTCTATTGAAAACTGACGAGACATGGCACAGGAACTTGAATGTGTGTGGTTGTAGAACTAGCTCTGAGGTAGCCTTCGGGCTGTTGCAGTCTTAGGACAGCAAGGGCATCCGCCGTCAGTAACAGATCTCCTCCCATCATTCAAGGTTCCATTTCGCACTCTCTTCGGTATTCATAGAATTATTTCCTTCATAATGTCTGAAACTCGGTTAAGAACACTTTGAATACCAAACGAACTCATGTTCAATTTTTTTTCACTTCTAAAATAACATAAAAAACGGATTAAGTATTTCGGGAAAATGCGAAATTTATTTTTATAAAAGCAATTTTGTTGACTTTCTATTGAAAACTGACGAGACATGGCACAGGAATTTGAATGTGAGGGGTTGTAGAACTAGCTCTGAGGTAGCCTTCGGGCTGTTGCAGTCTTAGGACAGCAAGGGCATCCGCCGTGAGTAATAGATCTCCTCCCATCATTCAGTGTTCCATTTCGCACTCTCTTCGGTTTTCACAGAATTATTTCCTTCATAATATCTGAAACGCGTTTAAGAACACTTTGAATACCAAACGAGCTCTATGTTGAATTTATTTTCACTTCTAAAAGAACATGAAACACGGTTTAAATATTTCGGGAAATGCGAAATTTATTTTTATAAAAGCAATTTTGTTGACATTCTATTGAAAACTGACGAGACATGGCACAGGAACTTGAATGTGAGGGGTTGTAGAACTCGCTCTGAGGTAGCCTTCGGGCTGTTGCAGTCTTAGGACAGCAAGTGCATCCGCCGTGAGTAATAGATAACCTCCCGTCATTCAAGGTTCCATTTCGCACTCTCTTCGGTTTTCAGAGAAGTATGTCCATCATAATGACACAAACGACAGCTGCTGCGTCGAGCTTATTATTAGCTTCGGTCGGCGGTTAGGGGCGGGCGGGTGGGTCAACCGTCGTAATGAGCGTAATCTTTCTGTCCGCAGTACTATAAACATACTTTCTCTTATTCCGACTCTTTTGCGGTAACCAGGTTCATAGGTCCCTTAACACGTTCCGAGTATAAGAGTCTCTACCAGAAGCCTGGTTGAAAAAAAATTTAAAATTTAAACCGGACAAATATAAAAGGGAAATTACACACATTAAAAACACCAAAAAGCGGGAAAGCAGGCCTCGGAGCTCTAAATACCAAACGAACTCTAAGTTGTAATTTTTTTCGTTGCTAAAAGAACATATAAAATGGTTAAAATATTTCATGAATATGCGAAATAAATTTTTATAAAAGCAATTTTCTTGACTTTCTATTGAAAACTGACGAGACATGGCACAGGAACTTGAATGTGTGTGGTTGTAGAACTAGCTCTGAGGTAGCCTTCGGGCTGTTGCAGTCTTAGGACAGCAAGGGCATCCGCCGTCAGTAACAGATCTCCTCCCATCATTCAAGGTTCCATTTCGCACTCTCTTCGGTTTTCACAGAATTATTACCTTCATAATGTCTGAAACGCGTTTAATAACACTTTGAATACCAAACGAACTCTATGTTGAATTTTCTTTTACTTCTAAAAGAACATAAAAAACGGTTTAAATATTTCGCAAAAATGCGAAATTTATTTTTATAAAAGCAATTTTGTTGACTTTCTATTGAAAACGGACGAGACATGGCACAGGAACTTGTATGTGAGGGGTTGTAGAACTAGCTCTGATGTAGCCTTCGGGCTGTTGCAGTCTTAGGACAGCAAGGGAATCCGCCGTGAGTAATAGATCTCCTCCCATCATTCAAGGTTCCATTTAGCACTCTCTTCGGTTTTCATAGAATTATTTCCTTCATAATGTCTGAAACGCGTTTAAGAACACTTTGAATACCAAACGAACACCATGTTCAATATTTTTCACTTCTAAAAGAACAAAAAAAAACGGATTAAATATTTCTGGAAAATGCGAAATTTATTTTTATAAAAGCAAATTTTTGACTTTCTATTGAAAACTGACGAGGCATGGCACATGAACTTGAATGTGAGGGGTTGTAGAACTAGCTCTGAGGTAGCCTTCGGGCTGTTGCAGTCTTAGGACAGCAAGGGCATCCGCCGTGAGTAATAGATCTCCTCCCATCATTCAAGGTTCCATTTCGCACTCTCTTCGCTTTTCAGAGAAGTATTTCCATCATAATGACACAAACGACCGCTGCTGCGTCGAGCTTATTATTAGCCTCGGTCGGCTGTTAGGGGGGGGGGTCAAACGTCGTAATGAGCGTCCTCTTTCTGTCCGCGGTACTATAAACTTTCTTTCTCTTATTTCGACTCTTTTGCGGTAACCAGGTTCATAGGTCCCTTAACACGTCCCGAGTATAAGAGTCTCTACCAGAAGCCTGGTTGAAAAAAAAATTAAAAATTAAAACCGGTCAAATATAAGAGGGAAATTACACACATTAAAAACACCAAAAAGCGGGAAGGTAGGGCTCGGAGCTGTAAATACCAAACGAACTCTAAGTTGTAATTTTTTTCGTTGTTAAAAGAACATATAAAATGGTTAAAATATTTCGGGAAAATGCGAAATAAATTTTTATAAAAGCAATTTTCTTGACTTTCTATTGAAAACTGACGAGACATGGCACAGGAACTTGAATGTGAGGGGTTGTAGAACTAGCTCTGAGGTAGCCTTCGGGCTGTTGCAGTCATAGGACAGCAAGGGAATCCGCCATGAGTAATAGATCTCCTCCCATCATTCAAGGTTCCATTTTGCACTCTCTTCGGTTTTCATAGAATTATTTCCTTCATAATATCTGAAACGCGTTTAAGAACACTTTGAATAGCAAACGAACTCCATGTTGAATTTATTTTCACTTCTAAAAGAACATAAAAAACGGTTTAAATATTTCGGGAAATGCGAAATTTATTTTTATAAAAGCAATTTTGTTGACTATCTATTGAAAACTGACGAGACATGGCACAGGAACTTGAATGTGAGGGGTTGTAGAACTAGCTCTGAGGTAGCCTTCGGGCTGTTGCAGTCTTAGGACAGCAAGGCATCCGCCGTGAGCAATAGATCTCCTTCCATCATTCAAGGTTCCATTTCGCACTCTCTTCGGTATTCATAGAATTATTTCCTTCATAATGTCTGAAACGCGGTTAAGAACACTTTGAATACCAAACGAACTCATGTTCAATTTTTTTTCACTTCTAAAATAACATAAAAAACGGATTAAATATTTCGGGAAAATGCGAAATTAATTTTTATAAAAGCAATTTTGTTGACTTTCTATTGAAAACTGACGAGACATGGCACAGGAATTTGAATGTGAGGGGTTGTAGAAATAGCTCTGAGGTAGCCTTCGGGCTGTTGCAGTCTTAGGACAGCAAGGGCATCCGCCGTGAGTAATAGATCTCCTCCCATCATTCAGTGTTCCATTTCGCACTCTCTTCGGTTTTCACAGAATTATTTCCTTCATAATATCTGAAACGCGTTTAAGAACACTTTGAATACCAAACGAACTCTATGTTGAATTTATTTTCACTTCTAAAAGAACATAAAAAACGGTTTAAATATTTCGGGAAAATGCGAAATTTATTTTTATAAAAGCAATTTTGTTGACTTTCTATTGAAATCTGACGAGACATGGCACAGGAACTTGAATGTGAGGGGTTGTAGAACTAGCTCTGAGGTAGCCTTCGGGCTGTTGCAGTCTTAGGACAGCAAGGGCATCCGCCATGAGTAATAGATCTCCTCCCATCATTCAAGGTTCCATTTTGCACTCTCTTCGGTTTTCATAGAATTATTTCCTTCATAATATCTGAAACGCGTTTAAGAACACTTTGAATAGCAAACGAACTCCATGTTGAATTTTTTTCACTTCTAAAAGAACATAAAAAACGATTTCATTATTTCGCAAAAATGCGAAATTTATTTTTATAAAAGCAATTTTGTTGACTTTCTATTGAAAAGTGACGAGACATGGCACAGGAATTTGGATGTGAGGGGTTGTAGAACTAGCTCTGAGGTAGCCTTCGGGCTGTTGCAGTCTTAGGACAGCAAGGGCATCCGCCGTGAGTAATAGATCTCCTCCCATCATTCAGTGCTCCATTTCGCACTCTGTTCGGTTTTCACAGAATTATTTCCTTCATAATATCTGAAACGCGTTTAAGAACACTTTGAATACCAAACGAGCTCTATGTTGAATTTATTTTCACTTCTAAAAGAACATAAAAAACGGTTTAAATATTTCGGGAAATGCGAAATTTATTTTTATAAAAGCAATTTTGTTGACTATCTATTGAAAACTGACGAGACATGGCACAGGAACTTGAATGTGAGGGGTTGTAGAACTAGCTCTGAGGTAGCCTTCGGGCTGTTGCAGTCTTAGGACAGCAAGGCATCCGCCGTGAGCAATAGATCTCCTTCCATCATTCAAGGTTCCATTTCGCACTCTCTTCGGTATTCATAGAATTATTTCCTTCATAATGTCTGAAACTCGGTTAAGAACACTTTGAATACCAAACGAACTCATGTTCAATTTTTTTTCACTTCTAAAATAACATAAAAAACGGATTAAGTATTTCGGGAAAATGCGAAATTAATTTTTATAAAAGCAATTTTGTTGACTTTCTATTGAAAACTGACGAGACATGGCACAGGAATTTGAATGTGAGGGGTTGTAGAACTAGCTCTGAGGTAGCCTTCGGGCTGTTGCAGTCTTAGGACAGCAAGGGCATCCGCCGTGAGTAATAGATCTCCTCCCATCATTCAGTGTTCCATTTCGCACTCTCTTCGGTTTTCACAGAATTATTTCCTTCATAATATCTGAAACGCGTTTAAGAACACTTTGAATACCAAACGAGCTCTATGTTGAATTTATTTTCACTTCTAAAAGAACATAAAACACGGTTTAAATATTTCGGGAAATGCGAAATTTATTTTTATAAAAGCAATTTTGTTGACATTCTATTGAAAACTGACGAGACATGGCACAGGAACTTGAATGTGAGGGGTTGTAGAACTAGCTCTGAGGTAGCCTTCGGGCTGTTGCAGTCTTAGGACAGCAAGTGCATCCGCCGTGAGTAATAGATAACCTCCCGTCATTCAAGGTTCCATTTCGCACTCTCTTCGGTTTTCAGAGAAGTATGTCCATCATAATGACACAAACGACAGCTGCTGCGTCGAGCTTATTATTAGCTTCGGTCGGCGGTTAGGGGCGGGCGGGTGGGTCAACCGTCGTAATGAGCGTAATCTTTCTGTCCGCAGTACTATAAACATACTTTCTCTTATTCCGACTCTTTTGCGGTAACCAGGTTCATAGGTCCCTTAACACGTTCCGAGTATAAGAGTCTCTACCAGAAGCCTGGTTGAAAAAAAATTTAAAATTTAAACCGGACAAATATAAAAGGGAAATTACACACATTAAAAACACCAAAAAGCGGGAAGGCAGGCCTCGGAGCTCTAAATACCAAACGAACTCTAAGTTGTAATTTTTTTCGTTGCTAAAAGAACATATAAAATGGTTAAAATATTTCATGAATATGCGAAATAAATTTTTATAAAAGCAATTTTCTTGACTTTCTATTGAAAACTGACGAGACATGGCACAGGAACTTGAATGTGTGTGGTTGTAGAACTAGCTCTGAGGTAGCCTTCGGGCTGTTGCAGTCTTAGGACAGCAAGGGCATCCGCCGTCAGTAACAGATCTCCTCCCATCATTCAAGGTTCCATTTCGCACTCTCTTCGGTTTTCACAGAATTATTACCTTCATAATGTCTGAAACGCGTTTAATAACACTTTGAATACCAAACGAACTCTATGTTGAATTTTCTTTTACTTCTAAAAGAACATAAAAAACGGTTTAAATATTTCGCAAAAATGCGAAATTTATTTTTATAAAAGCAATTTTGTTGACTTTCTATTGAAAACGGACGAGACATGGCACAGGAACTTGAATGTGTGGGGTTGTAGAACTAGCTCTGAGGTAGCCTTCGGGCTGTTGCAGTCTTAGGACAGCAAGGGCATCCGCCGTGAGTAATAGATCTGCTCCCATCATTCAAGGTTCCATTTCGCACTCTCTTCGGTTTTCAGAGAAGTATTTCCATCATAATGACACAAACGACCGCTGCTGCGTCGAGCTTATTATTAGCCTCGGTCGGCTGTTAGGGGGGGGGGAGGAATCAAACGTCGTAATGAGCGTCCTCTTTCTGTCCGCGGTACTATAAACTTTCTTTCTCTTATTTCGACTCTTTTGCGGTAACCAGGTTCATAGGTCCCTTAACACGTCCCGAGTATAAGAGTCTCTACAGAAGCCTGGTTGAAAAAAAAATTAAAAATTAAAACCGGACAAATTTAAAAGAAAAATTACACACATTAAAAACACCAAAAAGCGGGAAGGCAGGCCTCGGAGCTGTAAATACCAAACGAACTCTAAGTTGTAATTTTTTTCGTTGTTAAAAGAACATATAAAATGGTTAAAATATTTCGGGAAAATGCGAAATAAATTTTTATAAAAGCAATTTTCTTGACTTTCTATTGAAAACTGACGAGACATGGCACAGGAATTTGGATGTGAGGGGTTGTAGAACTAGCTCTGAGGTAGCCTTCGGGCTGTTGCAGTCTTAGGACAGCAAGGGCATCCGCCGTGAGTAATAGATCTCCTCCCATCATTCAGTGTTCCATTTCGCACTCTGTTCAGTTTTCACAGAATTATTTCCTTCATAATATCTGAAACGCGTTTAAGAACACTTTGAATACCAAACGAGCTCTATGTTGAATTTATTTTAACTTCTAAAAGAACATAAAAAACGGTTTAAATATTTCGGGAAATGCGAAATTTATTTTTATAAAAGCAATTTTGTTGACTATCTATTGAAAACTGACGAGACATGGCATAGGAACTTGAATGTGAGGGGTTGTAGAACTAGCTCTGAGGTAGCCTTCGGGCTGTTGCAGTCTTAGGACAGCAAGGCATCCGCCGTGAGCAATAGATCTCCTTCCATCATTCAAGGTTCCATTTCGCACTCTCTTCGGTATTCATAGAATTATTTCCTTCATAATGTCTGAAACGCGGTTAAGAACACTTTGAATACCAAAAGAACTCATGTTCAATTTTTTTTCACTTCTTAAATAACATAAAAAACGGATTAAATATTTCGGGAAAATGCGAAATTAATTTTTATAAAAGCAATTTTGTTGACTTTCTATTGAAAACTGACGAGACATTGCACAGGAACTTGAATGTGTGTGGTTGTAGAACTAGCTCTGAGGTAGCCTTCGGGCTGTTGCAGTCTTAGGACAGCAAGGGCATCCGCCGTCAGTAACAGATCTCCTCCCATCATTCAAGGTTCCATTTCGCACTCTCTTCGGTTTTCACAGAATTATTACCTTCATAATGTCTGAAACGCGTTTAATAACACTTTGAATACCAAACGAACTCTATGTTGAATTTTCTTTTACTTCTAAAAGAACATAAAAAACGGTTTAAATATTTCGCAAAAATGCGAAATTTATTTTTATAAAAGCAATTTTGTTGACTTTCTATTGAAAACGGACGAGACATGGCACAGGAACTTGAATGTGTGGGGTTGTAGAACTAGCTCTGAGGTAGCCTTCGGGCTGTTGCAGTCTTAGGACAGCAAGGGCATCCGCCGTGAGTAATAGATCTCCTCCCATCATTCAAGGTTCCATTTCGCACTCTCTTCGGTTTTCAGAGAAGTATTTCCATCATAATGACACAAACGACCGCTGCTGCGTCGAGCTTATTATTAGCCTCGGTCGGCTGTTAGGGGGGGGGAGGGGTCAAACGTCGTAATGAGCGTCCTCTTTCTGTCCGCGGTACTATAAACTTTCTTTCTCTTATTTCGACTCTTTTGCGGTAACCAGGTTCATAGGTCCCTTAACACGTCCCGAGTATAAGAGTCTCTACAGAAGCCTGGTTGAAAAAAAAATTAAAAATTAAAACCGGACAAATTTAAAAGAAAAATTACACACATTAAAAACACCAAAAAGCGGGAAGCCAGGCCTCGGAGCTGTAAATACCAAACGAACTCTAAGTTGTAATTTTTTTCGTTGTTAAAAGAACATATAAAATGGTTAAAATATTTCGGGAAAATGCGAAATAAATTTTTATAAAAGCAATTTTCTTGACTTTCTATTGAAAACTGACGAGACATGGCACAGGAATTTGGATGTGAGGGGTTGTAGAACTAGCTCTGAGGTAGCCTTCGGGCTGTTGCAGTCTTAGGACAGCAAGGGCATCCGCCGTGAGTAATAGATCTCCTCCCATCATTCAGTGTTCCATTTCGCACTCTGTTCAGTTTTCACAGAATTATTTCCTTCATAATATCTGAAACGCGTTTAAGAACACTTTGAATACCAAACGAGCTCTATGTTGAATTTATTTTAACTTCTAAAAGAACATAAAAAACGGTTTAAATATTTCGGGAAATGCGAAATTTATTTTTATAAAAGCAATTTTGTTGACTATCTATTGAAAACTGACGAGACATGGCATAGGAACTTGAATGTGAGGGGTTGTAGAACTAGCTCTGAGGTAGCCTTCGGGCTGTTGCAGTCTTAGGACAGCAAGGCATCCGCCGTGAGCAATAGATCTCCTTCCATCATTCAAGGTTCCATTTCGCACTCTCTTCGGTATTCATAGAATTATTTCCTTCATAATGTCTGAAACGCGGTTAAGAACACTTTGAATACCAAAAGAACTCATGTTCAATTTTTTTTCACTTCTTAAATAACATAAAAAACGGATTAAATATTTCGGGAAAATGCGAAATTAATTTTTATAAAAGCAATTTTGTTGACTTTCTATTGAAAACTGACGAGACATGGCACAGGAACTTGAATGTGTGTGGTTGTAGAACTAGCTCTGAGGTAGCCTTCGGGCTGTTGCAGTCTTAGGACAGCAAGGGCATCCGCCGTCAGTAACAGATCTCCTCCCATCATTCAAGGTTCCATTTCGCACTCTCTTCGGTTTTCACAGAATTATTACCTTCATAATGTCTGAAACGCGTTTAATAACACTTTGAATACCAAACGAACTCTATGTTGAATTTTCTTTTACTTCTAAAAGAACATAAAAAACGGTTTAAATATTTCGCAAAAATGCGAAATTTATTTTTATAAAAGCAATTTTGTTGACTTTCTATTGAAAACGGACGAGACATGGCACAGGAACTTGAATGTGTGGGGTTGTAGAACTAGCTCTGAGGTAGCCTTCGGGCTGTTGCAGTCTTAGGACAGCAAGGGCATCCGCCGTGAGTAATAGATCTCCTCCCATCATTCAAGGTTCCATTTCGCACTCTCTTCGGTTTTCAGAGAAGTATATCCATCATAATGACACAAACGACCGCTGCTGCGTCGAGCTTATTATTAGCCTCGGTCGGCTGTTAGGGGGGGGGAGGGGTCAAACGTCGTAATGAGCGTCCTCTTTCTGTCCGCGGTACTATAAACTTTCTTTCTCTTATTTCGACTCTTTTGCGGTAACCAGGTTCATAGGTCCCTTAACACGTCCCGAGTATAAGAGTCTCTACAGAAGCCTGGTTGAAAAAAAAATTAAAAATTAAAACCGGACAAATTTAAAAGAAAAATTACACACATTAAAAACACCAAAAAGCGGGAAGGCAGGCCTCGGAGCTGTAAATACCAAACGAACTCTAAGTTGTAATTTTTTTCGTTGTTAAAAGAACATATAAAATGGTTAAAATATTTCGGGAAAATGCGAAATAAATTTTTATAAAAGCAATTTTCTTGACTTTCTATTGAAAACTGACGAGACGTGGCACAGGAATTTGGATGTGAGGGGTTGTAGAACTAGCTCTGAGGTAGCCTTCGGGCTGTTGCAGTCTTAGGACAGCAAGGGCATCCGCCGTGAGTAATAGATCTCCTCCCATCATTCAGTGTTCCATTTCGCACTCTGTTCAGTTTTCACAGAATTATTTCCTTCATAATATCTGAAACGCGTTTAAGAACACTTTGAATACCAAACGAGCTCTATGTTGAATTTATTTTAACTTCTAAAAGAACATAAAAAACGGTTTAAATATTTCGGGAAATGCGAAATTTATTTTTATAAAAGCAATTTTGTTGACTATCTATTGAAAACTGACGAGACATGGCATAGGAACTTGAATGTGAGGGGTTGTAGAACTAGCTCTGAGGTAGCCTTCGGGCTGTTGCAGTCTTAGGACAGCAAGGCATCCGCCGTGAGCAATAGATCTCCTTCCATCATTCAAGGTTCCATTTCGCACTCTCTTCGGTATTCATAGAATTATTTCCTTCATAATGTCTGAAACGCGGTTAAGAACACTTTGAATACCAAAAGAACTCATGTTCAATTTTTTTTCACTTCTTAAATAACATAAAAAACGGATTAAATATTTCGGGAAAATGCGAAATTAATTTTTATAAAAGCAATTTTGTTGACTTTCTATTGAAAACTGACGAGACATGGCACAGGAATTTGAATGTGAGGGGTTGTAGAACTAGCTCTGAGGTAGCCTTCGGGCTGTTGCAGTCTTAGGACAGCAAGGGCATCCGCCGTGAGTAATAGATCTCCTCCCATCATTCAATGTTCCATTTCGCACTCTCTTCGGTTTTCACAGAATTATTTCCTTCATAATATCTGAAACGCGTTTAAGAACACTTTGAATACCAAACGAGCTCTATGTTGAATTTATTTTCACTTCTAAAAGAACATAAAACACGGTTTAAATATTTCGGGAAATGCGAAATTTATTTTTATAAAAGCAATTTTGTTGACTTTCTATTGAAAACTGACGAGACATGGCACAGGAACTTGAATGTGAGGGGTTGTAGAACTAGCTCTGAGGTAGCCTTCGGGCTGTTGCAGTCTTAGGACAGCAAGTGCATCCGCCGTGAGTAATAGATCACCTCCCGTC
Organism: Maratus speciosus; assembly: GCA_963932465.1. Lineage (NCBI taxonomy): Eukaryota > Metazoa > Arthropoda > Arachnida > Araneae > Salticidae > Maratus > Maratus speciosus. Next base: position 48,001,839 of record OZ010797.1, on the reverse strand, counting down.
ATTCAAGGTTCCATTTCGCACTCTCTTCGGTTTTCAGAGAAGTATGTCCATCATAATGACACAAACGACCGCTGCTGCGTCGAGCTTATTATTAGCTTCGGTCGGCGGTTAGGGGCGGGCGGGTGGGTCAACCGTCGTAATGAGCGTCCTCTTTCTGTCCGCAGTACTATAAACATACTTTCTCTTATTCCGACTCTTTTGCGGTATCCAGGTTCATAGGTCCCTTAACACGTTCCGAGTATAAGAGTCTCTACCAGAAGCCTGGTTGAAACAAAAATTAAAAATTAAAACCGGACAAATATAAAAGGGAAATTACACACATTAAAAACACCAAAAAGCGGGAAGGCAGGACTCGGAGCTCTAAATACCAAACGAACTCTAAGTTGTAATATTTTTCGTTGCTAAAAGAACATATAAAATGGTTAAAATATTTCATGAATATGCGAAATAAATTTTTATAAAAGCAATTTTCTTGACTTTCTATTGAAAACTGACGAGACATGGCACAGGAACTTGAATGTGAGGGGTTGTAGAACTAGCTCTGAGGTAGCCTTCGGGCTGTTGCAGTCTTAGGACAGCAAGGGCATCCGCCGTGAGTAATAGATCTCCTCCCATCATTCAAGGTTCCATTTCGCACTCTCTTCAGTTTTCAGAGAAGTATTTCCATCATAATGACACAAACGACCGCTGCTGCGTCGAGCTTATTATTAGCCTCGGTCGGCTGTTAGGGGGGGGGGTCAAACGTCGTAATGAGCGTCCTCTTTCTGTCCGCGGTACTATAAACTTTCTTTCTCTTATTTCGACTCTTTTGCGGTAACCAGGTTCATAGGTCCCTTAACACGTCCCGAGTATAAGAGTCTCTACAGAAGCCTGGTTGAAAAAAAAATTAAAAATTAAAACCGGACAAATTTAAAAGAAAAATTACACACATTAAAAACACCAAAAAGCGGGAAGGCAGGCCTCGGAGCTGTAAATACCAAACGAACTCTAAGTTGTAATTTTTTTCGTTGTTAAAAGAACATATAAAATGGTTAAAATATTTCGGGAAAATGCGAAATAAATTTTTATAAAAGCAATTTTCTTGACTTTCTATTGAAAACTGACGAGACATGGCACAGGAACTTGAATGTGAGGGGTTGTAGAACTAGCTCTGAGGTAGCCTTCGGGCTGTTGCTGTCTTAGGACAGCAAGGGAATCCGCCGTGAGTAATAGATCTCCTCCCATCATTCAAGGTTCCATTTCGCACTCTCTTCGGTTTTCACAAAATTATTTCCTTCATAATGTCTGAAACGCGTTTAATAACACTTTGAAAACCAAACGAACTCTATGTTGAATTTTCTTTTACTTCTAAAAGAACATAAAAAACGGTTTAAATATTTCGCAAAAATGCGAAATTTATTTTTATAAAAGCAAATTTGTTGACTTTCTATTGAAAACGGACGAGACATGACACAGGAACTTGAATGTGAGGGGTTGTAGAACTAGCTCTGAGGTAGCCTTCGGGCTGTTGCAGTCTTAGGACAGCAAGGGCATCCGCCGTGAGTAATAGATCTCCTCCCATCATTCAAGGTTACATTTCGCGCTCTCTTCGGTTTTCACAGAATTTTTTCCTTCATAATATCTGAAACGCGTTTAAGAACACTTTGAATACCAAAAGAACTCTATGTTGAATTTATTTTCACTTCTAAAAGAACATAAAAAACGGTTTAAATATTTCGGGAAAATGCGAAATTTATTTTTATAAAAGCAATTTTGTTGACTTTCTATTGAAAACTGACGAGACATGGCACAGGAACTTGAATGTGAGGGGTTGTAGAACTAGCTCTGAGGTAGCCTTCGGGCTGTTGCAGTCTTAGGACAGCAAGGGCATCCGCCATGAGTAATAGATCTCCTCCCATCATTCAAGGTTCCATTTTGCACTCTCTTCGGTTTTCATAGAATTATTTCCTTCATAATATCTGAAACGCGTTTAAGAACACTTTGAATAGCAAACGAACTCCATGTTGAATTTTTTTCACTTCTAAAAGAACATAAAAAACGGTTTAAATATTTCGCAAAAATGCGAAATTTATTTTTATAAAAGCAATTTTGTTGACTTTCTATTGAAAACTGACGAGACATGGCACAGGAATTTGGATGTGAGGGGTTGTAGAACTAGCTCTGAGGTAGCCTTCGGGCTGTTGCAGTCTTAGGACAGCAAGGGCATCCGCCGTGAGTAATAGATCTCCTCCCATCATTCAGTGTTCCATTTCGCACTCTGTTCGGTTTTCACAGAATTATTTCCTTCATAATATCTGAAACGCGTTTAAGAACACTTTGAATACCAAACGAGCTCTATGTTGAATTTATTTTCACTTCTAAAAGAACATAAAAAACGGTTTAAATATTTCGGGAAATGCGAAATTTATTTTTATAAAAGCAATTTTGTTGACTATCTATTGAAAACTGACGAGACATGGCATAGGAACTTGAATGTGAGAGGTTGTAGAACTAGCTCTGAGGTAGCCTTCGGGCTGTTGCAGTCTTAGGACAGCAAGGCATCCGCCGTGAGCAATAGATCTCCTTCCATCATTCAAGGTTCCATTTCGCACTCTCTTCGGTATTCATAGAATTATTTCCTTCATAATGTCTGAAACGCGGTTAAGAACACTTTGAATACCAAACGAGCTCTATGTTGAATTTATTTTCACTTCTAAAAGAACATAAAACACGGTTTAAATATTTCGGGAAATGCGAAATTTATTTTTAAAAACGCAATTTTGTTGATTTTCTATTGAAAACTGACGAGACATGGCACAGGAACTTGAATGTGAGGGGTTGTAGAACTAGCTCTGAGGTAGCCTTCGGGCTGTTGCAGTCTTAGGACAGCAATGCATCCGCCGTGAGTAATAGATCACCTCCCGTCATTCAAGGTTCCATTTCGCACTCTCTTCGGTTTTCAGAGAAGTATGTCCATCATAATGACACAAACGACCGCTGCTGCGTCGAGCTTATTATTAGCTTCGGTCGGCGGTTAGGGGCGGGCGGGTGGGTCAACCGTCGTAATGAGCGTCCTCTTTCTGTCCGCAGTACTATAAACATACTTTCTCTTATTCCGACTCTTTTGCGGTAACCAGGTTGATAGGTCCCTTAACACGTTCCGAGTTTAAGAGTCTCTACCAGAAGCCTGGTTGAAAAAAAAAATTAAAAATTAAAACGGGACAAATATAAAAGGGAAATTACACACATTAAAAACACCAAAAAGCGGGAAGGCAGGCCTCGGAGCTCTAAATACCAAACGAACTCTAAGTTGTAATATTTTTCGTTCCTAAAAGAACATATAAAATGGTTAAAATATTTCATGAATATGCGAAATAAATTTTTATAAAAGCAATTTTCTTGACTTTCTATTGAAAACTGACGAGACATGGCACAGGAACTTGAATGTGAGGGGTTGTAGAACTAGCTCTGAGGTAGCCTTCGGGCTGTTGCAGTCTTAGGACAGCAAGGGCATCCGCCGTCAGTAACATATCTCCTCCCATCATTCAAGGTTCCATTTCGCACTCTCTTCGGTTTTCACAGAATTATTACTTTCATAATGTCTGAAACGCGTTTAATAACACTTTGAATACCAAACGAACTCTATGTTGAATTTTCTTTTACTTCTAAAAGAACATAAAAAACGGTTTAAATATTTCGCAAAAATGCGAAATTTATTTTTATAAAAGTAATTTTGTTGAATTTCTATTGAAAACGGACGAGACATGGCACAGGAACTTGAATGTGAGGGGTTGTAGAGCTAGCTCTGAGGTAGCCTTCGGGCTGTTGCAGTCTTAGGACAGCAAGGGCATACGCCGTGAGTAATAGATCTCTTCCCATCATTCAAGGTTACATTTCGCGCTCTCTTCGGTTTTCACAGAATTTTTTCCTTCATAATATCTGAAACGCGTTTAAGAACACTTTGAATACCAAAAGAACTCTATGTTGAATTTATTTTCACTTCTAAAAGAACATAAAAAACGGTTTAAATATTTCGGGAAAATGCGAAATTTATTTTTATAAAAGCAATTTTGTTGACTTTCTATTGAAAACTGACGAGACATGGCACAGGAACTTGAATGTGAGGGGTTGTAGAACTAGCTCTGAGGTAGCCTTCGGGCTGTTGCAGTCTTAGGGCAGCAAGGGCATACGCCATGAGTAATAGATCTCCTCCCATCATTCAAGGTTCCATTTTGCACTCTCTTCGGTTTTCATAGAATTATTTCCTTCATAATATCTGAAACGCGTTTAAGAACACTTTGAATAGCAAACGAACTCCATGTTGAATTTTTTTCACTTCTAAATGAACATAAAAAACGGTTTAAATATTTCGCAAAAATGCGAAATTTATTTTTATAAAAGCAATTTTGTTGACTTTCTATTGAAAACTGACGAGACATGGCACAGGAATTTGGATGTGAGGGGTTGTAGAACTAGCTCTGAGGTAGCCTTCGGGCTGTTGCAGTCTTAGGACAGCAAGGGCATCCGCCGTGAGTAATAGATCTCCTCCCATCATTCAGTGTTCCATTTCGCACTCTGTTCGGTTTTCACAGAAATATTTCCTTCATAATATCTGAAACGCGTTTAAGAACACTTTGAATACCAAACGAGCTCTATGTTGAATTTATTTTCACTTCTAAAAGAACATAAAAAACGGTTTAAATATTTCGGGAAATGCGAAATTTATTTTTATAAAAGCAATTTTGTTGACTATCTATTGAAAACTGTCGAGACATGGCATAGGAACTTGAATGTGAGGGGTTGTAGAACTAGCTCTGAGGTAGCCTTCGGGCTGTTGCAGTCTTAGGACAGCAAGGCATCCGCCGTGAGCAATAGATCTCCTTCCATCATTCAAGGTTCCATTTCGCACTCTCTTCGGTATTCATAGAATTATTTCCTTCATAATGTCTGAAACGCGGTTAAGAACACTTTGAATACCAAACGAGCTCTATGTTGAATTTATTTTCACTTCTAAAAGAACATAAAACACGGTTTAAATATTTCGGGAAATGCGAAATTTATTTTTATAAAAGCAATTTTGTTGATTTTCTATTGAAAACGGACGAGACATGGCACAGGAACTTGAATGTGAGGGGTTGTAGAACTAGCTCTGAGGTAGCCTTCGGGCTGTTGCAGTCTTAGGACAGCAAGTGCATCCGCCGTGAGTAATAGATCACCTCCCGTCATTCAAGGTTCCATTTCGCACTCTCTTCGGTTTTCAGAGAAGTATGTCCATCATAATGACACAAACGACCGCTGCTGCGTCGAGCTTATTATTACTTTCGGTCGGCGGTTAGGGGCGGGCGGGTGGGTCAACCGTCGTAATGAGCGTCCTCTTTCTGTCCGCAGTACTATAAACATACTTTCTCTTATTCCGACTCTTTTGCGGTAACCAGGTTCATAGGTCCCTTAACACGTTCCGAGTATAAGATTCTCTACCAGAAGCCTGGTTGAAAAAAAAATTAAAAATTAAAACCGGACAAATATAAAAGGGAAATTACACACATTAAAAACACCAAAAAGCGGGAAGGCAGGCCTCGGAGCTCTAAATACCAAACGAACTCTAAGTTGTAATATTTTTCGTTCCTAAAAGAACATATAAAATGGTTAAAATATTTCATGAATATGCGAAATAAATTTTTATAAAAGCAATTTTCTTGACTTTCTATTGAAAACTGACGAGACATGGCACAGGAACTTGAATGTGAGGGGTTGTAGAACTAGCTCTGAGGTAGCCTTCGGGCTGTTGCAGTCTTAGGACAGCAAGGGCATCCGCCGTCAGTAACATATCTCCTCCCATCATTCAAGGTTCCATTTCGCACTCTCTTCGGTTTTCACAGAATTATTACTTTCATAATGTCTGAAACGCGTTTAATAACACTTTGAATACCAAACGAACTCTATGTTGAATTTTCTTTTACTTCTAAAAGAACATAAAAAACGGTTTAAATATTTCGCAAAAATGCGAAATTTATTTTTATAAAAGTAATTTTGTTGAATTTCTATTGAAAACGGACGAGACATGGCACAGGAACTTGAATGTGAGGGGTTGTAGAGCTAGCTCTGAGGTAGCCTTCGGGCTGTTGCAGTCTTAGGACAGCAAGGGCATACGCCGTGAGTAATAGATCTCTTCCCATCATTCAAGGTTACATTTCGCGCTCTCTTCGGTTTTCACAGAATTTTTTCCTTCATAATATCTGAAACGCGTTTAAGAACACTTTGAATACCAAAAGAACTCTATGTTGAATTTATTTTCACTTCTAAAAGAACATAAAAAACGGTTTAAATATTTCGGGAAAATGCGAAATTTATTTTTATAAAAGCAATTTTGTTGACTTTCTATTGAAAACTGACGAGACATGGCACAGGAACTTGAATGTGAGGGGTTGTAGAACTAGCTCTGAGGTAGCCTTCGGGCTGTTGCAGTCTTAGGGCAGCAAGGGCATACGCCATGAGTAATAGATCTCCTCCCATCATTCAAGGTTCCATTTTGCACTCTCTTCGGTTTTCATAGAATTATTTCCTTCATAATATCTGAAACGCGTTTAAGAACACTTTGAATAGCAAACGAACTCCATGTTGAATTTTTTTCACTTCTAAATGAACATAAAAAACGGTTTAAATATTTCGCAAAAATGCGAAATTTATTTTTATAAAAGCAATTTTGTTGACTTTCTATTGAAAACTGACGAGACATGGCACAGGAATTTGGATGTGAGGGGTTGTAGAACTAGCTCTGAGGTAGCCTTCGGGCTGTTGCAGTCTTAGGACAGCAAGGGCATCCGCCGTGAGTAATAGATCTCCTCCCATCATTCAGTGTTCCATTTCGCACTCTGTTCGGTTTTCACAGAAATATTTCCTTCATAATATCTGAAACGCGTTTAAGAACACTTTGAATACCAAACGAGCTCTATGTTGAATTTATTTTCACTTCTAAAAGAACATAAAAAACGGTTTAAATATTTCGGGAAATGCGAAATTTATTTTTATAAAAGCAATTTTGTTGACTATCTATTGAAAACTGTCGAGACATGGCATAGGAACTTGAATGTGAGGGGTTGTAGAACTAGCTCTGAGGTAGCCTTCGGGCTGTTGCAGTCTTAGGACAGCAAGGCATCCGCCGTGAGCAATAGATCTCCTTCCATCATTCAAGGTTCCATTTCGCACTCTCTTCGGTATTCATAGAATTATTTCCTTCATAATGTCTGAAACGCGGTTAAGAACACTTTGAATACCAAACGAGCTCTATGTTGAATTTATTTTCACTTCTAAAAGAACATAAAACACGGTTTAAATATTTCGGGAAATGCGAAATTTATTTTTATAAAAGCAATTTTGTTGATTTTCTATTGAAAACGGACGAGACATGGCACAGGAACTTGAATGTGAGGGGTTGTAGAACTAGCTCTGAGGTAGCCTTCGGGCTGTTGCAGTCTTAGGACAGCAAGTGCATCCGCCGTGAGTAATAGATCACCTCCCGTCATTCAAGGTTCCATTTCGCACTCTCTTCGGTTTTCAGAGAAGTATGTCCATCATAATGACACAAACGACCGCTGCTGCGTCGAGCTTATTATTACTTTCGGTCGGCGGTTAGGGGCGGGCGGGTGGGTCAACCGTCGTAATGAGCGTCCTCTTTCTGTCCGCAGTACTATAAACATACTTTCTCTTATTCCGACTCTTTTGCGGTAACCAGGTTCATAGGTCCCTTAACACGTTCCGAGTATAAGATTCTCTACCAGAAGCCTGGTTGAAAAAAAAATTAAAAATTAAAACCGGACAAATATAAAAGGGAAATTACACACATTAAAAACACCAAAAAGCGGGAAGGCAGGCCTCGGAGCTCTAAATACCAAACGAACTCTAAGTTGTAATATTTTTCGTTCCTAAAAGAACATATAAAATGGTTAAAATATTTCATGAATATGCGAAATAAATTTTTATAAAAGCAATTTTCTTGACTTTCTATTGAAAACTGACGAGACATGGCACAGGAACTTGAATGTGAGGGGTTGTAGAACTAGCTCTGAGGTAGCCTTCGGGCTGTTGCAGTCTTAGGACAGCAAGGGCATCCGCCGTCAGTAACAGATCTCCTCCCATCATTCAAGGTTTCATTTCGCACTCTCTTCGGTTTTCACAGAATTATTACTTTCATAATGTCTGAAACGCGTTTAATAACACTTTGAATACCAAACGAACTCTATGTTGAATTTTCTTTTACTTCTAAAAGAACATAAAAAACGGTTTAAATATTTCGCAAAAATGCGAAATTTATTTTTATAAAAGTAATTTTGTTGACTTTCTATTGAAAACGGACGAGACATGGCACAGGAACTTGAATGTGAGGGGTTGTAGAACTAGCTCTGAGGTAGCCTTCGGGCTGTTGCAGTCTTAGGACAGCAAGGGCATACGCCGTGAGTAATAGATCTCCTCCCATTATTCAAGCTTCCATTTCGCACTCTCTTCGGTTTTCAGAGAAGTATTTCCATCATAATGACACAAACGACCGCTGCTGCGTCGAGCTTATTATTAGCCTCGGTCGGCTGTTAGGGGGGGGAGGGGTCAAACGTCGTAATGAGCGTCCTCTTTCTGTCCGCGGTACTATAAACTTTCTTTCTCTTATTTCGACTCTATTGCGGTTACCAGGTTCATAGGTCGCTTAACACGTCCCGAGTATAAGAGTCTCTACAGAAGCCTGGTTGAAAAAAAAATTAAAAATTAAAACTGGACAAATTTAAAAGAAAAATTACACACATTAAAAACACCAAAAAGCGGGAAGGCAGGCCTCGGAGCTGTAAATACCAAACGAACTCTAAGTTGTAATTTTTTTCGTTGTTAAAAGAACATATAAAATGGTTAAAATATTTCGGGAAAATGCGAAATAAATTTTTATAAAAGCAATTTTCTTGACTTTCTATTGAAAACTGACGAGACATGGCACAGGAACTTGAATGTGAGGGGTTGTAGAACTAGCTCTGAGGTAGCCTTCGGGCTGTTGCAGTCTTAGGACAGCAAGGGAATCCGCCGTGAGTAATAGATCTCCTCCCATCATTCAAGGTTCCATTTCGCACTCTCTTCGGTTTTCACAAAATTATTTCCTTCATAATGTCTGAAACGCGTTTAATAACACTTTGAAAACCAAACGAACTCTATGTTGAATTTTCTTTTACTTCTAAAAGAACATAAAAAACGGTTTAAATATTTCGCAAAAATGCGAAATTTATTTTTATAAAAGCAAATTTGTTGACTTTCTAATGAAAACGGACGAGACATGACACAGGAACTTGAATGTGAGGGGTTGTAGAACTAGCTCTGAGGTAGCCTTCGGGCTGTTGCAGTCTTAGGACAGCAAGGGCATCCGCCGTGAGTAATAGATCTCCTCCCATCATTCAAGGTTACATTTCGCGCTCTCTTCGGTTTTCACAGAATTTTTTCCTTCATAATATCTGAAACGCGTTTAAGAACACTTTGAATACCAAACGAACTCTATGTTGAATTTATTTTCACTTCTAAAAGAACATAAAAAACGGTTTAAATATTTCGGGAAAATGCGAAATTTATTTTTATAAAAGCAATTTTGTTGACTTTCTATTGAAAACTGACGAGACATGGCACAGGAACTTGAATGTGAGGGGTTGTAGAACTAGCTCTGAGGTAGCCTTCGGGCTGTTGCAGTCTTAGGACAGCAAGGGCATCCGCCGTGAGTAATAGATCTCCTCCCATCATTCAGTGTTCCATTTCGCACTCTGTTCGGTTTTCACAGAATTATTTCCTTCATAATATCTGAAACGCGTTTAAGAACACTTTGAATACCAAACGAGCTCTATGTTGAATTTATTTTCACTTCTAAAAGAACATAAAAAACGGTTTAAATATTTCGGGAAATGCGAAATTTATTTTTATAAAAGCAATTTTGTTGACTATCTATTGAAAACTGACGAGACATGGCATAGGAACTTGAATGTGAGGGGTTGTAGAACTAGCTCTGAGGTAGCCTTCGGGCTGTTGCAGTCTTAGGACAGCAAGGCATCCGCCGTGAGCAATAGATCTCCTTCCATCATTCAAGGTTCCATTTCGCACTCTCTTCGGTATTCATAGAATTATTTCTTTCATAATGTCTGAAACGCGGTTAAGAACACTTTGAATACCAAACGAACTCATGTTCAATTTTTTTTCACTTCTAAAATAACATAAAAAACGGATTAAATATTTCGGGAAAATGCGAAATTAATTTTTATAAAAGCAATTTTGTTGACTTTCTATTGAAAACTGACGAGACATGGCACAGGAATTTGAATGTGAGGGGTTGTAGAACTAGCTCTGAGGTAGCCTTCGGGCTGTTGCAGTCTTAGGTCAGCAAGGGCATCCGCCGTGAGTAATAGATCTCCTCCCATCATTCAGTGTTCCATTTCGCACTCTCTTCGGTTTTCACAGAATTATTTCCTTCATAATATCTGAAACGCGTTTAAGAACACTTTGAATACCAAACGAGCTCTATGTTGAATTTATTTTCACTTCTAAAAGAACATAAAACACGGTTTAAATATTTCGGGAAATGCGAAATTTATTTTTATAAAAGCAATTTTGTTGACTTTCTATTGAAAACTGACGAGACATGGCACAGGAACTTGAATGTGAGGGGTTGTAGAACTAGCTCTGAGGTAGCCTTCGGGCTGTTGCAGTCTTAGGACAGCAAGTGCATCCGCCGTGAGTAATAGATCACCTCCCGTCATTCAAGGTTCCATTTCGCACTCTCTTCGGTTTTCAGAGAAGTATGTCCATCATAATCACACAAACGACCGCTGCTGCGTCGAGCTTATTATTAGCTTCGGTCGGCGGTTAGGGGCGGGCGGGTGGGTCAACCGTCGTAATGAGCGTCCTCTTTCTGTCCGCAGTACTATAAACATACTTTCTCTTATTCCGACTCTTTTGCGGTAACCAGGTTCATAGGTCCCTTAACACGTTCCGAGTATAAGAGTCTCTACCAGAAGCCTGGTTGAAAAAAAAATTAAAAATTAAAACCGGACAAATATAAAAGGGAAATTACACACATTAAAAACACCAAAAAGCGGGAAGGCAGGCCTCGGAGCTCTAAATACCAAACGAACTCTAAGTTGTAATTTTTTTCGTTGCTAAAAGAACATATAAAATGGTTAAAATATTTCATGAATATGCGAAATAAATTTTTATAAAAGCAATTTTCTTGACTTTCTATTGAAAACTGACGAGACATGGCACAGGAACTTGAATGTGAGGGGTTGTAGAACTAGCTCTGAGGTAGCCTTCGGGCTGTTGCAGTCTTAGGACAGCAAGGGCATCCGCCGTGAGTAATAGATCTCCTCCCATCATTCAAGGTTACATTTCGCGCTCTCTTCGGTTTTCACAGAATTTTTTCCTTCATAATATCTGAAACGCGTTTAAGAACACTTTGAATACCAAACGAGCTCTATGTTGAATTTATTTTCACTTCTAAAAGAACATAAAAAACGGTTTAAATATTTCGGGAAATGCGAAATTTATTTTTATAAAAGCAATTTTGTTGACTATCTATTGAAAACTGACGAGACATGGCATAGGAACTTGAATGTGAGGGGTTGTAGAACTAGCTCTGAGGTAGCCTTCGGGCTGTTGCAGTCTTAGGACAGCAAGGCATCCGCCGTGAGCAATAGATCTCCTTCCATCATTCAAGGTTCCATTTCACACTCTCTTCGGTATTCATAGAATTATTTCTTTCATAATGTCTGAAACGCGGTTAAGAACACTTTGAATACCAAACGAACTCATGTTCAATTTTTTTTCACTTCTAAAATAACATAAAAAACGGATTAAATATTTCGGGAAAATGCGAAATTAATTTTTATAAAAGCAATTTTGTTGACTTTCTATTGAAAACTGACGAGACATGGCACAGGAATTTGAATGTGAGGGGTTGTAGAACTAGCTCTGAGGTAGCCTTCGGGCTGTTGCAGTCTTAGGTCAGCAAGGGCATCCGCCGTGAGTAATAGATCTCCTCCCATCATTCAGTGTTCCATTTCGCACTCTCTTCGGTTTTCACAGAATTATTTCCTTCATAATATCTGAAACGCGTTTAAGAACACTTTGAATACCAAACGAGCTCTATGTTGAATTTATTTTCACTTCTAAAAGAACATAAAACACGGTTTAAATATTTCGGGAAATGCGAAATTTATTTTTATAAAAGCAATTTTGTTGACTTTCTATTGAAAACTGACGAGACATGGCACAGGAACTTGAATATGAGGGGTTGTAGAACTAGCTCTGATGTAGCCTTCGGGCTGTTGCAGTCTTAGGACAGCAAGTGCATCCGCCGTGAGTAATAGATCACCTCCCGTCATTCAAGGTTCCATTTCGCACTCTCTTCGGTTTTCAGAGAAGTATGTCCATCATAATGACACAAACGACCGCTGCTGCGTCGAGCTTATTATTAGCTTCGGTCGGCGGTTAGGGGCGGGCGGGTGGGTCAACCGTCGTAATGAGCGTCCTCTTTCTGTCCGCAGTACTATAAACATACTTTCTCTTATTCCGACTCTTTTGCGGTAACCAGGTTCATAGGTCCCTTAACACGTTCCGAGTATAAGAGTCTCTACCAGAAGCCTGGTTGAAAAAAAAATTAAAAATTAAAACCGGACAAATATAAAAGGGAAATTACACACATTAAAAACACCAAAAAGCGGGAAGGCAGCCCTCGGAGCTCTAAATACCAAACGAACTCTAAGTTGTAATTTTTTTCGTTGCTAAAAGAACATATAAAATGGTTAAAATATTTCATGAATATGCGAAATAAATTTTTATAAAAGCAATTTTCTTGACTTTCTATTGAAAACTGACGAGACATGGCACAGGAACTTGAATGTGAGGGGTTGTAGAACTAGCTCTGAGGTAGCCTTCGGGCTGTTGCAGTCTTAGGACAGCAAGGGCATCCGCCGTGAGTAATAGATCTCCTCCCATCATTCAAGGTTACATTTCGCGCTCTCTTCGGTTTTCACAGAATTTTTTCCTTCATAATATCTGAAACGCGTTTAAGAACACTTTGAATACCAAACGAACTCTATGTTGAATTTATTTTCACTTCTAAAAGAACATAAAAAACGGTTTAAATATTTCGGGAAAATGCGAAATTTATTTTTATAAAAGCAATTTTGTTGGCTTTCTATTGAAAACTGACGAGACATGGCACAGGAACTTGAATGTGAGGGGTTGTAGAACTAGCTCTGAGGTAGTCTTCGGGCTGTTGCAGTCTTAGGACAGCCAGGGCATCCGCCATGAGTAATAGATCTCCTCCCATCATTCAAGGTTCCATTTTGCACTCTCTTCGGTTTTCATAGAATTATTTCCTTCATAATATCTGAAACGCGTTTAAGAACACTTTGAATAGCAAACGAACTCCATGTTGAATTTTTTTCACTTCTAAAAGAACATAAAATAACGGTTTAATTATTTCGCAAAAATGCGAAATTTATTTTTATAAAAGCAATTTTGTTGACTTTCTATTGAAAACTGACGAGACATGGCACAGGAATTTGGATGTGAGGGGTTGTAGAACTAGCTCTGAGGTAGCCTTCGGGCTGTTGCTGTCTTAGGACAGCAAGAGAATCCCCCGTGAGTAATAGATCTCCTCGCATCATTCAAGGTTCCATTTCGCACTCTCTTCGGTTTTCACAAAATTATTTCCTTCATAATGTCTGAAACGCGTTTAATAACACTTTGAAAACCAAACGAACTCTATGTTGAATTTTCTTTTACTTCTAAAAGAACATAAAAAACGGTTTAATTATTTCGCAAAAATGCGAAATTTATTTCTATAAAAGCAAATTTGTTGACTTTCTATTGAAAACGGACGAGACATGACACAGGAACTTGAATGTGAGGGGTTGTAGAACTATCTCTGAGGTAGCCTTCGGGCTGTTGCAGTCTTAGGACAGCAAGGGCATCCGCCGTGAGTAATAGATCTCCTCCCATCATTCAAGGTTACATTTCGCGCTCTCTTCGGTTTTCACAGAATTTTTTCCTTCATAATATCTGAAACGCGTTTAAGAACACTTTGAATACCAAACGAACTCTATGTTGAATTTATTTTCACTTCTAAAAGAACCTAAAAAACGGTTTAAATATTTCGGGAAAATGCGAAATTTATTTTTATAAAAGCAATTTTGTTGACTTTCTATTGAAAACTGACGAGACATGGCACAGGAACTTGAATGTGAGGGGTTGTAGAACTAGCTCTGAGGTAGCCTTCGGGCTGTTGCAGTCTTAGGACAGCAAGGGCATACGCCGTGAGTAATAGATCTCCTCCCATTATTCAAGGTTCCATTTCGCACTCTCTTCGGTTTTCAGAGAAGTATTTCCATCATAATGACACAAACGACCGCTGCTGCGTCGAGCTTATTATTAGCCTCGGTCGGCTGTCAGGGGGGGGAGGGGTCAAACGTCGTAATGAGCGTCCTCTTTCTGTCCGCGGTACTATAAACTTTCTTTCTCTTATTTCGACTCTTTTGCGGTAACCAGGTTCATAGGTCCCTTAACACGCCCCGAGTATAAGAGTCTCTACAGAAGCCTGGTTGAAAAAAAAATTAAAAATTAAAACCGGACAAATTTAAAAGATAAAATTACACACATTAAAAACACCAAAAAGCGGGAAGGCAGGCCTCGGAGCTGTAAATACCAAACGAACTCTAAGTTGTAATTTTTTTCGTTGTTAAAAGAACATATAAAATGGTTAAAATATTTCGGGAAAATGCGAAATAAATTTTTATAAAAGCAATTTTCTTGACCTTCTATTGAAAACTGACGAGACATGGCACAGGAACTTGAATGTGAGGGGTTGTAGAACTAGCTCTGAGGTAGCCTTCGGGCTGTTGCAGTCTTAGGACAGCAAGGGAATCCGCCGTGAGTAATAGATCTCCTCCCATAATTCAAGGTTCCATTTCGCACTCTCTTCGGTTTTCAAAAATTATTTCCTTCATAATGTCTGAAACGCGTTTAAGAACACTTTGAATACCAAACGAACTCTATGTTGAATTTATTTTCACTTCTAAAAGAACATAAAAAACGGTTTAAATATTTCGGGAAAATGCGAAATTTATTTTTATAAAAGCAATTTTGTTGACTTTCTATTGAAAACTGACGAGACATGGCACAGGAACTTGAATGTGAGGGGTTGTAGAACTAGCTCTGAGGTAGCCTTCGGGCTGTTGCAGTCTTAGGAGAGCAAGGGCATCCGCCATGAGTAATAGATCTCCTCCCATCATTCAAGGTTCCATTTTGCACTCTCTTCGGTTTTCATAGAATTATTTCCTTCATAATATCTGAAACGCGTTTAAGAACACTTTGAATAGCAAACGAACTCCATGTTGAATTTTTTTCACTTCTAAAAGAACATAAAAAACGGTTTAAATATTTCGCAAAAATGCGAAATTTATTTTTATAAAAGCAATTTTGATGACTTTCTATTGAAAACTGACGAGACATGGCACAGGAACTTGAATGTGAGGGGTTGTAGAACTAGCTCTGAGGTATCCTTCGGGCTGTTGCAGTCTTAGGACAGCAAGGGCATCCGCCGTGAGTAATAGATCACCTCCCGTCATTCAAGGTTCCATTTCGCACTCTCTTCGGTTTTCAGAGAAGTATGTCCATCATAATGACACAAACGACCGCTGCTGCGTCGAGCTTATTATTAGCTTCGGTCGGCGGTTAGGGGCGGGCGGGTGGGTCAACCGTCGTAATGAGCGTCCTCTTTCTGTCCGCAGTACTATAAACATACTTTCTCTTATTCCGACTCTTTTGCGGTAACCAGGTTCATAGGTCCCTTAACACGTTCCGAGTATAAGAGTCTCTAGAAGAAGCCTGGTTGAAAAAAAAATTAAAAATTAAAACCGGACAAATATAAAAGGGAAATTACACACATTAAAAACACCAAAAAGCGGGAAGGCAGGCCTCGGAGCTCTAAATACCAAACGAACTCTAAGTTGTAATTTTTTTCGTTGCTAAAAGAACATATAAAATGGTTAAAATATTTCATGAATATGCGAAATAAATTTTTATAAAAGCAATTTTCTTGACTTTCTAATGAAAACTGACGAGACATGGCACAGGAACTTGAATGTGAAGGGTTGTAGAACTAGCTCTGAGGTAGCCTTCGGGCTGTTGCAGTCTTAGGACAGCAAGGGCATCCGCCGTGAGTAATAGATCTCCTCCCATCATTCAAGGTTACATTTCGCGCTCTCTTCGGTTTTCACAGAATTTTTTCCTTCATAATATCTGAAACGCGTTTAAGAACACTTTGAATACCAAACGAACTCTATGTTGAATTTATTTTCACTTCTAAAAGAACATAAAAAACGGTTTAAATATTTCGGGAAAATGCGAAATTTATTTTTATAAAAGCAATTTTGTTGGCTTTCTATTGAAAACTGACGAGACATGGCACAGGAACTTGAATGTGAGGGGTTGTAGAACTAGCTCTGAGGTAGTCTTCGGGCTGTTGCAGTCTTAGGACAGCCAGGGCATCCGCCATGAGTAATAGATCTCCTCCCATCATTCAAGGTTCCATTTTGCACTCTCTTCGGTTTTCATAGAATTATTTCCTTCATAATATCTGAAACGCGTTTAAGAACACTTTGAATAGCAAACGAACTCCATGTTGAATTTTTTTCACTTCTAAAAGAACATAAAATCACGGTTTAATTATTTCGCAAAAATGCGAAATTTATTTTTATAAAAGCAATTTTGTTGACTTTCTATTGAAAACTGACGAGACATGGCACAGGAATTTGGATGTGAGGGGTTGTAGAACTAGCTCTGAGGTAGCCTTCGGGCTGTTGCAGTCTTAGGACAGCAAGGGCATCCGCCGTGAGTAATAGATCTCCTCCCATCATTCAGTGTTCCATTTCGCACTCTGTTCGGTTTTCACAGAATTATTTCCTTCATAATATCTGAAACGCGTTTAAGAACACTTTGAATACCAAACGAACTCTATGTTGAATTTATTTTCACTTCTAAAAGAACATAAAAAACGGTTTAAATATTTCGGGAAAATGCGAAATTTATTTTTATAAAAGCAATTTTGTTGACTTTCTATTGAAAACTGACGAGACATGGCACAGGAACTTGAATGTGAGGGGTTGTAGAACTAGCTCTGAGGTAGCCTTCGGGCTGTTGCAGTCTTAGGACAGCAAGGGCATACGCCGTGAGTAATAGATCTCCTCCCATTATTCAAGGTTCCATTTCGCACTCTCTTCGGTTTTCAGAGAAGTATTTCCATCATAATGACACAAACGACCGCTGCTGCGTCGAGCTTATTATTAGCCTCGGTCGGCTGTCAGGGGGGGGAGGGGTCAAACGTCGTAATGAGCGTCCTCTTTCTGTCCGCGGTACTATAAACTTTCTTTCTCTTATTTCGACTCTTTTGCGGTAACCAGGTTCATAGGTCCCTTAACACGCCCCGAGTATAAGAGTCTCTACAGAAGCCTGGTTGAAAAAAAAATTAAAAATTAAAACCGGACAAATTTAAAAGAAAAATTACACACATTAAAAACACCAAAAAGCGGGAAGGCAGGCCTCGGAGCTGTAAATACCAAACGAACTCTAAGTTGTAATTTTTTTCGTTGTTAAAAGAACATATAAAATGGTTAAAATATTTCGGGAAAATGCGAAATAAATTTTTATAAAAGCAATTTTCTTGACCTTCTATTGAAAACTGACGAGACATGGCACAGGAACTTGAATGTGAGGGGTTGTAGAACTAGCTCTGAGGTAGCCTTCGGGCTGTTGCAGTCTTAGGACAGCAAGGGAATCCGCCGTGAGTAATAGATCTCCTCCCATAATTCAAGGTTCCATTTCGCACTCTCTTCGGTTTTCACAAAATTATTTCCTTCATAATGTCTGAAACGCGTTTAATAACACTTTGAAAACCAAACGAACTCTATGTTGAATTTTCTTTTACTTCTAAAAGAACATAAAAAACGGTTTAAATATTTCGCAAAAATGCGAAATTTATGTTTATAAAAGCAAATTTGTTGACTTTCTATTGAAAACGGACGAGACATGACACAGGAACTTGAATGTGAGGGGTTGTAGAACTAGCTCTGAGGTAGCCTTCGGGCTGTTGCAGTCTTAGGACAGCAAGGGCATCCGCCGGGAGTAATAGATCTCCTCCCATCATTCAAGGTTACATTTCGCGCTCTCTTCGGTTTTCACAGAATTTTTTCCTTCATAATATCTGAAACGCGTTTAAGAACACTTTGAATACCAAACGAACTCTATGTTGAATTTATTTTCACTTCTAAAAGAACATAAAAAACGGTTTAAATATTTCGGGAAAATGCGAAATTTATTTTTATAAAAGCAATTTTGTTGACTTTCTATTGAAAACTGACGAGACATGGCACAGGAACTTGAATGTGAGGGGTTGTAGAACTAGCTCTGAGGTAGCCTTCGGGCTGTTGCAGTCTTAGGACAGCAAGGGCATCCGCCATGAGTAATAGATCTCCTCCCATCATTCAAGGTTCCATTTTGCACTCTCTTCGGTTTTCATAGAATTATTTCCTTCATAATATCTGAAACGCGTTTAAGAACACTTTGAATAGCAAACGAACTCCATGTTGAATTTTTTTCACTTCTAAAAGAACATAAAAAACGGTTTAAATATTTCGCAAAAATGCGAAATTTATTTTTATAAAAGCAATTTTGTTGACTTTCTATTGAGAACTGACGAGACATGGCACAGGAATTTGGATGTGAGGAGTTGTAGAACTAGCTCTGAGGTTGCCTTCGGGCTGTTGCAGTCTTAGGACAGCAAGGCATCCGCCGTGAGCAATAGATCTCCTTCCATCATTCAAGGTTCCATTTCGCACTCTCTTCGGTATTCATAGAATTATTTCCTTCATAATGTCTGAAACGCGGTTAAGAACACTTTGAATACCAAACGAACTCATGTTCAATTTTTTTTCACTTCTAAAATAACATAAAAAACGGATTAAATATTTCGGGAAAATGCGAAATTAATTTTTATAAAAGCAATTTTGATGACTTTCTATTGAAAACTGACGAGACATGGCACAGGAATTTGAATGTGAGGGGTTGTAGAACTAGCTCTGAGGTATCCTTCGGGCTGTTGCAGTCTTAGGACAGCAAGGGCATCCGCCGTGAGTAATAGATCACCTCCCGTCATTCAAGGTTCCATTTCGCACTCTCTTCGGTTTTCAGAGAAGTATGTCCATCATAATGACACAAACGACCGCTGCTGCGTCGAGCTTATTATTAGCTTCGGTCGGCGGTTAGGGGCGGGCGGGTGGGTCAACCGTCGTAATGAGCGTCCTCTTTCTGTCCGCAGTACTATAAACATACTTTCTCTTATTCCGACTCTTTTGCGGTAACCAGGTTCATAGGTCCCTTAACACGTTCCGAGTATAAGAGTCTCTACCAGAAGCCTGGTTGAAAAAAAAATTAAAAATTAAAACCGGACAAATATAAAAGGGAAATTACACACATTAAAAACACCAAAAAGCGGGAAGGCAGGCCTCGGAGCTCTAAATACCAAACGAACTCTAAGTTGTAATTTTTTTCGTTGCTAAAAGAACATATAAAATGGTTAAAATATTTCATGAATATGCGAAATAAATTTTTATAAAAGCAATTTTCTTGACTTTCTATTGAAAACTGACGAGACATGGCACAGGAACTTGAATGTGAGGGGTTGTAGAACTAGCTCTGAGGTAGCCTTCGGGCTGTTGCAGTCTTAGGACAGCAAGGGCATCCGCCGTGAGTAATAGATCTCCTCCCATCATTCAAGGTTACATTTCGCGCTCTCTTCGGTTTTCACAGAATTTTTTCCTTCATAATATCTGAAACGCGTTTAAGAACACTTTGAATACCAAACGAACTCTATGTTGAATTTATTTTCACTTCTAAAAGAACATAAAAAACGGTTTAAATATTTCGGGAAATGCGAAATTTATTTTTATAAAAGCAATTTTGTTGACTATCTATTGAAAACTGACGAGACATGGCACAGGAACTTGAATGTGAGGGGTTGTAGAACTAGCTCTGAGGTAGCCTTCGGGCTGTTGCAGTCTTAGGACAGCAAGGGCATCCGCCGTGAGTAATAGATCTCCTCCCATCATTCAGTGTTCCATTTCGCACTCTCTTCGGTTTTCACAGAATTATTTCCTTCATAATATCTGAAACGCGTTTAAGAACACTTTGAATACCAAACGAGCTCTATGTTGAATTTATTTTCACTTCTAAAAGAACATAAAACACGGTTTAAATATTTCGGGAAATGCGAAATTTATTTTTATAAAAGCAATTTTGTTGACTTTCTATTGAAAACTGACGAGACATGGCACAGGAACTTGAATGTGAGGGGTTGTAGAACTAGCTCTGAGGTAGCCTTCGGGCTGTTGCAGTCTTAGGACAGCAAGTGCATCCGCCGTGAGTAATAGATCACCTCCCGTCATTCAAGGTTCCATTTCGCACTCTCTTCGGTTTTCAGAGAAGTATGTCCATCATAATCACACAAACGACCGCTGCTGCGTCGAGCTTATTATTAGCTTCGGTCGGCGGTTAGGGGCGGGCGGGTGGGTCAACCGTCGTAATGAGCGTCCTCTTTCTGTCCGCAGTACTATAAACATACTTTCTCTTATTCCGACTCTTTTGCGGTAACCAGGTTCATAGGTCCCTTAACACGTTCCGAGTATAAGAGTCTCTACCAGAAGCCTGGTTGAAAAAAAAATTAAAAATTAAAACCGGACAAATATAAAAGGGAAATTACACACATTAAAAACACCAAAAAGCGGGAAGGCAGGCCTCGGAGCTCTAAATACCAAACGAACTCTAAGTTGTAATTTTTTTCGTTGCTAAAAGAACATATAAAATGGTTAAAATATTTCATGAATATGCGAAATAAATTTTTATAAAAGCAATTTTCTTGACTTTCTATTGAAAACTGACGAGACATGGCACAGGAACTTGAATGTGAGGGGTTGTAGAACTAGCTCTGAGGTAGCCTTCGGGCTGTTGCAGTCTTAGGACAGCAAGGGCATCCGCCGTGAGTAATAGATCTCCTCCCATCATTCAAGGTTACATTTCGCGCTCTCTTCGGTTTTCACAGAATTTTTTCCTTCATAATATCTGAAACGCGTTTAAGAACACTTTGAATACCAAACGAGCTCTATGTTGAATTTATTTTCACTTCTAAAAGAACATAAAAAACGGTTTAAATATTTCGGGAAATGCGAAATTTATTTTTATAAAAGCAATTTTGTTGACTATCTATTGAAAACTGACGAGACATGGCATAGGAACTTGAATGTGAGGGGTTGTAGAACTAGCTCTGAGGTAGCCTTCGGGCTGTTGCAGTCTTAGGACAGCAAGGCATCCGCCGTGAGCAATAGATCTCCTTCCATCATTCAAGGTTCCATTTCGCACTCTCTTCGGTATTCATAGAATTATTTCTTTCATAATGTCTGAAACGCGGTTAAGAACACTTTGAATACCAAACGAACTCATGTTCAATTTTTTTTCACTTCTAAAATAACATAAAAAACGGATTAAATATTTCGGGAAAATGCGAAATTAATTTTTATAAAAGCAATTTTGTTGACTTTCTATTGAAAACTGACGAGACATGGCACAGGAATTTGAATGTGAGGGGTTGTAGAACTAGCTCTGAGGTAGCCTTCGGGCTGTTGCAGTCTTAGGTCAGCAAGGGCATCCGCCGTGAGTAATAGATCTCCTCCCATCATTCAGTGTTCCATTTCGCACTCTCTTCGGTTTTCACAGAATTATTTCCTTCATAATATCTGAAACGCGTTTAAGAACACTTTGAATACCAAACGAGCTCTATGTTGAATTTATTTTCACTTCTAAAAGAACATAAAACACGGTTTAAATATTTCGGGAAATGCGAAATTTATTTTTATAAAAGCAATTTTGTTGACTTTCTATTGAAAACTGACGAGACATGGCACAGGAACTTGAATATGAGGGGTTGTAGAACTAGCTCTGATGTAGCCTTCGGGCTGTTGCAGTCTTAGGACAGCAAGTGCATCCGCCGTGAGTAATAGATCACCTCCCGTCATTCAAGGTTCCATTTCGCACTCTCTTCGGTTTTCAGAGAAGTATGTCCATCATAATGACACAAACGACCGCTGCTGCGTCGAGCTTATTATTAGCTTCGGTCGGCGGTTAGGGGCGGGCGGGTGGGTCAACCGTCGTAATGAGCGTCCTCTTTCTGTCCGCAGTACTATAAACATACTTTCTCTTATTCCGACTCTTTTGCGGTAACCAGGTTCATAGGTCCCTTAACACGTTCCGAGTATAAGAGTCTCTACCAGAAGCCTGGTTGAAAAAAAAATTAAAAATTAAAACCGGACAAATATAAAAGGGAAATTACACACATTAAAAACACCAAAAAGCGGGAAGGCAGCCCTCGGAGCTCTAAATACCAAACGAACTCTAAGTTGTAATTTTTTTCGTTGCTAAAAGAACATATAAAATGGTTAAAATATTTCATGAATATGCGAAATAAATTTTTATAAAAGCAATTTTCTTGACTTTCTATTGAAAACTGACGAGACATGGCACAGGAACTTGAATGTGAGGGGTTGTAGAACTAGCTCTGAGGTAGCCTTCGGGCTGTTGCAGTCTTAGGACAGCAAGGGCATCCGCCGTGAGTAATAGATCTCCTCCCATCATTCAAGGTTACATTTCGCGCTCTCTTCGGTTTTCACAGAATTTTTTCCTTCATAATATCTGAAACGCGTTTAAGAACACTTTGAATACCAAACGAACTCTATGTTGAATTTATTTTCACTTCTAAAAGAACATAAAAAACGGTTTAAATATTTCGGGAAAATGCGAAATTTATTTTTATAAAAGCAATTTTGTTGGCTTTCTATTGAAAACTGACGAGACATGGCACAGGAACTTGAATGTGAGGGGTTGTAGAACTAGCTCTGAGGTAGTCTTCGGGCTGTTGCAGTCTTAGGACAGCCAGGGCATCCGCCATGAGTAATAGATCTCCTCCCATCATTCAAGGTTCCATTTTGCACTCTCTTCGGTTTTCATAGAATTATTTCCTTCATAATATCTGAAACGCGTTTAAGAACACTTTGAATAGCAAACGAACTCCATGTTGAATTTTTTTCACTTCTAAAAGAACATAAAATAACGGTTTAATTATTTCGCAAAAATGCGAAATTTATTTTTATAAAAGCAATTTTGTTGACTTTCTATTGAAAACTGACGAGACATGGCACAGGAATTTGGATGTGAGGGGTTGTAGAACTAGCTCTGAGGTAGCCTTCGGGCTGTTGCTGTCTTAGGACAGCAAGAGAATCCCCCGTGAGTAATAGATCTCCTCGCATCATTCAAGGTTCCATTTCGCACTCTCTTCGGTTTTCACAAAATTATTTCCTTCATAATGTCTGAAACGCGTTTAATAACACTTTGAAAACCAAACGAACTCTATGTTGAATTTTCTTTTACTTCTAAAAGAACATAAAAAACGGTTTAATTATTTCGCAAAAATGCGAAATTTATTTCTATAAAAGCAAATTTGTTGACTTTCTATTGAAAACGGACGAGACATGACACAGGAACTTGAATGTGAGGGGTTGTAGAACTATCTCTGAGGTAGCCTTCGGGCTGTTGCAGTCTTAGGACAGCAAGGGCATCCGCCGTGAGTAATAGATCTCCTCCCATCATTCAAGGTTACATTTCGCGCTCTCTTCGGTTTTCACAGAATTTTTTCCTTCATAATATCTGAAACGCGTTTAAGAACACTTTGAATACCAAACGAACTCTATGTTGAATTTATTTTCACTTCTAAAAGAACATAAAAAACGGTTTAAATATTTCGGGAAAATGCGAAATTTATTTTTATAAAAGCAATTTTGTTGACTTTCTATTGAAAACTGACGAGACATGGCACAGGAACTTGAATGTGAGGGGTTGTAGAACTAGCTCTGAGGTAGCCTTCGGGCTGTTGCAGTCTTAGGACAGCAAGGGCATACGCCGTGAGTAATAGATCTCCTCCCATTATTCAAGGTTCCATTTCGCACTCTCTTCGGTTTTCAGAGAAGTATTTCCATCATAATGACACAAACGACCGCTGCTGCGTCGAGCTTATTATTAGCCTCGGTCGGCTGTAAGGGGGGGGAGGGGTCAAACGTCGTAATGAGCGTCCTCTTTCTGTCCGCGGTACTATAAACTTTCTTTCTCTTATTTCGACTCTTTTGCGGTAACCAGGTTCATAGGTCCCTTAACACGCCCCGAGTATAAGAGTCTCTACAGAAGCCTGGTTGAAAAAAAAATTAAAAATTAAAACCGGACAAATTTAAAAGATAAAATTACACACATTAAAAACACCAAAAAGCGGGAAGGCAGGCCTCGGAGCTGTAAATACCAAACGAACTCTAAGTTGTAATTTTTTTCGTTGTTAAAAGAACATATAAAATGGTTAAAATATTTCGGGAAAATGCGAAATAAATTTTTATAAAAGCAATTTTCTTGACCTTCTATTGAAAACTGACGAGACATGGCACAGGAACTTGAATGTGAGGGGTTGTAGAACTAGCTCTGAGGTAGCCTTCGGGCTGTTGCAGTCTTAGGACAGCAAGGGAATCCGCCGTGAGTAATAGATCTCCTCCCATAATTCAAGGTTCCATTTCGCACTCTCTTCGGTTTTCACAAAATTATTTCCTTCATAATGTCTGAAACGCGTTTAAGAACACTTTGAATACCAAACGAACTCTATGTTGAATTTATTTTCACTTCTAAAAGAACATAAAAAACGGTTTAAATATTTCGGGAAAATGCGAAATTTATTTTTATAAAAGCAATTTTGTTGACTTTCTATTGAAAACTGACGAGACATGGCACAGGAACTTGAATGTGAGGGGTTGTAGAACTAGCTCTGAGGTAGCCTTCGGGCTGTTGCAGTCTTAGGAGAGCAAGGGCATCCGCCATGAGTAATAGATCTCCTCCCATCATTCAAGGTTCCATTTTGCACTCTCTTCGGTTTTCATAGAATTATTTCCTTCATAATATCTGAAACGCGTTTAAGAACACTTTGAATAGCAAACGAACTCCATGTTGAATTTTTTTCACTTCTAAAAGAACATAAAAAACGGTTTAAATATTTCGCAAAAATGCGAAATTTATTTTTATAAAAGCAATTTTGATGACTTTCTATTGAAAACTGACGAGACATGGCACAGGAACTTGAATGTGAGGGGTTGTAGAACTAGCTCTGAGGTATCCTTCGGGCTGTTGCAGTCTTAGGACAGCAAGGGCATCCGCCGTGAGTAATAGATCACCTCCCGTCATTCAAGGTTCCATTTCGCACTCTCTTCGGTTTTCAGAGAAGTATGTCCATCATAATGACACAAACGACCGCTGCTGCGTCGAGCTTATTATTAGCTTCGGTCGGCGGTTAGGGGCGGGCGGGTGGGTCAACCGTCGTAATGAGCGTCCTCTTTCTGTCCGCAGTACTATAAACATACTTTCTCTTATTCCGACTCTTTTGCGGTAACCAGGTTCATAGGTCCCTTAACACGTTCCGAGTATAAGAGTCTCTAGAAGAAGCCTGGTTGAAAAAAAAATTAAAAATTAAAACCGGACAAATATAAAAGGGAAATTACACACATTAAAAACACCAAAAAGCGGGAAGGCAGGCCTCGGAGCTCTAAATACCAAACGAACTCTAAGTTGTAATTTTTTTCGTTGCTAAAAGAACATATAAAATGGTTAAAATATTTCATGAATATGCGAAATAAATTTTTATAAAAGCAATTTTCTTGACTTTCTAATGAAAACTGACGAGACATGGCACAGGAACTTGAATGTGAAGGGTTGTAGAACTAGCTCTGAGGTAGCCTTCGGGCTGTTGCAGTCTTAGGACAGCAAGGGCATCCGCCGTGAGTAATAGATCTCCTCCCATCATTCAAGGTTACATTTCGCGCTCTCTTCGGTTTTCACAGAATTTTTTCCTTCATAATATCTGAAACGCGTTTAAGAACACTTTGAATACCAAACGAACTCTATGTTGAATTTATTTTCACTTCTAAAAGAACATAAAAAACGGTTTAAATATTTCGGGAAAATGCGAAATTTATTTTTATAAAAGCAATTTTGTTGGCTTTCTATTGAAAACTGACGAGACATGGCACAGGAACTTGAATGTGAGGGGTTGTAGAACTAGCTCTGAGGTAGTCTTCGGGCTGTTGCAGTCTTAGGACAGCCAGGGCATCCGCCATGAGTAATAGATCTCCTCCCATCATTCAAGGTTCCATTTTGCACTCTCTTCGGTTTTCATAGAATTATTTCCTTCATAATATCTGAAACGCGTTTAAGAACACTTTGAATAGCAAACGAACTCCATGTTGAATTTTTTTCACTTCTAAAAGAACATAAAATCACGGTTTAATTATTTCGCAAAAATGCGAAATTTATTTTTATAAAAGCAATTTTGTTGACTTTCTATTGAAAACTGACGAGACATGGCACAGGAATTTGGATGTGAGGGGTTGTAGAACTAGCTCTGAGGTAGCCTTCGGGCTGTTGCAGTCTTAGGACAGCAAGGGCATCCGCCGTGAGTAATAGATCTCCTCCCATCATTCAGTGTTCCATTTCGCACTCTGTTCGGTTTTCACAGAATTATTTCCTTCATAATATCTGAAACGCGTTTAAGAACACTTTGAATACCAAACGAACTCTATGTTGAATTTATTTTCACTTCTAAAAGAACATAAAAAACGGTTTAAATATTTCGGGAAAATGCGAAATTTATTTTTATAAAAGCAATTTTGTTGACTTTCTATTGAAAACTGACGAGACATGGCACAGGAACTTGAATGTGAGGGGTTGTAGAACTAGCTCTGAGGTAGCCTTCGGGCTGTTGCAGTCTTAGGACAGCAAGGGCATACGCCGTGAGTAATAGATCTCCTCCCATTATTCAAGGTTCCATTTCGCACTCTCTTCGGTTTTCAGAGAAGTATTTCCATCATAATGACACAAACGACCGCTGCTGCGTCGAGCTTATTATTAGCCTCGGTCGGCTGTCAGGGGGGGGAGGGGTCAAACGTCGTAATGAGCGTCCTCTTTCTGTCCGCGGTACTATAAACTTTCTTTCTCTTATTTCGACTCTTTTGCGGTAACCAGGTTCATAGGTCCCTTAACACGCCCCGAGTATAAGAGTCTCTACAGAAGCCTGGTTGAAAAAAAAATTAAAAATTAAAACCGGACAAATTTAAAAGAAAAATTACACACATTAAAAACACCAAAAAGCGGGAAGGCAGGCCTCGGAGCTGTAAATACCAAACGAACTCTAAGTTGTAATTTTTTTCGTTGTTAAAAGAACATATAAAATGGTTAAAATATTTCGGGAAAATGCGAAATAAATTTTTATAAAAGCAATTTTCTTGACCTTCTATTGAAAACTGACGAGACATGGCACAGGAACTTGAATGTGAGGGGTTGTAGAACTAGCTCTGAGGTAGCCTTCGGGCTGTTGCAGTCTTAGGACAGCAAGGGAATCCGCCGTGAGTAATAGATCTCCTCCCATAATTCAAGGTTCCATTTCGCACTCTCTTCGGTTTTCACAAAATTATTTCCTTCATAATGTCTGAAACGCGTTTAATAACACTTTGAAAACCAAACGAACTCTATGTTGAATTTTCTTTTACTTCTAAAAGAACATAAAAAACGGTTTAAATATTTCGCAAAAATGCGAAATTTATGTTTATAAAAGCAAATTTGTTGACTTTCTATTGAAAACGGACGAGACATGACACAGGAACTTGAATGTGAGGGGTTGTAGAACTAGCTCTGAGGTAGCCTTCGGGCTGTTGCAGTCTTAGGACAGCAAGGGCATCCGCCGGGAGTAATAGATCTCCTCCCATCATTCAAGGTTACATTTCGCGCTCTCTTCGGTTTTCACAGAATTTTTTCCTTCATAATATCTGAAACGCGTTTAAGAACACTTTGAATACCAAACGAACTCTATGTTGAATTTATTTTCACTTCTAAAAGAACATAAAAAACGGTTTAAATATTTCGGGAAAATGCGAAATTTATTTTTATAAAAGCAATTTTGTTGACTTTCTATTGAAAACTGACGAGACATGGCACAGGAACTTGAATGTGAGGGGTTGTAGAACTAGCTCTGAGGTAGCCTTCGGGCTGTTGCAGTCTTAGGACAGCAAGGGCATCCGCCATGAGTAATAGATCTCCTCCCATCATTCAAGGTTCCATTTTGCACTCTCTTCGGTTTTCATAGAATTATTTCCTTCA
Source organism: Maratus speciosus (assembly GCA_963932465.1). Lineage (NCBI taxonomy): Eukaryota > Metazoa > Arthropoda > Arachnida > Araneae > Salticidae > Maratus > Maratus speciosus. The sequence continues at coordinate 47,973,510 of OZ010797.1, read as the reverse complement.
TAATATCTGAAACGCGTTTAAGAACACTTTGAATAGCAAACGAACTCCATGTTGAATTTTTTTCACTTCTAAAAGAACATAAAAAACGGTTTAAATATTTCGCAAAAATGCGAAATTTATTTTTATAAAAGCAATTTTGTTGACTTTCTATTGAGAACTGACGAGACATGGCACAGGAATTTGGATGTGAGGAGTTGTAGAACTAGCTCTGAGGTTGCCTTCGGGCTGTTGCAGTCTTAGGACAGCAAGGCATCCGCCGTGAGCAATAGATCTCCTTCCATCATTCAAGGTTCCATTTCGCACTCTCTTCGGTATTCATAGAATTATTTCCTTCATAATGTCTGAAACGCGGTTAAGAACACTTTGAATACCAAACGAACTCATGTTCAATTTTTTTTCACTTCTAAAATAACATAAAAAACGGATTAAATATTTCGGGAAAATGCGAAATTAATTTTTATAAAAGCAATTTTGATGACTTTCTATTGAAAACTGACGAGACATGGCACAGGAATTTGAATGTGAGGGGTTGTAGAACTAGCTCTGAGGTATCCTTCGGGCTGTTGCAGTCTTAGGACAGCAAGGGCATCCGCCGTGAGTAATAGATCACCTCCCGTCATTCAAGGTTCCATTTCGCACTCTCTTCGGTTTTCAGAGAAGTATGTCCATCATAATGACACAAACGACCGCTGCTGCGTCGAGCTTATTATTAGCTTCGGTCGGCGGTTAGGGGCGGGCGGGTGGGTCAACCGTCGTAATGAGCGTCCTCTTTCTGTCCGCAGTACTATAAACATACTTTCTCTTATTCCGACTCTTTTGCGGTAACCAGGTTCATAGGTCCCTTAACACGTTCCGAGTATAAGAGTCTCTACCAGAAGCCTGGTTGAAAAAAAAATTAAAAATTAAAACCGGACAAATATAAAAGGGAAATTACACACATTAAAAACACCAAAAAGCGGGAAGGCAGGCCTCGGAGCTCTAAATACCAAACGAACTCTAAGTTGTAATTTTTTTCGTTGCTAAAAGAACATATAAAATGGTTAAAATATTTCATGAATATGCGAAATAAATTTTTATAAAAGCAATTTTCTTGACTTTCTATTGAAAACTGACGAGACATGGCACAGGAACTTGAATGTGAGGGGTTGTAGAACTAGCTCTGAGGTAGCCTTCGGGCTGTTGCAGTCTTAGGACAGCAAGGGCATCCGCCGTGAGTAATAGATCTCCTCCCATCATTCAAGGTTACATTTCGCGCTCTCTTCGGTTTTCACAGAATTTTTTCCTTCATAATATCTGAAACGCGTTTAAGAACACTTTGAATACCAAACGAACTCTATGTTGAATTTATTTTCACTTCTAAAAGAACATAAAAAACGGTTTAAATATTTCGGGAAATGCGAAATTTATTTTTATAAAAGCAATTTTGTTGACTATCTATTGAAAACTGACGAGACATGGCACAGGAACTTGAATGTGAGGGGTTGTAGAACTAGCTCTGAGGTAGCCTTCGGGCTGTTGCAGTCTTAGGACAGCAAGGGCATCCGCCGTGAGCAATAGATCTCCTTCCATCATTCAAGGTTCCATTTCGCACTCTCTTCGGTATTCAAAGAATTATTTCCTTCATAATATCTGAAACGCGTTTAAGAACACTTTGAATACCAAACGAGCTCTATGTTGAATTTATTTTCACTTCTAAAAGAACATAAAACACGGTTTAAATATTTCGGGAAATGCGAAATTTATTTTTATGAAAGCAATTTTGTTGACTTTCTATTGAAAACTGACGAGACATGGCACAGGAACTTGAATGTGAGGGGTTGTAGAACTAGCTCTGAGGTAGCCTTCGGGCTGTTGCAGTCTTAGGACAGCAAGGGCATCCGCCGTGAGTAATAGATCTCCTCCCATCATTCAAGGTTCCATTTCGCACTCTCTTCGGTTTTCACAGAATTATTTCCTTCATAAAATCTGAAACGCGTTTAATAACACTTTGAATACCAAACGAACTCTATGTTGAATTTTCTTTTACTTCTAAAAGAACATAAAAAACGGTTTAAATATTTCGCAAAAATGCGAAATTTATTTTTATAAAAGCAATTTTGTTGACTTTCTATTGAAAACTGACGAGACATGGAACAGGAACTTGAATGTGAGGGGTTGTAAAACTAGCTCTGAGGTAGCCTTCGGGCTGTTGCAGTCTTAGGACAGCAAGGGCATCCGCCGTGAGTAATAGATCTCCTCCCATCATTCAAGGTTCCATTTCGCACTCTCTTCGGTTTTCATAGAATTATTTCCTTCATAATATCTGAAACGCGTTTAAGAACACTTTGAATACCAAACGAGCTCTATGTTGAATTTATTTTCACTTCTAAAAGAACATAAAACACGGTTTAAATATTTCGGGAAATGCGAAATTTATTTTTATGAAAGCAATTTTGTTGACTTTCTATTGAAAACTGACGAGACATGGCACAGGAACTTGAATGTGAGGGGTTGTAGAACTAGCTCTGAGGTAGCCTTCGGGCTGTTGCAGTCTTAGGACAGCAAGGGCATCCGCCGTGAGTAATAGATCTCCTCCCATCATTCAAGGTTCCATTTCGCACTCTCTTCGGTTTTCACAGAATTATTTCCTTCATAAAATCTGAAACGCGTTTAATAACACTTTGAATACCAAACGAACTCTATGTTGAATTTTTTTTACTTCTAAAAGAACATAAAAAACGGTTTAAATATTTCGCAAAAATGCGAAATTTATTTTTATAAAAGCAATTTTGTTGACTTTCTATTGAAAACTGACGAGACATGGCACAGGAACTTGAATGTGAGGGGTTGAAGAACTAGCTCTGAGGTAGCCTTCGGGCTGTTGCAGTCTTAGGACAGCAAGGGCATCCGCCGTGAGTAATAGATCTCCTCCCATCATTCAAGGTTCCATTTCGCACTCTCTTCGGTTTTCATAGAATTATTTCCTTCATAATGTCTGAAACGCGTTTAAGAACACTTTGAATACAAAACGAACTCCACGTTCAATTTTTTTCACTTCTAAAATAACATAAAAAACGGATTAAATATTTTGGGAAATGCTAAATTTATTTTTATAAAAGCAATTTTGTTGACTTTCTATTGAAAACTGACGAGACATGGCACAGGAACTTGAATGTGAGGGGTTGTAGAACTAGCTCTGAGGTAGCCTTCGGGCTGTTGCAGTCTTAGGACAGCAAGGGCATCCGCCGTGAGTAATAGATCACCTCCCGTCATTCAAGGTTCCATTTCGCACTCTCTTCGGTTTTCAGAGAAGTATGTCCATCATAATGACACAAATGACCGCTGCTGCGTCGAGCTTATTATTAGCTTCGGTCGGCGGTTAGGGGCGGGCCTGTGGGTCAACCGTCGTAATGAGCGTCCTCTTTCTGTCCGCAGTACTATAAACATTCTTTCTCTTATTCCGACTCTTTTGTGGTAACCAGGTTCATAGGTCCCTTAACACGTCCCGAGTATAAGAGTCTCTACCAGAAGCCTGGTTGAAAAAAAAATTAAAAATTAAAACCGGACAAATTTGAAAGGGAAATTACACACATTAAAAACACCAAAAAGCGGGAAGGCAGGCCTCGGAGCTCTAAATACCAAACGAACTCTAAGTTGTAATTTTTTTCGTTGCTAAAAGAACATATAAAATGGTTAAAATATTTCATGAAAATGCGAAATAAATTTTTATAAAAGCAATTTTCTTGACTTTCTATTGAAAACTGACGAGTCATGGCACAGGAACTTGAATGTGAGGCGTTGTAGAACTAGCTCTGAGGTAGCCTTCGGGCTGTTGCAGTCTTAGGACAGCAAGAGCCACCGCCGTGAGTAATAGATCTCCTCCAATCATTCAACGTTCCATTTCGCACTCTCTTCGGTTTTCACAGAATTATTTCCTTCATAATATCTGAAACGCGTTTAAGAAAACTTTGAATACCAAACGAACTCTATGTTGAATTTTTTTTCAGTTCTAAAAGAACATAAAAAACGGTTTAAATATTTCGGGAAATGCGAAATTTATTTTTATAAAAAGCAATTTTGTTGACTTTCTATTGAAAACTGACGAGACATGGCACAGGAACTTGAATATGAGGGGTTGTAGAACTAGCTCTGAGGTAGCCTTCGGGCTGTTGCAGTCTTAGGACAACAAGGGAATCCGCCGTGAATAATAGATCTCCTCCCATCATTCAAGGTTCCATTTCGCAATCTCTTCGGTTTTCACAAAATTATTTCCTTCATAATGTCTGAAACGCGTTTAATAACACTTTGAAAACCAAACGAACTCTATGTTGAATTTTCTTTTACTTCTAAAAGAACATGAAAAACGGTTTAAATATTTCGCAAAAATGCGAAATTTATTTTTATAAAAGCAAATTTGTTGACTTTCTATTGAAAACGGACGAGACGTGGCACAGGAACTTGAATGTGAGGGGTTGTAGAACTAGCTCTGAGGAAGCCTTCGGGCTGTTGCAGTCTTAGGACAGCAAGGGCGTCCGCCGTGAGTAATAGATCTCCTCCCATCATTCAAGGTTACATTTCGCGCTCTCTTCGGTTTTCACAGAATTTTTTCCTTCATAATATCTGAAACGCGTTTAAGAACACTTTGAATACCAAACGAACTCTATGTTGAATTTATTTTCACTTCTAAAAGAACATAAAAAACGGTTTAAATATTTCGGGAAAATGCGAAATTTATTTTTATAAAAGCAATTTTGTTGACTTTCTATTGAAAACTGACGAGACATGGCACAGGAACTTGAATGTGAGGGGTTGTAGAACTAGCTCTGAGGTAGCCTTCGGGCTGTTGCAGTCTTAGGACAGCAAGGGCATCCGCCGTCAGTAACAGATCTCCTCCCATCATTCAAGGTTCCATTTCGCACTATCTTCGGTTTTCACAGAATTATTACCTTCATAATGTCTGAAACGCGTTTAATAACACTTTGAATACCAAACGAACTCTATGTTGAATTTTCTTTTACTTCTAAAAGAACATAAAAAACGGTTTAAATAATTCGCAAAAATGCGAAATTTATTTTTATAAAAGTAATTTTGTTGACTTTCTATTGAAAACGGACGAGACATGGCACAGGAACTTGAATGTGAGGGGTTGTAGAACTAGCTCTGAGGTAGCCTTCGGGCTGTTGCAGTCTTAGGACAGCAAGGGCATCCGCCGTGAGTAATAGATCTCCTCCCATCATTCAAGGTTCCATTTCGCACTCTCTTCGGTTTTCAGAGAAGTATTTCCATCATAATGACACAAACGACCGCTGCTGCGTCGACCTTATTATTAGCCTCGGTCGGCTGTTAGGGGGGGGAGGGGTCAAACGTCGTAATGAGCGTCCTCTTTCTGTCCGCGGTACTATAAACTTTCTTTCTCTTATTTCGACTCTTTTGCGGTAACCAGGTTCATAGGTCCCTTAACACGTCCCGAGTATAAGAGTCTCTACAGAAGCCTGGTTGAAAAAAAAATTAAAAATTAAAACCGGAAAAATTTAAAACAAAAATTACACACATTAAAAACACCAAAAAGCGGGAAGGCAGGCCTCGGAGCTGTAAATACCAAACGAACTCTAAGTTGTAATTTTTTTCGTTGTTAAAAGAACATATAAAATGGTTAAAATATTTCGGGAAAATGCGAAATAAATTCTTATAAAAGCAATTTTCTTGACTTTCTATTGAAAACTGACGAGACATGGCACAGGAACTTGAATGTGAGGGGTTGTAGAACTAGCTCTGAGGTAGCCTTCGGGCTGTTGCAGTCTTAGGACAGCAAGGGAATCCGCCGTGAGTAATAGATCTCCTCCCATCATTCAAGGTTCCATTTCGCACTCTCTTCGGTTTTCACAAAATTATTTCCTTCATAATGTCTGAAACGCGTTTAATAACACTTTGAAAACCAAACGAACTCTATGTTGAATTTTCTTTTACTTCTGAAAGAACATAAAAAACGGTTTAAATATTTCGCAAAAATGCGAAATTTATTTTTATAAAAGCAAATTTGTTGACTTTCTATTGAAAACTGACGAGACATGGCACAGGAATTTGGATGTGAGGGGTTGTAGAACAAGCTCTGAGGTAGCCTTCGGGCTGTTGCAGTCTTAGGACAGCAAGGGCATCCGCCGTGAGTAATAGATCTCCTCCCACCATTCAAGGTTACATTTCGCGCTCTCTTCGGTTTTCACAGAATTTTTTCCTTCATAATATCTGAAACGCATTTAAGAACACTTTGAATACCAAACGAACTCTATGTTGAATTTATTTTCACTTCTAAAAGAACATAAAAAACGGTTTAAATATTTCGGGAAAATGCGAAATTTATTTTTATAAAAGCAATTTTGTTGACTTTCTATTGAAAACTGACGAGACATGGCACAGGAACTTGAATGTGAGGGGTTGTAGAACTAGCTCTGAGGTAGCCTTCGGGCTGTTGCAGTCTTAGGACAGCAAGGGCATCCGCCATGAGTAATAGATCTCCTCCCATCATTCAAGGTTCCATTTTGCACTCTCTTCGGTTTTCATAGAATTATTTCCTTCATAATGTCTGAAACGCGGTTAAGAACACTTTGAATACCAAACGAACTCATGTTCAATTTTTTTTCACTTCTAAAATAACATAAAAAACGGATTAAATATTTCGGGAAAATGCGAAATTAATTTTTATAAAAGCAATTTTGATGACTTTCTATTGAAAACTGACGAGACATGGCACAGGAATTTGGATGTGAGGGGTTGTAGAACTAGCTCTGAGGTAGCCTTCGGACTGTTGCAGTCTTAGGACAGCAAGGGCATCCGCCGTGAGTAATAGATCTCCTCCCATCATTCAGTGTTCCATTTCGCACTCTCTTCGGTTTTCAGAGAAGTATGTCCATCATAATGACACAAACGACCGCTGCTGCGTCGAGCTTATTATTAGCTTCGGTCGGCGGTTAGGGGCGGGCGGGTGGGTCAACCGTCGTAATGAGCGTCCTCTTTCTGTCCGCAGTACTATAAACATACTTTCTCTTATTCCGACTCTTTTGCGGTAACCAGGTTCATAGGTCCCTTAACACGTTCCGAGTATAAGAGTCTCTACCAGAAGCCTGGTTTAACAAAAAAATTAAAAATTAAAACAGGACAAATATAAAAGGGAAATTACACACATTAAAAACACCAAAAAGCGGGAAGGCAGGCCTCGGAGCTCTAAATACCAAACGAACTCTAAGTTGTAATTTTTTTCGTTGCTAAAAGAACATATAAAATGGTTAAAATATTTCATGAATATGCGAAATAAATTTTTATAAAAGCAATTTTCTTGACTTTCTATTGAAAACTGACGAGACATGGCACAGGAACTTGAATGTGAGGGGTTGTAGAACTAGCTCTGAGGTAGCCTTCGGGCTGTTGCAGTCTTAGGACAGCAAGGGCATCCGCCGTGAGTAATAGATCTCCTCCCATCATTCAAGGTTACATTTCGCGCTCTCTTCGGTTTTCACAGAATTTTTTCCTTCATAATATCTGAAACGCGTTTAAGAACACTTTGAATACCAAACGAACTCTATGTTGAATTTATTTTCACTTCTAAAAGAACATAAAAAACGGTTTAAATATTTCGGGAAATGCGAAATTTATTTTTATAAAAGCAATTTTGTTGACTATCTATTGAAAACTGACGAGACATGGCACAGGAACTTGAATGTGAGGGGTTGTAGAACTAGCTCTGAGGTAGCCTTCGGGCTGTTGCAGTCTTAGGACAGCAAGGGCATCCGCCGTGAGCAATAGATCTCCTTCCATCATTCAAGGTTCCATTTCGCACTCTCTTCGGTATTCAAAGAATTATTTCCTTCATAATATCTGAAACGCGTTTAAGAACACTTTGAATACCAAACGAGCTCTATGTTGAATTTATTTTCACTTCTAAAAGAACATAAAACACGGTTTAAATATTTCGGGAAATGCGAAATTTATTTTTATGAAAGCAATTTTGTTGACTTTCTATTGAAAACTGACGAGACATGGCACAGGAACTTGAATGTGAGGGGTTGTAGAACTAGCTCTGAGGTAGCCTTCGGGCTGTTGCAGTCTTAGGACAGCAAGGGCATCCGCCGTGAGTAATAGATCTCCTCCCATCATTCAAGGTTCCATTTCGCACTCTCTTCGGTTTTCACAGAATTATTTCCTTCATAAAATCTGAAACGCGTTTAATAACACTTTGAATACCAAACGAACTCTATGTTGAATTTTCTTTTACTTCTAAAAGAACATAAAAAACGGTTTAAATATTTCGCAAAAATGCGAAATTTATTTTTATAAAAGCAATTTTGTTGACTTTCTATTGAAAACTGACGAGACATGGAACAGGAACTTGAATGTGAGGGGTTGTAAAACTAGCTCTGAGGTAGCCTTCGGGCTGTTGCAGTCTTAGGACAGCAAGGGCATCCGCCGTGAGTAATAGATCTCCTCCCATCATTCAAGGTTCCATTTCGCACTCTCTTCGGTTTTCATAGAATTATTTCCTTCATAATATCTGAAACGCGTTTAAGAACACTTTGAATACCAAACGAGCTCTATGTTGAATTTATTTTCACTTCTAAAAGAACATAAAACACGGTTTAAATATTTCGGGAAATGCGAAATTTATTTTTATGAAAGCAATTTTGTTGACTTTCTATTGAAAACTGACGAGACATGGCACAGGAACTTGAATGTGAGGGGTTGTAGAACTAGCTCTGAGGTAGCCTTCGGGCTGTTGCAGTCTTAGGACAGCAAGGGCATCCGCCGTGAGTAATAGATCTCCTCCCATCATTCAAGGTTCCATTTCGCACTCTCTTCGGTTTTCACAGAATTATTTCCTTCATAAAATCTGAAACGCGTTTAATAACACTTTGAATACCAAACGAACTCTATGTTGAATTTTTTTTACTTCTAAAAGAACATAAAAAACGGTTTAAATATTTCGCAAAAATGCGAAATTTATTTTTATAAAAGCAATTTTGTTGACTTTCTATTGAAAACTGACGAGACATGGCACAGGAACTTGAATGTGAGGGGTTGAAGAACTAGCTCTGAGGTAGCCTTCGGGCTGTTGCAGTCTTAGGACAGCAAGGGCATCCGCCGTGAGTAATAGATCTCCTCCCATCATTCAAGGTTCCATTTCGCACTCTCTTCGGTTTTCATAGAATTATTTCCTTCATAATGTCTGAAACGCGTTTAAGAACACTTTGAATACAAAACGAACTCCACGTTCAATTTTTTTCACTTCTAAAATAACATAAAAAACGGATTAAATATTTTGGGAAATGCTAAATTTATTTTTATAAAAGCAATTTTGTTGACTTTCTATTGAAAACTGACGAGACATGGCACAGGAACTTGAATGTGAGGGGTTGTAGAACTAGCTCTGAGGTAGCCTTCGGGCTGTTGCAGTCTTAGGACAGCAAGGGCATCCGCCGTGAGTAATAGATCACCTCCCGTCATTCAAGGTTCCATTTCGCACTCTCTTCGGTTTTCAGAGAAGTATGTCCATCATAATGACACAAATGACCGCTGCTGCGTCGAGCTTATTATTAGCTTCGGTCGGCGGTTAGGGGCGGGCCTGTGGGTCAACCGTCGTAATGAGCGTCCTCTTTCTGTCCGCAGTACTATAAACATTCTTTCTCTTATTCCGACTCTTTTGTGGTAACCAGGTTCATAGGTCCCTTAACACGTCCCGAGTATAAGAGTCTCTACCAGAAGCCTGGTTGAAAAAAAAATTAAAAATTAAAACCGGACAAATTTGAAAGGGAAATTACACACATTAAAAACACCAAAAAGCGGGAAGGCAGGCCTCGGAGCTCTAAATACCAAACGAACTCTAAGTTGTAATTTTTTTCGTTGCTAAAAGAACATATAAAATGGTTAAAATATTTCATGAAAATGCGAAATAAATTTTTATAAAAGCAATTTTCTTGACTTTCTATTGAAAACTGACGAGTCATGGCACAGGAACTTGAATGTGAGGCGTTGTAGAACTAGCTCTGAGGTAGCCTTCGGGCTGTTGCAGTCTTAGGACAGCAAGAGCCACCGCCGTGAGTAATAGATCTCCTCCAATCATTCAACGTTCCATTTCGCACTCTCTTCGGTTTTCACAGAATTATTTCCTTCATAATATCTGAAACGCGTTTAAGAAAACTTTGAATACCAAACGAACTCTATGTTGAATTTTTTTTCAGTTCTAAAAGAACATAAAAAACGGTTTAAATATTTCGGGAAATGCGAAATTTATTTTTATAAAAAGCAATTTTGTTGACTTTCTATTGAAAACTGACGAGACATGGCACAGGAACTTGAATATGAGGGGTTGTAGAACTAGCTCTGAGGTAGCCTTCGGGCTGTTGCAGTCTTAGGACAACAAGGGAATCCGCCGTGAATAATAGATCTCCTCCCATCATTCAAGGTTCCATTTCGCAATCTCTTCGGTTTTCACAAAATTATTTCCTTCATAATGTCTGAAACGCGTTTAATAACACTTTGAAAACCAAACGAACTCTATGTTGAATTTTCTTTTACTTCTAAAAGAACATGAAAAACGGTTTAAATATTTCGCAAAAATGCGAAATTTATTTTTATAAAAGCAAATTTGTTGACTTTCTATTGAAAACGGACGAGACGTGGCACAGGAACTTGAATGTGAGGGGTTGTAGAACTAGCTCTGAGGAAGCCTTCGGGCTGTTGCAGTCTTAGGACAGCAAGGGCGTCCGCCGTGAGTAATAGATCTCCTCCCATCATTCAAGGTTACATTTCGCGCTCTCTTCGGTTTTCACAGAATTTTTTCCTTCATAATATCTGAAACGCGTTTAAGAACACTTTGAATACCAAACGAACTCTATGTTGAATTTATTTTCACTTCTAAAAGAACATAAAAAACGGTTTAAATATTTCGGGAAAATGCGAAATTTATTTTTATAAAAGCAATTTTGTTGACTTTCTATTGAAAACTGACGAGACATGGCACAGGAACTTGAATGTGAGGGGTTGTAGAACTAGCTCTGAGGTAGCCTTCGGGCTGTTGCAGTCTTAGGACAGCAAGGGCATCCGCCGTCAGTAACAGATCTCCTCCCATCATTCAAGGTTCCATTTCGCACTATCTTCGGTTTTCACAGAATTATTACCTTCATAATGTCTGAAACGCGTTTAATAACACTTTGAATACCAAACGAACTCTATGTTGAATTTTCTTTTACTTCTAAAAGAACATAAAAAACGGTTTAAATAATTCGCAAAAATGCGAAATTTATTTTTATAAAAGTAATTTTGTTGACTTTCTATTGAAAACGGACGAGACATGGCACAGGAACTTGAATGTGAGGGGTTGTAGAACTAGCTCTGAGGTAGCCTTCGGGCTGTTGCAGTCTTAGGACAGCAAGGGCATCCGCCGTGAGTAATAGATCTCCTCCCATCATTCAAGGTTCCATTTCGCACTCTCTTCGGTTTTCAGAGAAGTATTTCCATCATAATGACACAAACGACCGCTGCTGCGTCGACCTTATTATTAGCCTCGGTCGGCTGTTAGGGGGGGGAGGGGTCAAACGTCGTAATGAGCGTCCTCTTTCTGTCCGCGGTACTATAAACTTTCTTTCTCTTATTTCGACTCTTTTGCGGTAACCAGGTTCATAGGTCCCTTAACACGTCCCGAGTATAAGAGTCTCTACAGAAGCCTGGTTGAAAAAAAAATTAAAAATTAAAACCGGAAAAATTTAAAACAAAAATTACACACATTAAAAACACCAAAAAGCGGGAAGGCAGGCCTCGGAGCTGTAAATACCAAACGAACTCTAAGTTGTAATTTTTTTCGTTGTTAAAAGAACATATAAAATGGTTAAAATATTTCGGGAAAATGCGAAATAAATTCTTATAAAAGCAATTTTCTTGACTTTCTATTGAAAACTGACGAGACATGGCACAGGAACTTGAATGTGAGGGGTTGTAGAACTAGCTCTGAGGTAGCCTTCGGGCTGTTGCAGTCTTAGGACAGCAAGGGAATCCGCCGTGAGTAATAGATCTCCTCCCATCATTCAAGGTTCCATTTCGCACTCTCTTCGGTTTTCACAAAATTATTTCCTTCATAATGTCTGAAACGCGTTTAATAACACTTTGAAAACCAAACGAACTCTATGTTGAATTTTCTTTTACTTCTGAAAGAACATAAAAAACGGTTTAAATATTTCGCAAAAATGCGAAATTTATTTTTATAAAAGCAAATTTGTTGACTTTCTATTGAAAACTGACGAGACATGGCACAGGAATTTGGATGTGAGGGGTTGTAGAACAAGCTCTGAGGTAGCCTTCGGGCTGTTGCAGTCTTAGGACAGCAAGGGCATCCGCCGTGAGTAATAGATCTCCTCCCACCATTCAAGGTTACATTTCGCGCTCTCTTCGGTTTTCACAGAATTTTTTCCTTCATAATATCTGAAACGCATTTAAGAACACTTTGAATACCAAACGAACTCTATGTTGAATTTATTTTCACTTCTAAAAGAACATAAAAAACGGTTTAAATATTTCGGGAAAATGCGAAATTTATTTTTATAAAAGCAATTTTGTTGACTTTCTATTGAAAACTGACGAGACATGGCACAGGAACTTGAATGTGAGGGGTTGTAGAACTAGCTCTGAGGTAGCCTTCGGGCTGTTGCAGTCTTAGGACAGCAAGGGCATCCGCCATGAGTAATAGATCTCCTCCCATCATTCAAGGTTCCATTTTGCACTCTCTTCGGTTTTCATAGAATTATTTCCTTCATAATATCTGAAACGCGTTTAAGAACACTTTGAATAGCAAACGAACTCAATGTTGAATTTTTTTCACTTCTAAAAGAACATAAAAAACGGTTTAAATATTTCGCAAAAATGCGAAATTTATTTTTATAAAAGCAATTTTGTTGACTTTCTATTGAAAACTGACGAGACATGGCACAGGAATTTGGATGTGAGGGGTTGTAGAACTAGCTCTGAGGTAGCCTTCGGACTGTTGCAGTCTTAGGACAGCAAGGGCATCCGCCGTGAGTAATAGATCTCCTCCCATCATTCAGTGTTCCATTTCGCACTCTCTTCGGTTTTCAGAGAAGTATGTCCATCATAATGACACAAACGACCGCTGCTGCGTCGAGCTTATTATTAGCTTCGGTCGGCGGTTAGGGGCGGGCGGGTGGGTCAACCGTCGTAATGAGCGTCCTCTTTCTGTCCGCAGTACTATAAACATACTTTCTCTTATTCCGACTCTTTTGCGGTAACCAGGTTCATAGGTCCCTTAACACGTTCCGAGTATAAGAGTCTCTACCAGAAGCCTGGTTTAACAAAAAAATTAAAAATTAAAACAGGACAAATATAAAAGGGAAATTACACACTTTAAAAACACCAAAATCGGGAAGGCAGGCCTCGGAGCTCTAAATACCAAACGAACTCTAAGTTGTAATTTTTTTCGTTGCTAAAAGAACATATAAAATGGTTAAAATATTTCATGAATATGCGAAATAAATTTTTATAAAAGCAATTTTCTTGACTTTCTATTGAAAACTGACGAGACATGGCACAGGAACTTGAATGTGAGGGGTTGAAGAACTAGCTCTGAGGTAGCCTTCGGGCTGTTGCAGTCTTAGGACAGCAAGGGCATCCGCCGTGAGTAATAGATCTCCTCCCATCATTCAAGGTTACATTTCGCGCTCTCTTCGGTTTTCACAGAATTTTTTCCTTCATAATATCTGAAACGCGTTTAAGAACACTTTGAATACCAAACGAACTCTATGTTGAATTTATTTTCACTTCTAAAAGAACATAAAAAACGGTTTAAATATTTCGGGAAAATGCGAAATTTATTTTTATAAAAGCAATTTTGTTGACTTTCTATTGAAAACTGACGAGACATGGCACAGGAACTTGAATGTGAGGGGTTGTAGAACTAGCTCTGAGGTAGCCTTCGGGCTGTTGCAGTCTTAGGACAGCAAGGGCATCCGCCATGAGTAATAGATCTCCTCCCATCATTCAAGGTTCCATTTTGCACTCTCTTCGGTTTTCATAGAATTATTTCCTTCATAATATCTGAAACGCGTTTAAGAACACTTTGAATAGCAAACGAACTCCATGTTGAATTTTTTTCACTTCTAAAAGAACATAAAAAACGGTTTAATTATTTCGCAAAAATGCGAAATTTATTTTTATAAAAGCAATTTTGTTGACTTTCTATTGAAAACTGACGAGACATGGCACAGGAATTTGGATGTGAGGGGTTGTAGAACTAGCTCTGAGGTAGCCTTCGGGCTGTTGCAGTCTTAGGACAGCAAGGGCATCCGCCGTGAGTAATAGATCTCCTCCCATCATTCAGTGTTCCATTTCGCACTCTGTTCGGTTTTCACAGAATTATTTCCTTCATAATATCTGAAACGCGTTTAAGAACACTTTGAATACCAAACGAGCTCTATGTTGAATTTATTTTCACTTCTAAAAGAACATAAAAAAACGTTTAAATATTTTGGGAAATGCGAAATTTATTTTTATAAAAGCACTTTTGTTGACTATCTATTGAAAACTGACGAGACATGGCACAGGAACTTGAATGTGAGGGGTTGTAGAACTAGCTCTGAGGTAGCCTTCGGGCTGTTGCAGTCTTAGGACAGCAAGGCATCCGCCGTGAGCAATAGATCTCCTTCCATCATTCAAGGTTCCATTTCGCACTCTCTTCGGTATTCAAAGAATTATTTCCTTCATAATGTCTGAAACGCGGTTAAGAACACTTTGAATACCAAACGAACTCATGTTCAATTTTTTTTCACTTCTAAAATAACATAAAAAACGGATTAAATATTTCGGGAAAATGCGAAATTAATTTTTATAAAAGCAATTTTGTTGATTTTCTATTGAAACCTGACGAGACATGGCACAGGAATTTGAATGTGAGGGGTTGTAGAACTAGCTCTGAGGTAGCCTTCGGGCTGTTGCAGTCTTAGGACAGCAAGGGCATCCGCCGTGAGTAATAGATCTCCTCCCATCATTCAGTGTTCCATTTCGCACTCTCTTCGGTTTTCACAGAATTATTTCCTTCATAAAATCTGAAACGCGTTTAATAACACTTTGAATACCAAACGAACTCTATGTTGAATTTTCTTTTACTTCTAAAAGAACATAAAAAACGGTTTAAATATTTCGCAAAAATGCGAAATTTATTTTTATAAAAGCAATTTTGTTGACTTTCTATTGAAAACTGACGAGACTTGGCACAGGAACTTGAATGTGAGAGGTTGTTAAACTAGCTCTGAGGTAGCCTTCGGGCTGTTGCAGTCATAGGACAGCAAGGGCATCCGCCGTGAGTAATAGATCTCCTCCCATCATTCAAGGTTCCATTTCGCACTCTCTTCGGTTTTCATAGAATTATTTCCTTCATAATGTCTGAAACGCGTTTAAGAACACTTTGAATACAAAACGAACTCCATGTTCAATTTTTTTCACTTCTAAAATAACATAAAAAACGGATTAAATATTTCGGGAAATGCTAAATTTATTTTTATAAAAGCAATTTTGTTGACTTTCTATTGAAAACTGACGAGACATGGCACAGGAACTTGAATGTGAGGGGTTGTAGAACTAGCTCTGAGGTAGCCTTCGGGCTGTTGCAGTCTTAGGACAGCAAGGGCATCCGCCGTGAGTAATAGATCACCTCCCGTCATTCAAGGTTCCATTTCGCACTCTCTTCGGTTTTCAGAGAAGTATGTCCATCATAATGACACAAATGACCGCTGCTGCGTCGAGCTTATTATTAGCTTCGGTCGGCGGTTAGGGGCGGGCCTGTGGGTCAACCTTCGTAATGAGCGTCCTCTTTCTGTCCGCAGTACTATAAACATTCTTTCTCTTATTCCGACTCTTTTGTGGTAACCAGGTTCATAGGTCCCTTAACACGTCCCGAGTATAAGAGTCTCTGCCAGAAGCCTGGTTGAAAAAAAAATTAAAAATTAAAACCGGACAAATTTGAAAGGGAAATTACACACATTAAAAACACCAAAAAGCGGGAAGGCAGGCCTCGGAGCTCTAAATACCAAACGAACTCTAAGTTGTAATTTTTTTCGTTGCTAAAAGAACATATAAAATGGTTAAAATATTTCATGAATATGCGAAATAAATTTTTATAAAAGCAATTTTCTTGACTTTCTATTGAAAACTGACGAGACATGGCACAGGAACTTGAATGTGAGGGGTTGAAGAACTAGCTCTGAGGTAGCCTTCGGGCTGTTGCAGTCTTAGGACAGCAAGGGCATCCGCCGTGAGTAATAGATCTCCTCCCATCATTCAAGGTTACATTTCGCGCTCTCTTCGGTTTTCACAGAATTTTTTCCTTCATAATATCTGAAACGCGTTTAAGAACACTTTGAATACCAAACGAACTCTATGTTGAATTTATTTTCACTTCTAAAAGAACATAAAAAACGGTTTAAATATTTCGGGAAAATGCGAAATTTATTTTTATAAAAGCAATTTTGTTGACTTTCTATTGAAAACTGACGAGACATGGCACAGGAACTTGAATGTGAGGGGTTGTAGAACTAGCTCTGAGGTAGCCTTCGGGCTGTTGCAGTCTTAGGACAGCAAGGGCATCCGCCATGAGTAATAGATCTCCTCCCATCATTCAAGGTTCCATTTTGCACTCTCTTCGGTTTTCATAGAATTATTTCCTTCATAATATCTGAAACGCGTTTAAGAACACTTTGAATAGCAAACGAACTCCATGTTGAATTTTTTTCACTTCTAAAAGAACATAAAAAACGGTTTAATTATTTCGCAAAAATGCGAAATTTATTTTTATAAAAGCAATTTTGTTGACTTTCTATTGAAAACTGACGAGACATGGCACAGGAATTTGGATGTGAGGGGTTGTAGAACTAGCTCTGAGGTAGCCTTCGGGCTG
This sequence comes from Maratus speciosus, assembly GCA_963932465.1. Taxonomy (NCBI): domain Eukaryota; kingdom Metazoa; phylum Arthropoda; class Arachnida; order Araneae; family Salticidae; genus Maratus; species Maratus speciosus. Next base: position 47,956,589 of record OZ010797.1, on the reverse strand, counting down.
TTGCAGTCTTAGGACAGCAAGGGAATCCGCCGTGAGTAATAGATCTCCTCCCATAATTCAAGGTTCCATTTCGCACTCTCTTCGGTTTTCACAAAATTATTTCCTTCATAATGTCTGAAACGCGTTTAATAACACTTTGAAAACCAAACGAACTCTATGTTGAATTTTCTTTTACTTCTAAAAGAACATAAAAAACGGTTTAATTATTTCGCAAAAATGCGAAATTTATTTTTATAAAAGCAATTTTGTTGACTTTCTATTGAAAACTGACGAGACATGGCACAGGAATTTGGATGTGAGGAGTTGTAGAACTTGCTCTGAGGTTGCCTTCGGGCTGTTGCAGTCTTAGGACAGCAAGGGCATCCGCCGTGAGTAATAGATCTCCTCCCATCATTCAGTGTTCCATTTCGCACTCTGTTCGGTTTTCACAGAATTATTTCCTTCATAATATCTGAAACGCGTTTAAGAACACTTTGAATACCAAACGAGCTCTATGTTGAATTTATTTTCACTTCTAAAAGAACATAAAAAACGGTTTAAATATTTCGGGAAATGCGAAATTTATTTTTATAAAAGCAATTTTGTTGACTATCTATTGAAAACTGACGAGACATGGCTTAGGAACTTGAATGTGAGGGGTTGTAGAACTAGCTCTGAGGTAGCCTTCGGGCTGTTGCAGTCTTAGGACAGCAAGGCATCCGCCGTGAGCAATAGATCTCCTTCCATCATTCAAGGTTCCATTTCGCACTCTCTTCGGTATTCATAGAATTATTTCCTTCATAATGTCTGAAACGCGGTTAAGAACACTTTGAATACCAAACGAACTCATGTTCAATTTTTTTTCACTTCTAAAATAACATAAAAAACGGATTAAATATTTCGGGAAAATGCGAAATTAATTTTTATAAAAGCAATTTTGATGACTTTCTATTGAAAACTGACGAGACATGGCACAGGAATTTGAATGTGAGGGGTTGTAGAACTAGCTCTGAGGTATCCTTCGGGCTGTTGCAGTCTTAGGACAGCAAGGGCATCCGCCGTGAGTAATAGATCACCTCCCGTCATTCAAGGTTCCATTTCGCACTCTCTTCGGTTTTCAGAGAAGTATGTCCATCATAATGACACAAACGACCGCTGCTGCGTCGAGCTTATTATTAGCTTCGGTCGGCTGTTAGGGGCGGGCGGGTGGGTCAACCGTCGTAATGAGCGTCCTCTTTCTGTCCGCAGTACTATAAACATACTTTCTCTTATTCCGACTCTTTTGCGGTAACCAGGTTCATAGGTCCCTTAACACGTTCCGAGTATAAGAGTCTCTACCAGAAGCCTGGTTGAAAAAAAAATTAAAAATTAAAACCGGACAAATATAAAAGGGAAATTACACACATTAAAAACACCAAAAAGCGGGAAGGCAGGCCTCGGAGCTCTAAATACCAAACGAACTCTAAGTTGTAATTTTTTTCGTTGCTAAAAGAACATATAAAATGGTTAAAATATTTCATGAATATGCGAAATAAATTTTTATAAAAGCAATTTTCTTGACTTTCTATTGAAAACTGACGAGACATGGCACAGGAACTTGAATGTGAGGGGTTGTAGAACTAGCTCTGAGGTAGCCTTCGGGCTGTTGCAGTCTTAGGACAGCAAGGGCATCCGCCGTGAGTAATAGATCTCCTCCCATCATTCAAGGTTACATTTCGCGCTCTCTTCGGTTTTCACAGAATTTTTTCCTTCATAATATCTGAAACGCGTTTAAGAACACTTTGAATACCAAACGAACTCTATGTTGAATTTATTTTCACTTCTAAAAGAACATAAAAAACGGTTTAAATATTTCGGGAAAATGCGAAATTTATTTTTATAAAAGCAATTTTGTTGGCTTTCTATTGAAAACTGACGAGACATGGCACAGGAACTTGAATGTGAGGGGTTGTAGAACTAGCTCTGAGGTAGTCTTCGGGCTGTTGCAGTCTTAGGACAGCCAGGGCATCCGCCATGAGTAATAGATCTCCTCCCATCATTCAAGGTTCCATTTTGCACTCTCTTCGGTTTTCATAGAATTATTTCCTTCATAATATCTGAAACGCGTTTAAGAACACTTTGAATAGCAAATGAACTCCATGTTGAATTTTTTTCACTTCTAAAAGAACATAAAATAACGGTTTAATTATTTCGCAAAAATGCGAAATTTATTTTTATAAAAGCAATTTTGTTGACTTTCTATTGAAAACTGACGAGACATGGCACAGGAATTTGGATGTGAGGGGTTGTAGAACTAGCTCTGAGGTAGCCTTCGGGCTGTTGCAGTCTTAGGACAGCAAGGGCATCCGCCGTGAGTAATAGATCTCCTCCCATCATTCAGTGTTCCATTTCGCACTCTGTTCGGTTTTCACAGAATTATTTCCTTCATAATATCTGAAACGCGTTTAAGAACACTTTGAATACATAACGAGCTCTATGTTGAATTTATTTTCACTTCTAAAAGAACATAAAAAACGGTTTAAATATTTCGGGAAATGCGAAATTTATTTTTATAAAAGCAATTTTGTTGACTATCTATTGAAAACTGACGAGACATGGCACAGGAACTTGAATGTGAGGGGTTGTAGAACTAGCTCTGAGGTAGCCTTCGGGCTGTTGCAGTCTTAGGACAGCAAGGGCATCCGCCGTGAGCAATAGATCTCCTTCCATCATTCAAGGTTCCATTTCGCACTCTCTTCGGTATTCAAAGAATTATTTCCTTCATAATATCTGAAACGCGTTTAAGAACACTTTGAATACCAAACGAGCTCTATGTTGAATTTATTTTCACTTCTAAAAGAACATAAAACACGGTTTAAATATTTCGGGAAATGCGAAATTTATTTTTATGAAAGCAATTTTGTTGACTTTCTATTGAAAACTGACGAGACATGGCACAGGAACTTGAATGTGAGGGGTTGTAGAACTAGCTCTGAGGTAGCCTTCGGGCTGTTGCAGTCTTAGGACAGCAAGGGCATCCGCCGTGAGTAATAGATCTCCTCCCATCATTCAAGGTTCCATTTCGCACTCTCTTCGGTTTTCACAGAATTATTTCCTTCATAAAATCTGAAACGCGTTTAATAACACTTTGAATACCAAACGAACTCTATGTTGAATTTTCTTTTACTTCTAAAAGAACATAAAAAACGGTTTAAATATTTCGCAAAAATGCGAAATTTATTTTTATAAAAGCAATTTTGTTGACTTTCTATTGAAAACTGACGAGACATGGCACAGGAACTTGAATGTGAGGGGTTGTAGAACTAGCTCTGAGGTAGCCTTCGGGCTGTTGCAGTCTTAGGACAGCAAGGGCATCCGCCGTGAGTAATAGATCTCCTCCCATCATTCAAGGTTCCATTTCGCACTCTCTTCGGTTTTCATAGAATTATTTCCTTCATAATATCTGAAACGCGTTTAAGAACACTTTGAATACCAAACGAGCTCTATGTTGAATTTATTTTCACTTCTAAAAGAACATAAAACACGGTTTAAATATTTCGGGAAATGCGAAATTTATTTTTATGAAAGCAATTTTGTTGACTTTCTATTGAAAACTGACGAGACATGGCACAGGAACTTGAATGTGAGGGGTTGTAGAACTAGCTCTGAGGTAGCCTTCGGGCTGTTGCAGTCTTAGGACAGCAAGGGCATCCGCCGTGAGTAATAGATCTCCTCCCATCATTCAAGGTTCCATTTCGCACTCTCTTCGGTTTTCACAGAATTATTTCCTTCATAAAATCTGAAACGCGTTTAATAACACTTTGAATACCAAACGAACTCTATGTTGAATTTTTTTTACTTCTAAAAGAACATAAAAAACGGTTTAAATATTTCGCAAAAATGCGAAATTTATTTTTATAAAAGCAATTTTGTTGACTTTCTATTGAAAACTGACGAGACATGGCACAGGAACTTGAATGTGAGGGGTTGTAGAACTAGCTCTGAGGTAGCCTTCGGGCTGTTGCAGTCTTAGGACAGCAAGGGCATCCGCCGTGAGTAATAGATCTCCTCCCATCATTCAAGGTTCCATTTCGCACTCTCTTCGGTTTTCATAGAATTATTTCCTTCATAATGTCTGAAACGCGTTTAAGAACACTTTGAATATAAAACGAACTCCATGTTCAATTTTTTTCACTTCTAAAATAACATAAAAAACGGATTAAATATTTCGGGAAATGCTAAATTTATTTTTATAAAAGCAATTTTGTTGACTTTCTATTGAAAACTGACGAGACATGGCACAGGAACTTGAATGTGAGGGGTTGTAGAACTAGCTCTGAGGTAGCCTTCGGGCTGTTGCAGTCTTAGGACAGCAAGGGCATCCGCCGTGAGTAATAGATCACCTCCCGTCATTCAAGGTTCCATTTCGCACTCTCTTCGGTTTTCAGAGAAGTATGTCCATCATAATGACACAAATGACCGCTGCTGCGTCGAGCTTATTATTAGCTTCGGTCGGCGGTAAGGGGCGGGCCTGTGGGTCAACCGTCGTAATGAGCGTCCTCTTTCTGTCCGCAGTACTATAAACATTCTTTCTCTTATTCCGACTCTTTTGTGGTAACCAGGTTCATAGGTCCCTTAACACGTCCCGAGTATAAGAGTCTCTACCAGAAGCCTGGTTGAAAAAAAAATTAAAAATTAAAACCGGACAAATTTGAAAGGGAAATTACACACATTAAAAACACCAAAAAGCGGGAAGGCAGGCCTCGGAGCTCTAAATACCAAACGAACTCTAAGTTGTAATTTTTTTCGTTGCTAAAAGAACATATAAAATGGTTAAAATATTTCATGAAAATGCGAAATAAATTTTTATAAAAGCAATTTTCTTGACTTTCTATTGAAAACTGACGAGACATGGCACAGGAACTTGAATGTGAGGCGTTGTAGAACTAGCTCTGAGGTAGCCTTCGGGCTGTTGCAGTCTTAGGACAGCAAGAGCCACCGCCGTGAGTAATAGATCTCCTCCAATCATTCAACGTTCCATTTCGCACTCTCTTCGGTTTTCACAGAATTATTTCCTTCATAATATCTGAAACGCGTTTAAGAAAACTTTGAATACCAAACGAACTCTATGTTGAATTTTTTTTCAGTTCTAAAAGAACATAAAAAACGGTTTAAATATTTCGGGAAATGCGAAATTTATTTTTATAAAAAGCAATTTTGTTGACTTTCTATTGAAAACTGACGAGACATGGCACAGGAACTTGAATATGAGGGGTTGTAGAACTAGCTCTGAGGTAGCCTTCGGGCTGTTGCAGTCTTAGGACAGCAAGGGAATCCGCCGTGAATAATAGATCTCCTCCCATCATTCAAGGTTCCATTTCGCACTCTCTTCGGTTTTCACAAAATTATTTCCTTCATAATGTCTGAAACGCGTTTAATAACACTTTGAAAACCAAACGAACTCTATGTTGAATTTTCTTTTACTTCTAAAAGAACATGAAAAACGGTTTAAATATTTCGCAAAAATGCGAAATTTATTTTTATAAAAGCAAATTTGTTGACTTTCTATTGAAAACGGACGAGACGTGGCACAGGAACTTGAATGTGAGGGGTTGTAGAACTAGCTCTGAGGAAGCCTTCGGGCTGTTGCAGTCTTAGGACAGCAAGGGCGTCCGCCGTGAGTAATAGATCTCCTCCCATCATTCAAGGTTCCATTTCGCGCTCTCTTCGGTTTTCACAGAATTTTTTCCTTCATAATATCTGAAACGCGTTTAAGAACACTTTGAATACCAAACGAGCTCTATGTTGAATTTATTTTCACTTCTAAAAGAACATAAAACACGGTTTAAATATTTCGGGAAATGCGAAATTTATTTTTATAAAAGCAATTTTGTTGACTTTCTATTGAAAACTGACGAGACATGGCACAGGAACTTGAATGTGAGGGGTTGTAGAACTAGCTCTGAGGTAGCCTTCGGGCTGTTGCAGTCTTAGGACAGCAAGGGCATCCGCCGTCAGTAACAGATCTCCTCCCATCATTCAAGGTTCCATTTCGCACTATCTTCGGTTTTCACAGAATTATTACCTTCATAATGTCTGAAACGCGTTTAATAACACTTTGAATACCAAACGAACTCTATGTTGAATTTTCTTTTACTTCTAAAAGAACATAAAAAACGGTTTAAATATTTCGCAAAAATGCGAAATTTATTTTTATAAAAGTAATTTTGTTGACTTTCTATTGAAAACGGACGAGACATGGCACAGGAACTTGAATGTGAGGGGTTGTAGAACTAGCTCTGAGGTAGCCTTCGGGCTGTTGCAGTCTTAGGACAGCAAGGGCATCCGCCGTGAGTAATAGATCTCCTCCCATCATTCAAGGTTCCATTTCGCACTCTCTTCGGTTTTCAGAGAAGTATTTCCATCATAATGACACAAACGACCGCTGCTGCGTCGACCTTATTATTAGCCTCGGTCGGCTGTTAGGGGGGGGAGGGGTCAAACGTCGTAATGAGCGTCCTCTTTCTGTCCGCGGTACTATAAACTTTCTTTCTCTTATTTCGACTCTTTTGCGGTAACCAGGTTCATAGGTCCCTTAACACGTCCCGAGTATAAGAGTCTCTACAGAAGCCTGGTTGAAAAAAAAATTAAAAATTAAAACCGGACAAATTTAAAACAAAAATTACACACATTAAAAACACCAAAAAGCGGGAAGGCAGGCCTCGGAGCTGTAAATACCAAACGAACTCTAAGTTGTAATATTTTTCGTTGTTAAAAGAACATATAAAATGGTTAAAATATTTCGGGAAAATGCGAAATAAATTCTTATAAAAGCAATTTTCTTGACTTTCTATTGAAAACTGACGAGACATGGCACAGGAACTTGAATGTGAGGGGTTGTAGAACTAGCTCTGAGGTAGCCTTCGGGCTGTTGCAGTCTTAGGACAGCAAGGGAATCCGCCGTGAGTAATAGATCTCCTCCCATCATTCAAGGTTCCATTTCGCACTCTCTTCGGTTTTCACAAAATTATTTCCTTCATAATGTCTGAAACGCGTTTAATAACACTTTGAAAACCAAACGAACTCTATGTTGAATTTTATTTTACTTCTGAAAGAACATAAAAAACGGTTTAAATATTTCGCAAAAATGCGAAATTTATTTTTATAAAAGCAAATTTGTTGACTTTCTATTGAAAACTGACGAGACATGGCACAGGAATTTGGATGTGAGGGGTTGTAGAACAAGCTCTGAGGTAGCCTTCGGGCTGTTGCAGTCTTAGGACAGCAAGGGCATCCGCCGTGAGTAATAGATCTCCTCCCACCATTCAAGGTTACATTTCGCGCTCTCTTCGGTTTTCACAGAATTTTTTCCTTCATAATATCTGAAACGCATTTAAGAACACTTTGAATACCAAACGAACTCTATGTTGAATTTATTTTCACTTCTAAAAGAACATAAAAAACGGTTTAAATATTTCGGGAAAATGCGAAATTTATTTTTATAAAAGCAATTTTGTTGACTTTCTATTGAAAACTGACGAGACATGGCACAGGAACTTGAATGTGAGGGGTTGTAGAACTAGCTCTGAGGTAGCCTTCGGGCTGTTGCAGTCTTAGGACAGCAAGGGCATCCGCCATGAGTAATAGATCTCCTCCCATCATTCAAGGTTCCATTTTGCACTCTCTTCGGTTTTCATAGAATTATTTCCTTCATAATATCTGAAACGCGTTTAAGAACACTTTGAATAGCAAACGAACTCAATGTTGAATTTTTTTCACTTCTAAAAGAACATAAAAAACGGTTTAAATATTTCGCAAAAATGCGAAATTTATTTTTATAAAAGCAATTTTGTTGACTTTCTATTGAAAACTGACGAGACATGGCACAGGAATTTGGATGTGAGGGGTTGTAGAACTAGCTCTGAGGTAGCCTTCGGGCTGTTGCAGTCTTAGGACAGCAAGGGCATCCGCCGTGAGTAATAGATCTCCTCCCATCATTCAGTGTTCCATTTCGCACTCTCTTCGGTTTTCAGAGAAGTATGTCCATCATAATGACACAAACGACCGCTGCTGCGTCGAGCTTATTATTAGCTTCGGTCGGCGGTTAGGGGCGGGCGGGTGGGTCAACCGTCGTAATGAGCGTCCTCTTTCTGTCCGCAGTACTATAAACATACTTTCTCTTATTCCGACTCTTTTGCGGTAACCAGGTTCATAGGTCCCTTAACACGTTCCGAGTATAAGAGTCTCTACCAGAAGCCTGGTTTAACAAAAAAATTAAAAATTAAAACCGGACAAATATAAAAGGGAAATTACACACTTTAAAAACACCAAAATCGGGAAGGCAGGCCTCGGAGCTCTAAATACCAAACGAACTCTAAGTTGTAATTTTTTTCGTTGCTAAAAGAACATATAAAATGGTTAAAATATTTCATGAATATGCGAAATAAATTTTTATAAAAGCAATTTTCTTGACTTTCTATTGAAAACTGACGAGACATGGCACAGGAACTTGAATGTGAGGGGTTGAAGAACTAGCTCTGAGGTAGCCTTCGGGCTGTTGCAGTCTTAGGACAGCAAGGGCATCCGCCGTGAGTAATAGATCTCCTCCCATCATTCAAGGTTACATTTCGCGCTCTCTTCGGTTTTCACAGATTTTTTTCCTTCATAATATCTGAAACGCGTTTAAGAACACTTTGAATAGCAAACGAACTCCATGTTGAATTTATTTTCACTTCTAAAAGAACATAAAAAACCGTTTAAATATTTTGGGAAATGCGAAATTTATTTTTATAAAAGCAATTTTGTTGACTATCTATTGAAAACTGACGAGACATGGCACAGGAACTTGAATGTGAGGGGTTGTAGAACTAGCTCTGAGGTAGCCTTCCTGCTGTTGCAGTCTTAGGACAGCAAGGCATCCGCCGTGAGCAATAGATCTCCTTCCATCATTCAAGGTTCCATTTCGCACTCTCTTCGGTATTCAAAGAATTATTTCCTTCATAATGTCTGAAACGCGGTTAAGAACACTTTGAATACCAAACGAACTCATGTTCAATTTTTTTTCACTTCTAAAATAACATAAAAAACGGATTAAATATTTCGGGAAAATGCGAAATTAATTTTTATAAAAGCAATTTTGTTGATTTTCTATTGAAACCTGACGAGACATGGCACAGGAATTTGAATGTGAGGGGTTGTAGAACTAGCTCTGAGGTAGCCTTCGGGCTGTTGCAGTCTTAGGACAGCAAGGGCATCCGCCGTGAGTAATAGATCTCCTCCCATCATTCAGTGTTCCATTTCGCACTCTCTTCGGTTTTCACAGAATTATTTCCTTCATAATATCTGAAACGCGTTTAAGAACACTTTGAATACCAAACGAGCTCTATGTTGAATTTATTTTCACTTCTAAAAGAACATAAAACACGGTTTAAATATTTCGGGAAATGCGAAATTTATTTTTATAAAAGCAATTTTGTTGACTTTCTATTGAAACCTGACGAGACATGGCACAGGAACTTGAATGTGAGGGGTTGTAGAACTAGCTCTGAGGTAGCCTTCGGGCTGTTGCAGTCTTAGGACAGCAAGAGCATCCGCCGTGAGTAATAGATCACCTCCCGTCATTCAAGGTTCCATTTCGCACTCTCTTCGGTTTTCAGAGAAGTATGTCCATCATAATGACACAAACGACCGCTGCTGCGTCGAGCTTATTATTACCTTCGGTCGGCGGTTAGGGGCGGGCGGGTGGGTCAACCGTCGTAATGAGCGTCCTCTTTCTGTCCGCAGTACTATAAACATACTTTCTCTTATTCCGACTCTTTTGCGGTAACCAGGTTCATAGGTCCCTTAACACGTTCCGAGTATAAGAGTCTCTACCAGAAGCCTGGTTGAAAAAAAAATTAAAAATTAAAACCGGACAAATATAAAAGGGAAATTACACACATTAAAAACACCAAAAAGCGGGAAGGCAGGCCTCGGAGCTGTAAATACCAAACGAACTCTAAGTTGTAATTTTTTTCGTTGCTAAAAGAACATATAAAATGGTTAAAATATATCATGAAAATGCGAAATAAATTTTTATAAAAGCAATTTTCTTGACTTTCTATTGAAAACTGACGAGACATGGCACAGGAACTTGAATGAGAGGGGTTGTAGAACTAGCTCTGAGGTAGCCTTCGGGCTGTTGCAGTCTTAGGACAGCAAGGGCATCCGCCGTGAGTAATAGATCTCCTCCCATCATTCAAGGTTCCATTTCGCACTCTCTTCGGTTTTCACAGAATTATTTCCTTCATAAAATCTGAAACGCGTTTAATAACACTTTGAATACCAAACGAACTCTATGTTGAATTTTCTTTTACTTCTAAAAGAACATAAAAAACGGTTTAAATATTTCGCAAAAATGCGAAATTTATTTTTATAAAAGCAATTTTGTTGACTTTCTATTGAAAACTGACGAGACTTGGCACAGGAACTTGAATGTGAGGGGTTGTAGAACTAGCTCTGAGGTAGCCTTCGGGCTGTTGCAGTCATAGGACAGCAAGGGCATCCGCCGTGAGTAATAGATCTCCTCCCATCATTCAAGGTTCCATTTCGCACTCTCTTCGGTTTTCATAGAATTATTTCCTTCATAATGTCTGAAACGCGTTTAAGAACACTTTGAATACAAAACGAACTCCATGTTCAATTTTTCTCACTTCTAAAATAACATAAAAAACGGATTAAATATTTCGGGAAATGCTAAATTTATTTTTATAAAAGCAATTTTGTTGACTTTCTATTGAAAACTGACGAGACATGGCACAGGAACTTGAATGTGAGGGGTTGTAGAACTAGCTCTGAGGTAGCCTTCGGGCTGTTGCAGTCTTAGGACAGCAAGGGCATCCGCCGTGAGTAATAGATCACCTCCCGTCATTCAAGGTTCCATTTCGCACTCTCTTCGGTTTTCAGAGAAGTATGTCCATCATAATGACACAAATGACCGCTGCTGCGTCGAGCTTATTATTAGCTTCGGTCGGCGGTTAGGGGCGGGCCTGTGGGTCAACCTTCGTAATGAGCGTCCTCTTTCTGTCCGCAGTACTATAAACATTCTTTCTCTTATTCCGACTCTTTTGTGGTAACCAGGTTCATAGGTCCCTTAACACGTCCCGAGTGTAAGAGTCTCTGCCAGAAGCCTGGTTGAAAAAAAAATTAAAAATTAAAACCGGACAAATTTGAAAGGGAAATTACACACATTAAAAACACCAAAAAGCGGGAAGGCAGGCCTCGGATCTCTAAATACCAAACGAACTCTAAGTTGTAATTTTTTTCGTTGCTAAAAGAACATATAAAATGGTTAAAATATTTCATGAATATGCGAAATAAATTTTTATAAAAGCAATTTTCTTGACTTTCTATTGAAAACTGACGAGACATGGCACAGGAACTTGAATGTGAGGGGTTGATGAACTAGCTCTGAGGTAGCCTTCGGGCTGTTGCAGTCTTAGGACAGCAAGGGCATCCGCCGTGAGTAATAGATCTCCTCCCATCATTCAAGGTTACATTTCGCGCTCTCTTCGGTTTTCACAGAATTTTTTCCTTCATAATATCTGAAACGCGTTTAAGAACACTTTGAATACCAAACGAACTCTATGTTGAATTTATTTTCACTTCTAAAAGAACATAAAAAACGGTTTAAATATTTCGGGAAAATGCGAAATTTATTTTTATAAAAGCAATTTTGTTGACTTTCTATTGAAAACTGACGAGACATGGCACAGGAACTTGAATGTGAGGGGTTGTAGAACTAGCTCTGAGGTAGCCTTCGGGCTGTTGCAGTCTTAGGACCACAAGGGCATCCGCCACGAGTAATAGATCTCCTCCCATCATTCAAGGTTCCATTTTGCACTCTCTTCGGTTTTCATAGAATTATTTCCTTCATAATATCTGAAACGCGTTTAAGAACACTTTGAATAGCAAACGAACTCCATGTTGAATTTTTTTCACTTCTAAAAGAACATAAAAAACGGTTTAATTATTTCGCAAAAATGCGAAATTTATTTTTATAAAAGCAATTTTGTTGACTTTCTATTGAAAACTGACGAGACATGGCACAGGAATTTGGATGTGAGGGGTTGTAGAACTAGCTCTGAGGTAGCCTTCGGGCTGTTGCAGTCTTAGGACAGCAAGGGCATCCGCCGTGAGTAATAGATCTCCTCCCATCATTCAGTGTTCCACTTCGCACTCTGTTCGGTTTTCACAGAATTATTTCCTTCATAATATCTGAAACGCGTTTAAGAACACTTTGAATACCAAACGAGCTCTATGTTGAATTTATTTTCACTTCTAAAAGAACATAAAAAACCGTTTAAATATTTTGGGAAATGCGAAATTTATTTTTATAAAAGCAATTTTGTTGACTATCTATTGAAAACTGACGAGACATGGCACAGGAACTTGAATGTGAGGGGTTGTAGAACTAGCTCTGAGGTAGCCTTCGGGCTGTTGCAGTCTTAGGACAGCAAGGCATCCGCCGTGAGCAATAGATCTCCTTCCATCATTCAAGGTTCCATTTCGCACTCTCTTCGGTATTCAAAGAATTATTTTCTTCATAATGTCTGAAACGCGGTTAAGAACACTTTGAATACCAAACGAACTCATGTTCAATTTTTTTTCACTTCTAAAATAATATAAAAAACGGATTAAATATTTCGGGAAAATGCGAAATTAATTTTTATAAAAGCAATTTTGTTGATTTTCTATTGAAACCTGACGAGACATGGCACAGGAATTTGAATGTGAGGGGTTGTAGAACTAGCTCTGAGGTAGCCTTCGGGCTGTTGCAGTCTTAGGACAGCAAGGGCATCCGCCGTGAGTAATAGATCTCCTCCCATCATTCAGTGTTCCATTTCGCACTCTCTTCGGTTTTCACAGAATTATTTCCTTCATAATATCTGAAACGCGTTTAAGAACACTTTGAATACCAAACGAGCTCTATGTTGAATTTATTTTCACTTCTAAAAGAACATAAAACACGGTTTAAATATTTCGGGAAATGCGAAATTTATTTTTATAAAAGCAATTTTGTTGACTTTCTATTGAAACCTGACGAGACATGGCACAGGAACTTGAATGTGAGGGGTTGTAGAACTAGCTCTGAGGTAGCCTTCGGGCTGTTGCATTCTTAGGACAGCAAGAGCATCCGCCGTGAGTAATAGATCACCTCCCGTCATTCAAGGTTCCATTTCGCACTCTCTTCGGTTTTCAGAGAAGTATGTCCATCATAATGACACAAACGACCGCTGCTGCGTCGAGCTTATTATTAGCTTCGGTCGGCGGTTAGGGGCGGGCGGGTGGGTCAACCGTCGTAATGAGCGTCCTCTTTCTGTCCGCAGTACTATAAACATACTTTCTCTTATTCCGACTCTTTTGCGGTAACCAGGTTCATAGGTCCCTTAACACGTTCCGAGTATAAGAGTCTCTACCAGAAGCCTGGTTGAAAAAAAAATTAAAAATTAAAACCGGACAAATATAAAAGGGAAATTACACACATTAAAAACACCAAAAAGCGGGAAGGCAGGCCTCAGAGCTCTAAATACCAAACGAACTCTAAGTTGTAATTTTTTTCGTTGCTAAAAGAACATATAAAATGGTTAAAATATATCATGAAAATGCGAAATAAATTTTTATAAAAGCAATTTTCTTGACTTTCTATTGAAAACTGACGAGACATGGCACAGGAACTTGAATGTGAGGGGTTGTAGAACTAGCTCTGAGGTAGCCTTCGGGCTGTTGCAGTCTTAGGACAGCAAGGGCATCCGCCGTGAGTAATAGATCTCCTCCCATCATTCAAGGTTCCATTTCGCACTCTCTTCGGTTTTCACAGAATTATTTCCTTCATAAAATCTGAAACGCGTTTAAGAACACTTTGAATACCAAACGAACTCCATGTTGAATTTTCTTCACTTCTAAAAGAACATAAAAAACGGATTAAATATTTAGGGAAAATGCGAAATTTATTTTTATAAAAGCAATTTTGTTGACTTTCTATTGAAAACTGACGAGACATGGCACAGGAACTCCAATGTGAGGGGTTGTAGAACTAGCTCTGAGGTTGCCTTCGGGCTATTGCAGTCATAGGACAGCAAGGGCATCCGCCATGAGTAATAGATCTACTCCCATCATTCAATGTTCCATTTCGCACTCTCTTCGGTTTTCAGAGAATTATTTTCTTCATAATGTCTGAAACGCGTTTAAGAACACTTTAAATACCAAACGAACTCTATGTTGAATTTATTTTTACTTCTAAAAGAACATAAAAAACGGTTTAAATATTTCGGGAAAATGCAAAATATATTTTTATAAAAGCATTTTTGTTGACTTTCTATTGAAAACTAACGAGACATGGCACAGGAACTTGAATGTGAGGGGTTGTAGAACTAGCTCTGATGTAGCCTTCGGGCTTTTGCAGTCTTAGGACAGCAAGGGCATCTGCCGTGAGTAATAGATTTCCTCCCATCATTCAAGGTTCCATTTCGCACTCTCTTCGGTTTTCATAGAATTATTTCCTTCATAATGTCTGAAACGCGTTTAAGAACACTTTGAATACCAAACGAACACCATGTTCAATTTTTTTCACTTCTAAAATAACATAAAAAACGGATTAAATATTTCGGGAAATGCTAAATTTATTTTTATAAAAGCAAATTTGTTGACTTTCTATTGAAAACTGACGAGACATGGCACAGGAACTTGAATGTGAGGGGTTGTAGAACTAGCTCTGAGGTAGCCTTCGGGCTGTTGCAGTCTTAGGACAGCAAGGGCATCCGCCATGAGTAATAGATCTCCTCCCATCATTCAAGGTTCCATTTTGCACTCTCTTCGGTTTTCATAGAATTATTTCCTTCATAATATCTGAAACGCGTTTAAGAACACTTTGAATACCAAACGTACTCTATGTTGAATTTATTTTCACTTCTAAAAGAACATAAAAAACGGTTTAAATATTTCGGGAAAATGCGAAATTTATTTTTATAAAAGCAATTTTGTTGACTTTCTATTGAAAACTGACGAGACATGGCACAGGAACTTGAATGTGAGGGGTTGTAGAACTAGCTCTGAGGTAGCCTTCGGGCTGTTGCAGTCTTAGGACAGCAAGGGCATCCGCCATGAGTAATAGATCTCCTCCCATCATTCAAGGTTCCATTTTGCACTCTCTTCGGTTTTCATAGAATTATTTCCTTCATAATATCTGAAACGCGTTTAAGAACACTTTGAATACCAAACGAACTCCATGTTCAATTTTTTTCACTTCTAAAAGAACATAAAAAACGGATTAAATATTTAGGGAAAATGCGAAATTTATTTTTATAAAAGCAATTTTGTTGACTTTCTATTGAAAACTGACGAGACATGGCACAGGAACTCCAATGTGAGGGGTTGTAGAACTAGCTCTGAGGTTGCCTTCGGGCTATTGCAGTCATAGGACAGCAAGGGCATCCGCCGTGAGTAATAGATCTACTCCCATCATTCAATGTTCCATTTCGCACTCTCTTCGGTTTTCAGAGAATTATTTTCTTCATAATGTCTGAAACGCGTTTAAGAACACTTTAAATACCAAACGAACTCTATGTTGAATTTATTTTTACTTCTAAAAGAACATAAAAAACGGTTTAAATATTTCGGGAAAATGCAAAATATATTTTTATAAAAGCATTTTTGTTGACTTTCTATTGAAAACTAACGAGACATGGCACAGGAACTTGAATGTGAGGGGTTGTAGAACTAGCTCTGATGTAGCCTTCGGGCTTTTGCAGTCTTAGGACAGCAAGGGCATCTGCCGTGAGTAATAGATTTCCTCCCATCATTCAAGGTTCCATTTCGCACTCTCTTCGGTTTTCATAGAATTATTTCCTTCATAATGTCTGAAACGCGTTTAAGAACACTTTGAATACCAAACGAACACCATGTTCAATTTTTTTCACTTCTAAAATAACATAAAAAACGGATTAAATATTTCGGGAAATGCTAAATTTATTTTTATAAAAGCAAATTTGTTGACTTTCTATTGAAAACTGACGAGACATGGCACAGGAATTTGGATGTGAGGGGTTGTAGAACAAGCTCTGAGGTAGCCTTCGGGCTGTTGCAGTCTTAGGACAGCAAGGGCATCCGCCGTGAGTAATAGATCTCCTCCCACCATTCAAGGTTACATTTCGCGCTCTCTTCGGTTTTCACAGAATTTTTTCCTTCATAATATCTGAAACGCGTTTAAGAACACTTTGAATACCAAACGTACCCTATGTTGAATTTTTTTCACTTCTAAAAGAACATAAAAAACGGTTTAAATATTTCGCAAAAATGCGAAATTTAATTTTATAAAAGCAATTTTGTTGACTTTCTATTGAAAACTGACGAGACATGGCACAGGAATTTGGATGTGAGGGGTTGTAGAACTAGCTCTGAGGTAGCCTTCGGGCTGTTGCAGTCTTAGGACAGCAAGGGCATCCGCCGTGAGTAATAGATCTCCTCCCATCATTCAGTGTTCCATTTCGCACTCTCTTCGGTTTTCAGAGAAGTATGTCCATCATAATGACACAAAGGACCGCTGCTGCGTCGAGCTTATTATTAGCTTCGGTCGGCGGTTAGGGGCGGGCGGGTGGGTCAACCGTCGTAATGAGCGTCCTCTTTCTGTCCGCAGTACTATAAACATACTTTCTCTTATTCCGACTCTTTTGCGGTAACCAGGTTCATAGGTCCCTTAACACGTTCCGAGTATAAGAGTGTCTACCAGAAGCCTGGTTTAACAAAAAAAATTAAAAATTAAAACCGGACAAATATAAAAGGGAAATTACACACATTAAAAACACCAAAATCGGGAAGGCAGGCCTCGGAGCTCTAAATACCAAACGAACTCTAAGTTGTAATTTTTTTCGTTGCTAAAAGAACATATAAAATGGTTAAAATATTTCATGAATATGCGAAATAAATTTTTATAAAAGCAATTTTCTTGACTTTCTATTGAAAACTGACGAGACATGGCACAGGAACTTGAATGTGAGGGGTTGAAGAACTAGCTCTGAGGTAGCCTTCGGGCTGTTGCAGTCTTAGGACAGCAAGGGCTTCCGCCGTGAGTAATAGATCTCCTCCCATCATTCAAGGTTACATTTCGCGCTCTCTTCGGTTTTCACAGAATTTTTTCCTTCATAATATCTGAAACGCGTTTAAGAACACTTTGAATACCAAACGAACTCTATGTTGAATTTATTTTCACTTCTAAAAGAACATAAAAAACGGTTTAAATATTTCGGGAAAATGCGAAATTTATTTTTATAAAAGCAATTTTGTTGACTTTCTATTGAAAACTGACGAGACATGGCACAGGAATTTGGATGTGAGGGGTTGTAGAACTAGCTCTGAGGTAGCCTTCGGGCTGTTGCAGTCTTAGGACAGCAAGGGCATCCGCCGTGAGTAATAGATCTCCTCCCATCATTCAGTGTTCCATTTCGCACTCTGTTCGGTTTTCACAGAATTATTTCCTTCATAATATCTGAAACGCGTTTAAGAACACTTTGAATACCAAACGAGCTCTATGTTGAATTTATTTTCACTTCTAAAAGAACATAAAAAACCGTTTAAATATTTCGGGAAATGCGAAATTTATTTTTATAAAAGCAATTTTGTTGACTATCTATTGAAAACTGACGAGACATGGCACAGGAACTTGAATGTGAGGGGTTGTAGAACTAGCTCTGAGGTAGCCTTCGGGCTGTTGCAGTCTTAGGACAGCAAGGCATCCGCCGTGAGCAATAGATCTCCTTCCATCATTCAAGGTTCCATTTCGCACTCTCTTCGGTATTCAAAGAATTATTTCCTTCATAATGTCTGAAACGCGGTTAAGAACACTTTGAATACCAAACGAACTCATGTTCAATTTTTTTTCACTTCTAAAATAACATAAAAAACGGATTAAATATTTCGGGAAAATGCGAAATTAATTTTTATAAAAGCAATTTTGTTGATTTTCTATTGAAACCTGACGAGACATGGCACAGGAATTTGAATGTGAGGGGTTGTAGAACTAGCTCTGAGGTAGCCTTCGGGCTGTTGCAGTCTTAGGACAGCAAGGGCATCCGCCGTGAGTAATAGATCTCCTCCCATCATTCAGTGTTCCATTTCGCACTCTCTTCGGTTTTCACAGAATTATTTCCTTCATAATATCTGAAACGCGTTTAAGAACACTTTGAATACCAAACGAGCTCTATGTTGAATTTATTTTCACTTCTAAAAGAACATAAAACACGGTTTAAATATTTCGGGAAATGCGAAATTTATTTTTATAAAAGCAATTTTGTTGACTTTCTATTGAAACCTGACGAGACATGGCACAGGAAGGCGGTTAGGGGCGGGCGGGTGGGTCAACCGTCGTAATGAGCGTCCTCTTTCTGTCCGCAGTACTATAAACATACTTTCTCTTATTCCGACTCTTTTGCGGTAACCAGGTTCATAGGTCCCTTAACACGTTCCGAGTATAAGAGTCTCTACCAGAAGCCTGGTTGAAAAAAAAATTAAAAATTAAAACCGGACAAATATAAAAGGAAATTACACACATTAAAAACACCAAAAAGCGGGAAGGCAGGCCTCGGAGCTCTAAATACCAAACGAACTCTAAGTTGTAATTTTTTTCGTTGCTAAAAGAACATATAAAATGGTTAAAATATATCATGAAAATGCGAAATAAATTTTTATAAAAGCAATTTTCTTGACTTTCTATTGAAAACTGACGAGACATGGCACAGGAACTTGAATTCGAGGGGTTGTAGAACTAGCTCTGAGGTAGCCTTCGGGCTGTTGCAGTCTTAGGACAGCAAGGGCATCCGCCGTGAGTAATAGATCTCCTCCCATCATTCAAGGTTCCATTTCGCACTCTCTTCGGTTTTCACAGAATTATTTCCTTCATAAAATCTGAAACGCGTTTAATAACACTTTGAATACCAAACGAACTCTATGTTGAATTTTCTTTTACTTCTAAAAGAACATAAAAAACGGTTTAAATATTTCGGAAAAATGCGAAATTTATTTTTATAAAAGCAATTTTGTTGACTTTCTATTGAAAACTGACGAGACTTGGCACAGGAACTTGAATGTGAGGGGTTGTAGAACTAGCTCTGAGGTAGCCTTCGGGCTGTTGCAGTCATAGGACAGCAAGGGCATCCGCCGTGAGTAATAGATCTCCTCCCATCATTCAAGGTTCCATTTCACACTCTCTTCGGTTTTCATAGAATTATTTCCTTCATAATGTCTGAAACGCGTTTAAGAACACTTTGAATACAAAACGAACTCCATGTTCAATTTTTTTCACTTCTAAAATAACATAAAAAACGGATTAAATATTTCGGGAAATGCTAAATTTATTTTTATAAAAGCAATTTTGTTGACTTTCTATTGAAAACTGACGAGACATGGCACAGGAACTTGAATGTGAGGGGTTGTAGAACTAGCTCTGAGGTAGCCTTCGGGCTGTTGCAGTCTTAGGACAGCAAGGGCATCCGCCGTGAGTAATAGATCACCTCCCGTCATTCAAGGTTCCATTTCGCACTCTCTTCGGTTTTCAGAGAAGTATGTCCATCATAATGACACAAATGACCGCTGCTGCGTCGATCTTATTATTAGCTTCGGTCGGCGGTTAGGGGCGGGCCTGTGGGTCAACCTTCGTAATGAGCGTCCTCTTTCTGTCCGTGGTACTATAAACTTTCTTTCACTTATTCCGACTCTTTTGTGTTAACCAGGTTCATAGGTCCCTTAACACGTCCCGAGTATAAGAGTCTCTACCAGAAGCCTGGTTGAAAAAAAAATTAAAAATTAAAACCGGACAAATTTAAAAGGGAAATTACACACATTAAAAACACCAAAAAGCGGGAAGGCAAGCCTCGGAGCTGTAAATACCAAACGAACTCTAATTTGTAATTTTTTTCGTTGCAAAAAGAACATATAAAATGGTTAAAATATTTCATGAAAATGCGAAATGAATTTTTATAAAAGCAATTTTGTTGACTTTCTATTGAAAACTGACGAGACATGGCACAGGAACTTGAATGTGAGGGGTTGTAGAACTAGCTCGGAGGTAGCCTTCGGGCTGTTGCAGTCTTAGGACAGCAAGGGCATCCGCCGTGAGTAATAGATCTCCTCCCATCATTCAAGGTTCCATTTCGCACTCTCTTCGGTTTTCATAGAATTATTTCCTTCATAATGTCTGAAACGCGTTTAAGAACACTTTGAATACCAAACGAACTCCATGTTGAATTTTCTTCACTTCTAAAAGAACATAAAAAACGGATTAAATATTTAGGGAAAATGCGAAATTTATTTTTATAAAAGCAATTTTGTTGACTTTCTATTGAAAACTGACGAGACATGGCACAGGAACTTGAGTGTGAGGGGTTGTAGAACTAGCTCTGAGGTTGCCTTCGGGCTATTGCAGTCATAGGACAGCAAGGGCATCCGCCGTGAGTAATAGATCTACTCCCATCATTCAATGTTCCATTTCGCACTCTCTTCGGTTTTCAGAGAATTATTTTCTTCATAATGTCTGAAACGCGTTTAAGAACACTTTAAACACCAAACGAACTCTATGTTGAATTTATTTTTACTTCTAAAAGAACATAAAAAACGGTTTAAATATTTCGGGAAAATGCAAAATATATTTTTATAAAAGCAATTTTGTTGACTTTCTATTGAAAACTAACGAGACATGGCACAGGAACTTGAATGTGAGGGGTTGTAGAACTAGCTCTGATGTAGCCTTCGGGCTTTTGCAGTCTTAGGACAGCAAGGGCATCTGCCGTGAGTAATAGATTTCCTCCCATCATTCAAGGTTCCATTTCGCACTCTGTTCGGTTTTCATAGAATTATTTCCTTCATAATGTCTGAAACGCGTTTAAGAACACTTTGAATACCAAACGAACACCATGTTCAATTTTTTTCACTTCTAAAATAACATAAAAAAAGGATTAAATATTTCGGGAAATGCTAAATTTATTTTTATAAAAGCAATTTTGTTGACTTTCTATTGAAAACTGACGAGGCATGGCACATGAACTTGAATGTGAGGGGTTGTAGAACTAGCTCTGAGGTAGCCTTCGGGCTATTGCAGTCTTACGACAGCAAGGGCATCCGCCGTGAGTAATAGATCACCTCCCGTCATTCAAGGTTCCATTTCGCACTCTCTTCGGTTTTCAGAGAAGTATTTCCATCATAATGACACAAACGACCGCTGCTGCGTCGAGCTTATTATTAGCCTCGGTCGCCGGTTAGGGGGGGGGGGGTGTGGGGGGTCAAACGTCGTAATGAGCGTCCTCTTTCTGTCCGTGGTACTATAAACTTTCTTTCACTTATTCCGACTCTTTTGCGGTAACCAGGTTCATAGGTCCCTTAACACGTCCCGAGTATAAAAGTCTCTACCAGAAGCCTGGTTGAAAAAAAAATTAAAATTTAAAACCGGACAAATTTAAAAGGGAAATTACACACATTAAAAACACCAAAATCGGGAAGGCAGGCCTCGGAGCTGTAAATACCAAACGAACTCTAAGTTGTAATTTTTTTCGTTGCTAAAAGAACATATAAAATGGTTAAAATATTTCATGAAAATTCGAAATAAATTTTTATAAAAGCAATTTTCTTGACTTTCTATTGAAAACTGACGAGACATGGCACAGGAACTTGAATCTGAGGGGTTGTAGAACTAGCTCTGAGGTAGCCTTCGGGCTGTTGCAGTCTTAGGACAGCAAGGGCATCCGCCGTGAGTAATAGATCTCCTCCCATCATTCAAGGTTCCATTTCGCACTCTCTTCGGTTTTCACAGAATTATTTCCTTCATAATGTCTGAAACGCGTTTAATAACACTTTGAATACCAAACGAACTCTATGTTGAATTTATTTTTACTTCTAAAAGAACATAAAAAACGGTTTAAATATTTCGAAAAAATGCGAAATTTATTTTTATAAAAGCAATTTTGTTGACTTTCTATTGAAAACTGACGAGACATGGCACAGGAACTTGAATGTGAGGCGTTGTAGAACTAGCTCTGAGGTAGCCTTCGGGCTGTTGCAGTCTTAGGACAGCAAGGGCATCCGCCGTGAGTAATAGATCTCCTCCCATCATTCAAGGTTCCATTTCGCAATCTCTTCGGTTTTCATAGAATTATTTCCTTCATAATGTCTGAAACGCGTTTAAGAACACTTTGAATACCAAACGAACTCCATGTTCAATTTTTTTCACTTCTAAAATAACATAAAAAACGGATTAAATATTTCGGGAAATGCTAAATTTATTTTTATAAAAGCAATTTTGTTGACTTTCTATTGAAACCTGACGAGACATGGCACAGGAACTTGAATGTGAGGGGTTGTAGAACTAGCTCTGATGTAGCCTTCGGGCTGTTGCAGTCTTAGGACAGCAAGGGCATCCGCCGTGAGTAATAGATCTCCTCCCATCATTCAAGGTTCCATTTCGCACTCTCTTCGGTTTTCATAGAATTATTTCCTTCATAATGTCTGAAACGCATTTAAGAACACTTTGAATACAAAACGAACTCCATGTTCAATTTTTTTCACTTCTAAAATAACATAAAAAACGGATTAAATATTTCGGGAAATGCTAAATTTATTTTTATAAAAGCAATTTTGTTGACTTTCTATTGAAAACTGACGAGACATGGCACAGGAACTTGAATGTGAGGGGTTGTAGAACTAGCTCTGAGGTAGCCTTTGGGCTGTTGCAGTCTTAGGACAGCAAGGGCATCCGCCGTGAGTAATAGATCACCTCCCGTCATTCAAGGTTCCATTTCGCACTCTCTTCGGTTTTCAGAGAAGTATGTCCATCATAATGACACAAATGACCGCTGCTGCGTCGAGCTTATTATTAGCTTCGGTCGGCGGTTAGGGGCGGGCCTGTGAGTCAACCGTCGTAATGAGCGTCCTCTTTCTGTCCGCAGTACTATAAACATTCTTTCTCTTATTCCGACTCTTTTGTGGTAACCAAGTTCATAGGTCCCTTAACACGTCCCGAGTATAAGAGTCTCTACCAGAAGCCTGGTTGAAAAAAAAATTAAAAATTAAAACCGGACAAATTTGAAAGGGAAATTACACACATTAAAAACACCAAAAAGCGGGAAGGCAGGCCTCGGAGCTCTAAATACCAAACGAACTCTAAGTTGTAATTTTTTTCGTTGCAAAAAGAACATATAAAATGGTTAAAATATTTCATGAAAATGCGAAATGAATTTTTATAAAAGCAATTTTGTTGACTTTCTATTGAAAACTGACGAGACATGGCACAGGAGCTTCAATGTGAGGGGTTGTAGAACTAGCTCGGAGGTAGCCTTCGGGCTGTTGCAGTCTTAGGACAGCAAGGGCATCCGCCGTGAGTAATAGATCTCCTCCCATCATTCAAGGTTCCATTTCGCACTCTCTTCGGTTTTCATAGAATTATTTCCTTCATAATGTCTGAAACGCGTTTAAGAACACTTTGAATACCAAACGAACTCCATGTTGAATTTTCTTCTCTTCTAAAAGAACATAAAAACCGGATTAAATATTTAGGGAAAATGCGAAATTTATTTTTATAAAAGCAATTTTGTTGACTTTCTATTGAAAACTGACGAGACATGGCACAGGAACTTGAGTGTGAGGGGTTGTAGAACTAGCTCTGAGGTTGCCTTCGGGCTATTGCAGTCATAGGACAGCAAGGGCATCCGCCGTGAGTAATAGATCTACTCCCATCATTCAATGTTCCATTTCGCACTCTCTTCGGTTTTCAGAGAATTATTTTCTTCATAATGTCTGAAACGCGTTTAAGAGCACTTTAAATACCAAACGAACTCTATGTTGAATTTATTTTTACTTCTAAAAGAACATAAAAAACGGTTTAAATATTTCGGGAAAATGCAAAATATATTTTTATAAAAGCAATTTTGTTGACTTTCTATTGAAAACTAACGAGACATGGCACAGGAACTTGAATGTGATGGGTTGTAGAACTAGCTCTGTTGTAGCCTTCGGGCTTTTGCAGTCTTAGGACAGCAAGGGCATCTGCCGTGAGTAATAGATTTCCTCCCATCATTCAAGGTTCCATTTCGCACTCTCTTCGGTTTTCATAGAATTATTTCCTTCATAATGTCTGAAACGCGTTTAAGAACACTTTGAATACCAAACGAACACCATGTTCAATTTTTTTCACTTCTAAAATAACATAAAAAACGGATTAAATATTTCGGGAAATGCTAAATTTATTTTTATAAAAGCAATTTTGTTGACTTTCTATTGAAAACTGACGAGGCATGGCACATGAACTTGAATGTGAGGGGTTGTAGAACTAGCTCTGAGGTAGCCTTCGGGCTATTGCAGTCTTACGACAGCAAGGGCATCCGCCGTGAGTAATAGATCACCTCCCGTCATTCAAGGTTCCATTTCGCACTCTCTTCGCTTTTCAGAGAAGTATTTCCATCATAATGACACAAACGACCGCTGCTGCGTCGAGCTTATTATTAGCCTCGGTCGCCGGTTAGGGGGGGGGGGGTGTGGGGGGTCAAACGTCGTAATGAGCGTCCTCTTTCTGTCCGTGGTACTATAAACTTTCTTTCACTTATTCCGACTCTTTTGCGGTAACCAGGTTCATAGGTCCCTTAACACGTCCCGAGTATAAGAGTCTCTACCAGAAGCCTGGTTGAAAAAAAAATTAAAAATTAAAACCGGACAAATTTAAAAGGGAAATTACACACATTAAAAACACCAAAAAGCGGGAAGGCAGGCCTCGGAGCTGTAAATACCAAACGAACTCTAAGTTGTAATTTTTTTCGTTGCTAAAAGAACATATAAAATGGTTAAAATATTTCATGAAAATTCGAAATAAATTTTTATAAAAGCAATTTTCTTGACTTTCTATTGAAAACTGACGAGACATGGCACAGGAACTTGAATGTGAGGGGTTGTAGAACTAGCTCTGAGGTAGCCTTCGGGCTGTTGCACTCTTAGGACAGCAAGGGCATCCGCCGTGAGTAATAGATCTCCTCCCATCATTCAAGGTTCCATTTCGCACTCTCTTCGGTTTTCACAGAATTATTTCCTTCCTAATGTCTGAAACGCGTTTAATAACACTTTGAATACCAAACGAACTCTATGTTGAATTTTCTTTTACTTCTAAAAGAACATAAAAAACGGTTTAAATATTTCGCAAAAATGCGAAATTTATTTTTATAAAAGCAATTTTGTTGACTTTCTATTGAAAACTGACGAGACATGGCACAGGAACTTGAATGTGAGGCGTTGTAGAACTAGCTCTGAGGTAGCCTTCGGGCTGTTGCAGTCTTAGGACAGCAAGGGCATCCGCCGTGAGTAATAGATCTCCTCCCATCATTCAAGGTTCCATTTCGCAATCTCTTCGGTTTTCATAGAATTATTTCCTTCATAATGTCTGAAACGCGTTTAAGAACACTTTGAATACCAAACGAACTCCATGTTCAATTTTTTTCACTTCTAAAATAACATAAAAAACGGATTAAATATTTCGGGAAATGCTAAATTTATTTTTATAAAAGCAATTTTGTTGACTTTCTATTGAAAACTGACGAGACATGGCACAGGAACTTGAATGTGAGGGGTTGTAGAACTAGCTCTGATGTAGCCTTCGGGCTTTTGCAGTCTTAGGACAGCAAGGGCATCTGCCGTGAGTAATAGATTTCCTCCCATCATTCAAGGTTCCATTTCGCACTCTCTTCGGTTTTCATAGAATTATTTCCTTCATAATGTCTGAAACGCGTTTAAGAACACTTTGAATACCAAACGAACACCATGTTCAATTTTTTTCACTTCTAAAATAACATAAAAAACGGATTAAATATTTCGGGAAATGCTAAATTTATTTTTATAAAAGCAATTTTGTTGACTTTCTATTGAAAACTGACGAGGCATGGCACATGAACTTGAATGTGAGGGGTTGTAGAACTAGCTCTGAGGTAGCCTTCGGGCTATTGCAGTCTTACGACAGCAAGGGCATCCGCCGTGAGTAATAGATCACCTCCCGTCATTCAAGGTTCCATTTCGCACTCTCTTCGGTTTTCAGAGAAGTATTTCCATCATAATGACACAAACGACCGCTGCTGCGTCGAGCTTATTATTAGCCTCGGTCGCCGGTTAGGGGGGGGGGGGTGTGGGGGGTCAAACGTCGTAATGAGTGTCCTCTTTCTGTCCGTGGTACTATAAACTTTCTTTCACTTATTCCGACTCTTTTGCGGTAACCAGGTTCATAGGTCCCTTAACACGTCCCGAGTATAAGAGTCTCTACCAGAAGCCTGGTTGAAAAAAAAATTAAAAATTAAAACCGGACAAATTTAAAAGGGAAATTACACACATTAAAAACACCAAAAAGCGGGAAGGCAGGCCTCGGAGCTGTAAATACCAAACGAACTCTAAGTTGTAATTTTTTTCGTTACTAAAAGAACATATAAAATGGTTAAAATATTTCATGAAAATGCGAAATAAATTTTTATAAAAGCAATTTTCTTGACTTTCTATTGAAAACTGACGAGACATGGCACAGGAACTTGAATGTGAGGGGTTGTAGAACTAGCTCTGAGGTAGCCTTCGGGCTGTTGCAGTCTTAGGACAGCAAGGGCATCCGCCGTGAGTAATAGATCTCCTCCCATCATTCAATGTTCCATTTCGCACTCTCTTCGGTTTTCACAGAATTATTTCCTTCATAATGTCTGAAACGCGATTAATAACACTTTGAATACCAAACGAACTCTATGTTGAATTTTCTTTTACTTCTAAAAGAACATAAAAAACGGTTTAAATATTTCGCAAAAATGCGAAATTTATTTTTATAAAAGCAATTTTGTTGACTTTCTATTGAAAACTGACGAGACATGGCACAGGAACTTGAATGTGAGGGGTTGTAGAACTAGCTCTGAAGGTAGCCTTCGGGCTGTTGCAGTCTTAGGACAGCAAGAGCCACCGCCGTGAGTAATAGATCTCTTCCAATCATTCAAGGTTCCATTTCGCACTCTCTTCGGTTTTCACAGAATTATTTCCTTCATAATATCTGAAACGCGTTTAAGAAAACTTTGAATACCAAACGAACTCTATGTTGAATTTTTTTTCAGTTCTAAAAGAACATAAAAAACGGTTTAAATATTTCGGGAAATGCGAAATTTATTTTTATAAAAAGCAATTTTGTTCACTTTCTATTGAAAACTGACGAGACATGGCACAGGAACTTGAATATGAGGGGTTGTATAACTAGCTCTGAGGTAGCCTTCGGGCTGTTGCAGTCTTAAGACAGCAAGGGCATCCGCCGTGAGTAATAGATCTCCTCCCATCATTCAGTGTTCCATTTCGCACTCTCTTCGGTTTTCAGAGAAGTATGTCCATCATAATGACACAAACGACCGCTGCTGCGTCGAGCTTATTATTACCTTCGGTCGGCGGTGAGGGGCGGGCGGGTGGGTCAACCGTCGTAATGAGCGTCCTCTTTCTGTCCGCAGTACTATAAACATTCTTTCTCTTATTCCGACTCTTTTGCGGTATCCAGGTTCATAGGTCCCTTAACACGTCCAGAGTATAAGAGTCTCTACCAGAAGCCTGGTTGAAAAAAAACTTAAAAATTAAAACCGGACAAATATAAAAGGGAAATTACACACATTAAAAACACCAAAAAGCGGGAAGGTAGGGCTCGGAGCTCTAAATACCAAACGAACTCTAAGTTGTAATTTTTTTCGTTGCTAAAAGAACATATAAAATGGTTAAAATATTTCATGAAAATGCGAAATAAATTTTTATAAAAGCAATTTTGTTGACTTTCTATTGAAAACTGACGAGACATGGCACAGGAACTTGAATGTGAGGGGTTGTAGAACTAGCTCGGAGGTAGCCTTCGGGCTGTTGCAGTCTTAGGACAGCAAGGGCATCCGCCGTGAGTAATAGATCTCCTCCCATCATTCAAGGTTCCATTTCGCACTCTCTTCGGTTTTCATAGAATTATTTCCTTCATAATGTCTGAAACGCGTTTAAGAACACTTTGAATACCAAACGAACTCCATGTTGAATTTTCTTCACTTCTAAAAGAACATAAAAAACGGATTAAATATTTCGGGAAAATGCGAAATTTATTTTTATAAAAGCAATTTTGTTGACTTTCTATTGAAAACTGACGAGACATGGCACAGGAATTTGAATGTGAGGGGTTGTAGAACTAGCTCTGAGGTTGCCTTCGGGCTATTGCAATCATAGGACAGCAAGGGCATCCGCCGTGAGTAATAGATCTACTCCCATCATTCAA
The DNA here is from genome assembly GCA_963932465.1 of Maratus speciosus. Classification (NCBI taxonomy): domain Eukaryota; kingdom Metazoa; phylum Arthropoda; class Arachnida; order Araneae; family Salticidae; genus Maratus; species Maratus speciosus. The sequence continues at coordinate 47,928,325 of OZ010797.1, read as the reverse complement.
TGTTCCATTTCGCACTCTCTTCGGGTTTCAGAGAATTATTTTCTTCATAATGTCTGAAACGCGTTTCATAACACTTTAAATACCAAACTAACTCTATGTTGAATTTATTTTTACTTCTAAAAGAACATAAAAAACGGTTTAAATATTTCGGGAAAATGCTAAATATATTTTTATAAAAGCAATTTTGTTGACTTTCTATTGAAAACTGACGAGACATGGCACAGGAATTTGAATGTGAGGGGTTGTAGAACTAGCTCTGAGGTTGCCTTCGGGCTATTGCAGTCATAGGACAGCAAGGGCATCCGCCGTGAGTAATAGATCTACTCCCATCATTCAATGTTCCATTTCGCACTCTCTTCGGGTTTCAGAGAATTATTTTCTTCATAATGTCTGAAACGCGTTTAAGAACACTTTAAATACCAAACGAACTCTATGTTGAATTTATTTTTACTTCTAAAAGAACATAAAAAACGGTTTAAATATTTCGGGAAAATGCTAAATATATTTTTATAAAAGCAATTTTGTTGACTTTCTATTGAAAACTGACGAGCATGGCACAGGAACTTGAATGTGAGGGGTTGTAGAACTAGCTCTGATGTAGCCTTCGGGCTTTTGCAGTCTTAGGACAGCAAGGGCATCTGCCGTGAGTAATAGATCTTCTCCCATCATTCAAGGTTCCATTTCGCACTCTCTTCGGTTTTCATAGAATTATTTCCTTCATAATGTCTGAAACGCGTTTAAGAACACTTTGAATACCAAACAAACACCATGTTCAATATTTTTCACTTCTAAAAGAACAAAAAAAAGGGATTAAATATTTCTGGAAAATGCGAAATTTATTTTTATAAAAGCAATTTTTTGACTTTCTATTGAAAACTGATGAGGCATGGCACATGAACTTTAATGTGAGGGGTTGTAGAACTAGCTCTGAGGTAGCTTTCGGGCTATTGCAGTCTTACGACAGCAAGGGCATCCGCCGTGAGTAATAGATCACCTCCCGTCATTCAAGGTTCCATTTCGCACTCTCTTCGGTTTTCAGAGAAGTATTTCCATCATAATGAAACAAACGACCACTGCTGCGTCGAGCTTATTATTAGCCTCGGTCGCCGGTTAGGGGGGGGTTGGGGGGTCAAACGTCGTAATGAGCGTCCTCTTTCTGTCCTTTGTACTATAAACTTTCTTTCACTTATTCTGACTCTTTTGCGGTAACCAGGTTCATAGGTCCCTTAACACGTCCCGAGTATAAGAGTCTCTACCAGAAGCCTGGTTGAAAAAAAAATTAAAAATTAAAACCGGACAAATTTAAAAGGGAAATTACACACATTAAAAACACCAAAAAGCGGGAAGGCAGGCCTCGGAGCTGTAAATACCAAACGAACTCTAAGTTGTAATTTTTTTCGTTGCTAAAAGAACATATAAAATGGTTAAAATATTTCGGGAAAATACGAAATAAATTTTTATAAAAGCAATTTTCTTGACTTTCTATTGATAACTGACGAGACATGGCACAGGAACTTGAATGTGAGGGGTTGTAGAACTAGCTCTGAGGTAGCCTTCGGGCTGTTGCAGTCTTAGGACAGCAAGAGCATCTGCCGTGAGTAATAGATCTCCTCCCATCATTCAAGGTTCCATTTCGCACTCTCTTCGGTTTTCACAGAATTATTTCCTTCATAATATCTGAAACGCGTTTAAGATAACTTTGAATACCAAACGAATTCTATGTTGAATTATTTTTCAGTTCTAAAAGAACATAAAAAACGGTGTAAATATTTCGGGAAATGCGAAATTTATTTTTATAAAAGCAATTTTGTTGACTTTCTATTGAAAACTGACGAGACATGGCACAGGAACTTGAATGTGAGGGGTTGTAGAACTAGCTCTGAGGTAGCCTTCAGGCTGTTGCAGTCTTAGGACAGCAAGGGCATCCGCCGTGAGTAATAGATCTCCTCCCATCATTCAGTGTTCCTTTTCGCACTCTCTTCGGTTTTCACAGAACTATTTCCTTCATAATATCTGAAACGCGTTTAAGAACACTTTGAATACCAAACGAGCTCTATGTTGAATTTATTTTCACTTCTAAAAGAACATAAAAAACAGTTTAAATATTTCGGGAAATGCGAAATTAATTTTTATAAAAGCAATTTTGTTGACTTTCTATTGCACTGTAAAAAAAAAATGGTAACGTTCCATGTAAAATCCAGGAACGTTTCGCCTTTTCTCAGGTTTTCAGAATAATTTAGCTCTTTCCTGTGAAATTCTGGTTTTCTTATCTGAAACGTTCCTGAACAAAAGTTAGAAACAGCAAAAAGCTGCGGCCGCCATTTATTATTTTTTTGCTATAATCCGTTGCTCGCGCGCGAGTGTCGAAAAAGAATTCCTTAAATGAATGTAAAAAAATGAATATGGAATGCAAATAAATCAATAGACGACATAATCCTTTACGTCTCTCTTGTCAAGACAATTCAGATGAAAATACAATACCTCCGTGACATCGCTAAGAGATTATCTCTCGTACTTGTCTGTGGAATGTTTAAGGAGCAGACCGTGTAAAAAAAAAAAATACACCTATTATTTGGATCTCCATTAACCAGGGGACCATCAAACATGATTCTCACCGATTTTGATTAATTTAAAGTATGTTTTAGAGTTCTTATCTCTAATTATTCTTGTGAAAGGATTTCGTCAAATGGGACTTAGATTTTCAGAAATTAGATGCCGAGGTTTAGCATACGTTTCAAATACCCATTAGTTTGCAGCTCTCAACGTGTCTTTCGTGGTGTGGACGCAGAAAGCTCGCACGCCACCCGTACGGCCCGAGTTCGATGCTACCTCTGGACTTTTTTTTCTTTTTTAATTAATTTTATATTTTAACACTTTATTGCAATTTGATTTAAATTTGATATATATTTGACACTTTGAATTGCTGCAAATTTGATTTTTTTTTTCGGAAAAATAGACAATTACGTTTAGGTTTTTTTTTCATGAAAATTTATATGTATTTTATCTAACTTGTAAACTAACATAATTACTAACAAAAATCCAAAATATTTTATGTCTAGGTTTTTTTTCTAATTATTATTTACATTTATATATTTTTATATTTTAAGCAAAGTTCAGAAACAATATATCATATATATATTTACTTTATTGAATTTTAACTGAAAATTTATTTTTTCGTGTAAATTATAAATAATAATTTTGATGTCAATTTCAAAATATTTTTTCATTCTAACAAATAATGATAATAAAGCGAAAATTGTCAACTGGAAATGTAAAAATCGTCTGCGGATCCCGCATGCTGCGAAATGTCAGTAATGTTTTGCTGTCAACAGAAATATTCCTGGTATTTCGCAGGAAACTTACTGGCATTTCTGTAGAAAGTTTTTAACATATACAGTAAAGTTCCAGTCATTTTCAAGAAATGTTTCTTGGAAATAATGGGCAACTCAGCTGCCCATTTTTTCCCAGGAACGTTGCGGAATTTTTTTTACAGTGTGAAAACTTACGAGACATGGCACAGGAACTTGAATGTGAGGGGTTGTAGAACTAGCTCTGAGGTAGCCTTCGGGCTGTTGCAGTCCTAGGACAGCAAGGGCATCCGCCGTGAGTAATAGATCACCTCCCGTCATTCAAGGTTCCATTTCGCACTCTCTTCGGTTTTCAGAGAAGTATGTCCATCATAATGACACAAACGACCGCTGCTGCGTCGAGCTTATTATTACCTTCGGTCGGCGGTGAGGGGCGGGCGGGTGGGTCAACCGTCGTAATGAGCGTCCTCTTTCTGTCCGCAGTACTATAATCATTCTTTCTCATATTCCGACTCTTTTGCGGTAACCAGGTTCATAGGTCCCTTAACACGTCCCGAGTATAAAAGTCTCTACCAGAAGCCTGGTTGAAAAAAAACTTAAAAATTAAAACCGGACAAATATAAAAGGGAAATTACACACATTAAAAACACCAAAAAGCGGGAAGGTAGGGCTCGGAGCTCTAAATACCAAACGAACTCTAAGTTGTAATTTTTTTCGTTGCTAAAAGAACATATAAAATGGTTAAAATATTTCATGAAAATGCGAAATAAATTTTTATAAAAGCAACTTTGTTGACTTTCTATTGAAAACTGACGAGACATGGCACAGGAACTTGAATGTGAGGGGTTGTAGAACTAGCTCGGAGGTAGCCTTCGGGCTGTTGCAGTCTTAGGACAGCAAGGGCATCCGCCGTGAGTAATAGATCTCCTCCCATCATTCAAGGTTCCATTTCGCACTCTCTTCGGTTTTCATAGAATTATTTACTTCATAATGTCTGAAACGCGTTTAAGAACACTTTGAATACCAAACGAACTCCATGTTGAATTTTCTTCACTTCTAAAAGAACATAAAAAACGGATTAAATATTTCGGGAAAATGCGAAATTTATTTTTATAAAAGCAATTTTGTCGACTTTCTATTGAAAACTGACGAGGCATGGCACATGAACTTGAATGTGAGGGGTTGTAGAACTAGCTCTGAGGTAGCCTTCGGGCTATTGCAGTTTTACAACAGCAAGGGCATCCGCCGTGAGTAATAGATCACCTCCCGTCATTAAAGGTTCCATTTCGCACTCTCTTCGGTTTTCAGAGAAGTATTTCCATCATAATGACACAAACGACCGCTGCTGCGTCGAGCTTATTATTAGCCTCGGTCGCCGGTTAGGGGGGGGGGGGTGGGGGGTCAAACGTCGTAATGAGCGTCCTCTTTCTGTCCGTGGTACTATAAACATTCTTTCACTTATTCCGACTCTTTTGCGGTAACCAGGTTCATAGGTCCCTTAACACGTCCCGAGTATAAGAGTCTCTACCAGAAGCCTGGTTGAAAAAAAACTTAAAAATTAAAACCGGACAAATATAAAAGGGAAATTACACACATTAAAAACACCAAAAAGCGGGAAGGTAGGGCTCGGAGCTCTAAATACCAAACGAACTCTAAGTTGTAATTTTTTTCGTTGCTAAAAGAACATATAAAATGGTTAAAATATTTCATGAAAATGCGAAATAAATTTTTATAAAAGCAATTTTGTTGACTTTCTATTGAAAACTGACGAGACATGGCACAGGAACTTGAATGTGAGGGGTTGTAGAACTAGATCTGATGTAGCCTTCGGGGGGTTTGCAGTCTTAGGACAGCAAGGGCATCTGCCGTGAGTAATAGATCTCCTCCCATCATTCAAGGTTCCATTTCGCACTCTCTTCGGTTTTCATAGAATTATTTCCTTAATAATGTCTGAAACGCGTTTAAGAACACTTTGAATACCAAACGAACACCATGTTCAATATTTTTCACTTCTGAAAGAACAAAAAAAAAACGGATTAAATATTTCTGGAAAATGCGAAATTAATTTTTATAAAAGCAATTTTTTGACTTTCTATTGAAAACTGACGAGGCATGGCACATGAACTTGAATGTGAGGGGTTGTAGAACTAGCTCTGAGGTAGCCTTCGGGCTATTGCAGTTTTACGACAGCAAGGGCATCCGCCGTGAGTAATAGATCACCTCACGTCATTCAAGGTTCCATTTCGCACTCTTTTCGGTTTTCAGAGAAGTATTTCCATCATAATGACGCAAATGACCGCTGCTGCGTCGAGCTTATTATTAGCCACGGTTTGCGGTTAGGGGGGGGCTGGGGGGGTCAAACGTCGTAATGAGCGTCCTCTTTCTGTCCGTGGTACTATAAACTTTCTTTCACTTATTCCGACTCTTTTGCGGTAACCAGGTTCATAGGTCCCTTAACACGTCCCGAGTATAAGAGTCTCTACCAGAAGCCTGGTTGAAAAAAAAATTAAAAATTAAAACCCGGACAAATTTAAAAGGGAAATTACACACATTAAAAACACCAAAAAGCGGGAAGGCAGGCCTCGGAGCTGTAAATACCAAACGAACTCTAAGTTGTAATTTTTTTCGTTGCTAAAAGAACATATAAAATGGTTAAAATATTTCGGGAAAATGCGAAATAAATTTTTATAAAAGCAATTTTCTTGACTTTCTATTGATAACTGACGAGACATGGCACAGGAACTTGAATGTGAGGGGTTGTAGAACTAGCTCTGAGGTAGCCTTCGGGCTGTTGCAGTCTTAGGACAGCAAGAGCATCCGCCGTGAGTAATAGATCTCCTCCCATCATTCAAGGTTCCATTTCGCAGTCTCTTCGGTTTTCACAGAATTATTTCCTTCATAATATCTGAAACGCGTTTAAGAAAACTTTGAATATCAAACGAACTCTATGTTAAATTATTTTTCAGTTCTAAAAGAACATAAAAAACGGTTAAAATATTTCGGGAAGTGCAAAATTTATTTTTACAAAAGCAATTTTGTTGACTTTCTATTGAAAACTGACGAGGCATGGCACAGGAACTTGAATGTGAGGGGTTGTAGAACTAGGTCTGAGGTAGCCTTCGGGCTGTTGCAGACTTAGGACAGCAAGAGCATCCGCCGTGAGTAATAGATCTCCTCCAATCATTCAAGGTTCCATTTCGCACTCTCTTCGGTTTTCACAGAATTATTTCCTTCATAATATCTGAAACGCGTTTAAGAAAACTTTGAATACCAAACGAAATCTATGTTGAATTTTTTTTTTTCAGTTCTAAAAGAACATAAAAAACGGTTTAAATATTTCGGGAAATGCGAAATTTATTTTTATAAAAAGCAATTTTGTTGACTTTCTATTGAAAAATGACGAGACATGGCACAGGAACCTGAATGTGAGGAGTTGTAGAACTAGCTCTGAGGTAGCCTTCGGGCTGTTGCAGTCTTAGGACAGCAAGGGCATCCGCCGTGAGTAATAGATCACCTCCCGTCATTCAAGGTTCCATTTCGCACTCTCTTCGGTTTTCAGAGAAGTATGTCCATCATAATGACACAAACGACCGCTGCTGCGTCGAGCTTATTATTACCTTCGGTCGGCGGTGAGGGGCGGGCGGGTGGGTCAACCGTCGTAATGAGCGTCCTCTTTCTGTCTGCAGTACTATAAACATTCTTTCTCTTATTCCGACTCTTTTGCGGTAACCAGGTTCATAGGTCCCTTTACACGTCCCGAGTATAAGAGTCTATACCAGAAGCCTGGTTGAAAAAAAACTTAAAAATTAAAACCGGAGAAATATAAAAGGGAAATTACACACATTAAAAACACCAAAAAGCGGGAAGGTAGGGCTCGGAGCTCTAAATACCAAACGATCTCTAAGTTGTAATTTTTTTCGTTGCTAAAAGAACATATAAAATGGTTAAAATATTTCATGAAAATGCGAAATAAATTTTTATAAAAGCAATTTTGTTGACTTTCTATTGAAAACTGACGAGACATGGCACAGGAACTTGAATGTGAGGGGTTGTAGTACTAGCTCGGAGGTAGCCTTCGGGCTGTTGCAGTCTTAGGACAGCAAGGGCATCCGCCGTGAGTAATAGATCTCCTCCCATCATTCAAGGTTCCATTTCGCACTCTCTTCGGTTTTCATAGAATTATTTCCTTCATAATGTCTGAAACGCGTTTAAGAACACTTTGAATACCAAACGAACTCCATGTTGAATTTTCTTCACTTCTAAAAGAACATAAAAAACGGATTAAATATTTCGGGAAAATGCGAAGTTTATTTTTATAAAAGCAATTTTGTTGACTTTCTATTGAAAACTGACGAGACATGGCACAGGAACTTGAATGTGAGGGGTTGTAGAACTAGCTCTGAAGTTGCCTTCGGGCTATTGCAGTCATAGGACAGCAAGGGCATCCGCCGTGAGTAATAGATCTACTCTCATCATTCAATGTTCCATTTCGCACTCTCTTCGGTTTTCAGAGAATTATTTTCTTCATAATGTCTGAAACGCGTTTAAGAACACTTTAAATACCAAACGAACTCTATGTTGAATTTATTTTTACTTCTAAAAGAACATAAAAAACGGTTTAAATATTTCGGGAAAATGCAAAATATATTTTTATAAAAGCAATTTTGTTGACTTTCTATTGAAAACTGACGAGACATGGCACAGGAACTTGAATGTGAGGGGTTGTAGAACTAGCTCTGATGTAGCCTTCGGGCTTTTGCAGTCTTAGGACAGCAAGGGCATCTGCCGTGAGTAATAGATCTCCTCCCATCATTCAAAAAATCATCGAAAAATCATCAAACTGATCACTTAATTGGGTATAATGGAAATTTTTATGTTATGCCTTACATACTAGTCTGTTACATTCTTAGTACATCAAATAGTGTATTTTTGAAAACATTTAATGAGCTATCAGTAATAAGTATCAAAATATTGCATTATTTCCCCCTAAATTTTTAAAAAGTAAAAAAAAACTTCACCAAAAATTTTTACTTAAAAAAAGTTATTCTCTTTTTTATACTTATCTTTTTTAAACCATCAGTATTTTAGTATTTCTATGTCTTAGGTTTATTTAAAAATGCATTAAACATAGTTAAGTGTTAAATAATGAATTTTGTTGAAATTTCAGTTTGTCTTAATTTAAAAATTAAATATAATTTTTAATTCATTCAACTGAGTGTAAAATTGCCCAGATTGGGATTAGAATCCAGGACTTTGCATAAGCTGCCAACACTATTCCAGCTAAGCCCTGACAAATCCAGCAAACGCATTTCATTCAGACAACCCCGTGCCCATGACATCTGGTTAGTTATCCGAAACAATTCAACAGCATAAACCACAGTTAAAGGAACTCCAATAAATGTTGGATGCCTAATTACACCAAAGTGACAAAAGACGAATTCTTTGACTTTTAACTCCTGCCATTATTCTACTAATAGGGAAGTATCCTTCTATATATATAAAAAAAGTTTTGATTTGGAAATGGACCAATAATAAAACAAACTTAAAAAAAAAATAATAGTAACCGACTTAAAAAAAAGCACTAAAAAGAATTAAATAATTCTTTAAAATTCTCTAATGATGAAACATTATCCAATAACCACACATCGGATATCATATATCGTCATAAAAGCCTTAAATTTAATATGTGGAATTTAATATCTACCAAACATATATTTTCTAGAGAATATTTTTTACAAGAGATTAATTTACATATTTATGATTTAATTTACGAATATATACATATAAAAAGTAATCAATTACTTTTTAAGTTGGTGCCAATCTATCTTAAGTATAGTAAAATTGTGAATATATTGTACCTATTACCGTGAATAAAGTGATAATGGAAAATATGATACAAAGTCAAAAAAAAAATGCTCTATTTCTTCAGAAACTTATTTGTTTAATCATTATCGATTGCGAATGTTTGGCACCAACTTCAAAAAGTAATTGATTACTTTTTATATGTATATATTCGTAAATTAAGTCATAAATGTGTAAATTAATCTCTTGTAAAAAATATTCTCTAGAAAATATATGTTTGGCGGATATTAAATTCTACATATTAAATTTAAGGCTTTTATGCCGATATATGATATCCGATGTGTGGTTATTGGATAACGTTTCGTCATTAGAGAATTTTAAAGATTTAATTATTTTTAAGCCCTTTTTTTAAGTCGGTTACTTTTTCTTTTTTTTTTTTTTTTTTAAGTTTATTTTATCCTATTTTATTTTTCCTACTTTTTAGTTATTCAGACCGTAATACATAATTATCCGGATTTCAATCAATATCTGCTGAATAAATAATTAATTTGTCATAGAAATTATAATTTACAAAAATTATTTAATAAACAAATAGTTTTAATAATTTTTTTGTAATTTCATTCGAAGTATTGATTTTAAGCATTTAATACTTATGATAGTTTTTTAAACAAGTACATTGTATTCCAACAATTTACATTCATTTGCCATTTTATTAACATACATCTGACCTGTGTGCTTGGCGTCAAGCACCCGCTTATAAGTCATCGTCAATATATGCGGACGAGATAGCACACGCAAGGAAATTTACAACACAAAGAAATACAGCAGGGAGCTTCACAAACAGTGTGCAACTGAGCCAGCGGGATACTCGCAAACGATTAGCGGTGTAATGCCTTGACCACTCAGCCACGGTGAGCCCGTCTACATTCAAGAATTATTTTTTGTAGGACTCCGTTGTCAAGAAGAGAAATGAAGACTATGTATTAAAATTTGTATTGACTCTTCATGTATGTTGGCCAGGATCCATTTAGATTTTTCGCTGTTAGCGAAATGAGATCGACCGATCAGAAGCCTGCATTTTTGCGACTTTTCTCTGTTTACTGCAAATCGGCAAAATGCAGGCAACTGATTGGTCAATCTCGTCTCCCTAACAGCAAAAAATCTATCTGGATCCCGACCTAAAGAGCAGAGTTGCCAAGCCTCTGGCTTTTTGGATACCTGTAATTTTTATAGAGTATGTCCTTTCGAATTGGAAAAATTCTATTAAATAAAACAAAATTTTCCGTACTAAAATACTGGCATTCAAAAAGCTGTAGACTTGTCAGGTTTGAAAATGTGGTCCAGAATTCTACATTATTATTTTCTGATAATCTGCATCAATTGCTTCCTCATGTAAGATGCCTCTATATGAGAGTGGTTACATACAATGCTCTGACTCCGTTTATACATACGTGTTTTTTTTTAAAGTACGGCAAAAATAGACATTTTCTATTCCAGAACTTGGCGATACTCGCTTGGAGAAGTTTGATTATGGGTCATTCCATGCAAAATGAGCAAATCTGCTGTGGCAGACATGTCACAGATTTTAATGAAAATCAGTCTATATGTATTAGATCATATCTATTTATGAGTAAATGTAAAATAATGGATTTTAGAATTGTTTATTTAAGTATTAAAATTTACATTAAAAGTGAATGCAAAATCGAGGTATAGTCTACATGCTTAAAATTTCAATTCTGATTATTAGCCTTAGGAATGGAAAGACTATATTGAAAACTATTTATAATTAGGAATGCTTAATAAATAACAGATTGGCGTAAGTTAGTAATTGTATTTTTATTCCGTATTGAGAAAAAAATTATTTTTCAAAAATTTTGAGGTAAAAATGCAATATTTCAATTGCTCATTTAAGCATGAAGGACAGCTTTGACAATTTAACTTTTTTTGGCGTTATAGCTAAAAGTATATATTTTAAATATCGAAAGTTTCATTCTTGCCTTTTTATTCCTTAATGAGAAAAAAATAAATAGTAAAAAATGTTGAGGGTAAAATGCAATATTTCTATCACTTCTTTTTAAGTGAAGGAAAGCTTTATTAAACTTTTAAATTATTTCATATTATAGATAAAAGTGTATATTTTAAATATAGAAACTTTTATTCATGCTTTCAGTTTATTTTTGGTTATTAATATATTTATTTTTAACTGCAGTAAAATATATATATATATATATATATATATATATATTACGTTGAACAAAAAAATTATATATTTATCCTCTAAATCCATAGATGGCAGCACTGCATCTTTTTTCCCTTTGAAATCGTGCAATATTGTAAAAAAACGCACGCGTATTCAAAGAAGGAAACTCTTGGAATGCAACAAATATTATTTTTTTAACCAAATTTTGTGACGTTAGGAATCAAAAGGCAATCTTGATTTTTTTTTTTTAAGCATATCATGGACTTATTGATCTTTATGTCTGTGCAATAACTGGAATGCCTGACGTTTCCTTCATTATTTTTTAACCTATCAATAAGAGGAAAAATTACGATTTTGTCGTTTTTTTTTAAGTTTCTACATTTTTTAAAGGAAAAATACATGGCAACTTAAAAACTTTAGCAATTCGATCTTAATATGTAACACTACATCAGCCATCTATTTCACAGATGTTTTTAAATTCCTTTAATTTTTATAACTTTTTAATTTTCTCAAAATTGACAAATTTAAGATTAATCATGACGTTACCAAATTATTATTACTAAATAAATATGAAAATAATTTTCCAGAGATTACAATATTATAAAAATATTTAATTTATGTTAAATAGTTTACAAGATACGGAACTTCAAACTTGCAACTTTGAACGATTGTACACATGCCATTCTATCTCGCAAGTTTTTTAAATGTTCAGAACTTCCAAATTTTTTTTTTTTTTTTTTTTGTCGAAATATTTTGCAATGCTCTATTTGAATATGAATTGAATCTGTGTATCAAATTTTATTAAAATCGGTTACTATGTAGCCACGACTTTTTTAAAATTTTTGCTCATTTTGTATGGAATGACCCTTATACTAGTGGCGGACAATTTAACAAGCATCCTCAGGCAGTAAAGATCAGAAATGAGCGGCAATGATTAGGTGTTTATCCCGAATCTTATAATCGATGACAGTGCTGCTACACATAAGAAGGCACTTTACTGTGTACTGAGGTATGGAGGCACTTTGCAGTGTACCGACGAAGGAAGACACTTTGCTAAACTCTGATGTATAAGGTCTCTTTTCATCAGGATTGGATTGCATCATGCATTTCTATTGGATTGTAAGCTTTTTGATATCCACTTCCGATGTCGGTTAGCATCGTTTTAGATATTTGGAAGTTTCTGAATGCGGTAACTTTTCTAGATAAGATATCGCACTTCGGAAAGTTACCACATCCAGTAAACTAAGGTCCACATCGATACCTGCGCACATCGGAATTGGGTGTGGAAAAGCTGACAATCCATCAGTAAAGTTAAACATCAGAGCGTGACAACGTGCTTTGAGAGATGCTTTTGACCAAACTATAGCAAACCTAGTCATTTTCTATTGCATAACTATAGCGTCTAGAAGATGGAAATCAGTCAACCAAAAAGTGTTAAAAAATTGTATCCCAAAAATGTAGAATGATGCAGAACGGAAAATGGCGATCGCAGTGACATATGGTAGTTCAAACCTAAACATTGTATAAGGATTCAATTGAGATAGCGTTTAGGCCTGTGTATAGCAGCAGATGTCACTGCGATCGATATTTGTCTTCAGATATTTGTATAAGTATCGTTAGACATTTATGGGATACAATTTTTTAACACTTTTTAAAGCATTACTGGAATAGTCGGTTTCGACACTATATCGCCTAGATGCCGTATAACTTGGCGATAGTCATCTGAACGAATTCGATTATACAAATGCTTAACAAGCTTGTCGGTAATGGCTGGCTCACCAAGATGCTTGGCGATTTGCTTTAGTACCGAATCATCTCATCCAATCAAATATTATACTCCATATGTCGTCACTTTCATATTGAGGAAACCTACCTGGAAAAAAAATCTGAAGTCATTCTGACAACCGAATCTGGATCTAAAGACAGTGGCCGGAATCCAGAAACATTTTTCGCTGTTAGCGAAACAAGATTGACCAATCAGAAACCTGCATATTGGCAAACAGTGAAAAGCTGCAAAAATGAAGGCTTCTGAATGGTCAATCTCGTTTCGCTAACAGCGAAAAATCTATCTCTATCACAGCAATGGATTATATTCCAAATCTGGGTTCGATGCTGAAAAAAGTCACGTGGTACCGGTAATTTACCCAAAGAATTTCTAACTGATAAGGGAGGCTACTACGGATTTCCTCATGAACTATTTCACTCGCTGGCGAGGATTTGCATTACGTCTACGGAGCCTTCCCTTCTTTACACTAGAAGTTTTTGCCTTGACCACGTGATCATAACGTAGATGGCATATCCTCCATTGTCTCTACACATGGTAAAGCACTTCACTGTGCTCTGACATATGGAGGGACTTTTTGTCTCCAGCACAATAGGCACCTTCGTACACAGGCACTAGTGCTCTGATATATGAAGGTATTTTACTGATGCATTTTAAGCTTTCGACACCGATGCCGGGTGGTATCGATGTGGGGATTCCAGTTTGGCAGATGCGAGAACTTGTCCAGTTAAGGTTTCGCACTTTGGAAAGATCATTCACTTCGGAAAGTTACCACATCCAGCAAAACTTAGAGTCCGCATCGATACACTGTTGAGAAATCTGTAGCTTTTGGTACATAGTCGCTCCACCGCTTTTATAGTGGTTGGTTGATTTTTGACGGCCGATTATCTACACTAGGGATATAGGCCAGAGGGGGGAGTGCCCTCCGTGGGGGTCTTTCTAAGGGAACCTAACCCGTATTTACGCATGGAAATCCATGGCTCGAAGAAAACTCCGAGCGATTTGGCCGACATGCGCGATTGGGATCGAACCCAGCACCTCCCGTCTACCAGCTTCGAGAGCAGAACCTCTCAGCCACTGGTGGGGCCCGCTTTTATAGAAAGCAATTACTTGACGATATTAGAGAGAATTCTCATTTGTCAGAATAGAGATATTCTATAAAAACAGTGGAGTGACTATGGACCAAAAGTTGCAGATTTTTAACAATGTATCTAACGACATCGGAATTGGTTGCTGACAATCCATCTCTAAAGTGCCCTTACACATCAGAGCCCGACTAAGTTCTTCCATGAGTCAATGCACAGCAAAGTGACTGCATATGTCAGTGCACAGTACTTTCTTATGCGTAGTCAAAAGTACTCCCTTTCAGTAAAAACTAAAAAGAAAAATGCTAGCAAAAACCTCGCCATGCTTCACTAAATAAACTGCAGCTATCTAATATCCATAAAAGTAGTAATGGCATTGGAAATGAGTGGTGATGTTTGGATGTTTAGTCCGAATCTGGAAACCTGAACCTGACAGCCTTTATGTGAGAGTGGTATAACATTCTATGCTCAGATTGTGCTTTGACTGATGCTTTTGTCCAAACTATATCAATCCTGGAAATTTTCTATTGCAGAACTTGACGCTGGTTGCCTGAACGAGTTAAGGCATACGAATGAGAAAATTTAACAAGCTTATCGGTAATGGCAGGCTCACTACGATGGTTCGTGGGGAAAAAAAACGGATTTTTATGACTAAAAAAAATAAATGAAAATTGCTTCATGATGACGAAAAAAACCAAAATTAAAATCGCATTTCTCTAGATTCGTCTCAACCAATCAAATAACTCCGTATGACGCCACTTTGCTATCGAAGGATCCTACCTGAAAAAAATCTGAAATCATTCTGATATCTAATTCGATAACCGAATCTGAATCTAAAGACAGTTTCGCTATAGCGTCTAGAATATATATATTGTGTGGAAACCATCTCTTATTGTATCTCTTAAATGTGCAACGATGCTGCTGAAATATACAGATCGCAGCGACATCTGCAGGATATTTTCTACAACTGCAAGATATTGCTAGTCTATACAATGTAATACGAAAATCCCGCAGATGTTGCTGCAATCGACACTTGGAATTTTAGCAGCATCGTCGCCCATTTAAGGGATACAATTTTTTAGCGCTGTTTGAATAGCATATTTCCACACTAGGTATTCTAGACGCTGTAGTTTCGCTCATAGCAATGCACTCTACTGTGTATTGACAATTGAAGGCACTTTGTGACTTGAACACAGCTGGTACAATCATACTACAGCGTCTAGAATATATAGTGTGGAAATCTGCTATCCAAACAGCACAAAAAAGTTGTATCCCTTAAATGTGCAATGATGCTGAAATCCAGGGAGCCGATCGCAGCGAAATCTGCGATACATTTTCAAATTTCAAACATCGTATTATTACAGCGTCTAGACCAAATCGTCTTGGAGTTTTAGAAAATATCCAGCGCATGTCGCTGTGATCGACTCATTGGATTTCAGCATCGTTTGACATTTAAGGGATCCAATGTTTTAGGACTTTTATAAGTATTACTGGGATAGCTTATTTCCGCACTATATATTCTAGATGCTGCACTCATACTCAGGCACTTGTGCTGCAGCGTCTAGAATACATAGTGTGGAAATATGCTATACGAACAATGCTAAAAATTTGTATCCATTAAATGTGCGACGATACTGACGAAATCCAAAGAGATTGCAGCGACATCTGCGGGATTTTCGTATTGCATTGTATAGACTAGCAATATTCTTGCAGTTTTAGAAAATATCCTGCAGATGTCGCTGCAATCTTTATATTTCAACAGCATCGTTGCACATTTAAGGGATACAATATTTTAGCGCTTTTTTAAGTATCACTGGATAGCCGGGGCCCACCGTGGCTGAGTGGATAAGACACCACGTCGCTAATCGCTTGAGAGCGTAGGTAGGGGCGGGTTCGAATCCCGCCGGTACCGTTGCACACTCTTTGTGGAACCCCCAGGATGTAATTCTCTGGTGTTGTAAATTTCCTTGTGCTATCTCGTCCCTGTCTATCGACAATGACTTATAAGCGGGCCCTGGTGTCAAGCACACAAGTCTGATGTATGTGTTCAATAAAACACACAAACAAACAAACCGGATAGCCGATTTCCGCACTATATATTCTAGTCGCTATACTTGTGCTCTGATATATGAGGAAACTTGTTGATTTTAAACTTTTCGACACCTATTTCCAATATCATTTTGTATCTTCCGGTTTGGTGGATGACAGAACTTGGGCCGGGATCCAGATAGATTTTTCGCTCTTAGCGAAACGAGATTGCCCAATCAGAAGCCCGCATTCCTGCAAACAGCGAAAAGTTCGCAAAAATGTAGGTATCTGATTGGTCAATCTCACTTCGCTGACAGCGAAATATCTGTCTGTATCTCGGCCCTTGTCCAGCTAAGTTTCCGCACTTTGAAAAGATCTCGTATCTCTGTAAGAGTAACAGCATGAAAGATGAACGCTTATAATTAGGCGATTGCTTCAAAAAGGATTTCAATTTTGAAGTTTTTTTTTTTTATGTTATAATGTTATATTTTTTTAATGTTAATGTTGTAAAGTTATAATGTTATGTAAATAATGTTATAATGTCCAGATTTTGATGAAATTGCAATGGGACCAAATGGGTGACTTACAATTTATACAAGAAAAGAATTATCAAAATCGGTTCATATTTGCGGAAGTTATGTGTGAACAAGGCCAAAACATACATACAGGTCGAATTGATAACCTCCTTCTTTTTGAAGTCTGTTAAAAATCTGCGTAGATATTCCCGGTAGATCGGCATCCAATTTGAATACTTAAGCATGGCTTTTCTTCGTTAATATTAAAAAAACTGTTGCATACAAAAATATGAAAATCGGTGGTATTATAAAAAAAAGTTTGATAAATACGCTGACGTAGACAGTTTTCAAATCGAAGAATTATTTAAAGAGATATTTAATGCTAAAGTTGGACAAAATCGTTCCATTAAAAAGTTTTATTGAAGCAAAAACTAAACATGAGAATTTAATCATTTTTAGATCATTTTATACATTATAAGTTCCCGATGTGCAGATTGCATTTATTTTTTTTTATTTGACTCATTTTTTGAAGTTTTATTTCTATTTTAAATTCAAATTTCCAGCATTTCGAGAAATATTTTTTACATTTTTAGAAAATGTTATTAATTTAAACTGTTGCCAACTGTATAAACAGCGCAAACAATAATGTTTACTTCAAATTAAAAATTTATTTACACGTGGCTATTATAAACAGAAAAAACTTAAAAATTAGAATTGTATGATTACATGTTAAAAGCAGGAAAATTACGTTATAAGAGCCATATTTACCAGGGCTGCGGAGTCGGAGTCGGAGTCGTGGAGTCGGAGTCGGAGTCGAAGTGATTTTTCGGTGAAAAGAGTCGGAGTCGGAGTCGCTAAAAATATGCCGACTCCGACTCCGACTCCAAACTTTTTGCTGAACAGTTTGAAGTGAAACAAAAAATAAAACCAATTACGCTTAATTTTAAATTTATGAACGGAATTATTATTTTATTTTTTTTAACTCTATAGGGTAACTCCGGGAGTCGCCGCATACGGGATAGATGCCACACCCCTTGTATTTCTTGTAATTTTCGATAGATGGTCGTCAAACGCACAGTATAGGTGCGCAATGAGATTATTTTAACCAGTGTATAGCGTGAATCCCATTTCGATGTTTACTTGTATAGGTACAATCCTTAATTTGACGTAAGTGCATGATTTCAGTGTCCAAAATTTTAAACACGTTATGTTAAATACTTTTCATACACTAATTACTAAATGCAACATGATTTCGAAGTCAAAACTAAGTATAGCGTTTGTATAGAGTACTGTGCGTATGTTTACGCCATTCCCCTTAGCGATGACAGGTAACTGTGATGGCCGACATCTGCACCATGCAAAATGGGATACATGCCGCACTGCTGTTCCGGTATACATGCCGCAGTTTCTTTTGTACGGGATGATTAAGTGTTATTAACTTTTCCTTTTCTTTTCGCATAGACTAACCATGTTAGGCATGTTATTAAGTTTACTAAAACCGAAGGAGAAAAAGGGGAAAATTAAAAGTAAGAAGGGCAGGAAAAATGCATGTCAAGATGATAATAATGAAAAATTGGATTACGCGTAACGCAGACGTTCTTTGCAAACTACTCCAAAAAAGAGGAAGTGTAATTGGCTTCGTTGCATCGTGTGTTTAAATGTAGTTACATAAAGACTGTACTTTTTCGACATTTTTTCTGTAGATTGTAGTCGAAAAAACAGGTCCCTTAACCCATTCGGGACCATAGGTGCATATAAGCACTTTCATAAAGAGCTTACAAAATTTATTTATGGCACCAGTAAAAAAAAAGTAATATTTGCTTTGTTTAATTAGAGTATTTTCATGATTATTTAAGTAAAGGTAGCTTCTTTTAAAAAAGTGGTACCAACCGAATAAAATGTGTGTAAAAGCCACCGGTCCCGAAAGGGTTAACAAATAAATTATGTAAACACAATTTCACTTTTTTCTTTTCCCTTTCTAATACATTGATGTTATGTTGTGGAAATAACGATTAAAATTTAATGCAAAAATAATAAGTCGATAATTTTAATAGTGAAAGTAGGCAACAATTATTAATTTGAATCTATTAATACGTTTCATTGTACTCATTTAGTTATTACAACGTTAATTATAGCCCAGATATGAATATTTTTTTTAATATTTTTATTTATAATTTCGTTTTGTTCTTATTATAAGCGCGGCATAACTACCGCACAAGTGCGGCGTCTCAGCCTGAATGTATGGGTGACGCGCCGCAGTGTAATGTTTTAGAAAAAAATTGTTAAAAAATATTAATAATCTGTTTCGATTTTTTTTTGGTCGCACTACACACGTTGTATATTTAGCATTAAATAGCACAGCATGATTTTTTTTATTTTATGTCTACCATGGGAATTTATATACAAATTCAAAAAAATGTGCGGCATAAATCCCGGAATTACCCTACATTAATAAATATTTAGTTATTTTTCAGTTTATTGACATGCACATTACAGGCATATCTACTCTATTTATAGATATATAGATATATAACCCATATAATCCGACTGGCAGGATTTCCTACCAAGCATTATAGACAGTTTAGCGCTTAAAAAAAATTAAATTGTTCGGTTGGCACCAGTTTTTTGAAATAATAATTTTCCCCTTACTTGAAGAATAATGTATTAGATGAAAGGAATATTACTCTTAAAGTGCCGAATAATTATCCTCACATTATAAAAATGTAGTTATCTACATTTGAAGTTTGTAATGCCTGTATTTATAATTTACTGTTTATATACCAATTTCAGACATTAATTCATACTTTAAAGACAATTTTAGTCCCTGTAATATATACAGGTCTGTTTCCATAAAATATATTTGATGTAACATTAAAAAATTTATATTAGACGTCACATTTAGAAAAAACCAAAAGAATTTTTAATGCGGCGTTTAACATATATTTTTTAAATGTATTTTATGGAAACAGACCTGTATATATTACAGTGATTAAAATTGCCTTTAAAGTTTGAATTAATGTCTGAAATTGGTATATAAACTGTAAATTATAAATACAGGCATTACAATCTCAAATGTAGATAACTACATTTTTATAATATGAGGATAATTACTCGGCACTTTAAGAGTAATATTCCTTTCATCTAATATATCATTCTTCAAGTAAGGGGGAAATTATTATTTCAAAAAACTAGTACCAACCGAACATTTTTTTTTTTTTAAGCGCTAAACTGTCTATAATGCTTGGCAGGAAATCCTGCCAGTCGGATTACATGGGTTATATATCTATAAATAGGGTAGATGTGCCAGTAATGGACATATTTAAGGAATTTCTCTAAAAATTGTTTTTTAAGTAATAGTTATGTGTATTACATTCTAGTTTTTTCAATATTACATTAATTTATCAATGACATTTAACTATTCCCATAGTCTCATTTCCCAATATGAATTAAAATTTAACTGCCAATATGAAGCTAAATTGTAAATTTAGCAGAAATATATCAAAACCCCTAAAATGCTAGTAATGGACACCCTTTGTTCCAGTAATGGACACCCTCTATTCCAGTAATGGACAACCCATAAAAAGTCATAAATATAATTGTTTTTATTACTGTATTTAGAACTAATTGCACGAAATTTTCGGCCGAAAATAGAAATATTACCGAAATTCGGTTTCTGTTTTGATTTCGGTCGATCCTTAATCTTAATTACTATTTAATTTTGAACACTTTTTCAATTTGCATTATCTACATATCTCCAAAAGGTAAAAAATTAAAGCGCATTTCAATCTTTTTGAGAAACCCTGTGTGTATGCCGGAGTCGGAGTCGGAGTCGATTGTTTCAGAAATCCAGGAGTCGGAGTCGGAGTCGGAGTCGGTCATTTTTCCTACCGACTCCGCAGCCCTGATATTTACACTTGAATTTTAAAAGAGAAACAAAATGTTAAAATAAAAAAAAATCATTATTATGCGTTAAAATTTGTAAATAGAGGAAATTACGTCATATTTAAAATGGCCAAAAAATATGGCAAAACAATTTAAATTGAAAAATATATTTGCGCGAGACATTTATTTGATATTTTCAGATAATCTTTTCAACTATTATCGTGAATTTGAAGACAGTGCAAATAATATTTCCTTCTAACAACAAAAGTATTTTCACGAGAATATTAATAAGAGAAATAAAACTTTGGTGTAAATTACGTCAGATTTAAAACGATAGATTTAAAATGAATTATTTAAAAGAACTATCTTATAGCGCTGTTAAAAAATACCGGGAGACAATGACACTGTTTACTTAATTCATTTTACATTAGCTTATTTTACAATATGTAACTAATTTTTTAATTAAATACGAAAACAGCCATTGTATCTCTTAACAGCAGCAGATTTTGGTCTTAAAAATCCCCAATCCAAGGAAAATCGTGTACAGAGAGATCGCTACTGTTTTTTTTTTTTTTTTTTTTTTTTTTTTTTTTTTTTTTTTTTAAATTTTAATTCAATATTTTTAAAGCCGATCAAATTAGCGTGCTTTTTGGATTTTGGTGTGCCTGAACGGGGGTTGGCGAGCGTAGCTCGTAGGGGGCAGAACCCCCTAGTCATTTAAAAAATAAAATTCAAAACTCTATATCAATACATTATTTTTCATATAAAAATGTTTTTTAGTAGGATTATTTGGGTAATTTAAAAAAATATATATACTAAATGTAAAAAGTCTATCAGTTTTAAATTTACAAAATGTTTTCATCTATAATTTAGGGAGCTTGGATAGGAAACAACAAGAAATTCATCAATTACATACATAAACTATGAGTACTGCAACATGTATACTTTTTATGTGCTTGTATCACGGATAAATCTATTAAAAATTAAATTATTTTTCTTTATCAGTTTGTGACATGTATGTAATTACTCGAAAATTTACAAAACAATTATATGATGGACTATAAAACCCTAGCAAACTGATGCTACTCATTTTGCATCTTTAACATAAATAATGTATAAGATAAAAATAAATTAATACTTCCGAGTGTAATGTTATATCTGAAAGTCAGATTGAAGTACTGACTTCTAAACACACACAAAATATCAATTTGTATGTCAAGGTAAAATATAATTCATATGTCAAGTTAACGACTTACCAAAAGTTTTAGTATAGGTTAGGAGGTTACTTTGCCATGTTTTCCATGCTAAACTCTTATGCTCTTTCCTAACAAGGAATATCAAAGGAAAAGATGAATATAGATCATATACACTGGTGATTCGATATTGCACAGAATGAAGCTTTAATTGATTGCAAACTTTCTGAAAAATAGTATGATGCAGAAATAGAAAGCATAATGTTTGGATCATATGAAGTTAATTTAGAGGAATTGTTAAATGTATAAAGGGGCAGATAATTCTTAATAGCCACTTGTTTAGTCAGCACACCTGTGGGCTGTGGTCACCGCTGATATAAGGTTATTCTTGCTACATATATATCAAGTTATGCAGAGTTTTTTTTTTCCATTTGTGTATTTTAATAATTTTATTCATTAATTTTGCAGCATCGAGGGGGCTGTCAAAGGAGATGTTTGCTGTCGAAGTTACTGGAATAAATAATGAAAGTAGTACTCACAGAATACTTGTAAAATGCCATAGAAGAGTCAAACAGAGAAACTTGAGTTTGTAGACTTTTATCTTTATTTTCTATAAAAACAACTTATTAAAACTTTATATATACTGAGCTACTAAGGGGAATTTGCAGAAATAAAATAAAAAGAAGAAAATATAAACTAGATAAGTAATTAAATTGAATAAAATGAATAGGAAAAAATAGAAAAATAACAATATTTATAGGTTAATAATTCAACTAGTTTTGGAACAAAGATAGGATCTTGTATGCCTGTACTATAATCTCGTATGCTTATATTATAATCTCATATGTTTATACTATAATAAATTAAATTAAATTTTAAAGAATTGGGAAAAGTGTCTTTGTTATGATAAGTTGATAAATGGGGAATATGTGAGCAGCTATGATTATACAGTCCGACCTCTATTTTGCTAACTTTTCCTTGGAACCAAGAACATTTTGCGAATTTCTTCGTAAAATATCCTCCAAATAGTGAAGTGCATTCTCTATTTAACGAACTTTTTCTTGTGATCTAAAATTTTTTTTTCTTCCCAATTGCTCAAAATATTTCTGGACATTTCAAACTTATTCTTTGTTTAAACACATTTTATGATGTTCAATGATGGCCTTGAACTGGATAAACCAGGCGCTTTCTTTGTCAGCAGTGATAATTCGGTAAGTACGGAAGACGAAGACGATAATTCCTTAGAGTAACTTAAAAAAAATGTGGAACTATATGAGAAAAAAAGAAGAAATTAACCATGATGTGCTGATTGATGATTGTATTTCACGTAATTCTGAAATTGAGAACTCGGAAACACTATCCAAATTGGATATTTTCAACAGTGTGAAAAATAAAAACAATACAGCAATGAATTGCGATGAAGACGAATATGATGATGATGGAAATGATCATGATGCAGGAATTAACAAAACTTCGTATGATGAAATGCTAAAATCATGTGAAAGAATCCGACGCAGATTATAGTTAGAAGAAAATACGTATGAAGGGGTTTTTGGTGCATTGCAAAGATGCAAGACGTATTATGAGAGCAAGCACTTTTTAAAAGAAAAAAAACTCAGGCAAATTAACAGAGTTTTTCAGAAATTAAATTTAAGGACGCATATGTTAATGTATGGTTAAAATTATTTGTTATAATAATAATAAATACGATAATGTCATTAAAACTTGTTAATTTTAATGTAAAACTATTTACTTTAAACAGATAATACAGTGTATTCCCGGACAACGTTTTGTTTTCCTTGCAGATTTCAAAGATTTAAACACATAGAAAAAATGAATTGATGATGGATATTGGTGCGTAAAATAAATAAAACAAATAGATATAATTTATTTAAAAAAATGTGATTAATTACTTTTAGTAAAATATTTAGTGTTTGTGAATTTAAAATCTGTTTTATGTAGTTTAAAGTATTTTAAAAGGTGAATCTCTGTTTAACGAATTTTCCATATAACGAACTTTTTTATGGGATTTAGCGACTTCGTTCAATAGAGGTTCGACTGTATATCTTTAGAGAGATTTAATAAAATGTTGCTTCATTATCTGAAATTGTCTGCATACATTTATATGTTACCTTCCAGTTCACAGTCACAAATTTCTGGTCGCAAATGGCGGCCTGATGACCGAAAGTTTTGCACCCTGATTTAGAGTAACCTGAAAAATAATATTAGCTTGTTTAAATTTCTAATATTTATAAAAACATGTTCTAAAATTAAGTTGTTTATTGTGAATTATTCTGTACTATATACCCCTATACTGTCCCATTCATCCCCAGAATATAGATGGATGGAACATGTTTATATTTTCTAAATTATTACAGTTGGAAAAATAACAGTGCTTTTAAAATTTTCGTGAGTCTATTCTTTATTTGAACAACTAAAGTATGCATCTCTAGACTTATTACTTTTCGAACAAGACAATAAAAATAAAAAATATCCCATTCCTACTACTCTCCCTTATAATATCTATGAATTATGCACCAGCATTGAAGAGCATTAAAATTGTATTTGCTGCAAAACAGAAAATAAATTTAACGAATGTTACATTTAATAAATTGAATTTTTACCTTCAATAATTGTATGCAAATAAATGAATTGTTTTTTCACATAAACTTTATGTAGTTTTATAATTGTAAAGATCATTTTATCTTTAAAAGTCTGTTTAAAAAAAAATAAAGCAACAGAGGTTACAAAGAAAAAATATGCTTTCCTCAGAATCTGAAAATATTGTTTGAAAATGACACCAGATTTATTTTTTTGTAAGTGTTTTTCACAATGAGGTTTAGTAGTGATTTCTGTTAGTTCTTGTATGTTCAACTAAATGGAAATGCAATAAAAAAGATCACCTTTTTATCGGGGTTATATACATTATTTCTATGTAATTGAAAAATTAAATATTTTAAATTAAAAAAAAAACATGTCGCTTTACAATTCATAAGGTTGAGGGCCTACAGCCACTCCTTTCTTGATCCTGCACCATGAGACGCTATTCAGCATATTCCCTGGTTATGTGGTCAGCCTAACATAAGACCCTCAGTCCCTTTCAACGCCCGAGGATTTTCCTGTATTTTTATAAGAATACTTGTAAATTCGAGGATATAAATATTTATCAGTCGCTGTTTGATGCTATAATATGTTTAATATCACTTCTTTCTATATATATGGTTCAACATAAAATTATGTTTAAAATATTTTTGTCTACAACCATTTTAACATGATTTTTAGAAAAGGAAAAATCGGAGCCAGCCGATTAAAGGGTTAGTTCCCAAGCCAGCTTGGTACTCATTTTATTGACCCTGTAAGGATGAAAGATTGAGTGAACCTTGCTCTCCCAGCAGTCGACCTGTAGGGTGGCAGACAAACACACTGACCACTACGTTACTTGGCTTCATTTTAAAAAATTTGAACAGATTTTTTCATCAAATACAAAATTTGCTTAAATTTAAACAGATGGGGATTGTGTTACTAATGATGTTTAGAAATACATTTTCTTTGAAACTGCATCTAGAGTCATTTGAACAACTTAGTTTGATATTTTAGAAAGGGAGAAGTAGGAATTTCGGGGAGGGGGGAATGGAGCGAAAGTTTGTTTTAACTAGGAACTTATTCTTTTTTCCAAGAGATGGTATTAACAAATGATTTATACTCATGCAAAAAATTGTAAATATATGTATATACAAAGTTGTGAACACGGAAAGCTTCTGTGGAATTAGTTTCATCATGTATGTATTTTTTTTATTAATGAAATCTTGTAATTAGGGACTAATTGGGGGAATGCCCAAATTTACAGAATTTTATTCCAAGGACTTTCACTGGTGGCTGCCTCCCATCCAACAAGGGAGCATTCAAATGCAAAATTTTAAACTGTTTGTTTATTTAGTATCTCATGTGCTGTTATAGTATCAGCAGCAATTTTTGGAAAAACAACTAAGTTAAAGAAACAATGGAGCTATTAAACTAAGACAAAGGAACTGAGAAATGAAATTATGGAAATCATATAATAAAAATATTACAGTTTTATGAATTGTTGATGTAAACTCTTTCAGTGGTACTTTGCCTGTTTGCCATTTATTGATACTTATAGTTAATTTAAGCCTGTTAAACTAAATTAGTGATAAAAAATAAGTTTCAATTTTTCTGTATTTCCTGAACAGTCCTACTCCATACAAATGCTGATAGGGAAATCCCCCTCTTAGAAGAAAATGAATTTGAAGCCCTGTAAATAATGAATTTCTTTAACCTTTAAGAACAGGCATGGTGCATAGTTTTATGAAAATCAGCTGTAAATTTGAAAATAATCATGTGCGTGTGATACCTGCATCTTATTTTAGCCCCTTTCCAGAAAACCTACAACAGGGATAGCGAACCTTATTGAGTATGCATGCCAAAAATTTCAAAATTATTATGTACCGACATTCTAATGTGCCAGAAACATTTTAACGTCGATAAAATCCATACTTAATGTTTATAGAATTTTTACTTAAATATTTTTACTAAATTCGATTCCTAACTTATTTATTACTAGCAGATCCACCCGGCGTTACCCGGGCCCGTGTTGAATGAACCTCAAATTTGTATGATTTTGTACCTTTAATTCCTTTTATCTGAATTTATATTTTTAAATATAAAAAATTGCAAGAAAAATATTAAATTGAAGATACGTGCTATTTTGCGTAAGTAAGCGTTTTGGGAGTGTATGTGTACCGAAAGCGAGCGGAACTGCGACAAAACACTCAAGTTTTTACTGATTTCGTGGATATTTTCAGACATTTTATTTTGTAAAAAATATTTCTACTTGTCCGAACGTTTCAAAATTTTTATAGGAGTTGTAAATCCGGTCTATTTAGATGCTTCGATAAACATTGTGTTAAAATAAGGACATTAACTAAAATAAGAAATTAAGAAATTTGCTTAAATTACTATTCGAAAATTGTGGGTAGTTCAACCTTCCATCGACAGAGAGCGCAATATGTTCTATACAAATATTACTATACGAAACCGTGGTCAAAGGGCTGTTATAACTTACGTGAAAATTTCAAGTCAATCATTTAGTTCGTTTTCCAAATTTTAACAAATTCACGTTCATTCTGTATTGAAAAAATCGTATCTTTTTGTTTTTAAAAGTCGATTTTTTTATACTTCGAACAAAAAGTTCTGAATCAATTTTTTTTATTTACATACTCTTAATTAGTGTACAAATATAGGCTAAGATGCTAAAGTTTAAAATCTGTAAATACTGTATTTTTAAAATTTTGATTTAAATTGAACTCTTATTAAAATTTTACCCAATGGTTTTTATCTACTCTCCAAAATAAAAGTAGATGTTTTTCAAAGCAGACATAATGTCTGCAACTTTTAATAAGTAGCATATATCACACGACTCCCTCAAAAAACGGCACATAAAAAGTCAGAAACGCTAATTTTTTTAAAAGAAATCTAGAGCCCCTTCCCGGAATTTCACGCACCATTCTTTTTTACACTTTATCTTTTGTGTTATAAACGCTCTTAAAGTTTCAAACAGATCGCCTTGTTAGATTTCCTAATTTTAACAAAATCGCGTTATGTTAGTTCCACATTCCACCACGAGGGAGTGCACTCTATTCTTAACAAAAGCTCCTTTACACAACCTATCAGTAGATATGCTACTCGAGGAGGTGGCGGTCTTCAGCAAGAATTTAAGATATTTGTTGAAATTACTATTCGGAAATAGTGCAACTTAACTTTTGTCACATTTATATGTACTAAGTAGCATGTATCTGAGGACTCCGTCAAAAAACCGCACCTGAAACGGTATGAAACGCAAAGGTAAAAAAAAAAGAAATATTTTGCCCCTCCCCCTCTCCCTACCTGCCCGAAATTCCACGCGCCATTTTTTATAAACTTTTTCTTATGTGTTATAAACTATCTTAAAGTTTCAAGCAGATTGTTTTGTCAGATTTCCTACTTTAAATGAAATCGCGGTCTCTTAATTCCACTTTCCACCACCAGGGAGCGCACTGTATTTAAAAAAAACTGTATCTGAAAGTAACTCCGTTAAACAACCTATCAGTAGATATGTTACTCGAGGGGATGCCGGTCTTAAGCAAGATATTAAGATATTTTTGAAATTACTATCCGGAAATAGTGGTAACAAACTTTTGACATTTTTATATTTAATAAGACACATTTATCTCAGGACTCCGTCAAAAAACCGCACCTGAAACGGTAAGAAATGCAAAGGTTAAAAAAAAATCTATCGCCGCCCCCCCTCTCCCCACCTGCCCGAAATTTCACGCGCCATTCTTATATAAACTTTTTCTAATGTGTTATAAACTATCTTGAAGTTTCAAACAGATCGCCTTGTTAGATTCCCTACTTTAAATGAAATCGCGGTCTGTTAGTTCTACATTCCACCACCAGGGAGCGCACTCTATTCTTAGCAAAAGCGTATATGAACGAAACCTCTTCATGCAACCTACCCGTAGATACATGGATGGGAAGGTGGGATTCTTAGCCAGGAATTTAAAATATTTGCTTTGCTTCACCGTTATAGCAGGCATTCTGTACATGCTCCGTAAAATATGTTAATTCCACTTTCCGCCTCCAGGGGGCATCTCTGTTCCTAACAAACCTACATCCCAACGAAACTCCGTTATTAAACCGATTTGTAGATATATTAGTCAAGGCGGTAGAGGAATGATATAAAAATTTAAGAAATTTGTGGAAAATTACTATTCGGAAATAACCACTACTCATAAATTAAGGGGCAAAAAGTTCTGTACGAACATCCGACATGGGTTCCCGCTGCCTGCGGCACTGTATAGCAGGCGGGCGATAAATTCGGAACATTTTTCTGCATTTAAAACATAAAGAGCAATTAAAAAATGCGTTAAAAATGTCTTAAAAAAAACACTTCTAAAAAAAAAATCATTATCAATATAAAAAATGAGAATTTAAATTCTATTACAACTGTTGCTACTCGCTACAGCAGCAAAAAGCATTAGAATGCAAGGACTTGTTGTTGCCAATTTCTAATTTCTAGTGGTAAAAGAGCCAGTAAGGAGTATTCTAATCTTTTATTTAACGTTTAAAAAACCCATTTCTTGCTATCTAAATAGATCAGCATCAAACAGGCACCTCCAATTTTCCGTAAACCAACCAATATCGCTGATTTTTTAACAGATATTATCGCTTAACCAATCAAAGTAGAGAAAAAACAGAAAAGGGTGTGGCAATCAAAAAGCCTGCCAGGTTGTCAAGCTGGTTGCTAGGTTGTGACGTCATTTGAAACTAATCCATTCTCTTAAAGTTAATTATTATTAAATATGTTTTCAAAGCACGTGTTTCACCTTCATGCTTAAATTTAATGTTTAGTTGAAAAAACAGCCACTCTTGAAATATTAAGCACTCAAATTTGTTTATTTATTTGTATCCCGGTTTACTTAATTATTTCTGTGAAAGCTTTATACAACCAACCACCCGAAAGCAAGCGGAAAGAAAGAAACGTATTTTTGATGAGCGATGCTTTATGAACCAACCAACCGAAAGCAATCTGAGAGAAAAAAGGCGTACTTTTGATGAGAGTGATGTCCGAATATTAATTAATTACTCTGTTAATAATTAGAATATTAAAATTCTGAGAGCCAGGTATATAAGGAGAGACTTTTTGCTATTCTCAGAAAAATGCAGTAGATTTTTCTAGCCATCGCACACAGACAGACAGAACGATGTTGGTTGTCTAAGACAGAAACACACACAGAGCGATTTGTTCTTTTATTAGTATAGATGCTGTATTTACTCAACAATATAGCCATGTCGCATCGAATTTCGTATTAATAATCTATAAATGAGTTTTCTTTTATTGTATACTTCCAAATCAGATCATTTTTAGTTCTTCCGGTAGAAGCAGGTTCAATAGATACATAATTACGATATTTATGCAGACAATTAAAATTTAGTTTTCAAAATTAAAACCCAATTATAATAAAACCTAATCTAAAGTAGAAAGCGTGTTAATTAGGTATATTAATATGCAAACTATCTCTTAATATTCAATTTTCAATAATAAAACCTTTGAAATTTGATAAAGAAGCTAAATAATTTGTAAAACTCTATGTTGAAAGGTCTGGCGAGAAAATGACGCTACAGGGCTCTTTCTTTGAAATTTATCAGATATGAATATTATCAGATCATTCAAAAATAACGGATTATTTTAAAGTAAGTTATATACCTCTAACACAAAACTGCACTTTTTGTAAATATATATATATATATATATATAATGGATTGTTCTCTATAAACTGAATATAATCTATAACATTTTTCGCGTACCAGAGAACTTTTCTTACGTGCCAAGTTCGGCACGCATGCCATAGGTTCGCCATCCCTGACCTACAATGTTAAAACATTATTTAAATTGAAAATTTCAAATATTTTTCACTATGTTTTATTATTACTTAAAAGCCAGCACTAGTGCATAAATGTCAAGAGATTATTCGAATTCAAATTAGTTTTTGAATTTTATACTTACTGCTTTCAGGCTACTGCTTGACTCTACATTAATCACTAATATAATTTAATGATTATGATTTAAAATTGTGTTAGCATACAAAAAAAGTTCCTGAAGCTCATTTGCTACCACAAATCATCCATATTCTTAAAGTTTAATACGTAAACTAGTGCACTAGATTAATATTAACACAATTATTCTAATTGGTAAACAAATCGTATTAGATGTAAATT
This sequence comes from Maratus speciosus, assembly GCA_963932465.1. Taxonomy (NCBI): domain Eukaryota; kingdom Metazoa; phylum Arthropoda; class Arachnida; order Araneae; family Salticidae; genus Maratus; species Maratus speciosus. Next base: position 47,897,751 of record OZ010797.1, on the reverse strand, counting down.
TCCAACTGGGCGAAAAATGTCCGTACCAGGATTCGAACCCGGGACCTCCTGGCTGAAGCCGCCAGTGCTCTGCCATCTGAGCTATCCCAGACGATTCTGGTCGAACTTTTTCACCCAGCTAACCTTGATGATTACAGCACCTGGTCTGAAACCTGATTCAGCTCAACAGAATAAATCTCAGGTAATGGAGCTCCAGAAATCGCTGGATACGAATTTACACTAGATTAATATTAACACAATTATTCTAATTGGTAAACAAATCATATTAGATGTAAATTTCCAACTGGGCGAAAAATGTCCGGACCAGGATTTGAACCCGGGACCTCCTGCCTGAAGCCGCCAGTGCTCTGCCATCTGAGCTGTCCCGGACGATTCTGATCAAACTTTTTCACCCAGCTAACCTTGATGATTACAGCATCTGGTCTGAAACCTGGTTCAGCTCAACAGAATAAATCTCAGGTAATGGAGCTCCAGAAATCGCTGGATACGAAATTACACTAGATTAATATTAACACAATTCACAATTATTCTAATTGGTAAACAAATCATATTAGATGTAAATTTCCAACTGGGCGAAAAATGTCCGGACCAGGATTCGAACCCGGGACCTCCTGGCTGAAGCCGCCAGTGCTCTGCCATCTGAGCTATCCCGGATGATTCTGGTCGAACTTTTTCACCCAGCTAACCTTGATGATTACCGCATCTGGTCTAAAACCTGCTTCAGCTCAACAGAATAAATCTCAGGTAAGGGTTTCAGACCAGATGCTGTAATCATCAAGGTTAGCTGGGTGAAAAAGTTTGACCAGAATCATCTGGGATAGCTCAGATGGCAGAGCACTGGTGGCTTCAGCCAGGAGGTCCCAGGTTCGATTCCTGGTCCGGATATTTTTCGCCCAGTTGGAAATTTACATCTAATATGATTTGTTTACCAATTAGAATAATTGTGTTAATATTAATCTAGTGTAATTTCGTATCCAGCGATTTCTGGAGCTTCATTACCTGAGATTTATTCTGTTGAGCTGAACCAGGTTTCAGACCAGATGCTGTAATCATCAAGGTTAGCTGGGTGAAAAAGTTCGACCAGAATCGTCCGGGATAGCTCAGATGGCAGAGCACTGGCAGCTTCAGCCAGGAGGTCCCGGGTTCGAATCCTGGACGGGACATATTTCACGCAGTTGGAAATTTACATCTAATACGTAAACTAGTGGTTTCTACAAATATTTCTCATTTTTATTTTGTGGCTTTTTAAATAGAAATCATTTTAATTGATTATTAATATGTATTTAAATTTCCAGATATAAAAGATATCAATAAATTATTTTCAACATTTCAGATTTAAAGGTGGAGAACTGGCATAGTTTTTGTTTTTAAAATATTTAAAGTATTTTCTTGAACAATTTCAACAAAGTAGAATTTTATGCAGATATTTTATCTTCTAAGTTGCATGAACATAAATATTTTACCCAAAAAAATGTTAGCAACACAGATTCACTCTCAAGAAACAGAAAAAAAAATTTTATTCTGAAATATGTTCCAAAGGATTTTCGGAAAGTAGTAATCTAAAAAAACACTTACATGTCCATACAAAGGAAAAACTTTTAGTTTGTGAAATATGTTCCAAAGCATTTTCACAAATTAGTGATCTGAAAAAACATTTACCTGTCCATACTAAGGTAAAACCTTTTGCTTGTGAAATATGTTTCAAAGGATTTTCACAAAGTACTAATCTGAAAAAACACTTGCGTGTCCATACAAAGGAAAAACCTTTTGTTTGTGAAATATGTTCCAAAGGATTTTCACGAAGTGGTCAGCTAAAGGAACACTTACGCACCCATACAAATGAAAAACCATATGTTTGTGAAGTATGTTCCAAAGGATATTCACAAAGTGGTCATTTAATGGAACACTTACGCACCCATACAAATGAAAGGCCGTATGTTTGTGAAGTATGTTCCAAAGGATTTTCACGAAGTAGTTATCTAAAAAAACCCTTGCCTGTCCATACAAAGGTAAAACCTTTTGTTTGTGAAATATGCTCTAAAGGCTTTTCACTAAGTGGTGATCTAAAAAAACACTTGTATGTCCATACAAAGGAAAAACCTTTAGTTTGTGAAATATGTTCCAAAGGATTTTCACAAAGTAGTACTCTGAAAAAACATTTGCGTGTCCATACAAAGGAAAAACCTTTTGTTTGTGAAACATGTTTCAAAGGATTTTCAGAAAGTGGTATACTGAAAAGACACTTGCGCACACATACAAAAGAAAAACCTTTTGTTTGTGAAATATGTTCCAAAGCATTTTCACAAAGTGGTAATCTGAAAAATCACTTGCATATCCAGACAAAGGAAAAAACTTTTATTTGTGAAATATGTTCGAAACGATTTTCAGAAAGTGGTACACTGAAAAGACACTTGCGCACACATACAAAAGAAAAACCTTTTGTTTGTGAAATATGTTCCAAAACATTTTCACAAAGTGGTAATCTGAAAAATCACTTGCATATCCATACAAAGGAAAAACCTTTTATTTGTGAAATATGTTCGAAACGATTTTCAGAAAGTGGTGCACTAAAAAGACACTTACGCATCCATACAAATGAAAAACCTTTCGTTTGTGAATTATGTTCAAAACGATTTTCAGTGATGAACAATCTAAAAAAACATTTGCATGCCCATGAAAAGGGAAAGCCCATTTGTGAAATATAATGGAAGGGTATTCACAAAGAAGTTAATCTAAAAAGCACTTGCATATTCACAAAAGAATTCTCCAGTTTGTGAACTATAAATGTCTGTCTATATTTGAAATTTTTACTCTAATGCTATGATATATTCACAATTTCATGTATGCATGTTAAATTGAGTTTATTCAATGAAAGTTCATTTGTGCTATACTATAATAAATTGGTGTATAAGTTTTCAATTTTAAGTGTAAAGGATTCAATATTAGATGTTTAAAAAAAAATCATATCTAAAAATTTAGGTCTTGCTTTTTCAATTTGTATTAAAACGTAATAAATTTGAAAAAAAACTTATAATGAAGATTTTTTAAATACGAATAAAATCCATGTGTGTTTGCCTGTTTTTTTGTATGATTTTTTTAAAGTGCATGAATAACATCTGTAAAGGTGGTAGATACAACAAATTTTTATCAAACTAACATGTATTGTTATATAAAGTTAATTTTTATATTTATGTAATTTTTTATGAACTCAAAAATGATTCACAAAATGTAATAGATAAAGAAATTACTGAGGAAATTCTTGAAAGCCTATCTTATTTTTTAAATAAGTAGATATTATGATAGTTTTTGCCATTAAATAAGAATGAGATCAATTTTGAACACAATTCCTTATATTATAGTTACATAAAGTCACAAAAAGAAAGCCTTTCTTGCATAAATTGTTTAAGGGGTCTCAGGACTCTTAAAGCTTCAAAAATTTCAAAATTTTTATTATTTTTTTAGATATTAAACTCCTTTCTTTTCTGAACATTTTGTTGTAATTGTTTCATTGAAACTCCCATTAGAACAGAAGTTATGGCTTGTAGAATTACACCCGCACAATAGCTAAAGCGGCGTTTCCGAAACTTTGAAATAATTTTTCTCCAGATGATGTTTTTGGACATGACGCGCAGGATATCTCAAAAACTTCTGAATATTTTTTCATGAAATTTTCAAAATATATGTTTCATGTTAGTCTGCATAAACGGAACCTAAAATTTTATTTTTATTGTTCAAAAAAATATTTTTTAGGTGATTATACTGTTGAAATTTTCAAAATTTTGTATTAGCTATATACAAATTTGTAATAAAAATATAAAAATGTTGTAAATACAAGTTTATTTCGGTTCAGGGTAATTATTACAATATGAACTATAATTAAGCACAAAAAATATCATTCTAGTTGCAAAATTTGTGTTGTAATCCTGTGCGTAAGCTGTTGTACCAATTTTCTTCTCGACAAATGTCTGACAGTTTGGAGGCCCCTGTTAATATTAATTCTGCATTTTGCAACTTTTTAAATACATGAAATGAAAGAACATATTCATATATCTTTCATCCCAATAAAACTTGTGTTTTTAAATCTCATACATTTTAAGATATTAAATGTTGAAAATGGTCTTTATTTTTCATTTTTTCCAATTTTAAGAGCCCTGAGACCCCAAGAGTGAGCAAACTAATTTGAATTACCATTTTATATGACTATATTTTACATTAAAAAAAACGTAGACTTACTCAATTTCAGTCAGATTGGGAGCAGAAGTTGAGCAGATCTTCTGGCTACTTTTTTGTTTTTGTTTTCAGCAGTAATTTCAATGTAATAATACACTGAGAATTATAATGAATGCTTAGAATAAAGTAAAATAAAATAATTATGTAAACTATTAAAAATTAAGAAATTTTTAAAACTGATTAACATATTAAAAATAAAGAACAAGTAGTGAATTATAATACAATTCTAAATATTATGCACAATAAGGCTGAAATACGTTTTTTCTCTCTTTTCCATTCTTAAAGGTACACTAATAATTTACATTCGAATCGTAAATTAAAAAAAAATTCCTATGTGTTTAGTCAGATTTAATAATAAACAAAGCTTGATCAATTAAAATAAAAAGAAGATTGCAATCATCATTGATATCAGCCCCATCTTAATATTTTTTTGGAAATAATTTTATACTTCCTTCATGAGAAAGCTTGAGATCTGTAATATTACTCAGAATTACATATTAAAATGCTTACAAAATAATGTAAAAGTACAAATGATTAAATATTAAAATACGAAAAAGCAAACTATTTGGTTACAATTACACATGGAGTATTGTGCAGAATCTATGATTTGCAGTGTTTTTGTTCTAGATAAGCTAATTTACATCAGAATCGTGAGTGAGGAAAATTTAATTTGTAGTTGGCAAGCTATACTAGCCAAAAATGCTTAATTTTTAATTAAAAAAAATTGTAAAAAGAAGTGATTGTCGCTAATATAGCGTCATTTTGAAATTTCTTCCTGTAGCTAACTGTGGTAATCGCTTTACATTTGCAATGATGAGAAGATTTTAGGTGGTCGTGGATTTAAGGGAATCTGCAGTATTTCTTAGCTTAGAGAAATCGAATTTTTATGGAAGTTTTTTATGGTTAAAATCATTGAAAGTAATGATGCCAAAAATGTAAAATTTAATTTTTCAAGTTATGTTGCAAACTGACAAAATATAAATATCTCCAAAAGTCTAATATATGATTTAAAAATATTTTAGTCATTTCACTTAGTTTTGTTTCTTTTTTTCACGTAGTATGGTATTCGATTATTTTCCATATAGTTTTAATGGAGGCCATTTTCCTTTTGAATAGACATTTAAATATACTATAGTATATTTTATATATAATTTATTTATAATATATTATTTATTATTTATTTTTATTTAAATTTATTATTATTATTTATTATTATATATTATTTATTTATAATATAGTATATATTATACTATAGTATACGATCCCCTGTAGGGGATCGTACTCGGGCTTCCCGGGTACGATACGGCACATAAGAAAATATACGTGAAAACATTTTTTTAAACTGAAAACTAATAAGTTTTTTAGTGCAATATATTTTTCAGATTGCCCCCTAACAAAATAACCTAATATAAAAGCATTTTTAATATGAAAAGTATGAATCAAACATCATACTATCAAATAAAATTTTGAAATTTATCAAAAGCCATATTACGTATTAGCCGCATGCTAAGAGTTATTAGTCCAAGATTACGGCAAGAATACTAGTTACGGCATCCATTTATATTATGATAATTTCACAGCTTTAAGGGCGTGGTTCAATTACATGTCAGTTAAATTTGTGTTTTATTTGTATTATTTCATTTATTTATTCATAGAAGAAGTTTTAATTTTTTATGGAATATTAGCCGTAAGAAAATGATGAACTCTTTATGTTGTTTTAAGGCCAAACGGATTAACCTTTCGTAATCCAGCTCCGCGTGAGAGAGAATAAAAAAAAAATATTTAATGCTTGAAAATAGTTTTTAAAACTATAGGCAATCAGTAAACTTAGGTGCACTTTGCACACAAATTCAATTTGAAATTTTTTCCCCTATTTTACTATCTAAAATTTTAAATTTTTCGATTACAAATATGATAAATTTGTGGGTTTTTTTAAATATTATTCTTTCAATTGTTTAAAAAGGAGATATTAATTTCGTTATGAAAAATTAGTCTGAAATAAATGCTGAACAATTTTTCTTGCTTTATGTGCAAAATGCTTATTATTATTATGTGACGTGATAAGATAAATTACAAAAAATCATGTTTGAAAATTATTTTTAAAAACATAATAAATCAGTCAATTAAGGTAAATTTTTAAACAAATTATATTTGAAAGTATAATTTTCCCCTATATGTTCTAAAAATTTTAAATATACGATCGTCTGAAGATTAAAAAATTGTAGTACCGAAACTTCCAAAAACGAATTTTGATCGTGAAGTGTTGCCATTCGCAAAATGATGTCAGCGTTACGCACAGATACGCTTGTCCGATATAATATAGATAGATTCGTAATCAGTAAAATATAATAAATATCATTTATTGTGATGAAGTTATGAATCAAGGCTCTTATGCTTGGTATTCCAGTAGGTTCCAGTTTGACAGGATTATAGAATTTTTTCTTCATGAAATCTAAACCCGTCATCATTTTCACCTTCTCAAAATTTACATTCGCATTTCTCATATCCGTAATCATCATTTTTTTAATGGTATTTTAATTTGATCATTTTAAAAGCATTTTAACTCAAAATTTGAAGTCACGATTGTCAGCAACAGCTTTACATGTGAACAGTCGCACTTTTGATTTGAGATTCTAAACTCAGTACCGAAAAGTGAAAATTGCTGTAATTTATGTTTTCTAGACGCATTTGTGGTAAAATGTTAAGTTATATCTAAGAATACGGTTCTTTTCTTTTAATTATGACGTCATTTTCACTTAAGCATTTCGCCTAGTGTCTGAAACGTAGTATCAGTACACATGCAGAAGGGGGGAAAAATGGAAACTTTATGAGGAAAATGTTCTTTTTTTTTTCAAAAGCAGTGCGTCTTTTTCCGTTCAAAATATTATGTCCCTAATGAGATTTTGCGCCACTAAAACCTATACAACAATTTTTATAAACAATTTTTAATTTTTGTCAGATAATGGCATGAATAAAGATAAATAAACCTCAATTTTCCCCCCTTCTTTTCGAAAATTAAAGCTATCTAATTACCATCGTTTTGAAGAAATTTCATAGAATACTTTTAAAATTAAAATATAAAAATGGGATACTTAAAAAAAAACAGCTAGTGAGGGCACATCTACAAATGAACAGCTTTCAGTTTAAAAAAATTATTAGTAAAATTGGTTCAGCAAAAAGCACAGGGCAGATGACTAAGAAACAGTCTTGTTCTTTAAATATATAGATTATATAAAATTATGAAAAATTAAATTAAGCAAATTATGTTTTTTGATAAAATTATAAAAGAATTTCTTAAAGAATAGTATTAAAATTTTATTAGTCGAGATAATTTTTGACAAAAACTTGGGGAACCTGTTAGTATTATAAACTTTGAATTAATGCCAAGATCCTATTTGTTTCCTTGTCTATCTCGGCGAGGCTGAATTCATCCATGCGAGAATCATCAAGTTCTGTAATATAAATAGCTATTTTTTGGACAAAGACTTCCTATCTGAGCATGCAGACTTTATGTCAATGTTCTTCTATAAAGACACTCTAAATTTTTGTAAAGCATTGCGTTTTATCAGTGTGTGATTTCTATTTCCTTTTTTTCGAACGGAAAACATTTTCACATGTAAAGAATTTCAAAGCAGCTGGGATAAAAATGACGTACTTCTGCAAAATAAATTTCAATTTTAAGAATTAAAATACACTTTTTTACAAAAATAAAATGACGTCATTTGTCTCCGCTAAAGTATTCCACTTTTACGATCTAGTCTTAAATAAGATCTATAGAAAAGCATGCATAGGACGTCATTATTGCGGAATAATACACAAACCCAGCAGAAAGCAATTTCTTTGTTCAAGAAGATCGGCAAAACAATTCGGGTATGTAATGATTCATATACCTTCGTTTGTTTGTTTATAATAGCTCAATGTTTTATGAGAAATCCCTCATTTATATTTTTTCAAAATTCGGAAAATATTATTACACACGGAATCTGTCAGCTTTTTGATACGAATTAAGTAAATGCGAGAAAATAAGTCACACAATTATTCTTTAAAATACATTTCTGTAAAGAGAATATGATATATCGTTTGTAAAGTAAGTTTGCAATAAACTAAAAATTATTTAATTGATAAATAAAACTAAATTGACCGGGTTTTGTAACAAACGATATTATTAACATAGCACGTATTTTAATTGGAATTTTTTCCCCTTTTTATGAGAAAATAGCAACAAAAAGATACAGTAATCTACTATTTTCATGGAGGAAAGAGAAAGAATAGCGATTAAGCGTGGTGGCTGGAGGTGATGGCAAAAATATAACCCTAAAACCCTCTACATTTGGCCCAAACACAATCACGTGCTTTAGCCAAAAAAAAAAAACTTCTAGTAATACAGTTTTTAATTCATAATACAATGAAATGCTACTTTAGAATGCTGAAATATAAGCAGATCATTTTCATTTACAGAAAAAAATGCATGGGAGATAACAAAGAATTCTGTCCCTGTTCCACGTGCTTGTTTTGTTTAGGCCGAATGAAGGCATTTAAATATGAGTGATGACGCACACCATATTACAAACCGTTTTTACGGCATATTGCATCCCCATCTATCGCTTTCCTACATGACTATTTTCCCTTTACTTTCAATAGAAATGGATTACTTGAGTTGCCATGATTACAAAAATGGTATTAACGAGTACAAAAAATTAATATCTCAAAAATAAATTCGAATACAGCTTTCAAACAAAACGCATTTAAAAGTACATTTTTTCCCTATATGACGGTGTAAAAATTGAAAAGGTGCGATGTTTAGACATCAAAAAATTTGCAGTAGCAAAAATTGCAAAACCGAAATTTCATCATTTCAAATTTCAAAGTGTTCCTATTTGCAAAATGACGTCAGCGTTATGCACAAATATGTTTGTCCTTTATAATATAGATACTACGGGGTAAACAAAGCCTCACTGTACTCGGTAATTTTTTCAAGATTAATACTGTATTAGGGTAATGACAAAAATTTATTATCCATTTCTATACAATTGTACTCTTTTTTAATACAGACCAATTTTTATTATTCATTTCTGCATGAAAATGTGATTTTTAGTTTATAAAACATAAAAAATGATAACAGTTCATTTTTCATGTTTTTTGTGTATGCTATATGTACTATATCCAACTTTCTCACCTCTTCGAAATAACTCTTATCTGTTATTCTATGTGAAATCAACCAATTTAAAGAAAAGTTGTTGCACCATCGTCACAGATTTTTTCATTTTAATTTTTATCACAGAGAGACATAGTAGTGAAATTATCCAATCTGAGATTTTAAAATAATTTGAGCAATATTGCCTGAGATATAGCCTTTTTCAAATTGGTCATTTTTACCAAATGTTGGCCATCTTGGATTCTATTCCAATGTCTATAAATGACCATAACTTGACAATTAATGGCGCAGATTCTATATGTCTGGTACCAATTTGAAGCTATTTGTACAAGGAATGCATATATAATATCAAAACAATAGTAAATCTTTATTTTAATACTTTTTATGACATACAAATTAAAACAATCACCCTCAAAAAAAGACATTGTATTGGGCCATTAAAAAATGAACCATCATGAATTTTTCCGAAACTTGCTAAAAATATTGCTCCATGTGTGTTCTTTAAATAGAAAAAAATTTGGAGAAGTAACTTTTTTTGTTTTTTAGAAAATGGCTTTATGCACATAGTCACTGTTTGGAAAGTGACTATCTTAAAACACACAAGTATCCCTGGTTTAAGAAATAAAATACTAATTGGCAATTGTTTCTACTAAAAATACATATGTATTAAAATAATAGTAAGTTTTCATTTCAATAATTTTTATTTCATATAAAATGAGAATATAATTCTCTTAATAGTTACTATAAGCACTCTTGTTATTTGTGTATGTTTTGTTGAAACAAGAAGCAGTCTCTGATCCTTAAATCAGACAATTCCAAGCAAATGATTTCGACACAAGATTTAACGAGTTCAGCAATGAAATTCAGCATTTATTGCCATGATAAAAAGACGTCTGTCAACAAAATTACAAAAAATATATATATACAAGAAATATGGAGATTGGAGAATCTTTTTCAAGGTTTTTGATTTTATTAAAATGAATGAAACAAAATTTTTGTTTACCATTCATGTTGTGGAAGGAGAGAAAGATTGAAAGTAATGTACACCTCGTCACGATATACATATATCGTTAATTTTTGAATTGATAAAGAAATTAATAAATGATTAGTAATTTTTTATGGACCGAAAAATCTGTGATTAATGTAATTACTTAAATTTCTTAACCGATTGACGAATATCGCGATTTCTTCATACGACAAATTAATGATTACCGCGATTTTTTTCGTGAGAAATTAGCCAAATTCACGCTTTTTTTCCTGTGATCGATTGATGAATTTCAATTTTATTTCAGCGGTCGAGTGATGAATTTTGCTATTTTCTCCTGGCGAATATCGCGATTTTTTATCCACGGCCAACTGAAAAATTTCGTAAATTTTACCGCGACCGATTGACGAATTTTGCGGTATTTTTCGGAGATAGATTGAGGAATTTGCGCTTTTTTCTTATGTCGAACTGATAAAATTTGCGGCAGCTTTCATGGGATTAATGGACAAAATTTATAATTTTTCTCCGTAGTTGATCGACAAATTACGCGATTTTTTTTCTCGCAACTGATTGAGGAACTGTTCTGTTTTCCCTCAACTGATCCACGAATTTCGTGGTGTTTTCCCTGCAATCGACCGACGAATTTTAAGATTTTTTTCTCTCGGCAAATTTCACGGCATTTTCCCACGACCAATTGATGCCATTAACGGGGTTTTCACCAAGACCAATGAACGTTTTTTCCTGTACAAAAAGCTTGCGTCAAAAAAGGAAATAAGGACCACCGGGCGTTGCGCCCTGCTAAATAGGCCAGTCAAGACCAGTTACACGTAAACAACTATTAAAATTTACTGTAAATGACACGGAATTTAAACATCTTCCAGAGGGAAAGACCGAGCTATGCTCGGTTTAGTTTTGTGTTCGCCTCAATATAACAATAAATTCTCGCTGCATTATTGCTATAAAGCATTTTATTTTATAAAACTATTTGCAGAAACAAGCAGTATTAAAACTATGTACATATTCCGTTGAGAAACTATGTACCCTGATAGATTTAATTCTGTTTTCGAAAACGTTTCAAGGAATCTGATTGGTTGAATCATGTATGTCGGCTACATTTGAAAATTTCTAGAAAATTCCTTCAGATATTAAAAACCATTTTTTTTCGCGAAATGTCACTAAATTTGACTTTATCCTTTCATTTGACGCGCAGCGTGTGTTTTGACGTATTGGTGATCCTGAAAGTTAATTTTCTCGCCAAATTTGCGACTTCGTTTACTATCAGCTGTTCAAAAACTTTGTGACATATGTATTTAAACTTTAATCGTAATCGTTTTCTATTATTTTGTTATGTGTAAGTGGCAACAACAGTGTTGTGTTGTTATTCATAAAATGTAGCCCGCGATGTTGCTTGTAAGATGTAGCTTTGATCTAGTAATTACTATGTATATATATTGCCTTAATTTCTTATATGTTTAATAAATAACTTTAGTAACAATGAACTCTATAAGTGTTCTAGAATAATACTAATTGATACATGGTGTCAGGTAATTTTAAATCGCGCCGATGGAAAGGATTGTCGGTAACGGCCTGAAATAGAACTTTAGTGTTCTCTACAACGTGGAACTTTTAGTGTTCACATATCAGCGAAAATCATGGGGATATTTAGGCCTCCAGGAGAAATGAATTTCTCTAGTGGTAATGTGGCAGACAACTGGAATAAATGGTACCAGAAATTCATGAACTTTTTGATAGCTCCGAAAAATCCAGTAAAGACGATCCGACGAAAATCGCCATTCTGCTAAATCTTCTAGGTGATGAAGGTGTCTCAATTTTTAACACCTTCAAATTTGATGATGAAACTGATAAAAAGAAATTTGATCCAGTGGTAAAAAAAAATGAGGATCACTGTATACCAAGAAAAAACGTGGTTTTCGAACGCTACAAATTTTTCAGTTGCACCCAATTAGAGGGTCAGACTTTGGATGTCTACTTGACTCAACTAAAGACATTGGCTTCATCTTGTGAGTTTGGAGAAAAAGAAGATTCTCTCATCCGTGACAGAATTGTTCTGGGAATACAAGACAAATCCCTCCAGGAAAGACATTTCAGAGAGTCTCAACTTTCCCTTCAATGAGATACAGAGTTTGTTCGCGCGTCAGAAGCCAGCAAGGAGCAAATTAAATCTATTGTGGATCAAAAAACTGATTTAGATGCAGTAAAAGTTAAACGAAACAGTTTCCAGGGTGCTGCTCGAGGTTTTCAGCCTGCAAAGAGTGGTGTGTTTGATTGTTCAAATTGTGGAAGATCTCGTAAAAAACGTGAATGTCCAGCTTATAATAAGTTATGCAATCTTTGCAAAGTAAAACATCATTCTGCCGCAATGTGCTGTAAAACTTAAAAAAAAGTTCGCTAATAACAGGAAACACAGAAAAGTTGATCAAATTCAGCATAATGTTACAGAGTGTGCCCAAAAACTGTCGAGTTTATATATAGACTCTGTGTCAATAAGCAAAGAAAACTCTAGTGAAACTGCACGGTGTAAAAACATTTCCATTCACAAAAATCTGATTAACTTTAAATTAGATACTGGAGCAGAAGCCAACATATTACCTTTATCTGTATTTAATAATTTTAAGTTGTTTGAATATTCTAATTTAAGTGAAACTAAAATTGTTCTAGTATCATATGGTAACTACAAACTAAAACCGGAAGGCAAGGTAAGTTTATTATGTTCAACAGATAAGTGTAAAAATGTTAAGTTAAAATTTATTATTGTTGATGTTAATTCTAGGCCTATTTTAGGATTAAATGCTTGTAAATTGTTAAATCTAATTCAGAGAATTGATAATATTGAAATTTCTAGTAAAGATGAAATTTTGTCTAAATATGATGAAGTGTTTAAAGGTCTTGGCAAGTTTCTAGGTGACCCTTATCTTATACAGTTAAAAGAAAATGTCATGCCTGTTATTGACCCTCCTAGACGAGTTCCCCTAGCTATAATTAACGAGTTAAAAGATACGTTAGCTGATTTAGAGAAAAGAGGTATATCACGTGTAAACAAACCTACTGATTGGGTAAATAGCTTAATTGTTGTAGAAAAACCTAATGGGAAATTACGTATTTGCTTAGATCCGAGAAATTTAAACAAGGCTATTAAAAGAGAGCATCATATAATCCCATCAAGTGAGGAAATCATTAGTCGATTGAAAGGAAATTAGTATTTTACTGTTCTGGATTTAAAAGAGTGATTTTGGCAGGTTCCTTTGGATGAAGAGAGTTCTTATTTATGCACATTCAACTCTCCATTTGAGCGTTTCAAATTTAATGTGCTACCTTTTGGTGTTTCATCAGCTCCTGAGGTGTTTCAGAAAAACAGTCAAAAATTATTTAGTGACATTCAGGGAGTAGAAATTTATTTTGACGATTTCATAGTAAGAGGTAAAACTAAGTCCGAACATGATAGAAAACTAATTGAGGTCCTAGAGAGAGCTAAAGCCAATAACGTTAAGTTTAATCCTGATAAACTTCAGTTTCGAGTGCAGGAAATAAAATATATGGGCTTAATAATTTCCGTAAAGGGTGTTATGGTTGATAAATTTCATGTTAGGGCAATTAATGAACTAGATCAACCTCAAAATAAAAAAGATGTGAGGAGATTTTTAGGCATAATCAATTTTTTATCAAAATTTATTCCAATTGTATCCCAAATTACAGCTACTTTGAGGGTATTACTTAAAAATAATGTTGATTTTTATTGGTCTTATGAACAAGAGCAGGCATTTGAGATCATTAAAAAGTTGATTAGTTCATCTCCTGTTCTAAAAGTTTTTGATAGTTCGAAAAAAATAACAATACAGTGTGATAGTTCTAAAGATGGGATGGGTGTCTGTTTATTACAAGAAGGTCAACCTGTATCTTTTGCTTCTAGAAGCCTTACAGATACTGAAAAGTACTATGCACAAATTGAGAAAGAGCTTTTAGCTATAGTTTTTGCCTTCGAAAAATACCACAATTTTGTGTACGGTCATAAAGTGATAGTCCAAACTGATCACAAACCTTTGACAGCAATTGTTAAAAAGCCAATTAGCAAAATTTCTAATCGTCTCCAGCAAATGCTTCTTAAATTGCTAAAGTATACCCATGAGGTTAAATACTTACCAGGTAAAGATATGTATATTGCAGATACATTATCTCGAGCTTTTATCAAAAATGCTGTTAAAGATAACCCCGAAATGTTTCAAACAGTACATTCAATTGCAAAGTATCTTCCAATGAGTATTCACAGAGTAGAACAATTTAAAAAGGCACTTGAGGAGGATGAGGAACTTAAAGAAATCATGAGTTATTGTAAGGAGGGATGGCCTCATAAAAAGAAAATTGCAAGTAATTTAAAGAAATATTATAAATTACAAAATGATTTGCAACTTATTGAAGGTTTGTTATTTGTGGATGACAAAATAATTGTCCCTAAAACACTAAGACCTGAAATGCTGTCCTTAATTCATGAATCTCATTTAGGTATTGAAAAAATGTAAAAATAGAGCCCGTGAAATTATGTTTTGGCCTGGTCTCTCACAAGACATTGAAAATGTTGTACAAAAATGTGAGATATGTATGAAATTTCGCAAAACTTTACCTAATGAACCATTGCTTCCTCATAGTATTCCTGATAGTCCATTTCAGAAAATAGGAGTGGATTTAATGTTTTTTTAATGGGATAAATTATATCATAATAGTTGATTATTTTTCAAAGTGGATTGAGGTGGAAAAGGTTAATAGCAAAAATGTGAGTGATATCATTGTAATTCTGGAGAATGTTATTTCCAGATTTGGAATTCCAGAAACAATTGTTTGTGATAACAATCCATTTAATAGTTTTGAGTTTAAGAATTTTCCTAAACAATGGGACATAGAACCATCTTTCAGTAGTCCTTATCATTCTCAAAGTAGCGGGATGGCAGAAAAAGCTGTAGGCATTGCTAAAACTTTACCAAAAAGGCAAATGAGGATAACAAAAAACCAACAGTAGCTTTGCTTGAATATAGAAAGAGTCCTATAACAGCCTTAGGTTTATCACCAGCTCAACTACTATTTAATCGCAGATTAAGAACTAAGTTGTCCATTAGTAAAAAATTACTAAATCCAAAGATTGAAAAAGACATTGTCCCTAGACTTAAACAACGACAAAACAAGCAAAAATATTATTTTGATAGAAATGTTAAAAAACTTAAACCTTTAAAAAAAGGAGATAGAGTATTTGTACAAGATATCAAAAGCAAAAACTGGAAACCTGCCATAGTCCTGTCAAAAGCTAACAATCCTAGATCTTACAAAATCAAAACAGATTCAGGTAGTATTTATTACAGAAATAGAAAATATTTAACTCTCTCAACAGTAAATGAACCTCTAAATAAAAATGTAAATTTTGATTTTGATTTAGATGATAATTATAAACAGGATAATTTTTCAAGTGACTGTTCATCTTATGATAAATGTAATGATAATAATAATCAGGTTTCACCTAGTACTAGTTGTGTTAATGAAAATATTTATAAAACTAAATCTGGTCGTATAAGTAAGCCTCCTGCTTATTTAAGTGAATATGTTGAATAAAAGGGAGGATGTGACATATGAATTTAAACTTTAATCGTAATCGTTTTCTATTATTTTCTTATGTGTAAGTGGCAACGACAGTGTTGTGTTGATATTCATAAAATGTAGCCCGCGATGTTGCTTGTAAGATGTAGCTTGATCTAGTAATTACTATGTATATATATTGCTTTAATTTCTTATGTGTTTAATTAATAACTTTAATAATAATGAACTATAAGTGTTCTAGAATAATATTAATTGAAATATTAAGAACTAAGTTGCCCATTAGTAAAAAATTACTAAATCCTAAAATTGAAAAAGACATTGTCCCTAGACTTAAACAACGACAAAACAAGCAAAAATATTATTTTGATAGAAATGTTAAAGAACTTAAACCATTAAAAAAAGGAGATAGAGTATTTGTACAAGATATCAAAAACAAAAACCGGAAACCTGCCATAGTCCTGTCAAAAGCTAACAATCCTAGATCTTACAAAATCAAAACAGATTCAGGTAGTATTTATTACAGAAATAGAAAATATTTAACACTTTCAACAGTAAATGAACCTCTAAATAAAACTGTAAATTTTGATTGTGATTTAGATGATAATTATAAACAGGATAATTTTCCAAGTGACTGTTCATCTTGTGATAAATGTAATGATAATAATAATCAGGTTTTACCTAGTACTACTTGTGTTACTGAAAATATTTATAAAACTAAATCCGGTCGTATAAGTAAGCCTCCTGCTTATTTAAGTGAATATGTTGAATAAAAGGGAGGATGTGACATATGTATTTAAACTTTAATCGTAATCTTTTTCTATTATTTTGTAATGTGTAAGTGGCAACGACGGTGTTGTGTTGATATTCATAAAATGTAGCCCGCGATGTTGCTTGTAAGATGTAACCCAGATCTAGTATTTACTATATATATATATTGCCTTAATTTCTTATATGTTTAATAAATAACTTTAATAATAATGAACTATAAGGGTTCTAGAAGAATATTAATTGAAACATTGTAGCAATCATGTTACTTTACCTTTTAAAACTTAAAAGGAAGGAAATAAAATAAAACACCCATAGCACTGACTTTATTTGATCAACTGCTGTGAGATCACCCTTATATGATCATTTGTATTTGCATGATAAACTTATTTCTTCCCAACATTTCTTTTAGCCTATATTATTTATTCATCTCTTTGTGTACAGTAGCAGATGAGTCTAGATTTCTTAAATACATTGCTTTCAAGAACATTAAAATGGTTCAGTAAATGTAGGAATGCTTCAAAATTTGTCGATTCCAACTCTAATGTGGTTTCTCCAATTTCTTTTTCAAAGATTTCTCTGAAAATTAAAAAATTATTGCTCTTTGCTGAAATAAGTCATTTGTAAACAATTATAGACTCTTTTCTATGCAAATTTTGCCAGTTTTTTTTTTTTTTTTTTTTTTTTTTTTTTTTTTTTTTTTTTTGTAAATTAGAAAAAATAATTGTTAAATAATGTTAAAATAAGATTTTTTTTTTTTACTCTTTCCCTTAATGATTTCCTGTTAAAACATATTTCTTTTTTATTTTAATGAAGTAAGTGAAAGGGATGTACTCTAAATAAAATGAATATGATTTTAAGAGATAACAATTGAAACAATACTTGTTGATTTATCTTAACCAATTTTAGGCCAAGCATAGAAATTTCGTAAAATTTGGTATTATTTTCATTGAAATATACTTAAATTACATTCATTAAGACACAAAAAAAGTTTCGTGTATGAAAAATAATATTTTATTTAAGAAATAAAATGCATTTGGGATTTTTATGCATTCGGTCAATGGTGCGTTAACGCACCATTAAATTTAAAATTAATACTTAAAAAAAAATTATGACATTTCTTTTATTATTATTTTATTTACAGAACTTGCATTTTTAATTCATTATAAAAACATATGTTTAATCTCAATTGGAATAATTATACATTTTCAAAAAGTCGAATTTGTCAATAACCGTTTCAATTTAAAAAGACTAGCATATTTTGAAAATTTCTCAACAGAAAGTGTTTACTCCAATTGAATTACTAATATTTTTTAGATGTCTTCAGAGCCTTAAAAATAGCAGAAAATAAAATCAGTGAAAAATATTCGTCACAGTGTTAATAATAAAATATTTATTGAAAAGGTCTAGCTAATGGAAACATACCCAACTCTTTTCACGATATTTTTTTCCATTTTCAGAATTCTGTTATATTTCATCTTCATTTCTCTTTCTCAGGTTTATTTATTTATTTAAACTGTCCTAGTTTAGAAATACAGTCTGTTTGTATTCCAAAAACAAAAATGTCCCTTTTGCATTTTTCATGAAATTAATGACACCTTTAAAAAAATAATAATATAATTGAAAGGTTTTTACTTTAAATGAAGGGAGTGATAGCAATCGAAACATTATTTGGTGATTTTTCCCACCGTAGTTAACGAAATGGTAAATGCTCTCTCCCTTTTAAGAATTTTTCTGTTTTCAAAATTCTTTCATTTTGTGCCTTAATTCTATTTCCCAAGTCTATTTATTTTTTTACAAGCATTCTATTCAGGAATATAGTGAAAAAACAGTGTGTTCTAAAAAATGAAATTGGATTATAAAAGCTCAAATGCCTATTTTATTAAAATAAAATTAAAAAACTTGCTTAAAAGGTGTATTTAATATAAAAGATGTCATAAATATAAAAGATAATATTATATAATATAGTTTTTATAAAGGCTTTCACAATTTTCGCACCAAGTGCTTCTGATCAGACCTTGATCGTCATCAAGGCAGCTTTGTGTACAAACACTTCCTAATCATAGTCCATCCTTGGCTGGACAACCAGACTAGTCCATACTACAGGAGAGGGGTAGGGGAGACAGTAAAAGAGTCCAATTTACAGTGGAGAGGGAGGAAGGGGATAGTAAACTTAGCATTTCTATCCAAGCCTAACAATACATCTTCTGTTTTTAAAACTTTATGTTTGGCTTGGATAGAAACATTTAGTTTACTGTCCCCCTCCCCTCCTCCACTGTAGTATGGACTAGCCTGGTTGTCCAGCCAAGGACAAAGTGTGATTAGGAAGTGTCAGTATGCAAAGCTGCCCCAATGACGATCAAGATCTGATTGAATGCTCTCGGCGCGAAAATTGTGAAAGTTTTTAAAAACTGTATTATGTAATAACATCTTTTATATTTATGACATCTTTTATATTAAATGCGCCTTTTAAGCAATTTTTTTTAACTTTATTTCGATATGATTCAAGGTGAATGTGACATCTCCAATGATATATGTTTATTCATATTCATATATACATTTTGTGTGTGTTTTATATTTTTCATGAAATTGATGACAATTTTTTTTCTTTTGCACCTTAAAGGAAATAAATGAAGTGTAGCGTAAGTGATAGCAACTGAAACAATGTTTGGTGATTTATCCTGTGGAAATGCAGCCAACTCCCTTTTTAAGAATTTTTCTGTTTTCAGAATTCTTTTATTTTTCCTCTGTATGACTGTTTCCCAAGTTTATTTTATTTTTATTACAACTATTCCAGTTTAGCAGTGCAGTATATTTATAATCTAAAACAATTAAATTTATTTCCAAAAGCAACAATTTTATATTTTTCATGAAATTAATTTCTCATTTTTAGTGCTGCAGCTCAACAATCATTTGTGTTGGCCGCATCAAAAAACTTATAAACTTACATCAATAACATTCCAGAGAGTTGATAAAGACGCTTTGTGTGATTTACATTTTGCTGCATGGCAAATTAGAAAGGAAACTGAATTCATTAAAATATGAAAGGTCAGTTTTTATTTCCATCTTGTCTTTTTTTAAATTCACAAGTACTAAGTTGATCATTGTCATAAAATCTCTTTATTTGAAATTCACAAAATAAGAAAAGAAAATATACTTGAATGTTTACCTTGTATTGTGGTAATTTAGAAAGATGTGTGTTTTTATCTTTATATTTATTTTCTGAAATCTGTCATTTAGTGTATAATGATTAGAAGTTGACCTAGAAAAAAAATTATTTTATGGGGTTTTTTGTTGGTTTTTTTTTTAAAATTTTGAATAAAACTGATTTATAATTTTTCTTCATAGTTTAAGTAAATATATGAACCGATATACATTAGATTCATGGCAGATATTTTATTTTAATTTGAATAATTTTATAATTAACTAATTATATAATTCTTCAGTTTAAAATTAAATATCTGCCATGAAATTCATGTACACCGGTTCATATATTTACTTAAGCTACGAAAAAAAATATTAGTGAGTTTTAATTAAAAAAAAAATATATTTTGAAATTTTACATACTTAAAATTTGAATATTGTTAGAAGAGATGTTATCTTTAATTCTAAAATAATCTAAATAATCTTTTGTAAAAAAATACCTTGTTGGTGAAGATAACGTTTTAGTGACGTGCAAATAAATTCTTGGAGTCACACAACTCAATTTCAAATAACTATTTTCCATTTTATTGGTGTATTTACTGTATGTGGGTGGTTCAATAATTATTGTCCCTAACGTATGTAAAATATTTGTACTGAAATGGTTGATGTGGAATATCGAAGCATATAGGCATTTAAGATATTAGGCTTCTATATTCCACAACAACCATCACAGTACAAATATTTTATATACACTAGGGACAATAAT
Source organism: Maratus speciosus (assembly GCA_963932465.1). NCBI lineage: Eukaryota > Metazoa > Arthropoda > Arachnida > Araneae > Salticidae > Maratus > Maratus speciosus. The sequence goes on along the minus strand of OZ010797.1, from coordinate 47,877,108 downwards.
TATTTAACCACCCTCGTGTAATATATGATACGTTTATTTTTTCCATGTATTTCATAGTACATTAAGGTTGCCAGATTGTAAGTTTAAGTTGTAGGTTTCTCAGTCTTATTATCTTTTTATACTTTTGTGTACAGCAATTTATTCTGTTATAGTTTAAGATTGGTGACAGTGAATATAGCTCACGGATCAAATCTTTAATAAATTTAGATAATATTTTGGAATACTAATTATAATTTATTAAATTTATTTATAATAGATCAATTTGATCTGATTATTTTTACTTTCATTTGATGTATTGATTTCTACAAGAATTTATTATTTATACCATAGTTATTTTCTAAAGATATAATTATTCTGATTAGTGATTAGGTTTTACAGCATAAACAAAGCAATAATCTAAAATCCACAAAATGTAGAAATCTCCAAAGCAGGGTTGGGTTTTTGACGTCAAAAACTGGTTTTTGACATGACAAGCGTCAAAAACTGGTTTAAACTGTCATAAACTGGTTTAAACTGCCGAAAACTGGTTTAAACCGTCGAAAACTGCCAAATACATGTAACACGCTAAAACATTTTAACAATAGATAAACATTAAATAAGTCAATAATTTATGTGATCTTTTATTGAAATTTAATAATTTAAAAAATATATTATTTGCAATAAAATATTTTTTTTTTTGATTTTTCAACCAGAGGTAAATAATTTTGTACAATTAAATAATCCAGATCAATTTTACCCCGCAGCATGCTGCAACACACCACGTGTTTAGCACATTTATTTACACCCAAAAGATTTTTGACTTTAGAGTGTATGAAGCGTTAGAAAATAGTCTGTCTCTTAATTGATGCTGAGTAGGCCTTGGCCTTAAATCGATTTAAAGCTTACATCGGAAATCCAATTTAACCATTGGTCTTAAATCGATTTAAGCTAAAATCGGAAATCGCGATTTAGCTAATGTCTTAAATCGCAATTTAGCCATTATCTTAAATCGCGATTTAGCCATTGTCTTAAATCGCGATTTAGCCATTGTCTTAAATCGCGATTTAGCCATTGGCTTTAAATCGATTTAAAACAAAATACTGATTCAGAGCTAACATGGAAAACTGATTTATCTACTTTGATGTATCTACCACTTACATGCAAAGCTGGTGTTAAATCGATTTAGGAGGATCCGATTTAAGCAAACATCGCAAGCCTCGATGCTTTCCGATTTAAGACAAACAAGGCAAGCTGGTGTTAAATCGATTTAGGACGATCCGATTTAAGCAAACATCGCAAGCCTCCATGCTTTCCGATTTAAGAAAAAGACAATTTAATGAAAACAAGGCAAGCTGGTGTTAAATCGATTTAGCAGGATCAATTTAAGAAAAAGGCGATTTAAGTAAGAATTGATATTTATTTATTTATTTTGTAAACAAGATTCAGAGTTTACGAGATTGGAATGTGTATTTTTCAGAAATTAAGAACTTATATAGTGGAAAGTTGAAAGGAAAAAGTAATGTTTAAATCTTAAAATCCAAATTCATCGAATTTCAATTTATATGCTAATGAAATCTTTTGATGATAAATTAAATTTTAACATATTTAAGTAATATTGCAATATGTATTTTTTATTTTCCAATATTCTGTAATTAATTAAAATGTTTTAAAGTAGAATCCTGCATTGTTTCAAAAGATTGTTTTCCTGAAATTCATTCAGCATTTATGTGATTAAAAATAATAATAATAAAGTTTTATATTTAAAATCCAAACTCATCGACTTGCAGTTTATACTTTTATGCATTCTTATGATGAAAAATTCATTTTTTACATGTTTTAGTAATATTTTAACATTTATTTTTTATTTTCTATTATTTTGTAATTTATGAAATTATTTTAAAGATATAGTCATGCATTGTTTTGTGCATCACTATTTGGCCGTGATCCACATGAAATATTTTTCTTTTACTAATAATATTTTTTTCCTGAAATTGATTGAGTATTTATGGTTGAAAAAAAAAGAATAAAGTTTCATATTTAAAATCCAAATTCATCGAATTTCAGTTTGTATTTTTATGCAATCTTTTAATGAAACATTCATTTTTCACATGTTTGGGTAATATTTTAATACATATTCTTTATTTTTTATTATTCTGTAATTAATTAAAATATTTTAAAATAGTCATGCATCAGATTTGACATCCGATTTCAATGCCAGTCACATGGATTGAGTATCTTGCTGAAATTGATTCACTATTTATATCCAAATTCATCCATTTTTAGTTTATATTTGTATGCATTATTTTCATGAGAAATTAATTTTCATATGTTTAGGTATTATGGGAATATTTTAGTTTTAATTTATTATTATTTTGTAATTAATTAAAAATACTTTAATAAAGTTCTGTAATGAGTCAAGTAACTTTATTTTTACAGCAGAATGAGGGAGGGGTGGAGGAGGCATTCATTAGATTTTTCTGCAGATTTGCGATTTTTTGCTTTTTTGACATTTTGTTATCATTAAAAAGAGAGATATTTTAAGATTATATTTTATTACTAATCTTAAAGGATGGCAACAACCACGAAAAAATCAGCAATTTCAGTGATGTGCTCCAAGGGTCACACTTTCAATCCTTCTCCATCCGCTATATAAATGGCAGCATTTATGTTAAACAAATCTTATATTAATCTAAAAGTTAAAAAGATATAAAATTGCACCTTATTTCTCATCTCTCCCCCCCCCCCCTTTTTTTTACTACTTTTCTCATCATGGTAAATGAATAGTTAAATTCATCATTGAAGTCTTTTAACATGCTTCTGTTTTACCTCAGTAACTTTTTAAATCTGTGTCTGTAAAAAAAAAAAGTGTATGTAGGCTGTTAGCAATGAAGTGCTATTTGAGTAGGCTAGGGGAAGCCCCCCCCCCCCTTAAGGAATTTAGATTGTAGCATGCATAACAAGTCAGACAAAAAAAAAATCATTTTCTTTTATATTACTTCTTATAGAATGAGTTTATAAAATGTATTACAATAGGTCACCAATTTTTAAAACGGAAAAAAAACTAGTGTTTTGGGACATTCAAAGCTTTTTTATGTGTAAAATATACCTCTTTTTAAAATTATTTGACAAATTAAAAGCTAAGTATACTAAATAATACAGGAGGGGGGGGGCACATAAAGATCGTATTTTGTTGCTAAAAATTAAAAAATAGGCTTCCATATTATAAAATGTAAAATCGGTGTTAAATCGCGATTTAGCACTAAATCGCGATGTTGGATGGATGATAAATCGATTTAAGAAATTTCTACATCGCCCAGTCCTAATGCTGAGCTAGTAGGACTTGATAGCAAAAGCATTGCTAGATGAGCAAGTTTTGAAGCAGGCTCAAAAAGCTGTTGCATATAGTGATACCTTTCCACCAAACAATGGAGTCCTCCCTATAGCACTGAAATAGGAAGACTGGAAAGGGGATTCTTTAGCTTCATACACAATCAGTATGGGTAAGCATCCATAAACTCTCTCCGTAGCTCAAGCGCGAGCTGAATCAACTGATACAGCAGTCAACCTTTGCCCCTGATGGTTGGGATGCAAAGTATAAGCCAAACAATGGTATGGTTTCATGATTTGATCCCTTCTATTATGCACTTTTTCAATATGGGCTTACAGGAATTTTCTTTTAGATGACCAAGCCAATTTTGTTCAGTTTTAAAATCGAAAACATTTTTATATATTGAAAGAAAGCATGTTTTAAAAAGATTTTGACTTTAAGTTTTTTTTTTTTAATTACTTCTCTTATTTTGTAAATGTTTAAAATCAATAAATCCAATTTCAATTTTGAATGGAATGGTTATTGCCTAGACTAGAATAACATTGATGCACATTATCTTGTTATATATACAAAAAAAATCTACACTTTTCTAAGTTTTTTTTTCCCATAAAAAAAGCTAGCTAATGCTTCAAGCTCTCAAAAGTAAGCGAAATTAAAACGATTTTAAGTAAGAGAAAAAATGTACAGCTCAGGTGAGCTTAATGTCTACTTTTAAAAAAAACACACAATTTTACAAAAAAAAATAAATAAAATAAAATAAAATAAAATAAAATAAAAATTTTACCCTGTTAAAAAGTTGTACTTAACAATAATACTTTACTATGTACTAATTACTGATATACAGTCAGAGTGAATTTAAAATATTACATGTAATGTTGTCATGTGTGACATTTAATTTGAATTTTTACAGATTAATTTAGTATTTGAAGTTTTTGACATGACGGTTTAAACCCGACATAAACTGACACATGTCAAAAACCTGCCAACCCTGTAATTATTACTAATACTATATACAAATTATACAATTACAGTAATAGTGAATTTTAAATATTACATCTAATGTGTGACATTTAATGTGAAATTTTACAGATCACTGTAAGTATTTAAGGTTTTTGACAAGGTTTTTGACAAGGGGTTTTTGACATGACGGTTTAAACCGCAGTTTAAACTGTCAAAAACCTGCCAACCCTGCTCCAAAGCCCTTGGCTGTTCAACTTTTGAGTGTATATCGTGTGTAATATTATTTAATAAAGCAAATGATTTGATAGTATTGGAAGGATTAAAGTAAATATAACATGTGAATGGAAATTAAAAAAATTGAAGTAATTAAGAATTTGAATTACAAATAATATTTTTAATCTTGAAAAATCCCTCTTAAAATTTGCGCTAAATCGCGATAATTGAAACCCTATTTCAGATCTGGATAATGTAACAGAAATATATTTAGTTTATAATTATAAAAACTATTAATTAACAACCTGGTTTTTTTTTGTTTTTTTTTAATTCTTCAAACAAAACATGTACATTCAACATAGATTAGTAGAATGAGGAAAATGATATATTTTGATAAAATCAAAGCAAACTATTGTAATAAAGATTTTTTATTTTTGTGAGTATATTTGGTAATCCCTACAATAAATTCTTCACATACAATATCATAGGTGCTTTTGAGTTTCTTAAATGCAGTGTTATGATTAGTAGGGAAATATAAAATAAATGCTTTGGAATTTCTAAATCCCAACTCTATTGACTTCTTTAGCTTTTTATTCTAAAAATCAATAACTTAGTTTTCATTTCTTTTTAAAAATAGTTTATTTGCGAACAATTCTCTTTAAAAATAATCTTTTCTGTTTTCATATATTTTTTTCTTTACACAACTCTATTGTAAAGAGCATATTGTTATATCGAGCAGAAGGATGGAGAATTATGGAGACAGAAAGAAAGAAATTAGCGTCAGTAGAAATGGACACCCTAAAAAGATCATGCAGGATATCAAGAATAAGAAATAGCAGAATCAAGGAAATTATGAAAATATAGGGAACCATATTAGATGGTATTAAAAAAAAAGCACTGAATCTGGTATGATCATGTCTAAAGGATGAATGATGAAAGACTACCCAAAATCACATTCAGTTTTGAAACAAACAAAAAAAGGAAACGGGGAAGACCACAAAAGAACTGGATGGATGATATTTCAAAGGCAATGAGGGATAGATGTCTGGAAGAGGAATGGACCCTTGACCGGAAAAAAGGGAAAAAGACTCTTGTAGATTCTTCGCATGGCAGCATCTAACGCCATAAACCGAGTTTAAATTTGTTAATATTTGTTAATTATTGTTTGTAAAATGTTAATATATAGATTATTTGAATAAGTAGACGTTTGGATCACAACACATACACTTTAATACAATTCTATGAGGGTAACTTTACATCACTTCGTTAATACTTTTCTAAATACAGCACCTTTCTCACTTAAAACTTACAACATATTTCTTACGAATAATTTGATTAGGCTTAACAATACCTTCCTTGGCATCTCATAAGCCAATGCTTCATGTACAACATTATTTTATAGACTGACTCTTTTTTCTAGTTTTTGAATATGTCCAAACCTTGATCTCGTGATCGTGAATTTTCATTACTCGTGCTTTCAAATTATGGATAATAAACATACCAGAGCATCAGTTAATTTATTGATCATGTACGTCATAAAGAAAATAAAGTATGTTTAAATTCAAATCCTACAAATCGGTCATCCTGACATGATGGCGTCCCGACATCATCATCTTGGATTATTATTTTTCTTTCACATAAAATTTTGATTATTGGTTCAATACACATACACGTATACTTAATCTATACGACTCGTCCAGGAGTTTAACCCATAGACCACGGCTTCATGTATTCGGCCCCGGTTGACGTCTTCCCTGGACCTTCATGATCTCCTACTTTCTTTACTTCATACCGATCATGATTCTTGGCTGCAGTTATCTCATATGACCCCAAATATTTTTCTTTAAGTTTGATAGCATTGCCAAATTGCGTCCTCTTTATGGCTACGATATCTTTTATTTTGTATTTTCGTGGCTGTTTTCTTTTCTTATCAAACTGCACCTTGTTTTCTTCTTGTATTTTGAGTATATTTTTCTTTGCTTCTTCTCTCATGGCTTCGCGTTCTTCCATCATACATTCGGTAAATTCTTCTTCCAAAATTTTCTTGATGTTCTGCATGTCACTGTCCTTCATTTTAACTCCTGTCATTAATTCAAAAGGACTATACTTGGTGCTTCGTGTTACTGTGCTATTGATAATTCTTTGTAATTTTGGTACATACTTATACCACTTGGATTCGTCATTATATTGTCGCGTAGGTGTTGACTGAGAACGAGTGAATACAACAAGCATGAACCAACACAAAGCTTTATTCCCCCAACTCAAGGTTACACCAGCTTAAATACACTCGAGGGGTGCTTTCTCGAATGGAACATTCCAAGCTTGGAAAGTTCTAGAAATCAAATAACGATTAACATAATAATTAACATAATCACAATTAGCATATTTCCGAAGGAACTAGAAATAAACACAAAGCAATCTTTAAACCAAAACGAATTTTAGGACACTTGCCTCCACGGGGATCGACCTCACTACCTGCTGGTCTGTAGTCCAGCGCTTTACCTTGGAGCCATCGGTTCACACAGCAGATAATTCCAGTATCGCTATATTTAGTGGGGTGGGCCTTGATCAACCAGAAGGCTCTCCCGAGCACAGAATGCTAATTTCGTTACATTTCCCCTTCCTTAGGAGGAAGCAGCGTCCCGCTGCAATCTAGTCTGACTTCTCGTGACAGGTCCTGTGGAATTTCTGTGCGTTTCTTCATCAGCTATTTGCTCGTTTGGATCAAAATATGGTTTCAGCCTCAGAATATGGACTACGTCCTTTAAACTTCGTCGCCTTTTATTCTCTTCCATGCTCTCTACTTCGTATGATACATCAGATAGTCGTCGTGTGATTCGGTACGGTCCGAAATAACGCCTTAGAAGTTTTTCCGAAAGCCCAACTTTTCGTATGGGAGTAAAAACCCAGACTAGGTCTCCGATATTATAGCTGAGTGGTCGATGTCTTTCGTCATATCTTCGTTTGTCACTTGCTTGAGACTCGAGGATGTGAAGTCTCGCCAGCTGTCTAGCTTCCTCTGCCCTGGTGACTAGATGTTGTGCATAATTTTCGAACTATGTTAAATTTCGAATGATCGACAACTTGCATTACTTTAGTTTCATGTAAATGCTCTTGTTCTGATAGTATTGAACACAAGTGTTTAAATGCCAATTTGCCGGGACAAACGTGCTCTAAATATTTAAAAACAGAAGATAAAAATATTAGTAATCAACAAGTTAAACATGCTAAATGCAACTGCACTGAAACGACGGGCCGATCAAATATTTCGCTGTTTGGCTATTAGGTGTTGGACATGTGCATGTAGCGTCGGTTTCTTGGCTAGGAACTTAAGATGGTCGCGATGATCAGATAGCTTAAATGTCCTTGCTCTCAGGCTATATTCAACTATCGGAAATTCTACCAGACACAGTGGTATGTAAATCTGATTCTCCCTTGCTTGCCGCAACAGATTACGTAATTGAGGCAAATTCAGCTAAGCAAATATGTACCGTTAGTCCAGACATTCAAGAAGCAGATAAAGCTATGGTTGTTGGCAACAAAACTCTCATGTGGGAAAGAGAGCTATCCATACCAGCATCAATCATTACGGTAGAAAATAATTGCTGTAAAATATGGGTAACGAATTTCTCTGGACGAACTCAGATAATACCAAAGAGGATGAATATAGCTTGCTTAACAGTAATCGAAAATAACTCCATCTGTTCGCTGAATGATACTGACAGAGAACATACCAAAAGACGTAAGTCCAGAAAGACACTGATTCGTGGAAAATTTAAAGAAATGTTAGACAATGAGCTAACTAGTCAAGAAGTAGACGCACTCTTAAATCTTCTGGAAGAGTATAGTGATATTTTCGACATTAACAGAAAATCGAAGAAATCTAGATGCAATGGTGTAAAGCACAAGATTGACACAGGGAACAGCGCTCCAATTAAACAGAGACCTTATCGTACCTCAGCAACTGAGAAACGACTAATTGAAAATGAAGTACAACGAATGCTAAAAGAAGACGTGATACAGCCCTCAAACAGTCCTTGGTCATCTCCAGTCGTGCTTGTGAAGAAGAAAAACGGTGAATGGCGCTTCTGTGTCGATTATAGAAGATTGAACAAAGTCACTAAAAAAGACGTCTATCCGCTGCCACGCATCGACGATGCTTTAGATTATCTCGCCGGTGCCTCCATAACTTCTTCTCTTATTAACGAAGCGACGTCCGTTGGAGATTCGCATTCATCGTTTGTGCAGCAACTTGCTTCCGGCAAGAACTTTTTAAGCTCTTCTTTCACAATTATTCGTATCAATGATGTTATGTCACCTATGTCCGTTTCGGCTGACATTGTAGCAACATTAGGGAGTCTCTGGAATGTTGGCCGGGTGACACGTTTACGTCGAAGAGTTTCTATTTGACGGCAGCGTTTCACGAAGTCATCGACAGTTTGATAATCCTGAACCAACAGGACCTGGTACAAATCTTCTGCAATCCCCTTCATGAGATGAGCCACTTTCTCTCCTTCTGGCATAGAGGGGTTAACTTTACGACACAGGGCAAGAACGTCTTGGATGTAAGATTCGGCCATTTCACCAGTTTTCTGCGCCCGTGTAAGCAACAGTCTCTCAGCTTGTCTCTTTACGTCGTCCGTTCGGCAGAACGTGTTTTCTAAGGAATTTTTAAATGCAGTCCAATTAGTAAAACTTTCCTCATTGTTGTCGAACCATTGTCGAGCTGTTCCAGCAAGATAGAAAATAACATTCGCAAGACACATCGGTTCATCCCAGCGGTTATAGGTGGCAATTCGTTTGAAATCTTTCAGCCACCTGCTGACATCTTGTTCGTCCTCTCCCTAGATGCACGGATTCCGAGGTAGCTGGTATGTCAGGATGGGTACAGGAGCAACGTTAGTTGGAACGGTACTAGCATTCTCTGGGACACTGTCCTTGCTCTCAGGCATCTTTCTTCTAACTCTCCTTGGATCGGGTAAGAGGCCAAATTCAGGAGACAATCCTTGAAGGCGTAAACATCTGCGTGGCTCTTCCGTAGTTCGTATCTTACCCGGCGCCTCCACCAAACTGTCGCGTAGGTGTTGACTGAGAACGAGTGAATACAACAAGCATGAACCAACACAAAGCTTTATTCCCCCAACTCAAGGTTACACCAGCTTAAATACACTCGAGGGGTGCTTTCTCGAATGGAACATTCCAAGCTTGGAAAGTTCTAGAAATCAAATAACGATTAACATAATAATTAACATAATCACAATTAGCATATTTCCGAAGGAACTAGAAATAAACACAAAGCAATCTTTAAACCAAAACGAATTTTAGGACACTTGCCTCCACGGGGATCGACCTCACTACCTGCTGGTCTGTAGTCCAGCGCTTTACCTTGGAGCCATCGGTTCACACAGCAGATAATTCCAGTATCGCTATATTTAGTGGGGTGGGCCTTGATCAACCAGAAGGCTCTCCCGAGCACAGAATGCTAATTTCGTTACATTATGCTTCAGGTTGAACTAAAGTTCTTTTGGCGTTATTATTTTCCTTTTCTTTAACATTTTTTGTATTATTTCCAATAGGATTTTCTTTTATTTTTTGATCAGAATTGTTTTTGGACTTTTTCTTTCTAACCGTTTTTCTTTTAGGTGTTTTTCTACTGTTTTTGTGTTTATTTTCTGTTTCCTTCTCAGTGTCTTTACTTTCGGATCTCACCTGTCTAGTGATGATGAATTTCTTATCGGTTTCTTTTTCCTTACTCGGGATCACAGGAGCCGTAAAATCTGAGGTGCTCCATTTGATAATGTCATTATCTAAATACTGTCGTACTTGTTTATTGATGATTTCCTGCCCAACTAAAGAGAATCTTTTTAGACGTTCGCAGATAGGTTTTTTATCTTCCGTTAGCATTTTCATATTTAATCCATTATCTCGTTTTGCAGGAGTTTATTAATCCTCGTATTTCTTCTCTGTTAGCTGAATTTGTAATATGAGTTAAATCCATTCCACCATTTTCGCAGTCGATATTAACCGTATCTTCGTAACCTCGATTATCGTTGCTTATATTTGATGTGGCTACTTCATCTGTTTTGAAAGGAGCTTTATTAATTTTAATGTAACCTACTCGTACTGTATTGTCGTTTATTATTCTAACAACATCATTTTCTACTTTTAACGTCAGGCCTTCGATTGCTTTTCTACCTATTATTAAATCAAAGTTAGTTTCTTGTACCACGTAAAATTTATCTTGTATTTCTATTCCATCTACATAAACTTTATGCAAGAAAAAACTCGTTGTCTTAATCTCTTCTCCACCTAAGCCCGTTATAGATATATTGTCGCTAGTTAACTTTGGCGCGTTTATTGTAGTATGATATCTTGAATTGGCGATTGAAATATCACTCCCTGTATCGATTATTATGTTTGTTTTTATTCTTTGAATATCCAGGATTCTTTCTTTCTTACCATTTAACGTGCCCGTATTAACTACTTTTCTTTGCGTGTAAAGTGATTTTTAATTATTTGTTTTAATTGTTTTCTGTTTATCTGTTTCTTTGAAGATGTATTGGAGTGATAGACATTCAGTGTATCATTCTACTTATTTCTAGTAAAATGGATTGCAGTATTTCTGTTTATATCAATTTCATGAAAATTTAACATACAACATCCAATTTTTTTACAGTCTCACCAATTTATTTATTTACTTATTTAGTGAGCAATGGCCTTTTTGTTTTAATAGCTGTGATATTTGTTATAAAGTGCTCTCACCCCTCCTACATCTTAAAAAAAAGCATTAATTTTACAATTATAAAAATTTTATATAAGGTTCCTCATAAATCACTGTTACCTACTTTCATTGAAGAAAAAGGATTTTGATATCCATTGTCTGTTTTCAAAATATTGTGTTGTGTGATAAGATATATGTAAGTTTGTAAGTCATAAATTATGATCTATTTGAACATACATAAAAGAAATTGATATTTTTATGGATATATTGCATTAAGTATGGAGTATTCATCATGGAGGTAATTTTAAAAACTCAGCAGTTTGCTTAACAACTTTAGTGGTGCTAACTTTCTGTTTTATGTTATTTGATAATTATAAATAAGATTCAGACTTCATAATAGTAACTTATATTTACTAATCTAAAAGACCACATGCTTGCACGTTGTAAGCTGGTAAGCATCGTCGAATAGCAACACAACTGAACTCACTTCCGTTCATTTCCAAACCGTTTCCAATACTACTTTTGTAATACATGAAACACATGTTACATCTTCCTCTTTTGGAGGAAAAGAATATTATTACATTACATTAATCATTATACTTTGAGGACGATTTATATTTCTATACAAAGAATATCATTACAAAAGATTAAAATTATGAAATTGCATTACATTATATTATCATTATACCTTTGAGGAAAATTTATATTTCTACCACTTTTTGTTTTATACACAGAAGTCATATTACCATCATTGGTAGTGCTCTGATGGTGAAGATCATTTTCTGTTGTATGCTCTGCACTTTGACCATGTTGAACATTATTACATAAATCAGAGTAGTCTGAAAGCAGTATATTATTTTGATTATTAGTTTTTCTTATATGAAATTTATTACGTCTAACAATCCTGTTGTTCTTTGTTTTAACCCAATATGACCTAGGTGTTGAGTGCTTTTTAACTATTACAGCTGGTTCCCATAAATTTCCTACTCTCAACATTACCTTTTCCCCAGGACAGAAATCTGTTCTAACCTGAGCATGTCTGTCATAATAAAATTTAGCTTGTTTTTGTTTACTCAGTATTTTCTTTTTAAATGTATTGTCTATTCTGGGTTTTAATTCTGTCTGCACAATGGGTAACTTAGTTCTTAAATTTCTACTAAAAAGCATTTGACTGGGTGATAAGTTTATACCTGAAATTGGAGTGCATCTGTATTCTAGCAATGCATCATCCAATTTTCCAACCCCTGCTTTTCGTAATATGCTTTTAGCAATACCTACCATTTTCTCAGCAAACCCGTTAGCTTTTGGATAACGAGGACTACAGGAAATGATTTCAAAACACCATTCTTTAGCAAATTGTTTCATTTTCCAGCTATTAAAGGGTACATTATCACAAATCATAGTTTTGGGTATGCCATGTGTTGAGAAAATGTATTTTAACTTGTGAATTACTTCTAAAGCACGTTTTTCATTTATTGGAACAATATCTATGCATTTTGTTAAATAACACCCTACCACCAGATAGTTCTTTCTCCCATACTCACAAATATCAACACCAATTTTCTCATACGGCAAACTGGGAATCTTATGATTAATAAATGGTTCTTTAACATTTTGAGGTCTGTACCTATCGCAAACTAAACACGTAGAAATCATTTTTTCAATATCATCATTAATTCCAGGCCAAAACATTACTTGCCTAGCTCTAGCTTTTGATTTCCCAATCCCACAGTGTGCATATAATGTATGCAAACAATAACATACTTTTTCTTAAAGATGTTGGCACTACAACTCTACTACCTAAAAATACCAAGCCATTTTCAACGGTCAAATCATTTTTAAGTTTGAAATAAGATCTGGTTTCCCGAGAGACCTGATCAACACCAGCAGGCCAACCCACTTGCCAATAGCTCTGCACAAATTTTAACCCCTGATCCCTTGAGGTAGCCTCCCAAAATTCCTTTTTTTTAGACTCAGACATCTGTAATTGTTTTGTTAGTGTGTGAACAAATTCATTCGTTTCAATGCTCTCCCCATCTACTTGTATATCCAAAAACGAACGTGACAACAAATCAGCTATGTACATAAATTTACCAGGCAGATATCTAAGGTTTAAGTGATACTTTAAAAGCTTAATTTTTATTCTTTGTAATCTGTTTGATAATACATTGCATATATATTTTTTTTTCATAATAGAGACCAATGATTTATGATCTGTAAGGACCTCAACCTCCCTGCCATAAATATAATAATGAAACTTGTTTGCAGCAAACAATATGCTTAAAAATTCTTTCTCAATTTGAGCATAGTTTTTTTCAGCATTGTTACCCCTTAACCGGAAACGTGAAAATCTCGTGCACAAACAGAACACTTAATAGTTTACCAAATAGTGAACTTAAATATTTAATGTTTAATAGTAATGCATTAGCAGGATCAATTTTTTAATATAACAGCATAAAAATAAGTTTTGAACGTTGGAGGGAGAAAATATTAAGAACCGATATGTAGACGCAACCGTCTCACAAACAGTACGTTTCCGGTTAAGGGTTAAACTACGAGAGGAAAATGCTGTAGGTTGACCATTTTGTAACAAACAACATCCTAATCCATCTTTTGAACTATCAGCTTGAATAGTTATCGGTTTATTACTATCAAATATTCCTAACACAGGCGCATTGGAAAACAAGTTTTTTAAGTCTATAAATGCTTTGGTGTGCAACTCTAACCATTGCCACTCAACATTTTGTTTCAAAAGCTCTCTTAATGGAGCAGTTTTATGAGAAAATTTTGGTACAAACCTTCTCAGATAATTGAACATCCCTAAGACACGCTGCAATTCAAGTTTATTTCTTGGTTCTTTTAACTCAGCAATAGCTTTAACACGGTCAGGATCAGGCCGCATACCTGAAGCATTAAAAAATGACCCAAATACTTAACCTCGGTAACCCTATATTGAAATTTGTCTTTATTAAACTTAATGTTAAGAGCTTTAGCTCGGTCAATCACTTTGGACAAAATTTCATCATGTTCTTCCACTGAACTAGCTGCAATGAGGAGATCATCAAAATAAACTAATACACCCGGTATATCTCCCAAAATTTTCCTGGTTACATTTTTGAAAAATTTCAGGAACACACGATATTCCCATTGGCAACCTAAGAAACTTATAACACCCAAAGGATGTACTAAATGTACAGAAATCACTGCTCCTTTCATCTAAAACAATTTGAAAGAATCCATCCTTAAGATCTAGGACAGAATACACTGATTTATTACATAATTTGGTTAAAATTTCTTCAATTGTAGGAATTAATACGTGCTCCCGTTTAATTTCTTTATTAAGATCCTGAGGATTAAGGCAAATTCTTAATGCACCATTAGCTTTTTCAATAATTACAAGGTTACTAACCCAACTTGTAGGCTTATCTACTTTCGCAATGATACCTTGACTTTCTAGATCTTTTAATTTTATTTCAAGTTTAGATCTTACGCTTAAAGGTACCCTATGTGGTGGTCTGACAACAGGGTTTTCCTGATTTTTTAAAGTTATTGTACAAGTTCCATTAAATTTTCCTACACCTTCAAATACCTCTAAATAATTTTGAATAAACTGCTCTTTAGGAATTGATACATTGATATAAGAATCTAACTTACCTTTATTTGTCATTTCTACATTATTCAGAAAGTGAACTAACTTAAATTTGACAACATGTGTCAAGACCTAACAATGGTCGAACATTGTTTGGCAAAACCAGAAATTCTATGATATGATCTACACCATTGGCAATGCAAGCTAATGATGCAGACCCAAGAGGTTTAAGTTTGGAACCTCCAAAGGCTTCCAAAATAATGTTACACTTTTTTAACTCACTCTCTGAGGATACTTTTTTAAAAACACTTAAGGGTAGAATGTTTACTCCTGCTCCAGCGTCCACTTTGAATGTCACAGATATTCCATTGATCAGCACAGTTTTTGTCCATTCTCTTAGAGTGGTTGCCGAATGGATTCACCTAACCCTTGACACAGAGTCCACGAAAAAAATCTTCTGAGTCACTGACCTTGGTATTAAGTTTCACTTCCTGAACAGGCTTGAATTTACGGGCGTTGGCAAAATGATTAAATCGATTGCATTTAAAGCATTTTTTTCCATACGCTTGGCACTGATTCCTACGATGTTTTCGATTGCACTCCTTGCAGAATATATAATCCCACTAGGACATTCGGAGTCCCCTCTAAGATTATCTTTTGGAAATTTTCTTAGTCTCGAACTTGGTTTCGAAGTACCTCCGCGTAAGCTATCGACGCTTTGACCCTGCACAGTTTGGGTTCTTTGCTTACTTAATTCCGCTGCTTTTCCTATCTCAATGGCTTTCGATAAACTTAGATCAGTCTCTCGAAGCATCCTTTCTTGGAGATTTACATCAACCACTCCTAGAACAATTCGATCTCTAACATCAGACTCAGACTGGTCTCCGAACTCGCACGATTTTACCAATTTCTTTAAATCCGTCACAAAAGCACAAAGGGTTCTGTTTCTTGCTGCTTCCTATTGTTGAAAATAAATCTCTCGACTACAATGTTTTTTGGGGCGTCGTATAAATTTCAAATTGCTTAATTACAGCTTCATATTTCTGCTGTTCTTCGCCGGTTAACGGCAGAGTATTGTAAACTTCTACTGCTTCCTCACCTGCAGCACTTAAAAATAAAGCAAGCTTAACATCCGGATCTTTTGAATTATTGCCTGACGCTTTCAACCAGATTTCAAACAATTGTTTGAAACGACGCCAATTTTCTGCTACATTTCCATCAAAACTTAGGCCTTGTGGTGGACGACAAAATTCCATCTTCAATCAGATGCTTCTAAACAATGTCACATATAATTAACTGTGAAAGTCAGAAATAATTAGGACTACGCCATGTTTTATGTTATTTGATAATTATAAATAAGATTCAGACTTCATAATAGTAACTTATCTTTACTAATCTAAAAGACCACATGCTTGCACGTTGTAAACTGGTAAGCATCGTCGAATAGCAACACAACTGAACTCACTTCCGTTCATTTCCAAACCGTTGCCAATACTACTTTTGTAATACATGAAACACATGTTACACTTTCGAAAAATATCGGGTGTGCTCAAAACCAGTTTCTCTCTATTCTAAAAAAAAGTAACTACCGCTGTCACCGCCGCCGCCGCCGCCGGTTTTGATTTTTTTGTGACCGGAGGTCTTTCTTCGTTAATATTAAGAAAAATATAATGCATACAAAAATAAGAAAATCGGTACTATTATACAGAAATGTTTGATAAACACGCTGATGCAGACAGTTTTCAAATCAAAGAATTATTTTAAGAGATATTTAATGCTAAAGTTGTGCAAAATCGTTCCACTAAAAAAGTTTTATAGGAGCAAAAACTATACATCGGAATTTAATAATTTTTAGATCATTTTATACGTTATAATTTCCCGGTGTGCAGAATTGATTTACTTCTTTAATTTGACTCATTTTTCGAGGTTCTATTTCAATTTTAAATTCAAATTTTCAGCATTTCGAGAGATATTTTTTACTTATTTTAGAAAATTGTACTAATTTAACCTGTTGCCAACTGTATAAACAACGGAAACAATAATGTTTGCTTCAAATTAAAAATTTATATACACGTGACTATTATAAACAGAAAAGATACTTTCAAATTAAAATTAAATAATTGCGTATAAAAAGCAGAAACTTATTGAAAATTCCTTCGCAAGAACTATATTTGCACGTGAAGTTTAACAGAGAAAGCATATTGTAAAATAATAAATTCATTAACATGCGTTAGAAGTCTTAAATTGGAGAAATTACGTCACATTACACTTATTATGTAAAATGAACAAAAAATAATATTGCAAAACAGTTAAAATTTAAAAAATTGCGCGAGAGATTTATTTGATATTTCAAGATGATCTTTTCCACTATTTTTGCCGGGACAGCGCAAATAATATTTCATTTCTAACAAAAGTATTTTCACGTGAATATTAAAAAGAGAAAGAGAAGTTTGGTGAAAATTACGTCAAGAAGAACTCTCTTTTCGCTTTGTTAAAAAATACCGGGACACAAAGACTCTGTTTACTTAATTCACTTTATATTAGCTTATTTTGAAATTTTTAATGATTTTATTTAATCAAAGACGAAAATAGCCATTGTATCTTTTAACAGCACCTGAGTTTTCCTTAAAATTCCCCAATCAAAGAGAAATGAATAGAAACCCGTTTATAGGGAGATCGCCACTGTTTTTTAAATTATAATTCAATCTTTTAAAATCTTTTTAAAGCCCATCAAATTAGCCTGCTTTTAGAAAATGCGGTGTCTGAACGGGGGTTGCCGAGCGTAGCTCGTTGGGGGCCGAGCCCCCTAGTATAATAAAATGACATTGTCATTTTGCTTACTGTGATAGTTTGGAAAAAGTTGATATTTCAGGTTATGATAAGTCAGAATTTTTTTTATAAGAGTAGAATAAGAATTTTTTTATTGTTGAATATAAAGTTGCAATTTTATTTAATTATATTCTCATGGGGTTTTATGGATGATTATTTACTGTTGTACCATGAATTTGATAACAAATACTAGGTTGAGCAAAAAGTTCTGGGAAATTTGTGAAAGTTGCGTTATTATGCGCTAATTAACAACAATGCAACAAGGACTATTCTTCAAAGTAGAGACCATCATTATCCACGACTTTCTGCCGTCATTCTACCAGATTCCGGGTTTGTTGGAAGTACCATGGCGGCTTCGTGAAATCGAAAATCTCTTGACATGCTTCTTAACTCCATTAAAGGTTTCAGATCGACGGGCCTTGAAAAAGTGTTGCATTGATCGAAAGAGGCCACAATCGGATGGAGTCACGCCCTGAACTCTTATAGATATACCATTAGTACTTCTATATACGATACAAATTCTGTTTTATGTATGACTATTAGATTAAATATTTCCCAGAACTTTTTGCTCAAACTAATAAAAACGCAAAAAACTAAATAATATTAAAATGGACATTTAATGCTAATACACTGAAATGCTTGTATTAATAATACAAGCTTTTCAGTATTAATACATTTTTAATGTGTTAACAATGCTTGAAGTAATAATTATACTCTTTATTTTACTTTTAAATTATACTGATGTTTTGAAATCGATACAATTTCTGGAACCGCTGATAATAGATACTACCAGTTACTAAAAGACTTACAAATGGAGTACATCTTTCACATATGGCATTTATTTAAAAAGGGGCTACATGCAGTGACGAAGCGTCAGGTCATCAGTTGATTTGGTGATAATAATAGGAAAACAAAGGCAACATAAAACATTTAAAATTTTTGCAAGCACATGTTGAATTTATTTTTTTAATTTTTGTGCATAACACAAAGAGATTATTTATTTTAGTGCTGCCGTCTGTCAGTTTTAAAATCAGACAGCTAAAAACCTAAAGGAGAATTAGTATATCTCGCCTACGGCTAAAAAGGATTCACAAAGATTTGTGAATCTCTTACAGCATGCACACGCAGCTTCTCAGCACCCCGCAACCGATCAAACGATACGCACATTTCCAAGACATATTCGGTCTAGTCATCACTAATTTAACAAAATCTACTTGAAAAGGAACATTTCATTTTGTAATACTTGTACCATTTTGAATATTATTCCAATGGACATAGCATTATTGTAACAGATTCGATTTTATTAAATAGTACAAAATACTCTATTGAATTTTTAAGTATTGCTATGTCCGTCTTAAAATCATTAGACTAATTTAAAATATTTCTATTATTCCATTACAATTAAATGAGAGATTTTTTGTTAATTGGAAAAGAAATCATTGCTTTATAATATTTTTTAACTTACCTGTACTATTAGGATATTATAAATCTTGGGTTACATGTTTATGATAACAGCATATTTCCTCCCCAAAAGTAAAAAAAAAAAAAAAGAGTAGTTTGAAAGGAAGATGCGTATCTATTTAATTTTGCTTATTTTTTGGTAACAAACAAATGATGAAAAAAAAATTATGGAAATATATGAAGATTGTCTTATTTTTGTAGAAGTGGCATTTAATTATTTAAAAACGTCATAACTCTTTTTAAACCATGAAATAAATGTTTTTTGCATGTGATTTATTCTGAAACTTACATCATTCAAAGCAGAGGCGTCGCGATGGGGGTTATGGGGGGAACCTCCCTCGCCCAATATATGTGAACTTGGGAAATTTGAGCTTAGAGTTAGGAAATTATAGATTTTTAAAACAACTTTTCTTTAAAAAAAAAAAAAAATTACTGTTTTGCTGATTACTTTTCTGAGTTCTGTTATAGTAAAATAGTTAAACTTTCAAAAGAAATACGAAAAGTAGCCAGACTCAATTTCTCATTATGTTTCTATGTGCTGCGAAAATGTTATACATCTACTAGACTTGAATTTCTCTATTCTTGTCCATCAACAGTATCTTTAATACATTTCCTCCAAAATTTTGTTCCTTTCTCAAAAATCTAAAAATCTGAGGTATTTTCATATGAAGTACGATTACGACTCGTACACAATTAAAGACAAAAACTTTCATTAAATGAACCAATAATTATAATTTTTATGTTTTTAGTTTCAGCACTTTTCTTTGGACATATTTTTTTTTTTTTTTTGCATATACCGTATCATTATCATCAAACACATATTGAACATATCATTTTAGTTGGAAAATAGAGCAATTTGTTTTACGTTGGAAAATTTTTGAACTCTCCCTCTGAAAAATTTTTTGTAGCTATTCCCCTGATTCAAAGTAAAATTATGCATTAAGAAGAGTAAAAGTATTTTATCTATTGCAATTTTGATAAATACCTTAATATTTACAATGTTTCAACCTAATACTTTAATGCAAATATTTTCAACAATATTTTGTTTCACTCAAAGAATGTGTAGCCTTTTTGAATGGTTCAATGACATTTTTAAATTAAAGTAAGAACATTTTATCTTTTAAAGAAATGAACATTTTGGCTATTTGTTAAAATTTATATTCCTAGATATTTTAAAAAGTCATTATACTATATATTAATTATTATTACCTCTATGGATGAACCAAATGCTAGTGCTCAAATAAAAGCAAGCTGTTTGTATTCCCTAGATTTGAGAATATGTCTTTAATTGTTAAGAATGGGTGGCTTTGCACATCCGGGAAGAAATTTGCTGACAGCAATTGTAGAAGATAAAAATAAGTTTTATACTAAATATTTTACAAGATCCAATTACGAGAGCCATAAATGTCTATGCAGTAGTCATATTTTACTTAAATAAACTGATTAGTCGTGATTTTCTTGTGCAAGTTTGCAAATATTGTTTGGATATAAACTAGTTTTTCAAATCTGAGAGGCCTCTTTAAAACATTCCTACAATCAAATCATTAAAATCTATCTCGAAGTTTTCAAATACTTAATTGATCGGTGTGAAATATTTATTAGTAATTTACAACTATTTCACGAAGAGGCGGATTCGTGGATGTTTAGAGGATAAGGGTGAAACATTATTTAATAAGGATAATCGGTAATCATATAAAACATTGCATATCTTTTAAGTAGATGGGATCCAGTATGAAAGGAATATTTTGATACTGCTACAGATTTTAAAGGCATCTCCAATGATATTCAAAGTTATCGTATTTATACTGTTAATAAAGTTGTTAATCATGCTATTCTACAAGAAGCATTTCAACATCCATGTTAATATTAACGAAATAAAATGAAATTTATTTAACTTTTGTTTCTTATGAAAATCAGATTCAAAACACATCTTCCAATCAACGGAACATGCAGAAATGATTAACAGGCTAGGATGACCAAATATCCTCGAAATTCAAGGGTGTCCTCAAATTTGCGGACTATAGTTCCTCACTCAGCTTCTCCAGCTCTTGATTTAAAACACTTATTTCATTATAAAAAAGTGATAAAACTAGTGGGATAAAAAAGGTACAGATTAAAAAGTTATAAATTTTAAAATTATGACCTCTTTAAGAAAGTTCTGTTATACAATTTGAACATCTTATTACAAGGAGATAAAAGGGGAGGGACACGGCAAAGTTGTGAGCTAACGATGACTGTCACGAAAACTCACGCCTCGCCACTGGCTGCATGCACATTAAAATACGAAGTTTAATTTTTATATAGCCTCCTTTCTGTATAATGTATATTTTAGAAAAAAAAATGACATTACAAGGAAGTCCTGAAAAGGACAAAAAAATCTTTTACGCATAAAACATACTGCGTTTTAAATTTTTATGAATTTTCATTGTTTTATGGCGTTAAAAATGCGCCTGCGCCTTTCCTATTTATAAGTACTTAAAGAATTTTTAATAAAGCGAACCCATCTTTTATGTAGCACGACATGTTGCAAATATGATCTCCTTAACCGCACATATTCCAATAAAAGTATCAAAAAAATCCTCTAAAACTAATTTTGCTCACTATCTCTATTCGTGTTTGAAATAATAATTTGATTAAGAGGTCTCAGGACTGTTAAAACTGGAAAAAAAATGGAAAAAAAGACCATTTTCAACATTTAATATCTTAAAATGTGTTTGATTTTAAGACACAATTTTAATTGGAATAAAATACATAAGTATGTCCTTTCATTTCATGTATTTAAAAAATTATAAGATGCAGAATTAGCATTTACAGGGGACTCCAAACTGTTAGACATTTGACAAGCAAAAAATCGGCATAACAGCTTACGCCCACGATTACAAAATAAGTATTGAAACTAGAATGAAAATTTTGGTGCCTACTTATACATCAGATTATAATAATTACCCTGAACCTAAATAAATTTGTATTTAAAGCTTTTTTATATTTTTAATACAAAGTTGTATTTAACTAATGCAAAATTAAGAAAATTTCAACAGTATAATCACCTAAAAAAATATTGTTTTGAACAATAAAAAGGAAATTGTAGGTTCAGTTTATACAGACTAACATGAAACATGTGTTTTGAAAATTTCATGAAAAAATATTTATAAGTTTTTGAGATATCGTGCGCATTATGCCCAAAAACGTCATTTGGAGAAAAATGGCTTCAAAGTTTCCGAAACGACGCTTCAGCTATTGAACGTGTATAAAAGTAAAAGCCATAACTTCAGTTCTAATAGGAATTTCAAGGAAACAATTATATCAAAATGTTCAGAAAAGATAGGAGTTTACCATCTAAAAAAAAAATAATAAAATTTCGAAAATTTTAAAGCTTTGAGAGTCCTGAGACCTCTTAAGCGCTTTCGTTGACTTAGTAAAATAAAAAAAAAAATAGCTTTTTTTCGAGGGGAGAGGATTTTAATATTTATAAACTTAATTATTCTATTAAAAGCAGAGAAAAAATATTCCTACTATGGTGCAAACTGGAATTCTTGTACAAGGTTCTTTGAAGTAACTGAATGTGTTCATACATATCTTTCATTAATCCTACATTTAGAAGTCAAACTCCACTTAAAGCTATCCCAAAAGAAATACTTTTCTCCACTCAATTACGCGAACTTTTTGATACATTCACAGACTCACTGGTTATACATAAAAAGCATAAAATTTGTAGACATGACTTCTGAAGCGATTTGGAATCGAATAGAGTTTTTCATTTAATGTATATATACATATGTATTGCATCTTCATTTATAATTATCTGCTGTCTCATGACGACGATTCCTGGGCTGATGCGCGTATTAAAATTCCAGAATTCTGAAAGATCCTTTAAGCTAAAAAATGGAAAATGCTGAAAACAACTGCAAGTAAATTGTTTGCATGTCTTTTAGGAGGAAGAAGAGGAGGGGCAGATTGTGTTTTTGTCTCCAGGTGTGTCTGTTATTGATACTATTACCGTATTTTCAAACAAAATAATTTTGTAAACGTCAACGAAATATAACTTCTTCACAACGTAAACTCATACTGGAAATAAGGCAGTCTATGGATCCCCATGGCTGGTAGACTCTCTCCTTCAGAAACGCTGTTTCCAGGCCATGGGTGGTTCAGGGAGTTGGAAAGCGAGTTCCAATTTTCCTCATGCACAGCGTCCCAGACATGCTTCATATGGCTTAGGTCTGGAGATCGGGTTAGTCAATCCATCAAGCAAATATCCTCACTTTCCAGAAAATCGTTGACCATATTAGTTGTATCTGGTGGCATGTTATAATCCATTAAAATGAAATCAGGGCCAACTGTATTTCTGAAATTGTGAACTTAGGGTACAAGATATCATGCCTGTACCGCACACCAGTCATAGAGCCTTTGCCAAGCACAAGGAGGGATGTGAGCCCATCCAACATAAGACCTGCCCAAACCATGAAACCTCCGCGGCAATAGTGGTCCTTTTTCGGACGTTTGACGGCAGGTAGTGGATCCCTGGCTTTTTCCAGATCAAAGTATGCCAAGAATTTATATTTAGATTGAACAGAGATTTATCAATGAACAGGATGATCTCCCACTGATCCCTGGTCCAAAGTCAATGATCTCTGCACTATGCTAAACGGGTTCTCCTATGTACGGAAGTGAATGGAACGCAAGAAGCAGATTTGATTGAAAACAGTCGTCTGTCATGTAGCCTTCTGAAAACAGTAATCCTTGAAATTCAACTGTCTGTGGCTGCATAAAGATCACAAGAGAGCTGAGAAGCTGTTGCACTCTTGTTTACACCCGCATCATAGTGAACATATAGTGATCTTCGTTGGACGTCGTGGCTGTTGTACAACCTTGCCCAGGCTTTTTCTCTATGGATCCAGTTCCTTAAACTGTTTCCATAAGTTGGACACGACGCTGGATATTACATTAAAGTCTCTAGGAATCTGCACTTGAGACTGCCCTGTTTCCAGTCTCCCCGCGATTTGCCACCTCATTCCATCATCCAAATGTCGCTAGTTACTCATTTTTACTGTTTCCATTTGAATTTCATCAAATATTGAAAAAAAAAAACCCAAAATATTCGGCAAGGTGTGTGAGCGAACAAAACGCGAAAATTGCCGCTCTCACTTATAAAGCCTGTTACTGTACCCACTCTTCCCATACACATGTGTAACGCTTTTGTATTCGACACTAAAGAGTTGCATGTGTGTTTCGAAGCATTACTTTTATCTTTTGTTGAATACTTTTCATGAAATTAGACAAAATATGCAATTTCTCTTAATTTTGAACATGAGTGTGTATGTATATAGATATGTTAACATGCAAAATTTCATAGTATTTATGTAATTATAAAAATACTGTATAACACTACAAAGAGTAAACAAAATATTTTTTTTTTTTGCAAAAATAGTTATTACATAGACTAAATTATAAAATAAAGGATCCGAGGTTTTTAAAAAAAGTTTAGATTTAAAGCGCATTTAAAAAAATCATGAAGTTGAAATCATGAAATGTTTGGATAGGGTAAAAAATTCAAAGAATATATTAAAGATTTTTTATCGCAGATTTTATATTATTTCTCTATAAAAAAAAATAAGAGAGAGAAAATAATTGCTAAAAATGTTTGCCAAGAAAAAATAAGAGATTCAATCTCAAAGAAAAAGTTCAGAAATCTGGCATGCTGCCAACCTTGCTGTTGAGCCACTTACCAAAGGAAATAATTTATCTGATTATAAAATGTTACTTAAACTTTGAACATTATTTTTTTAAGACCCACCCTCCCTCCCAGGTATTGCGCTTTATGGCTATCGTATATTTATATTCTAATTATATTTTGTCGATACACAAATTTTCTTTGCATTCTGTGCCCCCGACCTCGAAACCTCCCCATGGAATTTATTAAAATGAATGGTGCATACTGATGCAATGATTTTCAATTAGTTGTAATGATAAAATATTGTATTTTCATTTATTGTATTACTTTCAATGCACATTTTTAAAATCGTAAAGCAATTTTTTAAATGATAAAAATTATGAAATAGTCAGTATCATTAAAGTCGTTTAAGAGTTGGATGTAATTGAGATTCAATTTTAATTTATTTTTTAATTTTCAGTAATCTAATAAAATTTAGGGTTAATAATGTAAAAAATTCAAGGTTGCATTTAAACTGCTCATAAACGCCCTGTTTCTTTTAATTTTGCCAGGCGCTGATCTTGCCAGTAGCAGTTTTTACTTTTTACATATGTTTTTAAAACACGCTTTGATGATGAAGAAAAATATTTTGATCTAAGTATATGTGTTCCACATTTTTCAAGATTGCAATAAAAAAAAGTATGTATATGCTTTTTGAACTTTTCATGAAATGCATTAAACAAAACTTATATTCACAATTATATTCACAAATTATATTTACAGGGCTCCCTTATAAAAATGCATTTAATGAAACATGCTTCTTCTCAGACTCCCTCTTAATAAAATAGGCCCCTTTGCAAAATTCCATTCCATAAAAAACATGCTCTTCATTAATTATTTTTATGCTGTTATATTTTAAGATGTGTAATTTAAAAACAAAACAAGTTCATAAAAAAAGAAAACTTTAGAAAAATAATTTAAAGTACTTTTTACATTAGACCAAACTAGCTTTTCTTTAGGCCAGTTCTACGTCTAATAGTATTGGTTCATGCAGACCTTTAGTGTGTATAGTATTTAAGACATGCACAGGTTTTTAAAAGAGCAAATTTCATGTGCTGTTTAGTTTTATTTGCCTGTTTTGTTTTAAGCTTAAAAAATAGATACAGTGTTTCATAACAAACAATATCTGACAATTTAATAATAAAAGAAATTCATACTTATTTAAGAAAACAATACCATATTTTTTATCTTATATGTCCGCAAACCATAGAATATGAAATAATAACATACACTGATAAATACATTCAAATGAAGACCTTATTAGAAAAATTAATGAAGTTTAAAAGGAAAGGAACATATTTTTCACTAATGCAGGGCTTTAGTAGTTATTTTCCCTTCATTTGCCCAACAATCATTTTAACATATATTCATCTATGTACTCATTGGATTCCACTCAGTATATGAGTAAGTTTTAGCAAATTCATCAACATTGTGAATCTGAGTGAATCCACTAAGTATGTTCGAACTTAATAATATCTTCTTCTGCACCAGCATGATATCTGTAAATATTTTTATATATTCGTGGGTACCTAACTATATCAGTGTAATCAGTAGAATGCAATGCCCTTTTGTAGTAAGCGAGGTTTTCAAAGTGTGACGTCCAGTTTTCTACATCGTGTGTTGTGTTACACTGATTCTGGACACTGAAATGAAAACCCAATTCAATATGATTAGAAGGACCAGAATATGTCTGGTCATGTAACTAGGCCGTCACATTTGAGGGTGTCTACTATATTAATATTTTACTTATCTTTGAAAATCTATTCTAAAGGCATTTAATCTAATTATTATTTATTTGAAGGTCCTTTCATTTTTCAATCTTAAATGTCAATATTAACACGTTCATGCCGGCGCGGTGGGTCACACTCGATTGTCTCAGAGCTGCCAAGTCTCGGGCTTTGTGGCTACCAGTATTTTAATACAGAAAATGTTGTTTTATTTAATTAGAACAATTGGGCGATTTAAAGGAACAACATTTTTTCTAAAATAACAATGGTGTGTAAAAAGCCGGAGACTTGACAACTCTGAGACAGTCGAGTGTGACCCACCGCGCCGGCGTGAACGTGTTAAAATTATCTGTTCTGTAAATTTCATTTTTTACCATTTCTTTTTTTCTCTATTCTAAAAGCAATTCGCGCTCTTTGGAGGATATGCTGTTTTGCTCGATTTTTTGTCTGCACTTAAATCGATAGTTCCACGTTTATTCGAGCTGTCATTCACTAATCAGTATATCTGCAGTGCAGTGTATTGCACTAGCTGGAAGTATTTAACTGCAAAACGTGAGTCAGGAGTACAGATTTGTGTGGCATCAATTAATTTCAAAACTCATGAGTGTCGTTTGTGATTCCTTCTGAATAATAGATGACCTCATAATGAATGATCATTTGAAAATGTAGTTCACGATGGCTAACAACTAAAATTTAAGTAGTGAATTTATTGAAATGCTCTATATGAAGCTCTGTCGAATGTATCAATTATGAATTCTATTCGACTGGTGTTGTAAAAATGCTTTTGACTACAGATAAATCTGCTTTTAATAATGGGGAAACTCCATACATTCGAATCAGTGCTAAGGAAATAACGATGACTGCAACTGTCCTGTTCTAATGTTATCAACTGTTATTATTAAAAATTAATAACAGTGGTGCTGATTGAAATTTCTTAATATGGAATGTTTTGAGCATTTTCTGAGGAGTCTTACAATGTAGCTAGAGAGAGGTGTTTATTGTTATTGAATCAGTTTTCTTCATTGTTACAAAATATCGCAACATATAACCCTTCCCAATAATCCTCCAGCATTAAACCAGTATTTAAATTTTGAATTTTAAATATTTCACACTATTTTTTCATTATTTTTTCTAAAAACCAGCACTGAAGTGCAGTAATCTGTCACCAGATTATTACAGTTGTATATATAAGTACATATGAAAATATTTAAGCACATCCGTCATAGCAGCCGTAATCGTTCAATAAAGCTCAGTTACTTGTCGCCGTGACAGAAATTATTTTTTTAAATTTTGAATTTATTTGTTTTTGTTTCAAATTTCCATTTCTATAAATTGTCATCCAAATTTCTTATGGTATTCCGTTACATTATTTCTAATCAAATTAGTGTTTTACAATTTTATATTTATTACTTTTATATTACTACTTGACTTCAAATTAATCAAGAATATCATTTAACGATAATATTTATGATTTCAAAGTTCGTTGGTCTGAAGAAGATGATGCTGGTGTTTTGTTTGCTACTAGAAACCATCCATGTTCTTAAAGGTAAACATGTAAGTAAATAGTTTCTAAAACTATTTATATTTTAATTTTGTGTCTGTTTAAATTAATTATTTACTTTGAAAATTGATAATTCATGTTTTTAAATCTGAAGATAAAGAAGATATAATTTTTTTCAACATTTTAGATTAAAAGGTGGAGAGCTGACATATTCCTTCTTAAAGTATTTAAACATTTTTTGGGGGTAAGTTCAGCAAAGTATCGTTTTATGCACGTATTTGATGTTCTATGCTTTATGGAAATAATAACATCCTATAAAGAAAATATCAGTGCCTCAGATTCAATCTCAAGAAACAGATAAAACCTTTTTTGTGAAATGTGTTTCAAAGGATTTTTACAAAGTGGTGATCTGAGAAAACACTTCCATATGAATGCAAATGAAAAATCTTTTATCTGTGATTATGTTCTAAAGGATTTTTACAAAGTTATCATCTGAAACGACACTAGCTGATCAATACAAACGAAAAACCTATTGCTTGTGAAATATGTTCCAAAAGATTTTCAGGAAGTCATATTTTGAAAGTACATTTGCGTACACATACAAAATAAAAACTGTTTCTTTCTAAAACATGCTCGAAAGGATTTTCACAAAGTGGTAATGTGAGAAGACAATTGTGTCCCCATACAATGGAAAAACCTTTTGTTTGTGGAATATGTTCCAAAGGATTTTCACGCAGTGACACTCTCAAAGTGCACTTGAATACCCATACAAACGAAAAACCTTTTGTTTGTGAAATGTGTTCCACAGGATTTTCACAAAATGAGCATCTGATAGTACATTTGCGCTCCCATACAAGGGAGAAACCTTTTGTTTGTGAAATATGTTCCAAAGGGTTTTCGCGAAAGGACATTCTAAAGAGACATTTCATAACCCATGTTGAGGAAAAAACTTTTGTTTGTGAAATGTGTTCCAAAGAATTTTCACGAAGTGGTGATCTGGCAAAACACTTGCTCACGCATACGAAGGAAAAACTTTTTTCTTGTGAAATATGTTCCAAAGGTTTTTCAAGGAGTGATAATCTAAAAGTACACCTGCGCACCCATACAAAAGAAAAACCTTTTGTTTGTGAAATATGTTCCAAAGGATTTTCAGAAAATGCTACTCTTAAGAAACACTTGCGTACTCATACAATGGAAAAACCTTTTGTTTGCGAAATATGTTCCAAAGGTTTTTCACGAAATGGCATTCTGAAAGGACACTTGCGCACACATACAAAGTGAAAATCTTTTGTTTGTGAAACATGTTCCAAATTATTTGCACAAAGTAATTTTCACCATGTCATTATCAAGAGATTTCAAAAAGTCACATTGGTGTACCCATATTAAGAAAAATCCTTTTGTTTCTGAAATAGCCTCTAAAAGATTTTCACGTGTGTAATCTGAATGTACACTTGCATATCTATACAACTTTAAAATGTTTCATTTGCGAAATATAATTGAAAGATTTTTACGAAGTAGACATCTAAAAATTATTTGTATACACACAAGAAAATTCCATCTGCTTGTAAAATATGTTTCCAAGGATGTTCAGCAAGTGTAACTGTAAGAAAACATATCTTACCGATGCAAACTAGAAGATCTTTTGTTTGTGATAATGATACTTTAATAAATTTTCACTATTCGGCCATCTAAAAATATTTGCGTGTTAGCACACATGAAAAATATATTCGGTTCTTAATATTCATTTTATAATATAACTAGCAAACCCCGCGGCTTTGCTCGCTTAATAGTTGAAATATGCCAAGTGATATTTACGTGACTATTTTTTATTAGAAGAACACTTTTTGAAATAATTCAAAAATTACAAATTAAGCCACAGTTTGAATAAACTTCATTATAAAAGTGCAATAGACAGAAATGAGATTTTATTTAATAAGAAGAACTAAAACTAATTCCAATTAAATGATAATTTAGAAAGTATTTTGTGACTTTTATGCTCATTTTATACGCTCCTTTCAGTATTCATTTGAAGTTTTGAATTTTTTAGAAACCATCTTAACACATTTACATCTTAAAATTAACCATCATGTCAAATTCCAAGCTTCTTTTCTAACAGTCTATCACCTCTCTGGTGTTAGTGGCACCAACATAAAATGCCGAAACAGAGTTGAAATAGAATGTCTCGAAAAATGTTGAAACAAAGACTGTCACCATTAATTTGCAACATTTACCGTGAAATCGGTTGGTATTTCCTAATATTCTATAGAAAACGGAATTTAGATGTTTTTAAAGGCTTTCTTGTTGTTCCTGCCAACCAGGTGGTAGTGACACCGGCATAAAGTATAGCCCGTATAGGATCAGGGACTATCACTCTTGATTCGCAACCAATAACTTCTGTAATCAGTTTATTATTTCTTGAGATTCCATAGAAATCGTAATTTAGGAATGCTTTTCACTCCTTCCCTTCGTTTCACCCCTTTTTAATTTCGAATTTATTTTCAACTGTTCTTGGAGGATATTTATTTTTTATAAGTAACTACCGTGCTATATTTAAAGTTTCTAGCCTCTTCAGTACGGCAGAAATCGCAATTTAGGGTGTTTTTTGCTCCTGAAACCCTCGACATAAAATATAGCTTATGTTTGAGCAAGTTCTATCACCATCAATTTGCAACCATTATGTTTGAAATCGATATCGTATTTCATACGATTGCTTAAAAATCGTAAGTTAGAACGCTTTTCGCTCACTTTATCCATTTAAATTTGGAATTTTCTTTCGACAATTCTTATAAAGCATTTGTATCTTTGACGTAATTACCATTCCAAATTTAAAATATTAGATCCCCTCAGTAACACAAAAACGCAGTTTAGAACATTTCTGGCTCCTATAACCCCCAGGTGGTAGTGACAATAACGTAAAATATAGGACTGTCACCATTAATTTCAAACCATTACTTCTGAAATCGGTTTCTATTTCCTAAAATTGCGTAGAAATTGCTATTTAGAACGCTTTTCGTTCATTTTCACCCCTTTTTAATTTCAAACTTTTAAGGAACTCTTCTCGGAGAGTATTTTACATCTCATAAGTAATTACCATGCCAAATTTCAAGTTGTTAGCCCCTTCAGTATTACAAAAATCACAATTTAGAACGTTTTTAAAAATGCAACCACAAGCTGGTAGTGACGCCGACACGAAATAGATCCTATATTGGAGCAAGGGCTATCATCAATTTCCAAGCATTACTTTTGAAATCGGTTGGGTATTTTCTGAGATTGCGTAGAAATCGTAATTTAGAACATTTTCCGTCCATTTCCACCCTTTTTAAATTTCGAATTATTTAGGAAATGTTCTTAGAGATCATTTATATCTTTTAAGTAACTACTATGCCGTTTCAAGTTGTCAGTCCCTGCAGTATTACAAAAAACGCAATTTAGAACGTTTTTTGCTCCTTCACCTCCTTGGGGTAGTGTCACCGACATGAAATACAGCCTATGTTAGAGCGCGGGCTGTCACTATCGTTTTCACACAATTATTTTTAAATCGGTTCGGTACTTTCTGAGATTGCGTAGAAATCGCAATTTAGAAAATTTTTTAGAACGCTTTTCGTTCATTTTCACCCCTTTTAAAATTCGATTTTTTACGAAATGTTCTTAGAGATCATTTATATTTTATAAGTAACTACCATGCCAAATTCTTTGTATCTGGACCCTTCATTAACACAAAAATCGTAATTTCGAATATTTTTTTGCTCCTGCACCCCTTTAGAGGTAGTGGCACCGACATAAAATGCAGCCTATGTTGGAGCAAGGGTTGTCACCATCATTTTGACACCATTATTTTTTAAATCGGTTTGGTAGTTCTTCAAATAAAGTAAAAATCGCCATTTAGGATGTTTTTAAGAACGGTTTTCGCGCATTTTCACCCCTTTTAAATTTCGAATTTTTTAAGAAATGCCCTTAGATATCATTAGTATCTTATAAGTAACTACCATTACAAATTTCATGTTTCTAGGCCCTTCAGTAACTAAAAATCGCATTTTTAGAGCGTTTTTTGCTCCTGCACCCCCTTTTTGGCCAGTGGCAGGGACATAAGATACAGACTATGTTCTAAGTTGGACTAATTCCATTTTTTTGATACTATTACTTTTGGAATCGGTTTGGTAGGTCTAGAGCTTACCTCCTACAAATAAACAATTTTTACTTCTTTATAATATTAGTATAGATTAGTATCGATATAGATTTAGGGGATTTATAGTTGATATTTTAAAAATACATTTGCATATTCTCACAAATGGAAAAACATTTTTTATAAAGTGTTTTCTAGAGGCTATTTTGAAAGAATCACTTAAGGACATCATTCGTCTCATATAAGTCTTCCATTATTGGTATATGCTCTAAACAGTTTTCATAAGAAGACACTTTTAACAACTATACTGCTGAAATATTAATAAAAAGTTCTGTTCCATTTCTTCTGATTTTCAAGACTTCTCTACCAGTTACCTATTTTAACCAGGCATTTTATTCATTAGAAGCTCTGTAGTGTAGTGGTTAGAGCTTCTGACTGCTGCGCTGCAGGTCGAGAGTTCAACTCCCGACTGGGCAAGGCTCACTTCTTCATCTCTTCGGGGTCGATAAAATAAGTACCAAGCTCGCTTGAGAATTAAACACCGAGGGTCTCGCGTTAGGCTGACCACCTGACCGGGACGCATGCTGTATAGCACCTTGGGGCCCGGTGTCAAGTAAACAGATTTGAGCACTGTCTGTTCAGACCCTTCATGGATTGTATAGCCACAGAGTTTAGTTTTTTTATTCATTAAAATGCATCTTATCTCCACGTAATATTTATTTCATATTTTGTGTAATTTATATTTTTTTTCAATGAAACTTTTTTGGAACAATATTCCTTGTGCAAAGGAAATAACATTTACTGGGATCAGTGAATAGCACGAATTGGATTTAATTCGTGGAGTGGACAATGTGTTGAAAGGTACTCTTAGTCATGGAAATGAAAAGTGAGTTTTATGTTAAATAATAGATTGTGTCATGGGCAGAATGGATTATAAAAATCTTTGACCTGATGATACAAGAGGGAAAAATCCTTTCTGGCCATATACAGAGGATTTTTAATTTTACAGAAGGGTGATTCTGTTCAATAATTTGGTAAAATTGATGGCATTGAGTTTAAAAAATTTTTATAAATCGGTAATCAGTCCAAAAATTCAGACATAAAAAGTAAAAGTAAGATCTGCCATAAAAATTAACCTTCTTAACATAAAATCCTCTAATTAAATATTAAGAAAATGAGAATGGAAAAAACAGCTATAGAGGCATCTGAAAAGTATGTAATTTTGTAATACATCAATCACTGTAATTTATGTACTACATGTATACTTCATGTAATTGGAAAATCAACAGATTCAAATACCTTGCTGTAAATAACAATATGTGCAGTTTGATAATGCAGCAATCACGTATGTATGCTTTCTTCACATCCATGTAAAAAAACAATAAATGCCAATGGACTGAGTCATCACACTCATATTCAAGAATCTATAAAACATGTAATTCATTGTTTAGAAATCTTTTTTAATGCATCTATATACACTAAAAAATAAAAATCATACAAATACACACACAAATTAAAAATCACGAGAAGCAGCTATCTGAATGCACATGAAACTTATGAAATTGTTAATTTGGTGATCACTATAGCAAAGCAATAAGGAAGCATTCTGTTAAAACAGTTCTTAAAAATCTTTATGTGCAGGGGCTTGAACCCTCCTCTGAGAAATAACGCTAGATAAGCTATCAAATTAACAAAATAATTCTACTCACCTCTTTAAAAAAAGTCGATCTTCTGTGTATACACTAATATTAGAATCAACATGCAAATGAAGAAAAAGAAGAAAAAAACATGACTTACAAATAAGCCAAAATAATGTTAACATTAGAATATAAAATAAGAGGCCTTTCTTGTAACCGTCGTCATTGGTTTTCAAACCAAAGGCCTCACCTTTCGTCCTCACAATAAATTATTTAGATTTATCATTCCTGATTGTACTTTTTTAGATTAATGCTGCTAGATTTAGAGTAAAATGCTCAGTCACCAGTTAAACCTCCATTGGTTCAACAGCATCAGCATAACCTTCTATTTATACACAAACATACAAAACAATTATTTAAAACAGGGATCGTACTCTTCAGGGAAAATATCAGTATTTTTTTATAGAAAAATAAATCTATGTTAAAAGCGCGAAAGTTCGCCTTATTTAAGAAGATATTTTCTATAAGAAAGTAATGGTTCCGAAGAATTTCCTGATCTTGAAATTTCAGGACAAGTACGACACCTGTTTAAAATGATTTAATAAAAATGTATCAAACACAATAAGTACACTCTCAGAAATAAAACTCTCACTTTTGACGAATCAGCAATCCTCAAGCTGTATTTCGTCGTTTTTGACGATCATTTCTTATCAACATCATGTGACTTTTAACAAAATGTAAACTCTCAAATATTCGACGAAAGTTTTGCCTCAGTCACGGTCAGTCTCAATGCATTTTAAGGAAACAGATGCTGTACCTCCTCAAATCCAGCGATTTTAGCAAGCAGATATTTGCTTGTTTATGTTAGTCCTGTAATAATTTATTTTAAAACTGCATTTCTTAGTGCTTTTCAGAAAATACTGAAATATAGGTAGTTATTGTTTCTTCATTAGTTATTTTTTTAGCTGTTAAACATTTTAAGAATGCTTATTATTATTTTTATTTATGTTGTTGTTCGTTATGTTTTAATTCGAAAAGAATATATTTCCTGTGTTCTTCAAAGACATTCAAAAAGAAAATTTGGTCAATAAAATTTCAAACTTCCAGGACATCTTTTTTTAAAATTTATTTAAGAAGTATATTCTGTTTTCAATTAAATAAAAAATAAACATAATTGATCCCTCTCCCCTTTATAAACAGTAAAGTGTTAAAATCTTATCCACCTACTCAAAGTGATAAAATCTCAAGCAATATGCACTTCACAATTCGTTATTTGTGTGCAACAAATTAACCAGACTTATTCTAACCATTCATTGAGCAAAGAAAATTTCACTAGTAAACGATTTAATCAAGCCATATTATAATTATTTATTCACCATGGGAAAACCATAATAATAAATGAGCCTTACTTAAAACTTTCAGAAATTATAGCAGCACCAATAAAATTACAATTTACCTTATAAAAATATAAACACGCAGCAAAATTCATTACATCAATCTAAAGGCACACCTATACAAGTCCCCAATGACCAGGTCGGAAGAGCAATGGTCTCCCATGCCAAAGGCCGCGGGGGTGGTTCAGCCATCTATGTAAAAAATAAACTTTCACTTATATACCAGGCCACACCTCAATTTTTTAGACTTGTGTATAGTAATATTCTGGCAGAATTTGAACTTCGTATTTCAACTGCATGAGGGTGCTCAGTGCCCATTAACTTCATACGTTAGTGTATTCCATTCTAATTTTTCAATATATTTGTTTTAAAAAAAATAAAGAGCTCCAAAATTAATTTCTTTAGAAAAGAATAAAACAATATAGGAGTAAAAAATAGAAATGTAATCATATTTGGCCTTTAATAATACAAAATAGTGTCTAAAACTGATTTCTTCGTTGTTTCTGACGGAATGCATTTTTTGTTTGCTTCTATGACCTGCAGCAAGAATTGCTTTTCATTTTCATGATTTGTTATGATTTTATTGAAATCTCCATTAAGCTTAACCCCTTGTTCTGCACTGTCATTCACTACTTGTAAATTTTTAAGCCATTGATTTCCTTTGGGATAGTCATCATTGTGATTTCATTTTTCGGGAGAAAGGCTTAACAATGACTTCCTTCTATTCATACGAGGTAAGAGTTATGTTGTTATGCCTGTTGTAAGGTCTGACAATCGTACACCATCTGCTTTAAAAATATCAAGTTATCATCTTACATAACGCTTCTAAGGGCTTGCATAGCTGTAAATCACTCTGCATAAATTTGTTTTTCTTCCATTTAAATTCTGTCAGAAAAGAGAGCTGGTCTTATGAAGTCATCAGAACACTCAGACATGTGATGTTCCATCACTTTTCTAGCAGAAAGCTCTTTGTCTGTTGATAGACAATTTTCAAGATCTTTAACTGTGTTCGAATAAATTCATCATCTGAGGGCTGAATTCTCTGTTACACTATTTAAACAAATATAGGATGAACAGATGGTAGCTGAAGGTAAAGAGGCTCTAATGCTACATTCTCCTTTTATTCTCTGAAGAGAACGTTCATACTTTTTTCAGTATCTTTTTATCTTTTAAACCCATATACATTTTGCCATTGGTTCTTTAATCCTGAAGAAAATTAGAATCTTCTTTAATTCTTATTATTTTCATAACACCTTCATGACCAATATCAAAGAAAGAATCCTAAATATTCAACCACTCCTTGTCCTTGGGCTGCAGAAAAAGACCTTTGTTTTTCTTTAACAAAAGCTAATGAAATAAATGTTTTCTAATTTTTTAATTATGTATGTGTTTCTTTTGTTTTGTAGGAATTTCAGATTTTTGCCATATCTGCATTAATTCTTTAATTGTCAAATAACTAACATATTGTATCAATTTTGATTCTTTCAACTGTTAAAGAACAGGCTGAAGAATTTTTCATGTCATAGTTAATTGTTTCAATCTAATCAATTGGTCTACTGATCTTAGACCAATCAGAAAATTTTTATTACTAAGACAAGTTGAAAACGGAGCGATTGCAAATTTTTAGCTTTGAAATGTCTTTAAACAGAAAAGAACAGTTAATTTTCATAAAATTAAAGTTCATGATTAATGCACAAATTTTGTGATTATTTTATTTCATATTAGGCTTAGTGTTTGTTTTATTAACTGTAAGATGAATAATGTTAGCATTCCGTAACAGTACATTAATATTTAATATAAATAATGTAACCTAAATATAATACTTAATATTTATTTAAAAGTAGAAACTCTTGCAATAAATAATTAAATATAGTTTAAATATCATTTTCATTTGTAACCTTTCATTTAGGAATAGCCATAAGCTAAATGTAAACAACTTCAGAAAGATGTTTGATGCCGGATGCAGAATTTGAAAAAAATATAAGATAATTATTTAAAATAAAAAATTATCATGCAAAATTAAATGTTTCAAAGACAAATTGTTTTCAATTGGTTGCAAAAGGATTTGGTAGAATTCTTGTTTAGGTTTAGTGTTGTCTGTAACTTCATCATGTAAATAATTCTCAGAAATGTTGCTACATATAATGAAATATTTCAGAAATATTTAAATACAAATATATATAATATAACAAACTAAATTCCTTCTAAAAACTTCTGGCAAAAATTAAATATTTCTGAAGTATAAAATAATTGTTGCATTTCCTATGCTTCTGCTAATGTTAAATTGTGGGGTCATTGAGCACCCTCTTAGAATTTGAGTAAGAAGCTAAAAATTTACACGTATTATACTATTGATAAGTCTAAAAAAATTAGGGGGTGGCCAGGACTCTAGCTCAAAAAAAGTTTTTTTGAACCACCCTACCGCGGGTTCAAATCACCCCGAGGAAAACGGGAAGGGAATTTTTTCTTCCCATGGTCAATAAATACAGGAACATCCAAACTGTTCGATAGATGGCACCACCAGCCCTTGACGAAACTTTTGAGGAAATTTATATCGTCAAGCAAGTGAAGAAAGTAATTTCATCAATTTGACAATTTATTCGCTCGGAGCATTTCCCAGGAAACCGTTTCGTCAGAAACAAAGAAAATTTCGTGAAATCTGAGTATTCATTTCTGAGTGTGTAGACAAACATTGTATAATATTGCTGAATTTACATGAATATAGTAAAACCTGATTAAAATATACAGTGTGGGGGCTAAAAAAAGGTTTATTTTATTGAGTGAATTTACATTTCTTTATCAGTAGCTGGGAATCCAAAGAATTTCATAAATGAGTGCGTGTTGCTTTAGATGAGTGTCCTTACAGCAAAATTTCATTTGATAAAATATGTGTAAACAAAAAGACCTATAAACAGTTTTTGACAGTTTGAAGATTAAAAAAGAAGAAAAGAAAAAACACTAAATTAATCAACGGTGGAAAAAAAGATCGTAAATCAAAGTTAAGTCAATAATTTACACACCTTTTTTCTAGATTATCCTAAATTTAATCTAATCAGTTAAACATATAATTGGAGTAAATTTTATTAAGAAGTAAATATCAGTATAAAATAAAATTTCATTTCTTTTACGTCCTCAGTATAGTTTCTCTAAATGTGATTACAGTGTATATCTTCTTATAGTTCTCATAATTAAATAAGCATTAAAAAATCTTCACCATTCAAATTAATCTGTAATGATAAATATCTTTGTTATTATTATTGAAGTTTTATTCATGCATACGAATACGTAAGAAAGAATATTTCCTATGTTTAAAAAACTGTCAGTTGCTGATTGTTGTCTTTTACAGATAGAAGGAATTTACGTTATTACATACTTTCCATATGCAAAAATGGTTCTCGAAAGTTCACAGAACAAATGCGCTTCCTCTCCCTTCTCTGTATTTAAATGTAAGTGGTAAAACTATTCAAAGTACTGTAAAAAATACAAACATTGTTAAGTGTAAATAAAATAAATAAACAAACAAATTGCCTTATATTATGGCCCAATAATAAAAAATGTATTTCTCTACCACAGAAAGAAGACTTTCATTAAAATAGTGAGGCAAAGGAGCAAAAGTGCACTGGATTTAAGTTCAATCGTGTCATACCATATGAGAAAAAAAATATAATCAATATTTCCTGACGACATACCGTTCTACTCCTCCTACAGCCTTTACATAATCATGTTTTAGCCAATCATCATTCAACATTATTACAACAACGAATAAGGCTTCACCCGTGGTAGTTTGTAAAATTGCATTATTAATAATGTATTAATAATTATAATATAATTATAATAATATATTTAATAAGAATAATATTTAATTAGAATATATATAATTATAGTTAATTATAAAATAGCATAATGAAAATTGTAAAGTTAAATAAAAATGAAATACAAGAGAATTTTACTAATTTTCTAATAGTCGACTTATTTTAAAATATGTAATCATAAAATATGTAATACTGAACTACGCAATATGCTTTGTCAAATATTGATTCATTGAAGTCTTGTAAATGGAATCGAAAAAAATTTCGCTTTATACAGGATCCTAATGCCATATAATCTTTAGATTCTTCTATGTTTTGGCATACCCCAAAACGGGACGAATTTAACAATACCATGATAAACATAGACGTGAGAAAAATCAACAAAAAAAAATCTCA
This sequence comes from Maratus speciosus, assembly GCA_963932465.1. NCBI lineage: Eukaryota > Metazoa > Arthropoda > Arachnida > Araneae > Salticidae > Maratus > Maratus speciosus. Next base: position 47,837,734 of record OZ010797.1, on the reverse strand, counting down.
TTTGGCGCCCATTCGTTCTGGCGCCTGGGGCACATTCTCGCTTTGCCCCCCCCCCCCCCCCCCCCTTTGTTTCGGCCCTGCGAGATGCCTAAAAGAAATCGCCACTCGGAAGTTTTCAAAATTTTCATTAATTAATTTTCAGAAAGTTCAATTTTCCCCCATAGTTGCAAAAAGCCTTCTTCTCGGATAAAAATATCAGCAATGGACTTTACCCACGACCACGCCTCTGTAGGTATATGCACTTCAAAGAACACTGTTTATTGGACGAATGGGAAGCAGAGTTAAAATTTCCTTCACTCCGATTGGTGGTTTGCTTCTATATACCTGCAGCTGACATGACATGGGTAATGTACATGGCATTAACTGAGATGCGTTCTTATTGTGTTCTGTTATAAGTATGTGTTTCGCTGGCCATTCAATCTTTATCAAAGTTGATACCGATTATCGGGAAACTTATTTTATCACACATTCTCAAACACCTGGGACCGGATTAAACAGACTGGAAACACTTCTTGACATCTCAGGTGCTTATGAATGCATTGCATTGTGAGTAAAATGCGTTTCGGGGATTTGCAGTGTACCCCCCCCCCCCTTTCTTTTTCTGCAATCGTCTAACCTTTTAAGTTTTCCTCGAAATGTTGATTATTCTATCTTATGATAGTCGTTTCTCCATTGCCGAATCTCAGAAATCAGCTTAAAACACGGTATTTGACAAAAATGTTTAAAAGATATTCTGCCTAATATTTCAAAATTTAATTGCTTAAAAAGCGTACAACCAAGACAGTTAAAAAGTGTCCAAGCCAGGACTCGAACCCGGAATATAGCGCACAGACGTTCTACCAACTTAACCACTTAGAAAGATGCCCAGCCTGAGACACGTCTCACTGTGTACCACAACTGTGTGTCTCACTGTGTACTTTCGTTACGTTGCAATAAAATGGGTGTCACATCTGGTATATCAATTTAATCGCTTTAAAAAGTTTATGTCGTGTTGTCGAAATAGTCTATTATTAGATATAGCTAGGTTTGGTTAAGTAAATGTATGTCATATTGAAGGAAATACACTCTAAAATAGACATTTATGTAACTTTAACTACTATAAAATAAACAATTATTTATTATTTTGTCGGACGAGTAACTGAAGTGCCGAAACTACATCCACGTGTTGCATAAGATGAGCTTGTTATGTGTGTGTGCCAGCTGAGAGAAAAAGTTACAACTCTATGTCAAAGGGGCTGCTATCTCACTGCGTACCACGTCTCACTGTGTACTACTCTCCCCTATATAGAGTCGTATTTTTTTTTTTTAACGGGACCATTCAAAATAATACGAATATATTTTAACACAATTTTTTCGGCTAGTATTGATCTTTTAAACAGAAAGTTCCTCCAGTGCGCGTTACTCTACCATGTTTCATTATATAACTAAAATTTTCATGTTTCTATTATACACGAATGTTATAATAATGGTATTGTTTCTAATGGAAATATTTATATGTATATTGTCCACACCTTTATTTTAATTCTCATGTTCTCCGATACAGGACTATTACTCTTTCTTGCGTTTTCATTTTTTTTAACATTTGGTATCATAAAACAGGCGTCGTCGATAAAAATGACTATGTCATCGAGTTATAGGATGAAATTATGATATAGGATAAGATAATAAACAATAAATAAATAAATGATTGCTCTGTCTCGGCCCCAACTTATATGAGCAACATAGACGTCAATTCCTCATTTAAGCAATAATGTTACGTCATTGAATTTCGACATTCATTTGGGCAATATTTCAACGCATTAAACATACCGATTAATGCAATACAAATATTTCAATCTGCCTCGTGATATATTGCTACGATATGAACAGAACGGGTCGCCAAACTGTCATTTTTACGATACTATCACGTTATCAAATTTCGGCAGGAAATTTTAATATGTTGTAAATACCGATTAGTACAATATGAATGTTTCATTTTGTCTCATGATAATCGTGGTAGAATATAAGTATAACGGTTGACCAATCTTCATTTTGGAAATACTATCGTACGATCGAGTTTCAATATGAAATTTTAACCAATTGAAGATACTGATTCGTAAAACGCAAATATTTAGTCTTCTTCGTGATATCTTACAAGAGAACCACTTTTGGTGCTGCTCGCACCTAGCATCGAGACCTGGTGCATTTTGTAGCCCTATACATAAAAGTTAGAGAACCGATAAAATTTCTCTGTTCAATTATCATATTATATATACTTTTAATTTTTGAGTTAAGTCACCACATATGGCGCTACAATTTTTCCGCCCACTTTATTCGGGGAGTAAACGTACAATACATATTAGAATTATATGAGATTGCGATTTGTTTGATAATTGATAGCATAAAAAACAAGAATAATGTTTTTTCTTTTTTTTTTTCCTATGCAGACAATAAATATATGAATAACAAATATATTTCTATAGAAGCTTCCAAGATCACCGAAAACTATTTTTTAGTGGAATACAAAACAAGCAAACTATTTTCTTTTGAAACCGAATGTAATGAAGTTTCGAATATTTAAAATTAAATATTGCTGTATTAAATGGTCCTTTGGTAAAAATAATCATAAAGTAAATTAATATCTTAACAGAATTTAGAAAAATTACTGTGACTAATTAGGTCGGCTAATTAGGTCCAAACCACTCCTCACACAAGACAAACAGCTATGGTTGCCGGAAAGCTCTACTTTTGAAAAAAAAAGGCCAATTTTTTCTCCGCCAAAAATGTGAATATAATGTTGCAATTTTTCAAAACCAAATTCCTGGGTTCTTGAAGGAATTTTTAAACTCTTTTCAATATTTTATTCTTATTATTAACTAACTTTTATTTTTAAATGCTTTTCTTTAAAAAACCTCAATGTTAATAGTATGGTAAGTGGTCTGGAAAATTTCATTTTCAGAAATTTATGCTGCTGTAAAATCAAGAAATATTATTTTAACAGAAAATTTTTATCGGTTCTCAAACTTCGTAATATAGGTCTTTAAAATGCACCAGGTCTCAATGCTAGGTGCGATTAGCATCAAAAGTGGTTCCCTTGTTAGAACGATTAAGCAGAACGGAACACCAATTTATCATTTTGCCAGTACTACCATGTTTTCAAATTTCGACATGAAATTTTAACATATTTTGCAGATCTTGAAAAGTATAATAAAAATACTATAATTTGCCTTGTGATATTTTGATAGGATACGAGAACAAGAGGACCAATGTGATAGTAATAAGTCAACTTGAAGCCTCTGACAACGTCCGATGTAGTAAAAGCCTTCTTTGATCCCAGTGTGTTTAACTTAATGAAAATTGAGTTTAAATTATCCGAGGAAGGGAAGGGAATCGTCTGTGCTAGGAGTTACCTTTCTTCCAACAGTCGTCAAGAAAAGGGTGTTTTCAAATTCAGCCTTTTAAAATTTGAACTCTCTTAGAAAAAATTCTTAGCTATAATGTGTATCTTTAAAGTAACCATCATGCCAAATTTCAAGTTTGAAGTCTTTTTTTTTCTTTTACTGTTTTGCGCATGTATTTGCGTCTTCAAAGTAGCAACAATGTCAAATTTCAAGTTTTTATCCTTAACAATTCAATAAAAATTTAGAATCTTTTTAACACGCTTTTCACTCATTTCAACCTTAACTGTTCTCTGTAACCATTTACGCTTTAAAAGCTGAGTCAAATTGGAAGATTCCATCTCTACCAATTCTATTAGAAATCGTAATTTAAAGGATTATTAGAACACTTTCTGCTCATTTCACCTTTTAAAATTCCGAGCTTTTTTTTTATAAGTCGCTCTTAGTGAACTTTTGTAAATTAAACGTAACCGACTATGCCAAATTCCAAGTTTCTAATCGTTTCAGTTTCACAAAAATCGTAATTTACAACTTTTGCACCTCCGCTACCTTTTAAATTTCGAATTTTTTTTTAAACTGTTCTATGCGTGCATTTGCGTCATAAAAGAAGGAGCCATATCAGATATCATGCTTATATCCTTAAATATTCCATAGAAATAATAATTTGGAAAGTTTTTTAGAATACATTTTGCTATCCTTTTAAGTCATTGTTAAATAGTTTAGTACAGCTCATATTCAAAATATTAGAATAATTACTTTTTTTACAAACGGAAAATATCGTTTGGCAAATTTAATGTCTTTTTATGCAAATATGCAAACGATATTTTTATTAAGAACTTATTGTTTATTAAGCTTATTTATTATCCTAAAATTAATATAATTTTTAAAAATATTAATTGAAGAAAATATTATTTTGAAAAGTCCAAATATTAGAATATTTATTCAAGTGGTTCAAAATATTAGAATATTTCACATTAATTCACCTTTAATTATCACCAATTCATAACTGGTGGCATCATGGATTAAATTAAGACGATTTTATTTAAAATCAATATTCTCTTTGCAATTTGTTTGCTTTTTCGTCTTAAAATGGGTCGTGTGAGTGATAATCCTAAATCTATTAAACTTAGGATAGCTGATTTGTGTTGGCACGGTAAAAATCAATGTTATATCGCGAATGTTTTACACTGTTCGCAATCAAGCGTTAATAAAATACTAACACAATATTTAAAAAATGGAAAATTTCAAAATAATCGCCAAAATGGCGGCCGAAAACTAAAAACAACTGCTAGAGATAACAGGAAACTGAAGCGTATAGTTAAGAAAAACCGTTTTAAAAGTGTGCAATTCTTGCACCGAAAATAGAAAGAAGAAGGAGTTGAAGTTTCTACATCGAGAAAATTAAGACGTCTCCATAAATTTAAGTTTGAATCTCGTGTACCGAAAACAAAACCTCTCATGACTGCAAAACAAAAGCGTATAAGATTGAATTGGTGGAAATCAAGACGTTTATGGAGCGAAGAAGATTGGAAAAACATATTAGTGATGAAATTATGCTGTATAGATACAAAACATGCTTTAATATTCTAATATTTTGACTTTTCAAAATAATTTTTTTTCAATTAATCTTTTCAGAAATGATATTAATTTTAAGATAATAAATAAGTTTAATCAACAATAAGTTCTTAATAAAAATATCGTTTGCATATTTGCATTAAAAGATGTTAAATTACCAAAGTGGCGTTTGGGAAAAAAAAGTAATTATTCTAATATTTTGAATATGAGCTGTAGTAGATTAAATAAAAAGGGTTTAAAATGAAAATGCGTTAGAAATAATTCCCACAAATTGTATTATTGCATGAAAATTTTTCCCAGTTCTTTTCTTTATTCTTTGTCATCCATTAAAAAAAAAAAAAATAACAAAAACTTTTACCTTTGATGTTCAAACACATAAACAAGACATACGTGCTTGGAAGAATCGTCTTTAATTAAACACAAACTTTCAGGTAGGTCGTTGCATGAGCTGATCCGCGGGAAGTCCGACACATCGAAGAAGTAACGTGAGGAGTTTGATGAGAACTTAAAACTATTTTAAATACTTGACTGTATTAACCCTTCACTGCACGATTTTTTCTATTTTTATGAAAAAAATTATTTGAAATCTGTATATCGGTCTAATAATGGGAAAAATAGTAAAAAAAAAAAAATAATTAAAAATTTTTAGCTAAAATTTGATATTTTGTGGCGTGTACCATATGCACACAATTCGGTTTTTAAAATATTGTATTGCTATATTTTACAACTAAATGAGCTTAAATTAATTAATTTTATCTGCTTTAAACTCTGCAACTTTTTTTATATTAATATTTTTAAGTATTCACTAAAAATAATGAAAGTAAATTTTACCTTAATAGCTTGATCGAATTTTTTTTTGCTTCCGAAGAACAAATTATAATTTTTTGACAAATGCAGCCATCTGACATGGACAAAATAAGTGTTATTCCCTTCTTTGAACTGTTCTTGATCAGCGATAGAGATCACATTGGCCAAATTCATGGCACATAATAATAATTACTACAGTGCTTTTAACTATGTGCCAGATGTGGCACATCGTGCAGTGAAGGGTTAAGAAAACGTTAGCCTTTTTCTTTAAATAATAATACTTTAAAGGTACCTAAAATCATCTTGAATAAAAAGGAGAACTAGTGCAATCGCCGCTGGTGTCCGGGAACCAACAAGACGTTTAGAGAAGAAAAACGCGCTCGAACAGTACGACTAACTCAGCAAGACTGGTTCTCCAAGCAGGAGCGTTCGAAGCATAGGCGTAGCGTGACCAGAATTTTTTTTTTTTTTTTTTTTGGGGGGGGGGGGCACCAAGGCCGTGAGAAGTGCGCCCTTAACGAATTTTCAATTTTGCGCCCCCCCCCCCAAAAAAAAAAAATCTTTCTCTTTGTAATGGGTGTAATAAAATTGATAAAGTGCAGAAACATAAATAAATTATATACTATTTATAATATGAATAAATATTTCGCGTTTATTTTGGAACTTTAAAATGTTTAATTTTAATTTAGAAATTCAGAACAACTGAATAACACAAGAGGAAATTGCACTTATTTGTTAGAGAGTTCATGATGTTTTGCGACAGGAAAAAAAATGATCAAGAAAGGAAAAAAAAATTCCCCGGAAAATGTTCGGCGGGCAAAAACTGAATAAATAAACAAATAAAACCGTGGTTCGCAGCATAAATTTTGCGCCCGGAGTGACCGCTCCTTTAGCCCCCTCTTTGCACGGCCCTGGGGGGAACACTAGAGGTCTGTACTGGCCACAGTTTCCAGGCCGGCGTGAAAATTCAAAGTTCCACCTGAGCCCGGCCCGTTTATATTTTCACAGTTCATGGCCAGGCCCGGTTCGTAAAAAAATCAGTGAAAACAAGCTCGGCCCATAAAAAAATCAATTAAATCAGGCCTGGTCCGGCCCGACTCAATTTCTCAAAAATTCCGATTTTTCTTAACATGCAATTGCAGGGCTGCCACTTGCTACTAAAATGCTATACCTAGCGACTATTTTCAGCATACGGCGGCTATGGCGACTATTTTAGGCCGAAAACTGTTAAAAAGCGACTATTTCAAGAAAGCAGTAGGCGACTTTTTTCGGATTCAGCGACTATTTTTACTGAAAATATTCGGTCTTTTTCTTCAAAGCGCCTGTAAAGTCATCTTCCCAAACGCATTTTTTCAAAGGTTGTTTGAAGAGATTCGCGATTTTTTCCGCGACGAATTCCAAAATTCGGGATTCCCCCCCCCCTCCCTAAACCATTGACAAAAATAACTATTTATTTCTGAGGTCTTTCTATACTATCGTTGAAGGAGATTTTGCGATTTTTTCCGCGATCCTTTGCCAAATTTTGCAGATTTTTCTACTACAGATTGACCAAATTGATTTTTTTTCCTCCACCACTTGTCCAAATTCGCGATGTATATTTTCTACGACCGATTGATGGTAGTTACTATTTGTTTCAGAGATCTTTTGGCGAAATTACGGATTCTTTTCCAGATCGTTTGTCAAAATTTGGGATTTTCTTTTTATGACCATTTTATAAAATTCGTGATTTTTTGAGCTATCATTTGGTTAAATTCCCATTATTATTATTTTTTTTTTTTATCAAATTTGTGTTTTTTTTTGTCCGCGACCATTTTACGAAATTTGCGATTTTTTTCTTGTGATCGTTAAACGAAATTCGTAAATTTTTGTCCATTCTTTAGACGAAATTTTGAGATGATTTTTCTGCGACCAAATGATGAAAATCGCCATTTGTTTCCGCGACCTTAGGTAAAATTCAAGATATTTTTACAGTTGTTTGAGGAGATTCGCGATTTTTCTCTGCGACGAATTGCAAAATTCGCGATTTTTTCCCCAATCGATTGACGAAAATAGTTATTTCTTTTCGCCGTCTTTTGCTACGATTGTTGAAGGAGATTTCGCAATTTTTCCTATGACCTATTAGAAATTTCCTGATTTTTTGGGGGCGATCGTTTCACGGTACTCATAATCTTTTTTTCGTGATCCTTTGCCAAATTTCGCGTTTTTGTTTCCGGCGATCGTTTCACGGAACTCACAATTTTTGTTCCGCGATCCTTAGCCAAAATTCGCGAATTTTTCTGCGACAGATTGGCGAAATTTTATTTCCGCCACAACTTGTCGAAATTCGCGATATATATATTTTCCGTGATCGATTGATGGTATTCGCTGTTTGTTTCAGATATCATTTAACGAAATTCGCGATTCTTTCCCACGATAGTTTATCGAAATTCGTGATTTCCTTTTCAAAACCAACTTACAAAATTCTCGATTTTTTGTGCAATCATTTGTTTAAATTCTCAATTATTTAAGCGATTATTTGATCAAATTCGTGTCTTTTCAGGGATGATTCTGTTCTGAATTTTCCGAAAATTTAAGGCATCCGGTTCCGAAAATTTTAAAAATTCGGGAAAATAAAATATCGTGAATTTCGGCAAATGGTCGTCGAAAAAATCAATTTCGACAATCGTTCACAGCTAAAAATCACCAATTTCTTTAAAAGATCGCAAAAAAACGAATTTTGCCAAAGAATCGCGAATTTCTTCAAGGGATCGCGAATTTCTTCGAGGGATCGCAAAAAACGCAAACTTCGTCTAGGAATCGCGTGAAAAACCAAAATTTCACAGAGGGATCGCAAATTTTATCAAAGGATCGTGGGAAATGCGAATTTCGTCAAAGGATTGGAGGAAAAAAACGCATAATTGGCGCCGGGAGGTGATTTCCTCCCCTTTCCCTCCCTCTGTTGTAACTTTTTAGAAAATTTGCTGTGAATTTCAGTTTTTTTTTAAAAATCCAGAATTACACCTGCCGTCTTTTTGTCCGCGACCATTTGGCGAAATTTGCGATTTTTTTCTCTTCATCGTTTGACGAAATTCGTAATATTTTGTATATTCTTTTGACGAAATTTGTGATGATTTGTCTGTGACCGAAGGACGAAAATCGTCATTTGTTTCCACAACCTTTGATAAAATTCAAGATATTTTACCACGGGCCTTTAAGGAGATTTGCGATTTTTTTTCACGACGAATTACCAAAATTCGCATTTTTTCCGCCAATTGTTTGGTGGAATTCACGATTTTCTTTACACGATCCTTTGCCAAATTTCGTGAATTTTTGTACGACCGGTTGACGAAAATGATATTCGGTATTTGTTTCAGGGATTTTTGACGAAATTCGCGATTCTTTTAAACGATCTTTTCTTTTGTCGACTGACTGAGGAAGTTCTTGTTTTTTTGCTCGATTTTTTGCACGACTATTTGACCAAATTCGCGGGTGTGATTTTTTTTCTGTTCGCGACAGTTTGATAAAATTTTCGATTTTCTTTCCGTAATCTTTAGGCGAAATTTACAAGTTTTTTTTTCGCGACTGATGGAAAACTTTTTTTTCTAAGGCCAATTGTTGATATTGGCGATTTTTTTTTCGTTACCGAATGACAAAATTCGCGACTGTTTGATGAATTGATTTTGTGGATTTCTCGAAGAAAAAAAATCGTGGCTTTCACGAAATTAAAAAAAAATCGCATACGAATCATATGCCTGTTCAAGAAATAAATTTGGAAGATTCCATCCAAACAAATATTTTATTATGCGGGATTTTCCTTTTTTGTGTGGGATTTGCGATATCCCGCATGTTATTTCTAACCCTGCCCCTCAAATAAAACTTTTCTTCTTTCTCTCCAAGAAACTCTTGAAATGAAAGGCCTGATGGAAATTAGTTCCGGGGATAATCTGCAAGAAGTTTTTAATGCTATGTTTCCAGGTGCTGTACATAATTTTTTATTGTGGAAGTTACTTCGTAACTGAAACATTAGGGCCTTATTTTCTGCATAACTTGCTTTCTCATTTGAAGAAATCACTCTATTCTTTATTCACTGATTTGAGCAGAAGCATAAACTTTGAAATAAAATGTGTGCATTCATAAAGTCCTTTTATTTTTATGGATAGAATTTTTCTTCCTTTTTTTAAAGTGGGTATGCGAGTATTTTGACTACTATTATCGAACAAATGTTACTATTTTTTTTCGTTGGAGGCTACTAAAGCTACTATTTTCAGTGTCATTCGGCAGTGGCAGCCCTACAATTGAGATGTTTTTATGAAGTAGAATAAACGTTTTTTTTCTAAAAAAATCCAATTTTTTTTAATAAAATAACATTGAAGTTGGACTTTTGATTTCCAAATTCAAAGGCTGACAATTACAAGACGGATACATTTAGTAATCCGCTTTAAATCAAGCTGCTTTGAATTAGGAAAAATGTTACAAGGGAGAACGCAACTCGATTCTTAAGCATCCGAATGCTCACATCTGTAATTTTCAGGCAAATAGGAATAGAAATGAGTTTATGAATGTGTCAAAAATAATCACATTTTTGAGTGGAGATTTTTGATTTTTCTGAAAACGTTATTAATTTAATAAAACAAACAATTCTGCATGTTCTTACCTTCTATTCCATTTTCGTCCTTTTGACGCCAGACTTGAATGAATTTAGAATCATGGTGTGCTTCATAACATCGCTTGTTATTGAGTTTTCTATAAAAAATTCCTGTTTTTTATCGCGTTTGTTTTTGCGTGGCTCATTCATTCCTGATCAGTTTAAAAAATAGTAATAACAACATTTAACTACGAGTACATTCCCGCAAACGACCAGATCATACCAAGCCAAGTGTGTGGAGAGAGGTTAGATAAAGACGCTCCTATTAAGACGCACTTTGCACAAGAGGGAAACACAAGTTCAGAGGTCAAAGAAGTTCTTTGTGTGACCACCTTGTGTTACTCACTGAAATTAAACTATTTGGGTGACTGGAGACCAGCTTTGCAGTTGGGGAAATTTTTCCTTCTACCGATCAAATTACAACTACTGACCAAATATCAATGATGGACCAGCACCGTATTAATGGTTGAGAACTAAAGCGTTTTTGTTTTGGGCGAAGAGAGAGTGGGTGAAATGCTACATACTAAAAAGTTTTAAATTTGATTGCATCTTAAAAAAAAAGCAATTGAAAATCACTACCATTTATCGTTTTTGTAAAAGTCTTAAAAAATCACAATCCTAAAATATGTGAATATAAATTTCACATTAATTTATCTGAAAATCCCATGTATAATACACAATCACATATCCTTTTAAAACAGTGACAAATGAAGGTTTTTAATAATTTGCACAATAAGTAGAACCTTAATATCAATCGTACGTTCAGGGCTGAAACTAGCCTTTTTTTTGCGTCAGGGGAAAACATGGATTTTGGCGACCACCCCCTCCCTTCATCTCCTCACGCACAATAAATATTATTGACCTCAGGTACCCTATGCAAAATAAATAAATAAATAAATAAATAAAATTCCTAAAAAATAAAAATCATTAAATAATTAAAATTAGAGCAAGAAATATGTAAACGACGCTCCCATAGGATTAACATTAGCTTGAGCGTTAAGAGCCTAAACAAGTCACGCGAAGAAACTGGAACGCTAATGCTAAACGTATGGGAGCGATCTTTTTTAATTTTCTCGCTTGCATATTAATAGTTTTAAATGATTTTTTTTTCTTAGCTTAGAAAAGCTGAGGTTAAATTCTAACCAGGTTAGTGTTTACTTTTTTGATTTTGGTTGCAGATTATTTTTATAAAGTTACCTTCACTTCCAGTACCGGTTTCAAAACCTAAATGTATGGCAACGCTAAAGATCAATCTAAACTATCCTAAGAAAAAAAATAATTTTAAAATATTAAAATCATAACGAGAAATTAAAAAAAAAACACTCCCTTAGTTTAACATTAGCTTGCGAGTTTCTTTGCATTTCATATATATATATATATATATATATATATATATATACATTTTTTATGAATAGACAAACGATTCATTTGGCGCCCCCTTCGCCTTTGTTCTGGTGTCTGGGGCACATGCCCCCTCTGCACCCCGCCCTAGTTTCGGTCCGGGCTTCTTTAAAAAACATTAAAAAGGGGGGCTACTGTTCTATCTTGCATACATTTCAACTCTTAGATTTTACTCGTTGACAGCTGCTCGACCTCGAGCCATTTGAGACCGGATCTGCATGCAAAAAAAAGTAATTTTAGTAAAAGGCATGGGCGACATTTTTCAGTTGTCACCTACCTAGAAATGGCAAAAGGACGAGAAATGTAATTTGGGAAGGTAAAAGCAGGGCGGCTGATGGCGCCCTGGGTTAGGTTTTTTTTTTTTTTTTTTTTTTTAATTACGGGCAGTCGCCCAAGCTCGCCTCCTCTCTCTAAGACTGGATTTGGTTGGTTGCAAAAAACAATTGCCCCAAAAGTAATGCAAAAATAATGCAAAAAATAATTGCACCCAAAGGAACAGAGCTGCATTTTTCAATTTCCGCCTAAGGTAGCAAAATGCCTAGAAAAGGCAAAAGAAGAGAAAAAATCATTTTTGGGGAAAAAGGAAGGGGCGGCTTTATTAGCCATGATGGCGCCCTGTGAGATATTTTTTTACTGTACCACTGCAAATGCTATACTCTTTTTTTTTCTTTTAAAAGACTTTACTAAAACATTTTACTTTTGGCACTCCTTCCAGGACCGAAACTAGCTATATTTTCACCCGGGGAAAACGTCAATTTTGGCGCCCCCCCCCCCTTTCCTCTGCAAAGTAAATTTACAAAGAGAAATTTACGAAAGTTTCCAGTAGCGGAATTACTTTAAAATTTAAAATGTGTAACAGTAAAATACATAATATTGAAATATATAACCAGCTTTATCAAATATTTATTCATTAAAACCTGGGGAAAAAATCGAAAGGAAGCGGAAATAAATCCGCTTTATACAGGTTTCCGTCTTAGGAGGTATAACTGTTGGTATTCTTTCTGTTGGAACCATGTAGTTTTTTCATTTAAGACACGACTCCATTATAGACGGATTTCATTTTTCGAGATTTTACTGTTGTTGTAGCATTACAAATTATTACAATTGGGGCACTTTAATGTCATAGTGATATGAGTCACATTATTTTAGGAACTAAAAAACCAGGATTTACTGTAGGTATAAAAATGAATTCCAGTTTTGTAAAATATCTTCCTGTACTATCTACGTAACTTTTTCGGAATTATCACTTATACCACTCTTCTTATTTATAGACTGATATGTCTAGATACTTTCCTGAACTTAATGCTAATTTTTAAATTTATGTCTGACTCGAAACAACAACAACAAAATTATTAAGTTTTAAATTCTATATATATTGATACATTTTTGTATGTAAAGACAAAAAAAACTTCATTTGGCGCCCCCTACGCTTTCTGTTCTGGCGCCCGGGGTACAGAAGGTTGGGGGGGGGCGTGCCCCCACGTGCTCCCCCCCCCCCCGACGCTACGCCTATGGTTCGAAGTCGGTGCTTTCCAAAGAAAGCGCGAAAAATCGTGCGCTCGCCAAACGCAAGGCCAATGGAGAAAGGTACGCATCAGACGGATGATGTCAGCGACGGAACAGGAGAAACGAACAGCTGCGCTCGGATCGAAAGATCGCGAGAAGCAGCTGACAAATAGCCAAAAAAACGTAAGATAGACGATGCTAGGAAGAAAAATATTTGCACTTGATAAATACTGAAATAAAATGAAAGAAAGGTAAAATGATACGATTTAGGATCGTAAAATTAAACAAATGATGTTATTAAGCAGATGGGTGAATAAAATAAATGGAAAGTATTAAAAATGTGAAATAAAATATTTAAACAGGAATGAAGGGAAAGGGGAGGTTTAAAACTAATATATCAACATGATAGTCATTTTAGAAACTTCAGAGCTTTTATTTCTTATAAGTAACTGTAATGTCAAAATCCAAGTTTCTGACTCTTTCTGTAGCAGAAAAATCGGAATTTCGTAAATTTTTCGCTCCTGCGCTTGGATGAAATTAGTGGCAACGAAATAAAGTATATACTATGTTGGAGCAGGGACTGTCACCATCAATTGACCGATATTACATTCAAAATCAGTTCGGTAGTTCCAGAGATTACCCCTACAAACAAACAAACGTTGCTTTTATATAATAATTGATTGATAATATTGTTCCCATTTGCCTAAAATAGTTACAAAAATCATATCAGTTTTATAAAAAGGGTTTAAACTTTTCCTATTCCCCTAAATAATTTACACATTTTGACGACGGTATATCTGAATAATTCAGTGTGATCCTGTATAATATCAATAAGGAAAATCACATAGTGACTCTTAATAACAATCTCGTAGCAATGAAACCTAATTCAAGAAAGTTAAATGGCGGCATATTTAATTTTTTTCTATGTAAATAATGATTAAATTAATTGCGATTGAATTCTTCCAGATTAAATCAGTTATATAAAAATTTTTGAAACAGCAATTACATTTTCAGTTTCAATTGAATCAGGATTAAATTTCGGATGATTGAACATTTAATCGACTAATCAATTGATTAAAAAAGTAACGATTAATGGCAACCCTGCTTGAGACTATACTTTTTTATGATTTTATTATTTTGTTGAAAATTAAGAAATATACGTTACAATGACTTTATAATGAGGATGATATTTGATGCTATACATTGCAATTAGTATTTTAATGATAACGGAGAATTTTCAAACAAGGATAACCTACCAAATTTTTATTGAAACTTCACCCCTCCTTAATATTTTAGCGTATCACAAATATAAAGGCCTGGTAACTTAAAACACTTATAACTCAAACTGTAATTATAGTAAGACACTCATATTTTGAATTGTAAAAGTAATCTTTGTGAAAGGGGGGAGGGGAGATTTTTTTGTCGAAGGCCAGTAAAATTTAGTATAGCGCAAATATAAAGGCCTAATCACCGAACACTCTCGTATTTCCGATATAAATTGTCGTAACATAGACAAATTCCGTATGGTAAACGCAATCGTTTTAAAGGGTAGGGGTTTTGTTGATTTTTTATAGAAGCCCACCATACTTTAGTATATTACAATGACAAGTTGCTGACAACTTAAAACAGTTATAACTCTAACTGTAATTACTGTAGAACATTCATATTTTGTAAGGTAAACTTAATCCTTATAAAGGGGGAACATTGGGGGCTTTTTTAACCGAAGCTTTCTAAATTTTAGGATAGCGCGAATATGAAATCTCCATAATGATAAATACTTGTAACTCGAATTCAACTTGTCTCATCGCATCTCACACAGATTTCGTATGGTAATCTTAAACGTTTTAAGGGGGAGGGGTATTTTTTATAGCAGTTCCTCCATATTTTAGTGTATAAGATGCTGACAACATAAACCAATTATAACTGGAGCTGTAATTATTGTAGTGCACTCACATTTTGTTAGGTGAACGTAATCTTTAGAAAGGGGAAATAATATTTTTATTATTATTATTTCTCAGTGTAAACTTCATTGTCGGTTTAAAGTTTAATACTTAAAATCCAAATTTATGGAATTTCAATTTATATACTAATGCATTGTTTTGATGAAAAATTAATTTTTCACATATTTGGTTAATATTTGAATAGTTTTGTTTTATTTTCTAGTCTTTTGTAACTAGTTAATTCCCTTTAAACTAGAGTCATATAGTCGATCAGGTAGCTTGCTATTGCCGCAAATCGCATAGAATTTTTAATGTTTGTCCTTTTTGCAATTGGGATTATTTTTCTGAAATTGGTTAGCACTAACTATTGAATTTTGATAAGAAAAGTAAAGTTTAGTATAGTAAATCAAAATTCATTGAAATTCAGTTTATATGTTAATGCATTTTTTGTGAAAATTTATTTTTTACATGTTTCGGTAATATTTGAAATTTTTTCTATTATTCTGTAATTGCACGAATTTTATATGTTAAACGCAATCGTTTTAAAGGGGAGGTTCTGTTTTCAATATTTTATATGGCAAGTGTAATCATTTAGAGGTAGTGGCTATATTGATTTCTTATCAAAACCACCAAATTTTAGTATACCATAAATATAAGGTGCCGTGAACATCAGTCATTTATAACTTGCACTCTCATAATTTGTATGGTAAACGTAATCTTTATAAAAAAGGGGGGTGAGGGGGGGGGGTTGCCAGTTTTTTTAAACCCAAGTTAACTGATTTTATGTTGTGAGCATCTTTTATGTTTCATCCAGAAAAATATATGGTACATCGATAATAAAAAATGAACAGAGAAAAACTCCCTTAAAAAGTTTACTTTTAACATAAGAAATTTGTATGGGCTACGAAAATGTATTTAAGATAAAAGTGTTTGGTGTTATTATGGTCTTATATTCGCAGTATAATAAAATTTAAATATTCCTGTTGAAAAAAACGACATAGCTACGCCTTTATAAAGATTACCTTTACCATACAAAATATGAGTGTTATACGATAATTACAGTTCGAGTTTTAAGTGTTTGATGTCGTCAGCATCTTATTTAGGATGGGACGCCGTAGAAATTTCTTAACCCCTTCAAAGGCGGTGCTTCATTTTTGGACCACTTAATTTTAATCCCTAAATAGGGCGTTGACACCAGAATTTTGGTTTGAAAATTTTCATTTTATTCAGTACGTGAAGAAAAGCTTTTACTTATTTTCAAATAAATTTGTTTTTAAATTCCGATGTCATTCATTCATTTCGGTATTTTACTAACAGAAGTGCCTTGCCCCTGAAAGGGTTAAAGCGATTTATCATTTATGTAATATCGTGATTTAGTGATAAATATCTTTAACTGTAATGTTACCTTTAGAATAGGGAACCCATTTTTTAATTTACAGTGACAAAATAAGGTCTTTAATCACCCACCCTTGTATTATACAGGGTGATTCAAAATAACGTGGACAAAGTGAAAGGATAAAGCATGCATACAAAAAGAATAAAAATCACACAGGAACGTGGGGTCAAAAACACCATCCAGGGCCGCTAGAGGGGGCTGCAAATTACATGTAATACAAGAAGAATATACAAAAATCCTTCTACATCATTATATTTATACTGTATTGCTACACATGTTACACATTTACGACCAATACTACAACATCTTGGAGATGTTGGAGGAGAGGAGGTGCTCTATGGGAAATGCTCAAAGTTTTTTCCAGACGCTTTGAGATACGCATTACATCGACGCTGTATGGATTGGCGCACCTTCTCAAACATATCAGGTGCATTTCGAACACACCCTGCTGCCGCAACAAGTCTTCCTGTTAAGTCTTCCTGCGATGAAACAGGTGTTTCGTAAATAAGTCCTTTTAAAAAACCCACTGGAGACAAATCTGGTGATCGCGGTGGCCATGCGACGGATCCACTTCGACCAAACGACTGTGAAAGGTGGCCTGCAGGCGTGTTCTGACTTGTCTGCTGAAATGTTCGGGAGCTCTGTCGTGCTGAAATTATAGACGTCAAGTCGCTCAATTTGCTCAGCTCGTATCTTCATGGAAACGACCTCCAGTGGCCCCGGAAGGCGTTTGCGACCCCAAATTCTTATGTGATTTTTTATTCTTTTTGTATGCATGCTTTGCCCTTTCATTTTGACCACGTTATTTTGAATCACCCTGTATAGTATAGTTTATAGTAAGTAGTTTTTAATTTTCCAAGTTACTTTGATAAAAAATATATTTTAAGCAGTAAAAAATTCCTATACCCAAAGACCTTCGGGGTTTTGCACTATAAAGATTAATGAGCTATTTTGAAAATTTTGATAAGTTCACTCTTAAAGAAGTATATAAAAGAAAAAGATTGTATTTTGTCTGACTTTTGATAGCTGCTGCAGTCTAAATTGAATAGTGTGTTTGTGGGGGGTAGACCCACAGCCTTCTTAACCTGCATCCTAGTGCTAAAACATACAAAAAAGTTTTTTTACTGAAAAATCATTAAAAAGTGAAACAGAAGCATATTCAATGAATCTAATGCTAAATTTAACTAGTAATCTTCCATGATGAGAAAAAAAGTAAAATAAACGGTCAAGTGCGAGAATTATTCGCGCTCATAGGGTTCCGTACAATAAGTATATGAATTTTGAATTGTATTATTAAAACAATCGTTTTTAAAGAAAAATAAGACTTCCTAAAAACTACACAACGTAGGGTTTGGTATAGCTGTATATATACTAGAAAAGTATGAATGGGTATACCGCAAAAGTTCAAAGAGATATGAAGCCTAAATAATATCAAATATTGCTATTCTGTATACATCTCATTTAAATTTTATCCTATCTGTTCATGATGAATTTAATTCGGCACTGACAAGAAAAGTAGTGCATATTTAAACTTCATTTGGCATTTCATAAAACTAAATTCAGCGTCGTAATAATCTTTTCTTTTTACAGTGTATCTAAAACAAAACCCTTCTTCAAAGTTTAAACTTGGCATTTTGCTAAGCTTCGAAAGGAGGTAGCAAATTAGCAACGCCGCTTTGGTCTGTGCCGCGTTTTCCATACAGGTTTTTAGTTAACCTTTAAAGACACAGTAGGTGTATTGAGAGAGCCACTCAATGCAAATTATTCGCGAATCCTATAGTATTTATGTGATTAATTCTCACTAAATTAATCTGTTTTTAACAATTTGACGTTTATTGCTTTTATACTGCTACTGGGCATTGCATTACACAAATATAGCCTTAGAATTTGTTATCTAGGCTTTAAAAGTGATGCAGCATAGAATACGACATCCCCGTCATTATGTATGTCCAAATCGTCTGTGTCTTTAACGGTTAATATCTCGGCTAATTAACGACGCTTTTTTATGAAATTCATGATCAGCAATGCTTTTATACTTCTGCTACGATAGGTACCTCTAGCGCTGCTCAACACTTTTGCTCAATGCCCGTAAATTGAAATTTGTGTGTAACGGAAAAATGTGATTTTCTCAAAAACCAAGTGACCTATGGCAATCGCTATAATTTTCCTGCAAGGTTTAAACTAACGTCTACTACCTCTAATTTTTTCAGAATTTTAGTTGCAGTAGATTCGGAATTAGATGGGGGGGGGGGACATATTTTTTGCACTACATTTTCGACCATAACTATGAAAATGTAATACCGAAAATTAAAAGAAATGTATTTTTGAGTTCAGCTTTACGAGAGCTTTCACACGATACCCCGCACGATATACAAAGAAAAGATTTCTTTTTTCAAGTAACTTAATTAGCCTCTATGCATTTTCCTAAAAGTTTATGAATATTTATTAATCTGTAAATATGTGGGTCAATAGTCTTTATTATTTTCCACAATTTGAACTTTCCACGTTCCATTGTTTACGAGTAAAGTGGCTGTGACAGACAGACACAGGAGTGATCTTATAATGGTTCTGTTTTTACTTTTTAAGTACGGAACCCTAAAAAAGGGAAAAAAATGTATAAAACATATGTCGCAGTTTTATTTCCTTTTAGGTTTCAGACTGTAATAAAATTTGTTTAACATAAATGGCGACATTCATGTAGTGAATAGAGGAGGATTGAAAGTAGGAGCCACGGAGTAGCCGACTGCTGAAATTCATGAAGTTTTCGTGACCGTTTGCATCAGCAGGATTAGAAATAAAATGCATCTAATTTTCAATGATCAGAAAATGGTAAAGAAGCGGAAAATTGCAGATTCCCAGGGAAAACTCATGAATGTGTCCTCCTCCACTGTAGAAATTAAGTTTGCAATTCAGAATTTTGATTTAAAGTATTTTTTTTATTAATTGCAAAATAACAATAAATTTAAACTAAAATATTCAAATATTTCCCAAACACATGAAAATTAATTTTTCATAAAAAGAATGCACAAATATTCAAACGCAAATTCGATAAATTTGTATCTTAAATATAAAATTTTAATTTTTTCAACCATAAATACTGAATAAATTTTAAGCATACATGCTTAAAATTCGTAATTGCAAAAAGTTTAAAATCAAAAATGCGTTACAAAAAATATTGAGGAAATCGGATCCATAACTCGATGCAAAGCTCTAGCGTTTTATTTATTTAGAGAATAATAAAAAGTAAAACATATATATTCAAATATTATCAAAATATGTGAAAAAAAATTCTCAAAAGAATGCATACAAATGCAAACCGAAATTCGATGAATTTGGAATTTAAATATAAAACTTTCCTTTTTTTCAATCATAAACACCGAATAAATTTCAAGAAAACATTCTTAATTGTAAAAGGGGCAAATCCTGCAGACAGAACCCTCTCTAATTCTTTTATGATTATCATATGAAATTTGTGTTGTCTGCTGCAATTTGGATCCGAATTATCAATATTCGAGGTTGTAGAGCCCTCATATTTGCGCTATACTAATTTTTAGTTGATTTCAGATAAAAGAACCAACGATGTCCTCCTTTATAAATATTACGTTTACTATGGAAAATATTAGTGTCCTATTGTAATTACTGCTCGAGTTATAACTATTTTAATTTATCAGCACCTTATATTTATGATACATTAAATTACAAGGGATTTTATAAAAAATCGACAGACCCCTCCCTTTTAAAACGATTGCATTTACCATATAAAATTTGTGTGGTCTGCAACATGTTGAATCCGAGTTTTAAGTGTTTGTGTTTATTGGGCCTTTATACTAGCTCTGTACTCATATTTAGAGGCTTCTGTGAGAAACGCCGACAATGCCTTCCCCCCCCCCCCTCCTTTATAAAGTTTACCGTTAACACACAATGTTTGAGTGATCTACGATAATTAAATCTCGGGTCATAAATGGTTTAAGTTGTCAGCATCTTATATTTATGATCAGGGATGGACGATGTCAAAATTTCTGAAATCGAGATTTATCATCAAGCTAATATAGCGATTGAAATTAGGTCTTAAATCACCCCCCCAACTCTGCTTTATATAGTTTACTAATTTTTTTTTTAATTTTCTCAGTAATTTTGAAAAGACATATCTTTTACACATACAAAAATTGGAAAGACAGGATTTCCTCCGGTGTTTGCATTTAAAAAAAATGAACAAATTTACTAAATTCATCCATTAAGAAATGATATAAATGAAAAATATTTTATGTTGTCTGATTTCTGAAGGCTGCTATAATCTAAATTCCTTAGGGGGTGCTCTCCCTCAGCCCTCTTAAATTGCATCCCCGTGCTAACAACTTAAAAACTTTTTTTTTTTTTACTATTAAAAGTTATTGTGGTAAAACAGAAGCAGATTCGATGATGTGAAAAGATGAACTTAACTAATAATTTGCCATGATGTGAAAAAAAAATTAAAAATAAATAAAATAAAGATGTATGAAACGTATGGTGCAGTTTTATTTTCATTTAGATTATAATAAAATTTGTTTAATAAAGATGCTGACATTCATTTAGTGGATAGAGAAAGATTAAGTGTACGAGCTTCGGGGCAACCTACTGCTAAAGTTCACGAATTTTTGTGACCATTGGCTTATAGGAATAGTAATAAAGTATATCTAGCTTTAAATGATCAGAAAAGGATAAAAAAGAGGAAAATTACAGATTCGAGGAAAAGATCCTATGAATGTGTGTCCCTCCACTACGACAATTTCATCTCTCGCTGTAGAAATAGGATTACCTGACACAATGCAGAACTACGTTCTAAAGTATTTTTAAGTAATTGCAAAATAATAATAAATTAAAAACTGAAATATCCAAATATTATCCATGCATATGAAAATTAATTTTTTATTAAAAGAATTCATAAGAATAGAAATAGAAATTCGATGACTTTTGATTTTAAGTACAAAACTTTAATTTATTCAACCATAAATACTGAATCAATTTTACGAATGTATTCGTAAATGCAAAAAGTTTAAAATAAAAAATGTGCTAAAAAAATAAGTAATCGTCGAAAGCGTTGACATCTGATGCCCATCCAAAGGCACGACTCTACTTTAAAGTATTTTAATTAATTAGAAAATAATAAAAAATAAAATGTATACATTCCAATATTACCCAAACATGTGAAAAATTAATTTTTTGTGAAACAAATGCATAAAAAGGTAAACTGAAATTCGATAAATTTGGATTTTAAATATAGAACTTTTTGTTTTGTTTTTACAACTATAAACACAGAATCAATTTCAAGAAAAGATTCTAAATTACAAATTAATCCAAAAAAGTCTCCCCTCCCCCTTTAAAATAATTCCTTTTATCCTATGGAATATCATTGTATGTTCTCTGACAACTTGTATCCTAGTTATAAGTGTTTATGTTTAACGGGCACTTATATTTGTGCTATAGTAAAAGTTAGAGGATTCTGTTAAAAACTCCTACAATGTCCTCCTCCCCATTATAAAGATTACGTTTACCATACAAAGTATAAGTGTTCTACGATAATTATAGCTTGAGTTATAATAGTTTTAATTTGTCAGCCTCTTATATTTTTGATCCACTAAAATCTGGGAGGGTTTTTATAAAATATCTATAGAGCCTCGACCTCCTCACCCTACCCTTAAAACTGTTATGTTTATCACTTGAAACTTGTGTCGACAATTTAGATTTGAATTATATGTGTTTGTGGCTATCGGGTTCTTCTATTCGCGCTGTAGTAAAATTTAGGTGGTTTTGGTCATAAAAAAGGACAATGTCTTCCGTAAAATTATGCCACTTTATTGGACTGAAATGGCACTGGGACCGAAACCTCGAGATCGAAGCCCTGTGACTTAAACAGCAGGACGAAAGTGTCAGAACTCAAACGTACTCATGGATGGTTAAATTTGAGTTCTTTCATTTTCAACATTGGCTATTTCCATGAAAACTTGTCATGTCTGTCACATACTACGATTTTTAGCTACCAGTTTTTTAGTACGGAAAAATGTTACTTATTTTATCGGAGATATCTCATCAATTGAATAACGCGAAGCAAACTTTTCGAAAATAACGGTGGCCAACAAGCATAGCGATTTTCAGCTGTGTGACGGACATGACAAGTTTTCATGGGATTTAGCCCATTGCATTCTCAATCGTCAGATTATCAACAAAAATTTAAATACATTATATATAATTACTTAAACCGCAGAGATATTTAAGATCTATAGATTAAAAGTATGTGAAATTGTACTTTCGAGAGCGATAAACAGATTTTTACATTTTGTAATACAGTAGAACCTCGATTATCCGAAGTAATTGGGACCGACCCTCTTTCGGAAAATCGAAATTTTCGGATAATCGAGAATGCTTCAATTTTAAGATTAAGGAGAACTATATGCAATATTTCTCATTATTGTAAAAAAGGGCTTAATAAAAATAAATCAATGGCAAAATAGAAACAAGAATAAATTACCTGCATTTCAATTTTGAAATTAAGTACCTTTTACATATATCGCAAGGGCTTGAAAATATTCTTTGTTCATCGCACTTTCGATTGCCTTTGCTTTGAAGCTCTATTACAGAGTTTTTAAATATTATTAGTTCACGAGTATCGCTCTCTTTCTGCTGCTACAGCCATGCCAGACCTTTTGCAAAACATTCAAAATCTTCAGAATTGCTAATTTGTTCGTTTTCTTCGTTCCACTCCGCAGCTTACGAGAGCTCAAGTTAAATTCAAATGAACTCCAAAAAAGGGGATCGAAAATATTTATATATACTCGTAGTTCGAAAAGGACCGCTTGCAAGCAAAGAATATGATAGTTTTAAAAAAAAAGCTTTCAAAATGGATTTTGCACACAAGGAATGTGGTAGTAAAAAAGAAAAAACTTTCAAAATAGATTTCGGTTAACCGAAAGTTATGGTTAAAAGAGTTTCGGATAAAAGAGGTTATACTGTACTTTGAACCCCATATATTTACTTTTTTCTGGGTATGAAACTTATTTAAAAAATATATCGTTTCGTAAAATTATGGTGTATGCACAATAACGAGCAGGTTAAAATCGGTGTATCAGACTCTGTATAGCACGTTTTTCAAGTATGAATAAAATAAGTTTGAAAAAATAAACATATTTCTACAAAACGAATAATTACGTGAAAATAAGTAGATAGTTCTAAAATATGCAAATCTATTAAAAAAATCTATTATGTTTTAATAAGATTATAAATTAATGCTGATATACAACTAGTTACTTATAAATTTAGTTACATTCTTATACACGTAACTGGGATTAACTTGCAATGAATTAGGTAATTGATTCCAATTTAATTTAAATAAAAAAACTAAATCTGCGGCTGTACGATCCAGGAAGGATCAGGTCCTACAGTGCCCAACCCTGTTTACTTGACTCTGGGCCCCGAGGTGCTATGCAGCATGAGCCCCGATCAGGTGGTCACCCCAACGCGAGACCCTCGGTGTTTAGTTCCCAAGCAAGCTTGGTACTCATTTTATCGACACCGAAGGGATGAAAGGTTGAGTGAACCTTGCCAAGCCGGGAGCAGAACTCGCGGCCTGTAGCGTGGCAGACAGGCGTGCTGATCACTACGCTACTGGGATTCATTTAATTTAAATACATTTCATAAAATGTAATTTAAATTTAGTTGTATTACACCACATGTTAACCAAATTGTATTCAGAACAAACGTAATTGACATTAACTTGTAATACGTTAGAATTTAATCTAAAATATATTTTAAAAGATGTAATTAGATTAAGCTAAATAATGCTATAAAAATGATAAAATATCTTTATTTAGATTTATTATTAGATTTACTTATTAGATTATCTAAATCTAAATAAAGATATTTTATCACTTTTTATAGCATTATTTAGCTTAATCTGTTTATAAGTGATAATTATACGTGATGCAATTAGAATTGACCTGTAATCCATTACAAGTTAACTAGATTCTGTAAAATTTTAATTAATTTTTCAACTACTTTTCAGCAATGGAATTAAGCTTGAAATTATTGAATGTTAAAGACGTGAATTATCACATTGCTAACTAAGCGTAAACCAACAGAGTGGAAAATGTCTAAGCCGGGAATCGAACCCGGGCGCCTGGAATAGCGCTCCAGTGCCCTACCACTAAGCCACGAGGACGATGCCCAGCTCAGCATCTCTCACTCACAAAACTCAGTAAGACTGCTACCGCAGCTACTAGATGGAAAATTCTTCACGAGCACACAATCTTGTGGCGCGTCTCATGTTACGTCGCAAGATTGTACTGCTGAAAAGTAGTTGAAAAATTAACTAAAATTGTATATTCACCGATGCTGGGTCATTTGCGTCTCATGTTACGCCGCAAGATTGTGTGCTCATGAAGACTTTTCCATCTAGTAGCTTCGGCAGCAGTCTCACCGACTTATGTGAGTGAGAGATGCCAAGCTGGGCATCGTCCTCATGGCTTAGTGGTAGAGCACTGGAACGCTATTCCAGGGGACCGGGTTCGATTCCCGGTTTGGACATTTTTCACTCTGTTGGTTTATGCTTAGTTAGCAATGTGATAATTGACATCTTTAATATTCTAGATTCTGTAATTAAAAAATAATCAGAATCATCTTGTAATGGATTACAGGTTAATTGTATTACATAAAAAGTTGGGAAGTATATCTGATTTTTTTTCTCCCCTGCCCCCTTTTACCCAGAATTTCAATTTCACTTTCGATTTTTAAGCACTGATGATGAAACCTTAGAGGTTTTGAAACAGCTGTATGCTTTTTATACATATTTATATCTTATACGTTGTTTCTCTTTTTTAATTGTATTGCATTTCATAGAATGTAATTTAGATTTAGTTGTATTACATTACATGTTAACCAAATTGTATTCTGAACAAATGTAATTGACATTATCTTGTAAGACATTAGAATTGAATCTAAATTATATTTTTAAAGACGTAATTAGAATTGGCATATAATCCATTACACAAGCTAACTAGATTCTATAATTAAAGAAGTAATCAGAATCATCTTGTAATCGATTAAAGGTTCATTGGATTACATAATCAAAAACATAATAGGAATCATCTTATAATCGATTACATGTTAATTGAATGAATTATATTATTAAAAATGTAATCTGAATCATCTTGTAATCCATCACAAATTAATCTAATTAAATTGTTAAAGATAAAATGAGAATGGATTTGTAATCCATTACACGATAATCAGATTATACATTTCAAAAGCGTATTTTAAATTATTTTGTAATGCATTACATGTTAATCAATTGCATTCTGAGGAAATTATAATGTATTTTGATCTGCAATTTCATTATTTTGTAATCAGATTCTGCCCAACACTGCCCATGAGCCATGATGCACGAATTTTGGCTTACGCAGACGCCAAAGTAAAGTGCAGAAGGTGGTTTTTAAATGAAACTTCTGTGAAATACGGTATTTGTCAGCAAGTAATAAGCAATTGGACTGGAATTCCGATATTCGTCTAAACCAGCGCTTCCCAATGTTTTTTCTTTCACGTACCTCTTTCTTATGCCTTTCCTGTCGGAGTACACCCATTTCTTATAAACACTCCCCTCTTCCCTTCCCTTACACTCAGCTAAATAACGGAAACATGCTTTTTTTTCATTAGTAATCTTCTTATCACAACCATTTAATAAATCGATACAGATTACATTGTCATTTCTAAAATTTTTGCGATTTTATTAACCATTTTTGTGATTTCCGCCATTACAAGTATTATTTTCACATACCCCTAGCAGGCCCGCTATGTAGCCCAAGGAGTACGCTTAACCCAGTTTGAGAACCGCTGTCCAAAAAAATTCAATTACACATGCTACATTAAACATACATGATTCATGCAAACAATGTAATTTATGCAAGTCAAATATGATATCTTGATGTTTGGAGAATTTTTAAGTTTGTAAACTTTTGACAAAATCATCTGTACTGACAGTTATTAAAAATAAATTCAGCACTAAGAAAGTGTTTCAAAGTAAACTTTTATTCTAGGGACAATTCACAATTTAATAGATAACAATCCATTTCCCCTTTTTGTACGTCAAAGCAATGTATCTAAAAGTCATTACTTAGTAATGTAGTGTATGTTGGGATTAAGAGGCTTCGTCATAGAAATACAATCTCAATAATGGTACACAAGTCAAAAAGTTTGGGAAACCCTGCTCCAGGATATACTTCTCAAAGGATCGACTTTACATTTGTGAGAACATGGATACATTTAAGAATATCTTCTAGAATACAATTCAAAAACAAATGTTTTTTATTTGCGAGAACATGCAAATGTGCTTTAGA
Organism: Maratus speciosus; assembly: GCA_963932465.1. NCBI lineage: Eukaryota > Metazoa > Arthropoda > Arachnida > Araneae > Salticidae > Maratus > Maratus speciosus. The sequence continues at coordinate 47,810,747 of OZ010797.1, read as the reverse complement.
TAGCCATTTTGTGATAACTGATTAGCGCATGTAGATCACAAAGAGGTTTTTCAATTTATATGTGTACGATAATTTTTCATTAAATTACCAATTTTACAAGCAGAAAGGGTTTTTGTGGGTAAGAAAATATTTTTAGATGACTATTTTGTGAAAACTCTTGGATTATATTTCACAAACAGAAGGTTTCCCCCTTCTATGGGCATACAAATGTCTTTTTGACTCTTTATCACTAAAACACCGTTTGAATATATATCACAAACAAAGGGTTTTTATTGCTATGGGTGCGCAGCACAACCACTTACTGAAAATCCTTTTGAACATATTTCTCAAACAAAAGAGTTTTCATTTTTATGGGTGCACAAGTGTTTTTTCAGACTATGACTTACTGAAAATCCTTTGGAACATATTTCACAAACAAAAGGTTTTTCCTTTGTATGGATGTACATGTGTACTGTCAGGCCATTCCTATGTGAAAATCTTTTAGAACACGTTTCACAAATAAAAGGTTTTTCCTTTGTGTGAGTGCGCAAATGTATTTTCAGATTGCCACTAACAGAAAATCCTTTGGAACATATTTCACAAACAAAAGGTTTTTCTTTTGTATGGGTGTGCAAATGTTTTTTTAGATGACCACTTTGTGAAAAGTCTTTATAACATATTTCACAAACAAAAGGTCTTTCTTTTGTATGGATACGCAAGTGTTTTTTCAAATCATCACTACGTGAAAATCCTTTGAAACAAATTTCACAAACATAAGGTTTTTCTTTTGTATGGGTGCGCAAATGTGTTTTCAAAATACCACTTTGTGAAAATTGCCTGGAACATATTTCACACACAAAAGGTTTTTCCTTTGTATGGATACGCATATGCACTTTCAGAGAGCCACTTTCTGAAAATCCTTTGGAACATATTTCACAAACAAAAGGTTTTTCCTTTGTATGGATGCGCAAGTGTGTTTTGAGGTTACCACTTCTTGAAAATCCTTTGGAACATGTTTCACAAACGAAAGGTTTTTCCTTTGTATGGATGCGTAAGTGTTTTTTTAGATGACCACTTTCTGAAAATCCTTTAGAACATATTTCACAAACAAAAGGTTTTTCCTTTGTATGGATGCGCAAGTGTGTTTTGAGGTTACCACTTCTTGAAAATCCTTTGGAACATGTTTCACAAACGAAAGGTTTTTCCTTTGTATGGGTGCGCATATGCATTTTTAAATCACCATTACGTGAAAATCCTTTGAAACAAATTTCACAAACAAAAGGTTTTCCCTTTGTATGGGTACGTAAATGTACGTTTAGATGACCATTTTGGGAAAATCCTTTGGAACATACTTCACAAAAAAAAGTTTTTTCTGTTGCTTGAGAGTGAACCTGAGGATCTGACATTTTCTTTAGGAAAAATATTTATTTCATAGAACACAAAATTTCTGGATAAAAAGATACTTTATAAGAATTCTATAAGAAAATTCTTTAAATACTTTAAAAACAAGTATGTCAGTTCTCCACCTGTAAATATAAAACGTTAAAAAATTAATACAAAAATTATTTTATCTGCAGATTTAAATAAATATAAATTATAAGTTTTCAAAGAATTCAATAATTTAAACATCCACAAAATGAAAATAAGAAATATTCTAGTAACTATTTATTTAGATATTAATCTTTAAGAACATAGATAGATTAAAGCAGCAAAAAAAAAAAAAAAAAAAAAAAATCAGAGGCGTCTTCTGCGAGGCAAAATATTCTTAAATTACAATTACATTTTTAATTATATTTGTAGAAATATTTTAGAATATATTTCACGAAAAAAATTTTTTTTTTAAATTTTAGAGTGAATCTGAGATGACTCCTGTCTCCGCCGCAGAATTTGTGAAGCGCGGCATTCTGCATGCCCGTCCGAGGTCCCTTTACATTCTTTTCGACGCTGACCACTTTCTTACACTAACGTAATGACAATCTATCTATAATAACAAGTAATATAAAAATTTTGTTTTTAAAGTTAATTCCTACTTAGGCCATCAAAGAAAAATTTAATATAATCCCTTAAGCTAATATTAGTTTTTGTTGCATTAAAATATCTCAATTGGTTGATTTTCTATAAGCAAGTAGGTTTACAATGGAACTCTATGGGAATTTGGCGAAATATTAGAGATATCGCCAAGTTGGCAGCATTTTGGCCGCCAACTTTGGCGATATATCGCCAAATTGGCGACAAACTTGGCGATATTTGGTGACAGAACAGGGTCCCCCCTATGGTAACCCCTTAATGAAAATACTTTCATTGACCTTCAATAACCAATGGCCGCCATTTGGTTCCCATGCAAAACTAAAATTAATTAATTAAAAATTAATTAATTAATTAATATTTGAAAAAACTGCATTAACATCAATTGTCATCCAGTACAAGTTTAAAAAAATTTATTTCAACTTGATAGGATGAATAATGAGTATTTTATTAACGATTGAAAATTTGAACAAGATAAATATATAAATAAATAAATAAATATAGGGAGAGTGTGAGCTAATAGTAGGAATTGAATAAGGAAAGAAGTTTGTGTGTGAGTGAGTGTGTCGACGGTGTTCTGAAGGAACCACTTCCCGTAGAGCTACAAAATTTGGGGAAAAGGTACGTCTATATATGAAGTTTTGCATCTCGAAGCCCAATTTTTTTTATTTAATTTTTTATGCGCTTTTTTAAGTTTCGAGACGATTTTTCCACATTAGTGAAAAGAATACGGTTTCTTTCTTTTAACCCAATGTAGTAAATTTTGTTCTCTTTTCAAAAAAGTTTATTCGGAATTCGCGCAGCGATTTTTGAATTTTTAGCGAATTTTTTATGCGATTATTGAACAGCATTAAATGCATCTTCATACCTATAAGAGGGTTACCGTAGGGGGGGGGGGGACACAATTCTGTCGCCAAATACCGCCAAGATTGTCACCAACCTGGCATATACATCGCCAAATTTGACGACCAAAATTAGTCGCCGAAAGTGACGCCAACTTGGCGATATTTGTAATATTTCGCCAAATTCCCATAGACTTCAATTGTAAACCAATAGGGATTACTTGCTTACAGAAAATGAACAAATTCAAATATTTTATTGCAGCAAAAACTAATATTAACTTAAAGGGTTATATTAATTATATTTAAGGGAATGCAAGTAAATTAAATTATGAATAAAAGTAACATTATACAATGCTTAGTATGCTTTCCCAAACATAAATTTTAAGAGAGCCCGCAGGTCAAAGAAATTAGATTTGAAACTTTTATCCAATTACAGTAAATATTGACTTTTGTGATTTTTGAACTTTTTGTGATTTTTAAGTCGATTTCTACGTTTCTTCGCGATCTGCTACAATTTTTTTACATTTCATTTTTGGCCTATAATACTAAAGTAATTTTTGCCCTCATTTCAATAAAGTTTATTCGAATTTCGTATAGCAATTTTCGAATTTTTCGGGAATTTTGTATGTGATTTTTAGTGTATTTTAGCGATTTGCTACCATTTGTTTTTACATTAGTGAAAGGAATCAACTTTCAATCTTCGAACACAATATATAATTTTTTTCTCTTTTCGAAATTTGTGCAGCAATTTAAAATTTTTTCGCTATATCTTATTGTAATTTTCAGAGCTTTTTCGCAATTCGAGATGTTTTTTGACGTACCCGGGCAACGCCGGGCAAGTTAACTAGTTAAAGTAATAAACACACAATTGAGAAACACTAATTCGGTTAAAATAAATTCAAAATGGCGAAAATAATTTTCGTTGATCGAACTTATTGATCAAATATGGCTGTTCTTACAGATATGCTTAGTTACATCATACGTGCCTTGGATGTGCAATATAATCCCTGTCTGCTTAAATTTAAGTAGCAGTTTTTTTTGTGTAATAAGTCTGCTTTAATTATTTGAATTTTATATTTTTTGTAACTCCATATAATTAATTTATGATATGATTTAGATAAATGCAACCTCTTTTGTTGTATTTCCATTTAATAGAATGCATAAGAGCTACCAGAAAGTACTGCTAAACTACTCTAAAAAACATTTCCTTATAAATAAATCTGGTGTCAATTTTACACTGTTTACCATGTGTTTCGAATTTCGATCAAAATCTTTAATTAATGATGTATGTGTACTTTTTCGCCATAAATTTTGTTACTCCAATTGTTTACAATATAGTTTTAATAACAAAACGTTCTTTGCAATTGTATAAAAATATATAGAAGATAAATTCATTTATTAAATGTAAACTCCATTACATAGGAATGGAACATTATTTGTTTTAATGGAAGGGATAAAATCATGAGATGCACACTTTAACTAATCTCATGAAGTATTGACTCAGCAAAACTTAAAAGCAATGTTATTTTTCAGATTGTAATAATTTAGAAAAAAAAAAAATCTAAAAATTCTAAACATAGACTATACAACACTGCTCTGGAATAGAATGGGATAATGTAGGGGGAGGGAGTATGCAATAATTCACAAATTTTAACTCATGTTTTTATAATATATAAAATTTAAACAATCCAATATTAATTTTCAAATTAATCTGAATTTGGGTGTGAAACTTCCAGTTACCAGGTCACCCTTTGTGACCAGAAATTTGACGATGTGAACTAGAAAATAGCATACGGATATACACAGTTACTTTCAGATAATGAAGCAACATTTTAGTAGTATTTTGATGAAAATATATAAAATCATAGCTTTCCACATACCGGGTGAGCCAAAAGTCCGTTAAAACTTTAAAAATTCATAAAAAAAAGTAAGAAATTGTGATAATGAAGTGCGATTTGTGAGATAGTGCTCACAAGGTAGTCATATTTTTTTAGAAGCAAGAAAAAAATTAGTTAAAAAATCACATGTTGAGGGCGCTGACGACCGGAAACACAATGAACAGGACAACAGTTGTGTCGTAGATTTTTCTGGAGGTCATGTTGAACATTTGTTATTAGACGAACTAATGAATGGAGCGTATTGTCCTGTTCATTGTGTTAAGGATCGCCAGGGAAATCTACATGTGATTTTTTAACTAATTTTTTTTTTTTTTTTTTTTTTTTTTTGCTTCTAAAAAAAATCTGACTACCTTGTGAGCACTTTCTTGCAAACCGCACTTCTTTATCATAATTTCTTCCTTTTTTATGAATTTTTAAAGTTTTAACGGTCTTTTGGCTCACCCGGTATTCTCCATTTTTCAACTTATCATCAGAAAAGGTATTTTTCCAAATTTATTAAGCTTTATTTTAATTTCTACCTTCGTTTCCAAACTAGTTAAATTATTAACCTCATCACACATTCATTAGATTAAATTTATTAATTTTACATTCTTTCCTCTTCATTTTATTGAACTTTAATTATTTCTCTACATAGGTGCAGGAAACGTTTGTGCATTAATTATAATTAAAGGAGAAAGGCAAAGTGTCGAACTGTCTTGCATATAGCTAAAAATTCATCTTTTACACTAAAAGAAAGTGTTTAAAAGTTTCTGCTTGTAAAATTGGTATTATTTCAGTACATAAAGTATAATTTACTATCGGTCAAAAATCTTGCTCAAAGGTCTTGGCTTATCCTATGCTTATCTTGTTTATATTTCCTTTTTTGTATTTCTGGAAATTCCCCTTACTTTATTTATAGAAACATTTTTTATTTACTAGTTGAAATCGTCACCTTGCATGTGTTTCACCTGCAGAGTTTACAAGTTATGAATTTGACAAATTTATAAGATTATCATTATATTGTATCTTTTATTTATTTTATATGTGTACGTTTCTTAAACTTGATTGAAACTAGTAAATTACTTTTTATAGGTGAATTTTATATTTTTGTAAGTAGATATAATATCATTCCAGGGGCCCGGGTTCGATTCCCGGCTTGGTCATTTTTCACTCTGTTCGTTTACGCTTAGATAGCAAAGTGAAAATTCACGCCTTAAATATTCAAGTAATTTAATCGTTGACTAGTTATTGAGAATTCTTATTCAGCAGTATGTTGCCAATCTCAAAATACCAACAAAAACCCGAATTTGATTTGTCTTCTGTTCTAAAACATGCTGATAGTATTATTTCAATTGTACAAATTTTGTGTCAGTCAGCAAGTAAGGAACAGAAGATTCATATTCAAAAGTTTTCTGACCTGTTCACTAAGGCAGAATCCTTAGCTAAAGAAAGTTTTCGCACAATTATCACACCTCTTCACCAACTGTGCCAACAAACAAAGAGATCCACCTTATGAGAAACCAGTAGAATAATTTAGAATATCGATGTTTAGATACATTTATTTCTGTTTTTTTTTTTAAATCATTTTTGGGAGAATAGAAGCTTCTCGGAAGGTTTTGATGTTCTACTTCCAAAAAATGTTAATCAATCAAAAATCAAATTGCTTGAATATTTTATAATGACAGGTATTGGCTTGTGTGCAAGAAGTCCATCCAAACGAGGACTGAAAACTTTCCTGAGTATAAGATATAACCAAATGGAAATGGGCTAAAAGATATACATATGACTTGCATTGGGGTTAAGAAATTATCTTTTACATAAGAGAAAGTGATTATAAGTTTTTGGTAGTAAAATTGCTATCATCTAAGCACTTAATTTTCAGTCAAGAATCTCTCCAGGACTGAAATATGTACTGAGACTGAAGTCTTGAATCCATAGGTATTGGAATCAACCATTAAAGTTGAATGCTTACTTTGGTGTAAAAAATGGCAAAGTCTGAAAGAAATGGAGAAACTCAAAGGCATTATGCTTATTTTAGACAAATATAACAAACATATTTTTTCAAAAAATAGTTATTGTGTATACAGCAGACTCCCTCAAATCCGCACATCATCACATATGTAAACAATGAAACTTTCAGTTTAGATGTAAGGGCAAAAATACACAATTTTTTAGTTTTATATCATTCGGTATGTATATTTTAATATGTAACTCTCGATAATATGAATGAACTCATGGTTTTTCATGAAGGAATTATAAATTTATTTCTGAATAAATCAAGATATTTCTGATATCAGTGGTAATCACAATCTTTTTAGCAAATATATTTATGCATTAATCAAACTTTTTGGTTATTAAGACTGGCTAAACCTGAAATAAAACTTCTTAACTTTTTTATTTTGATGTCAATTAATAAGTTACATTTTAGGAGGAAAGTTTCATTAAATAATTCAAGAAAAATGTATCTCATTTTTATTATGAATATTTAATTATACATTATGCATTACTTGTCCTTTACTTTTAATAATTTAATCATTTTTTAAATTATCTTACTTTTTATTATTTTAGTTTATTACTTAATTATTTTAATATTTTACTATATTGCAAGAATTCATTATAATTTCGATTGCATTATTACATTCGAATTACTGTTTAAAAATGTAAGCAAAGCAAATGACCAGAAATCCCCAAAATTCTAAAATCCGCACAACTTATGGTCCCAAGCTGTGCAGATTTGAGGGAGTCTACTGTATTAGCTACACTACCAGTTTCTGCAACCAAAGTTGAGGGACCTTTTTCTTCTTTAAAAAGAATAAAAACATATCTTGAAAACTCCATGGCGGATGAAAGGCTCATGGGGATGCCACTTATGTCTACTCATTATCAAATATCCATCCCCGCAGAAGAAGTTCTTGATACATTGGCAAAAAGTGTAAAAAGAAAGCTGCTGTTATAAACTCAACTTTTTTATTATAACTTTAATTTAATAAATGTGCACGTTTCATGAAATACAATCTCACTACATTTACCTTTTCAATACACTGTGAAAAAAAGGACAAATGAATATTAATCTAGGAAAATATAATATAATCACCACCCCCCAAACGAAAATAAAGAATGTACTCTCTTCCTAGTCACCCACGATTGAGAGAAAATTCTTTACCTTTAGAAACCACATAAACTAATGTATTTTCGCGATTTAAAGGAGAATTTATGAAAACAAAGTTTCATTTGCAGCCACTAGTTTTCAAAAACATTTCATAGAGTCAGGTGGGGTGGAATGGGTAATACTGTTTTGAATCTGAATTAAAATCATACTATGTACAAAAAAAATATTTGTAAATCATGTATATAATTTGTTAACCATTCAACTTCCATTTTAAGTTTAGAAAAAAAAATATTGGCAACATTTAGACCATTTAGAATCAGTTTTGAAAGGCACATGGTGAATATCAGCATCACTTAGTGCTGCATTAACTTTATTGTATTTTTTTATTTTATTGCAGAAATAATTTTTTTACTACATAGTTTGTACATAGCAGCGTCCTTTATTGACTGAAACAAACGTGTAAAAAAATTCTTTATTTTTTAAAAGTTATAATTAAAAATGTTAAGTGGGGTGAAATGGGTATATGATTAGGCTTAGGGAAATCATACTTAGGTACAAAAAAAAATCTAAAAAATATTTTAATGCCCAAGTAATTGAAACATCAGATCCCATTACTTGCATTGTAAAATTCCTGCATAAATCATCATTAGGAAACTTCTATACCTTTCCTAACAAAGATAACAAGGTAGAAATCGACAGTAAACAGCTTTCAGAAAGCTTAGTCAACCAACACTTAATAATCAGGGACATTATGTATTTAATGAGAAACAAATGGGCCAATATAATTGTCAATAAATAATTTGATGTAATAAAATATATAATACACTGAAATTTGGGTTATTGGTTGGTTTGAATGCCTTATAAACTTGGTTAACAATTCCACCCCACCCTATTGGGTGGAATGGGTATAGAAACAGCCATTAGAAAAACTTTTTTTAAAGTTAATAAATAATCTTTTTAAAAACAATTATGATGAAAATGTGATGTCTATAAATGCAATGTAAACACTGAATCATTATTTTTTATAGATTCCTTTCCAATTAGGAATGATTCCATAATCATTTCAAAAACTTGTATTTTTATACCCATTCCACCCCACCTGACCCTAGTTGTTTTTATAGGGTGCTTATAACTTTCTCAAATCGGGATGTCTGATTTTAGGATGCAATCCATTCTCAAGTAAACGGTTTGATGTTCAACAAACATGTTTTACAGTTAAAGATGAACAGAGTTAAAATTAACATTAAATTTGATAAAATTTTGTTACGCTTGCATGTATAAATTGCTTGAAGTAACTGAAAATGTTTCATAGACAATGGATAGCATCCTAAAATCCTATATTCCCACTTGTGGAAGTTTATTAATAAATCATAAAAAATAGTCGAATGTGCCAATCTCAGAACTTTCTTCTATCTCATACATGTTAATAATTCAAAATTCGCTATCTCAGTGCCATAATTAAATGACAATCTATGCTCATCTTGAGGAACATAAAGATATATAGGTTCATTGAATCGGATGCATTTAACAAGGAGATATAAATATCATATTGTTTCAAACAAATCATTGAATTTCGGAACCCATCCTCTTAGATGTGCACAACCAAAATTTCCAAATCAAAGATTATAACATAAACACCTATTATTCAATATACACCCAAGTCTAATAAGAGTTTATTTAAGTGAAAATGTCACAGAAAATTAAGCTTGATTAATTGAGTGCATTAGTTTTTGAGATAGAGCTTTTTGGAAAAATCGTGAAAAATTCAGCAGAGCCACCTGTTGTGCCCGTTACACCAAATCCAAATCTGTAACAGCTTACGTCAATGTCTAACCGACTCTGAAGTTTGATGAAAATCTGTGCTTGACATAGAGCTATTGCAGAAATCGTACATATTACAACACAGCAGCGCCACCTGTTGGACGATATACACCAGAAACTAATCAGTACCAGTCTAAATCAAGGTTTAACTGAATCTAAAGTTTTATTAAATGATTTACATTAGTTCTTAAGATAAGAGTTAATGCTGAAATTGTGAAAAATGCAGCATAGCAATGCTACCTGTTGGGCGATATATACCAAAACCTAATAAGCAACAACCTAAGTGAACTTGTAACTTAATCTGAAGTTTGATGAAAATCTGTGCTATAGTTTTTTGGATAGAGCTTTAGCAAAATGCAGAATAATTGCAAGAAAAATGCAGAATAGCAGCACCACCTGTAAGTTGATATACACCAAAAACTAATGAGCACTAGCTTATATCAAGATCTAACTGAATCTAAATTTATGTGAAATTTCATGCATTTCTTCTTGAGATAGAGTGCCCACAAAATTTTTGTCACATGCTAACAGACATTTTCTAAAAATCATCAAACTGTGTTCAGAACCTTCTAATAAAACATATATATCCATCGAAAACTATATGTCGGAATTTTTCACGAATCCAATACTTTCTTCTTGTAAAGATACAAGAAAGTAAAATAGTTGGAAGCGTTTCCAAAAATCTGTGGCCACAACAAATATTTTTTACTTAAAATTGCTTCTTTAAACCTCGAAAATATATTGGTTCTTCAAGTTTCTAATGATAAAGATCGCTTTTCGGAATCGTGAGTAACTCGGAAGAGGTTATTATAGTTCATGGTCACATTTTATTTCCTAGATTATGAAAAAATGGTCTTTTCTTTTCACATTTCAAGCGGCTGTAAAATCTGTTTCTATGCTACAAGGTAATAGATGCAATTACTAAGATTGGTGCTGTTCTTTACCTTCATAAGCAACTTTTAAAAATAAGGTATTAATAAGGAAATACTTAGTATCTGAAAGTTTATTAAAATACTTTTTTACACAAATATTATAAATATATATAAATGTTTAAAACAGAATTTTTTTAACAGTTGCTTGCTATTCTGTTAATACCATAGACTTCTCATATAACTGGACTCAGAAATAGCAACCCTTTCTGGAGGCCAGGATCGCTGCCCACCGTCACGTGATGGTGGGTAGAGAAAACGCGCCAAACTGGTTTTTCTCCTCTGGCTCCCGCTGAAACTTTCTTGTGTCGGCGTTTCTCTCGCATGAATCAAATCCGACAATTGCCCAATAAGGAGATTACCGCCAAAAAAAGACAACCTTTTGGTGATCAAAGCGGAAACATGTTGGCCTCAAGTTCTAACTGAAAGAACAATGGGATTCGGCCTCTACTTCTTATCTTTACTCTGAGGTTAATACTGATGTCTTATATAGATATATATTAAATAAATAATATGTATACAGAGTGGTCCAAAAGATCATGTCTAAACAGCAGATGTGGGTGTGTCAGGTCATGAGGAGCAAGAATTATATAGGAAAAGGGGGTCGGAAACATGATTATGATTTTGCAGATCTTGTATAAAAAATAAGTACTTTTAAGAAGTTTTGAGGACTGTACAAACTCTGTTTTAGAAAAGGATATATGATTTTGTCATTCGTACATAAATAGTATTTTTTTATAAATAAATTTAACATTGAAATTGTTTCTAATAAAAGCTCTATTATAAACACTCAATATTATCCTCAAAACCATGCATAATTTCTGGCCTACAATTCATATTTTTCTTCAAAAAAGTACCGTCATAATAAATCATTTTGTTGTGGGGAATGATCTCGATCTTTGGAAATAAATCATTGCTGTAAAACATTTCAAAATAACAACATAACAATAAATGCTAATAAAACATTTCAAATATATCATTGCTGTAGTTTCATTGCCATCTGGCATATTTCTGTGCTTTATTAAAATCATTATTATAACTCAAACAGAATTGTAGTGCAGGTTAATGGAAAAATGCATTGAGTCTAAAGTAATAATCATGTATATTAAAACGGAAAGGTAAAAGTTTAAATATGATCAAAATCAATATAATTGCACAGCACACACATCAACTCTTTTCCGAACATCTTTAATTTAGAGGACAGTAGAACGAGTTCCTACTGGTGCAGCGGTTTCATGCACCAATTTAATGCTCTGAATTTTTGTAGAGGATGCAAGTTCACACTCAACACCCTGCAAAATTATTTCTATGATATTGTTGGTGATAATTCATTTTAATAATGACATATTTTATTAGGAGGAGAAGTTATATGATTTATATTTTATTATTATTTGAATGCTTTATAATTAAATAAAATTTAACACTCAACAATATTTTGAAAAAATAACTTTATATTTAAAATGTTTAAACTAAAATATTTTGAACGTAAATATCAATTAAATAAATTGAGCTGATCTACGATTTTTGTTATATTTTCTGACCATTATCAAGAATATATATGTGTGTGAGTGAGATTGAGAAAGAAAAGTTTGCCATTCTTTTGCGTAAAAAAATAAAACAGAAAGAAAGAAAAATATTCATATAAGAAATATAAAAAAAATTACCCTGATATTGTGGTTTAATTTTTAAAAAATGTATAAAATGTAAAATGAAATTCAAGTAACATAAAAAAATATATATTATAAATTATTAGCTTCAAAAATAATTTAAACAATAATAAATAAAATTTCAAATTTAGACTTTTAGAGAATGAGACTCATAAAAATAAAATTTGTAGAAGCTTTTAATTGTTGTGCTGTTAAAAAAAAAGAAATAAAAGTAAATATAGTTGCAATACAGAAATTCGTCACAATTTCAATAATTAATTTAAAAGTAACTAATTAAAATTTCAAGAATTATTTCTAATGAAACATTAAAGGTATTTCTGTCAAATCTTGATGGGTACTTTCTGGTTTATAAATAAGTTCTAAAAATATTGAATTGTTGTATTACCATTGGAAACTTTTCATCTTTTTAATAGTTCTAGCAAAAACAGAAGTGAGGTAAAAATCAACTAAAAAATTCCATCTTCACCAAGTTGAGTTTCTGTAAAAAAGAGAAACACTTTCACCTAACTGCATTCCTTTTCTTTTTTTATTTGTATGGATTTAATGAATAGTGAAAAGAAAAAAAAAATCAAAAAATGGATATTAAATATCGGTGTTCAGATTATGGTAATACAGTGAAACCTCCTACAACGGTCACTCTGAATAACGGTAACCTCCGAATACCGGCCATGTTTTAGTATTACCGAATCTCTTCCATAGAAATAACATTACACTAAACCTCCGAACAAAAATTTCCAAATAACGGCCACCCCACAGCTTTTTTTTTTTTTTTTGTGCCTCAGAAATTGCAGAGAAACTGAGAAATTAAAAATTTCGCACTCACTCAAAATGATAACGAATTCTACAACAAATCTGTGGAAATAATTATGCATTTAGAGAAAGAGATACGCTTTAAAAAAAAAAAAAAAAAAGTGCGAATAACTAGAGTGAAACCTCCCTAAAGCGACCACGTTCCGTTCCAATAAAAATTGGTTGCTTCGAGAGGTAGTCTCTTAATGTAGGTCATGTTTAAATCTAGATTTGAATTGTTGAAAAAGGTTAACAATTAATGTTACTAAAATTTATTTTCCATATTAGAAAAAAATATGAAAATTTAAGTATCAGAACAAAAGTTAATTACATAAGTTAATTATTGCAGAATTTAAAAACTGACATTTGCTTTGATTTTACGGTTTTATCTCATTTAATTTTTATTTCCAAGTCCTTTCGAAGTTCAGTAAATAAATTCAATTTTTTTTGGACGGGAACAAATAATGACGATTTCATTACTTTATCTATTTCTTTGAGAGTTTCCTGACAGAATAGGGCAGGGGAGTTTATTGACCATCATCCTTACTTTGTCATCAGAGTTAAATTCATTCCATAAAAATTTACAAAGGCGTTTAAAAACTTTAAAGTTACTGGAATAAATAAAAATTCTAAACTTAGTTTAGAAGTTTGATGAATAATATGCTCTCCGGAATTCTAATAAAACCTTCTTCAAGCGACCAGGAAAAAATGGAATTTGTTTCATTTTCTTCAAAGAAATGAGTCGCTCATGGAGGGAGTTCAACTGGGGTGGTTTCTGAATAGAGGTAAAATTAGTATTGAGCCTATGGGAATAAATTTCGCTCCTTGAAAAAATAGTCGTTCAGGGAGGTGATCGCTTAATGGAGGTGGTCGCAAAGGGAGGTTTCACTGTAATTTCTTTAGTGTAAAATAATAGTATGTACTTTTTAACAGTAACAATAAAATAATTTTGGTCAGTTATTGTTATTTTAATGTAATGTAATTTTGAGGTTTTAAAATGTGGAACCTCTGAATAACGGTAACCTCCGAAGTACGGTCATTTTACCGTGCTCCCAGTGGTGGCCGCTATTCAGAGGTTTTACTGTACAAGTAAAATAAAGTATAGAAAACTGTACAATGAAAAGTAATTTACATCTTAAGGAAATAATTTTTAAAATGGTAACAAAAACAAAATGTAAGTCATGCATCGGAAATATCTTTAAAATGTGTACTGATTACAAAAGAAGTTGAAAAAAAAAATACATTTTATGTACATAGAAATTTGATTAATTATTGTATATTTAAATTACCGCAGAAATGACATTTAAATATCACTAAGAAAATAAATTAAGTAGATAAACATCAATATCATACCCTTAAATAAGTTACCTTCAAACGAAATGTCGCTTAAATGGTGATCTAGGCCTAAATCGAGACTACTCAATAACTTTTAACTTTCTGTAAACTTTTATATTTCTCTGCTAATTTTAGGAATCGAAAGAGAAATATGATAAATCAGATATATAATGTTATTTTACACAGAAATTAATAAAAATACCACGTGAAATTTGCGATCCAACAGGCAGATAGAAAATTATGTAATTAACAGAGTAAAGGAATTTTTCCGATTAAATTTACATTAGACGCCATACCAAAAACTTATGTTCGATTAATAATTTTCCATGCTGCCATCTATCGTCGTAGGAAAATTTCAGGAACCTGTGTTTCTCTGTTGCACATTTCATAAAAGATTAGGTTAATAAGAGAGCTGTCACGTGAACAGTTTGTATATTTATACTTTCACGTAACAGTTTTATGTACTTCTACTTTAACTTGTGTGTTCGAATAAATTAATGGTTTCGTTATGGTCAGTTTAGTATTTTGTAACTATCTTATTATTTATAACATCTGAGTTAACAGGATGTTACATGGCGTCAGAAGTGTTGAAATTAAATTAAATTAAATTTTGTTGTTACTGACGTTATTAAAATGCAGAGAGAAGCTACAAACGCTCGCCTTCCGGCAGAATTGGAAGTCACTGAAGATAATATGGCCATTAAATGGAAGGTTTGGAAACAGGGATTTGAATTTTATTCAATTGCTACGCAGTTAAATACTAAACCAGCTGAAGTTCAGGCTGCTACTTTTATGTCAGCTATAGGATCTGCTGCAATAGTTATATTTAATACCTTTAATTTGACGGATCAAGAGCAGCAGAATGTTGATGTAATCAAGCAGAAATTTGATGAATATTTTTCACCTCAGATTAATCAGACCTACACTCGATATGTATTTTTTACATGCATTCAAGGTAAGCAAGAAACTTTTGATTCTTATATTACTAAGTTGCGTACAAAAATTAAAGATTGCGCTTTTGGCGATTTGCAAGATAGTTTATTACGTGATCAACTAGTTCGTGGTATTAATTCTGATAAAGTACGTGAATTACTATTGGCTGAAAAAGACTTAACGGTCAATAAAGCTATTGATATATGTAGAGCTAGCGAACAAGCTACTTTTCAATTAAAAGAAATGCATTCAGTTGTTGATAATACAGAAAAAGATATTATGATGATTCGGAAATCTAAACTGAAATCCGATACTAAATCTGATATGGTTTATTCACATAAAAATAAGCCAAAGCTCAATAAAGCAAATAAGATATGTTGGCGATGTGGTTTAACGCATGATTATCGTAATTGTCCAGCCTTTAATGTTACTTGCAATCTTTGCGCTTTAAAAGGGCATTATGCTCGCCAATGTAAATTTAAAAAGAAATACCGATCAAAGAATCGAGCCATACAGGAACTTACAGAAGTTTCTAATGATAGTGATGATGAGATTAATAATTATTTTAGCAATACATTGCATGTCGGAGAACTTTTGAGCTCGCAGAATAATGCTTGGTTAGCAACTGTTACTTTTCAAAATAGAGTATCTGTGAAATTTAAATTAGATACCGGCTCTGAAGCCAATATTATAACAGAACGTTTAGCTAAAAAGCTTAAAGCACTTATACGTGAGACTAAAGTAAAACGCTTAAAATCTTTTAATAATGAGTTTACACCGGTAATTGGCGAAACCGATATTAAGTGTATTGTTCAAAATACGCCAGTTATTCTGAGATTTTTAGTAGTTAATGGAAATTTTAATTGTATATTGGGATGCTCTACATGTGAAAAACTTGGCTTAATCCAACGTACTCCTGAGTCTGTACAGGTTAATGAAATAGGAACTGAAATACCAGATGCAGTTTTTCAAGGTATAGGTTGTTTGAAAGATTTCGAATATGATATTGAAATTGAAGATGGTGCAGATTTGAAAATACATCCACCTCGACGAATTCCGTATGCAATTCGTGATACTGTCAAAAAAGAAATTGATCTTATGGTTAAAATGAAAATTTTAAAACCGGTAACACATCCTACTCCTGCTGTCAGCCCATTAGTAATTGTAAAAAAAGGTGATAGAATACGCTTGTGTTTAGACCCAACTGATATTAATAAAGTTATAAAACGGCGTCATTTTCCTCTCAAAACAGTTGAAGAGATAGCAGCTCGCATTGGTTCAGCAAAGTATTTTACAATATTAGATGCTAAAAAAGGATTTTGGCAGCTTCCTGTGTCTCGACGAACATCCGATTATTTAACAGTTAATACACCTTGGGGAAGGTATTCGTTCCTAAGAATACCATTTGGGCTTGCATCAGCACCAGAAATATTTCAGCAAGTAATGCATTCGCTCTTAAGTGAATTTGAAAATACTGAATGTTCTATGGATGACATATTATTATGGGCAGACACAAAACAAGAACTACGAAAATTAACTGTGAAAGCAATTAGACGTCTTTTTGATGCCGGACTTCGTCTAAATAAAGAAAAGTGTGAATTTGAAAAAACAAAAATCAAATTCTTGGGTCACCTGTTTACATCAAATGGAATCGAGATTGATCCTGCAAAAGTGAAAGCTATTGAACAAATGAAAACACCAACTTGCTTAGCTGAATTGCAAAGATTTCTCGGAATGGTGAACTATGTGTCGAAATTTATACCTAATTTCTCTCAAATTACAGAACCTATACGTAGATTATTGCACAAAAATGTATTGTGGGAATGGTCCGAAGATCAAGAAAATTCTTTCTTTAAACTGAAAGAGGCTCTTAAAAATACGCCAAAGTTGGCCTACTTTGATGATAATAAACCTACGATAGTTTCAGTTGATGCCAGCTCACACGCTGTTGGTGCAGTTCTTCTTCAAAATGGTAGACCAATTGCGTATGCGACTAAAGCATTAACAGATTCACAACGAAGATATCCTCAAATCGAAAAGGAATGCTTTGCTATTCGTTTTGGGTGTAAAAAGTTCCACGATTATATTTATGGAAAACCAGTTACAATTGAAACTGATCATAAACCTTTAGAGGCTATTGCAAAGAAATCCTTACAGGCAGCTCCTGCACGTCTTCAAAGAATACTTTTTGACGTTCTTCAATACTCGCCCAAGATAGTATACAAAAAAGGTAAAGATATACCTATTCCAGATGCATTAAGTCGTGATTGCATTATTGATCTTGTAGAAGATGAAGAGATAGAAACTTTTGAAGTTTTATGCGATGTTCCTCTTCCATTATTGACTTTTTCAGAACTGTTAAATGCGGTTAACGAAGATTCTGAATTGCAAGAGTTAAAACGTTTAATTCTTGATGGTTGGCCACCTAGTATTAGCTCAGTTTCTCCACAACTTCGTAAATACTGGAACTTTAGAGAAGAATTGGCAGTTTATGAGAATTTGTTATTCAAATCAGAACGTTTAATAGTTCCATCTGCATTAAAGTCAAAGTATTTGAATTTAATTCACCAAGGTCATCTAGGAATTAATTTGTCTTTGCATCGTGCTCGAGAAATTATCTTTTGGCATGGAATGACCCGTGATATTGAGTTCTTTATACAAAAATGTCCTGTTTGTCAACAAACAGCTCGTTCACCGAATACAGAGCCATTGCAAATAAAACCTGTTCCTCAATTCCCGTGGCAACGAGTGGCTTCTGATATGTTTGAATTTTCCGGAAATCAATATTGTCTTATTGTTGACAGTTACTCGGGATATTTCGATTTTAAAAAACTAGTGCATCCTTCATCACATTCGGTAATAGAATATTTGAAAGATACGTTCGCAACTCATGGAATACCAGACATTTTGGAATCTGATAACGGTCCACAATACTCATCAGATGCATTTCACAAATTTACTAAAGATTGGAAAATACAGCACATTCCGTCTAGCCCGCGTTATCCTAAATCTAATGGCCTAGCAGAACGCTATGTTCAAATAGCAAAATTGATTTTAAGAAGATGCTCTATAGATCATACAGATGTCAGATTGGCACTTCTAAATTGGAGAAATACACCTCGTGAAAATTTGCCTTCTCCAGTTCAACGTCTCTTTGGAAGACCTACTCGAAGTTTAATACCTATACATCCCTCTTTACGTTTGCCTCGAATGTCATCTACCGTTCCTCTTCAATTAAGTAGAGAAAAGCAACGTGCAGCTTCGACCACTGACTCACGAAATGAATCTCCATTACTGACTAAAGGTCAATCTGTTAAGCTCCAAACTGATCATCGTACTTGGATTCCTGCTACTGTGTCAGATGTTGCTAATACTCCCCGTTCATACTTTGTTACCACTCCTACAGGCAAGATTTTCCGTCGAAACAGCGCACATCTACGTCCAACAAAGGCTGAAATTATACCAGACCGCCAGATTGCTGTTAACCCTTCAGGTTTTGTTCGATCGGAGAATGATAATAGTACATCACTTGACCCTCTCGATGTTTCTCGTCTTTCTGCTCCAGTTTTTACTCCGCCCAAATCTAAAACAGTGGTTACCCGCTCCGGAAGAGTTATACGCCCTCCAGAACGTTTGAACTTATAAAAGAACTCTTATTCTTATTTTTTTTATTGTAAGGGAAGATGTCACGTGAACAGTTTGTATATTTATACTTTCACGTAACAGTTTTATGTACTTCTACTTTAACTTGTGTGTTCGAATAAATTAATGGTTTCGTTATGGTCAGTTTAGTATTTTGTAACTATCTTATTATTTATAACATCTGAGTTAACAGGATGTTACAAGAGCTGTGTTTTCCCTCTTACAAGAATTTTATTTAAAAAAATGGTCGTTTTAAATTGGTCGCTAATACGGAACAGATGTCATATTCGCCCCATATTGGCGCGATGTTTTTCGGTTGCCAATTTGGTGAAAACATCAACAGCATAAACAACATAATCCGGGTTACCACATCAAGCAAAATAACGACACTTTGGCGCAAGTTAAGTACCTATTGCCTATATGATATTGGCGACAGAAACAAATCGCGCCAATATGGGGCGAATATGACATCTGTACCGCTAATACAATTAAATAAGTCACAAACACAATTGTTCAGTTATTTGAAGAAAGAGAAATCATGCTACAATTTAGATAGATAAAACAAAAAAGAAAATGTTTAAGATAAGTGTCAATTAACCACAAGGTATCCTTTGACATATATATATTTTATTATTATCCTGAGTTTAAAAATTAAAATTATTAAAACATGATATAGACATGTGAACAACTAAATTAACTTATTTATAATGCATTAATCTTTCATTACTTATTAAATTGTAATTTAAAAAATCTATCAATATTTTAAGGAGCAACCTGTGGCGTGATAAAATATATCCCTATACCTCTTTTGAAAAATAATAATTCTTGACTCAACGGCAATTCATAACTATCGAAGGCAAAATGTGGAAAGACTAAACTAGGATTATTTTGAATCATATTGGATTAGTTACGTCTTGGCTCAGTGTTTAATTATCAATGTAACGAAGATAAAATTCAAATAATTTATCTGTAATTTAGTGGGGTTTTTTAAAGAAAATAAATTAAAAACTTTTTTAGCCAGTCGATTTGTTTAATGTAAGAGAACTATTACGTTTGATCTATTTTTTTTTAATTTCAATATTTTACAAAAGCTTATTGAGACATTATTGTATATTTTTATGAAAAGATATGATTTAATAAAGTAAAAATGAAGGTTTTATAGTAAGATTTAAAATTTTAATTTTACAGTAATAGGGTAAATTTTGAAACCACACTTCTATAATTTTGGACATTCTGAAATAGCTGTAGTTGGACACTTTCCTTGAAAATGTGTTCTATGTAAGGACCAGGTTTTCTAAAAGATATTTAAAAAATAAAAAATAAATAAAAGGATATTATAAATATAGCAATATTATGTAAGAATACAGTAACATTTTTAAAGGGGAAAAAAACTAAAGATTGCTGTTTTGAATCATTCTAAGAAAAATGGATGGAGTAAGTAGTAATTTTTTGCACATTATTTATTTTTGTATCTTTATAGCACTTTGTAAGAAGATACTAAAGATGCCGAAATTTAATTTAAGCAAAATGTGAGAACATTTATATTTTGTCAGTTTTCTCAAAATGAAGGATACCAAGCTCCCTTAATAAATCTGGTCATTACCAAAATCCTCTCTTTAAAAATAATGGTACTTTCTTATAAATTTCATGCTATTGGATTAAAATAAGGCAGTGAAATGGCTGTACTGCATACTATTTTTTAGGTGGGAAGGCTTGCTTTTAAAATTAAGGTATTTTATGTCCTGCTAAAACTTAAGTGAATATTGTATAAGTAATGAAAAGTATGCTAACGATATGTGAATTTCCTGTAAATAAAAGTAACATTACCCGAGTTAGAGCAGCATAAGAAATGAAAATATATCAGTGGATAGCAAATAATAAATTGTATAGACATGTAAGGGGGATGAGGTACCAAAAGAGAAATACATGTGTTAACAAATTGGGTTTTCATGCTATATTCTATCGATTTCTTGTCTAAGACAGTGGAAATACTTTTTTCACAATTTGTATTTTATCTAGCATTGCAATTTACTATGACAATCCAACCCTGCTTGTTATTATTATAAAACTGTTTATCGAAAAAATGGAATGTGCTGAGGCAATTTGGATATCATATACAGTCAACTCTGTGAAATCCACCATATAATCCACAAATGGCTATTATCTGCACTACACGTTGGAATGTAAACAATGAAAATTGTCATTAACAGTTAAACTCATAAAGCTAATTTTGGTAGATATTTTTTTCATTTGTTAATTTTCCAATGAATAAATATTTAAATATAAATTCTTAAATTTCCTTGAGTAACAAAATTTTATCTTGGAGCAAGAAGTAATGCGTGTTCATAGACTTCAGAAAAAAATGATTAACAACAAACCAAAATTGAAACTGCCATTTTGTTGTGTCAATGTTTAAAATAATGATTAAATAGTGAAATTTGTATTGTATATAATTTAATTTTTTTTTAAATCTTAGTCATTTAATATAATAAACCAATGTTGCATTAGTATTTCTTTTCCATTGTAATTGTAATTTTTGTGCAGTTGTTCCTAATTTATGGTCAGACTTTAAAAATGAAATTTAAACAAAATGATCTATAATCTGAAAAATGTATAATCCACAAAATCCTCGGTCCCGAAGTGTGTGGATTTCACAGAGTTGACTGTATAGATTTAGGAACATTAGATCTGTACAGTTTACCTATTTATTTTGCAGGGAGGAATTTATTTATTTATTTGCCGCTAACTAGTGTGATTAAACATACATAAATTTTCAATTATGCATTTTTTTTTCAACACTCAATTTCCAGAAATTAATTCTCAACTACATTTTTTTATGCCTTCTGTCATTTATTGATATTAATTATGTTTTTCTGAATAATGGGTTTTGAAGGTTTTTATTTTAGCATAAAGCATAACCTAGCCTACTTTTACAGCTATCTATAAAATAACTATTTTTTATGAAGTGTGATTACTATTTGTACAGTATGTTACTGTATACCAAATTTTCTTTATAATAAAGTTGTCTGCATGCCGTCATTCAAAAAAATTAACATATGGTATTTTAAAAAGAAGAATGGTAATTGAAATCTAATACAATATGCACCCATACTTATTTATTTTGTAAAATTTTTTATATTATATTATGTTTAAAGTTTATGCTATGTATTTTTACTTTCTGCCCTTTATGGTTTTGGTTTTCTTGATAAAATGCCGCTAAGCATAATCCCATACCAATAAATTAAACAATAAGGATAATAATAAGCATTGTGATGTATTCAGGAATTTACAATGGTGTTTACAAATTTAAAATAATATGTGATATAACTCTATTTTGATTTTTTACATGATTTTCATTTACCGTAATTTCGCGCGTATCCACCGCACCTCAGATAACTCGATTTCCTACCAGAATTTATTTTAAATAAAATGTGATTTGCTTCTGCTTAATACTTATTTGACTCCTGTTTCTGAATAAAATTTCCGGTTTGAAAAAGTCTTATCTAAGCCGCGGCGGATACGCGGCAAATTACAGTAATACATTTCTTATTTATTTGTTGATTGGTAATAGGATGGAAGAGATACAATGCCAGTTTCAAAAATTCTCATTTTCGAATGATGTCAGTAAAAAAAATGGCATGCTACAACTTTGGAATAATAATTTTCAACTCTGTTCAACAAGCTGACAATATCTCGATTTCTGCTGAATATTTTTTTTCTAAAAAAAATGATTGTGATAGAAATGCTACAACTATTATTATCGTATCATAGATATGTTGTATTTGTACAAGTAGTAAACATTTTATTTCATTTTATGTGGAGTTAGTAAGAAAAGGAGTTAGTAAGTAAGTAGGAGTTACTAAGTAAGTCGCTAGTAGAGATGCGAATGTAGTAAAATGTAGATGTGGCGGGAAGAGAGAGAAAAAAAATGCACCAGGAACTGGTGAGAGATAAATAAAGTAGGAAACTGCCGAGATCACCATAATACATTTTATTATATTTTTAATGTTGACTTTCTGAACAATATTGTTTAACATTTATATTCTTTAAAGGGTGTAAATGGAACGTACAGTAAAAATAAAATTTGCTTTTGAATCAGAGAGTAACATGCTGTGGATCTTGCAAGATTTGATATATACATATTTTAAATTAATGTTAATGGTAGTACAAAATGAGTATTTAAAAAATTGAATGAGTTGTTAAAAACCATAACGCTAATCGTAGTAGGGAAAGCAAGTGTGGAAATTATGATGCTAAAAGCTTAATTTTTTAAATAATAATGTGATATTATTATTTTTATTTAAAAATATTCTTCTAAAGTAACAAAAATCTACTTTGTATAAACTTAAAGTTGCTTATTGTTATTATTATTATTTGTAATAAAATGTAACTATGGAAGACATTTTATTTTACATCTCTAGTACGTAGACTCAACAATTCTTTACTTTATTATATTTTTATAATAAAACATTTTATAATTAAATATCCGTCATGTCAGAATAGGATTGCAAGAAAATTAAAAATGCTTTTCTCAGATTTGCATTTTTATATTTAATGACTTTCATGTTTGTGCAATAAAGTCTTTTTATTCTGTAGGATATAAAAGATCTCTATATGAGAAACTATAAAAGACAGATAAAAAAAATTAAAACAGACATCTATACCAATTTATTTAATCTTCCAAAACCTATGGAAACTGTAAACCTGAAGTGAGTTTGGCCTTTTCTGTAATAAGCCTGACAACTTTCTTTCATTTTCTTTTAAATCCTGTGTATGTGACCGATCGATAAATAACTTTCCGTGTCATTAAAACAGTTCTCAAATCTCTTGCTGAACAATGCAGGATGAAACTTTGTTACACATATTCTGCCTCATTTTTAAACATAAAAGCATCAAAGAGGCAGGTCTGACCACTGAAACGATTTTGAATTGAAATGAGTTTTCCATTTTTTGATAAACAAATGACTTATAAAGGTTATTAATTATTTATAGCTTATAAGCTAATTACATTTAGACCTTATAAGCAATTGTGGCCAGGTGATAGTTTTTTTTCACATTTCTCTCAGTCTTGCAAAAGGACAATCGGTTTCAAATGCCAACTTTGACATTATTTTTAGAAAGATCTTTTGTAGTTACCAAAAATGGAAATCATCTTTCATTTACATAATTCCTGAATAACCAAACTTGTCAAATCCAAGCCTTTCTGAAGAAAAATTAATTTAAAAGTGTCAAAAAGTAGCTCCTTTGGATTTGAGAACAACATTAAATTACGTATACTTGTATTAACTACATTGCACTTTTTTACTATATTGTACCTGTTGTTACAACATGTATATGACATGGATGTTGTCAGAAAAAATAAAATAAATAAATTTATATGTTTTTCAAAAGATTGGAGTTCATCTATTTGAAAGCAATTTTTTATATTTTTTTAATTAATGAAATATATATATATATACATATATATATGTAATCTGATTAAATTAGAAGAATGGATTATTAATGTCAAAAAATCTGAAAAAAATTTCATTGTTTTTGTTTGGTATTTCAGGCCAGATTAATCCAAAACTTTTGTTTGTTTTTGGCAACAATATTAGACACAGCATTGATTAAAGAAACCTAACCGTATATAACATTATACTTTTACTTACATTTTTCTATATTTTGTAAATTACTCTCAGAGAAAATTGTACTAAAATTTCACACTTGTTCAACATGGACAGAATAGAGGAAAGGTGTGCAGAATTATGCTTAACTGTGAGGTTACATTAAATATTAATAGAGCTTTTTCACATAACAGCAATACATGAGTGTGATGCTATTAAGAACCTTTACAATTATTGCCTATTCTAATTTGTAAAATAAATATTACGTGACAAGTTTCTTGTTTTAAAGTGTATGAGATATGAGGGTAAAAAGCAATTTATTACCTGTATGTTTTATATGCATATTATTTGTAATGAAACTTTCCCCTTTTTCAATACTAGTATTGATATCCATTATTCAAAGTTTAATACTCTTTAGGTAAAAAAAGATAAATATTTTAAGATTTATTAATATATTTTAAAGAATAATCAACTTTTTATCAGTATAATTCATTAAATAATTAAAGTTAGGAGGCTTAAGAAATTGACAGCAGCAGAACCTAATATTTGTCCTTGCTGGACCAGAATGAACTATGTAAAATAATTTTAAACTGTGCTGTGTGCTATTATACAAAGCCAGAAATTAGGCATCTTTTAAAAAATATTTCTAGAGAATTTTAAAATCGTTTTACTAAAATTATAAATTTAACTTAGAAAGAACTTCTGAAAACCATTTAACATTTAATATCATCCTATCTACTTGAAAAGAGCCGTCTGTCTAATCCCGTGTATTTTAACCCGTTCGGGACCATGGGTGCATATTGCACCCTCAAAAAGTACTTAAAATGCTTGAGTTTGATACCAGTAAAAAAGAACAGTAAAATTGATTTTATTTAATTACGACATTTTGTGATTTACAATGTTAATTCAAATAATTAATAAAAAGTGGTGCCAAACGAATAAAATTCGTGTAAAAGATGCCGGTCCTGAACAGGTTAAAATACCAAAAAATAAATAAATTCTCTTTCTTTGAACATAATTGTAATATTTGAATAGCTCCAGAAACTGTCGAAGAAAATTTAAAATTAGTGCTTGGAGAAATTATTCTTAAACATAATAAAAATTTCTAAATACAATCTAAATTTAGATGGCACTAATTTTTTTTTTTAATAAAAAAATTCCAAAACGTAAGACTTTCTGAATTTTGTATTTTAAAAGTTATTTAAAGGACTGCTGTGTCAAACAAGTTACAAGGGAAAGAGTACACAGAAACTCAAAGATAATATATAAAACCCAAGAACGATAATAGATGGCAGCACGAGAAAGAAATCGAAATTTCATGGTCTCGTCATCATTCAAGGATTTGTAGTCTCTTTTGCGAAATGGCTCTATGTTGTTATACTCCATTCGCGGTTGTGAAGTTTTCTGTCTAAATACGTCATAGTTTATTAACCTTCTTTTTAAATTGTTCATCATTTTTTATATTAAAGGTATTGTATATAAATATTTACATATCTAATTCATTCCAATATTGATACATTTTGTAAAATAAGATATATTTAGGCCTAGCTATTATAGCATTAGGTTCCATCTAATTTTAATCTCTTATGTTGATCAAAAATTCTCTCTCTCATTTTTTTTTTTTTTTTCTCCCTTATTCACCGTATGGCGTGACAATCACTTGACTTCAGATGTAATACATGTATTTGTTATCAAGTGATGTTTAATTTTTTGATTGTGTTATGATGTTTTACTGATTTTTTGGATTTTTCATTAATAAACAGTGATGCCATAATATTAAAATAAAAGAGGAATGAATAGCATTTGAAAAATATTGAGATGCATAATCAGGTACAGCAGATCAGTTTCAACTGACCTCGCAAACATTTATCCTTTAGCCTAGAGAGATAATTAAGAAAAATAATGTAAATAAATAACTATTCAAAATTATTTTTTCCTGTTTTCTTTAATATATTGTAAATTTTATTGTAAAAAAGTTACTGATAGTTGACACTTTAGTGAGCAATGGTTTTCCAGATTTCTTGTATTTATTTGAGATTCTATTGGCAACATTCTTCCATTTGTTCATTGGGAGTTACAGTTTGGCTAATAATCTGTTTATTAGTTATTTTTATGGAAAGTGTTCGACGTGATATGGAAGAAATCCTTTCTTTTTCTAAGTAAAACTCTATGATGAAGGGGGAAAAAATACCCTAAACTATTGGCTGAATTCATCACAGATAATTTTCATGAAATATGTCGAAAGAATTTAAATTATTTTTCAAATTTTTACTAAGAATAAGGTAAAATTCTAGATTAACTTACTGTTTTTGGATATTTTTTATAATTATACTGTTTCTGCAATCTTTGTCTTTCGAAATATTTTATTTGTTATTTATTTATTTTGAATGGATAAAATGCACTAGTTTCATCAATGTAAGTATTCTTGACTGTATTTATCAACGTTATTTTTTTGCATGTATTTTTATCGACTAAGATGTAAAAAAAAGATGAAAATATTGGATTTTTTTTATTTAATACAGTAGACTCCCTTAAATCCGCGACCCTAAAATCGCGAACACCTAAAATCCGCGTATTTTTTCAGATGTAAACAATGAAATTTACAGTTAAGTTGCAGAAACAAAATTCAAGATGGCGCCGAAATCAGCGACTATCGCAATGTTTTTTTTTTACAAAATTTATTGTTAATCATTCTCGTTTGGTTATTACAGCTGATTTATTACTAAATAAATTTACATTACTTTTGATTTTGATATAAATTAGCATATCTATATCAAAAATTCCAGGATTCAAAATGGAAAAATCCACAAACCGGAACGCTCTTTTAAAATTATTGTTCGCGGATTTTTTTTTATAATTATAGACATATTTATTTCTAAACATACAAAGCAGTATAAGAAAAGCCTTCAAGACTCTAAATAACAATGAAAAAAGTTACAGAGAGATCAATAAGCTATATATACTGATAATAGCATAATGAGGTATTAATCTTACAATTGCTTTACCACTAGATGGCAGCATAGGACTTTTGGAATCGATTTCATCGGTAATAATTTAATATTTTTCAAAATTTTTATTTTACATAATTATTTTAATAATTACTTACGTTTAAACTAATAAACTATTTTAATAATTTACTTATTTTAATGTTTCACTTTATCGTAAGCATTCATTATATTCCCTTGCTTAACTACTAATCAAATTAATGTTTCAAATATGTAAACAAATCAATGATCAGAAATCCGCAAAATTCTAAAATTCGCACAGCCTCTGGTTCCAAGCTGTGCGGATTTGAGGGAGTCTACTGTATATAACAAGGTAGGTGTTGCTATTTACTCACAAATTAAAAGATGTAAAATAAACATATGAATAAAATAAATCTTTACATTTCGGTTTAATCTTTAAAACCTTCTTCAGGAGTTTTACTCCTGAAATTAGTAGAATTAGGATTTGGAATGTAGCTGTTATTTATAAATAGGTGTTTTGGACTTTTTTGTGTTTTGAAGAATTTAAAACCAGAGTTATTGATGAATTTTTGCATTTTTAAGATTGCTTATTTTTGCCACTTACTTCATTGCTGGAGTGTGTTGTCAGTTGCTTCTGTATCAGTAAGTGATTCTACTTCTTTTAAATGTTCTTTGCTTCTTAATAAAAAATTGGTTAAAAAATAATCTATAATGTCAGATTGTTTGCCAGAAAGTATAAAAATTAACAAAATATACTTATTCTTTTACCAAAATGTTAAATTTAGTGATAAAAAAATCACCAAATGCACCTGAGTATGGAATTTTGGCCTTTATTGGTTTAATTTGTAACCTTATGATTAGTAATTGTAGAAAATATAAAAATTGCAAATTATTATTTCCATTAGTTAATAACATAAATGACAAATCAAATAAATACCATGTCAGTTCTTGCACTTTTACTTTTTAAAATAACTGAACCTAAAATTTTACTCATGTATGTTTATGATAACCAAAAATTATGATGATTAATGCCACCTATTAATTCAGAATCGAGTAAATTTAACTGTAGGAATGACTAATCCTATCTGCAATCCATGTTAATTTATCAAAATAATAAATATTAAAATTATTACCCACACTGTGGGCATTATTGGCATTTAGTGTTTTGAACTGTCAAAAAATAAATAAATAAAGTGCTACTCCTTTTTCCATCCTTCACTGATTTCTTTATTTGCTGTAGTACATCAGTAGAAAACTTTCTTTCAGTTGCTACTGAAGTAACTAGTGCATAACATATCTATATTAATTATTTTTTTTCTTCCTATACATTCTTTTATAATTAGCTGTTGAGCAGATTTTATCATTTCATTCTCCTTTATCTCCAATTTGTTCTTAAAGGTTTATTTGTGAGAGTAGAATGAAAACAAAAGAGAATCACTCTTTCATCTGTAGAAATATTTTTAAATCTTGATATGCTTATTTTTTATAAAAGAATAAATAATTTTATTACTCGAAGAAAGATATGGCAAAGTTAATTATAATAATGGTACTTTTCCATTATACCAACACTATGCCGAAATGTCTGCTGATGCACCCTTTATTTCAATTCACTGAAACCTTGCAAAACATGTAAATTTAATGTTATTTAAAAAAAAACATTAACATTTATTAAAAATTTTAAAAAATGTATTGTCATGTTTTCAATGCTTTGCACTTTACTTTAATTCTACAAATAAAGAACTTTTTAAAAACATTTATGGTAGGTCTTCTTTTACTAATGTATATATTTTTTAATTAAATATTATATTGCATTAAATAGAATCAATTATAGGAACAAAAGAGAACATTTTGTAGTAAATTTCAGTCAGTTGTTAAAATTCTAAAACTATTTAATGAATTAACGAAAAATTGCTTGGATATTTTGGATATAGATTTAATTTATTTTTTTTTCAATTATTCAACTAATAAACTATAAATTTGAGAAAAATATTTTTGTAATTGAATAATTGCTCCACTTCATTTCCTCGATAAAAAATTAACATTTTTAAAAGAACAATATAAAATTTTACTCACGTGATGTCAACAAGAAATTGACCGATAGAGATCTCTGAATCCTGGGCCAATAAAATAAATTCCATGCTGCATTCTTTACATTTTATTCAGAAAGGACGTGTATACCGACTGATATAATCCAAGAGGAAAACAGGATTGAATACTAGTAACTAATAATACATAATTCAGGTAAACGAGAAGACTCAAAAAAGAGGTTTTTCAACAAACTTTATGAACACAAAAGTAGTACAGCAATTTCTGGCCTATAATCCACATATGCAATTTTTCTCCTTACTGGAAAAAAGAGCAGAAAATCTGCACTATTGGCGAATTGAATGTAATCAGATATAATTTTATTCAATTGAACATTGGATTCACCAATATTAAATTCACTGTTTCCCATCTTTTCTGCATTTTCTACAACTTTTAGTTTTAATTCGGCAGTATACCACATATACGTTTTTTGCAAGGCATGTTTTCAAAGATGTACTGACGCTATCACTAAAGAAATAGCGATGGTGTCAAAAAGCACTTACTGTTCAAAAATCCTGTCCTTTCTTTCTTGTGTATGCTTACTAGTTACAGAGCATGCACGTAATGAGTACCAAGTACATGTAAGCAAGCAGCCAGATTAAGCGTTTGTTGGGTCATGCAATCGTCTGGAAAAATAGCAAACCAAACTAAGAACATGCTAAAAATTTTCGTTTTTTTTTTCAAAAGTGAAAAAAAAAAAATATATATCTGATAAGCCGCAGTGGCAAATTATCCGCATCACAAAAAATTTCACTTTTTTGATAGATTATCTGCGGATTATAGGCCGTAAATTAAGGTAATATGTCTGATGATAAAATATTCATATTAATGTTCATCTCAGTTATCGGCAAATTCCTAACTGAATTAAGAAGCAGATTTAAGTCACTCAAAATTTTACTTGTACATATGGTTTTCTCCAAGAGAGCTGTTTCCAAAATATGTCGAAAAAGAGTTACATGCTTAGCTGAACATTTAGCGAATATTTACGAAAAGAATATTGCTAAAGATGAACAACTTCTGGAAGTCAAGAATTTAAAATATGAATTGGAATTGGATCTAAAATAAAATCAATCTCGGCTATTGATCGACTAACATATATATACAGAAATTAAAGACGCCTATCCAAAACTAAATACATGTCTCAAAATCCATTTTACACTACATGTATTTTTCACTTTCAATGAAGTTTTATCAAGTTGAAACGCATGGGAAGAATTTAACACAAGAGCAACAATTAACAAATATAATTATTATTATTGAACATCACATACCTGCATTATTATGTGGATTTTATAATGAAGTAAAAAAATTATCGTATTTTTAATTAATAGATGAGTATAATTTAGCTTTATTTGTATATTGTGCTAGCTGAACTGCCTGATGTTGACCAGGCTTCTGATAGTAACCATAAATAAATATCAAATTTTTATGATTTTATATCTTTAAGTCGATTTTGTATGAATTTATATTTTGAAATGAAAAATTAGTCAAAAAACATTGATATTTAGTGGCAAAAGTGCTCGTATGAAGACATTTTCTTGTTAAAGTTCTTTCATAGTTAAAAAAATAGTTCCGGTTGCCTGAATTATTTGAAATTTTTATCATTTATAAATATAAAAGTTTTGCAGCCCGTGTAAAAATTTCTTTAAAAAATATGTTTTCTTTTGATTTGCTTTGTTTGTTTAGGTCCTTTCGCGTAAAACCCAAAAAATAAAATATTTCCTATGGTCTGAACTTTCTGAAATTTTAATCAGGTTATAAACATAACTATATCTGAGATCTTTTTGAAATTTCTTGAAAAAATGTGCCTATTTAGTAATGAAAACATGGGCCAACGCTGCATTAACACAGCCCATATTTTTCATCGAAAATGTCTCCGATTTTATTTATTTTTTTAATATTGCTATTCTACTTGTCCGAACATTTCAAAATGTTTGTAGGTAATGTAACTGTAGTCTACCGATATGCTCTAGAAAGATTATGTCGAAATACTTACATTTAATTACTTTTAGAGAGTGACCTGCGGTCATGAATTTTTTCAAACAGTTTAAAATTCATATTTTTTAAAACCGATTGCACCATCGAAGAGAATGTCTCAGATTTAAATACGTAATTCTGTTGCTCGATACCTCCAATATCTAACTTGATCCAACTCGAACATTGATCAAAAAAAGGAAAAGTCAATCAAGAAAACGACCCTTTTTGAAATTTATTTTCAAAGCGTTAGCACCTATATATTTTTTAACTGATTGTAGTGTTTAAGATGTAAAAGTACAAAATGGAAGAATATGTCTCCTTTATTCTGTATCCCAAAAGTTTGGCCGATGGGTATTAAAACAAATGCAAAAAAGGAAAAAAAAAAGACCAGCTTCCCTTGCTCCCTGGTTCTTCCCTTGCTGTAGAAACAGTGTTGAATTCGGAAGGTGGCCCGGAGGGGGGGGGGCACCCCCCCGGAAGATTTGAGATTTTGGGTTTTTATGGTTAAAAAGTGCAATTTCCTCCCAGAACGCCATAATCCCCCCTCCCCCCCCCATTATTTTACAGCAGATTTATATGTAGCAGACAGCATTTTTATTAGATCAGTTGAGTAGAACACATAATTGAACTATTCGCCTGAGCTCCATAGAGTATATCAATTTTTGTGTCTCCCCCAAAAAAGTGTCTGAAACAGGACTTGTACGAGGGCGTCTGCCAATTTTTGCAAAAGAAGATCGTTTTTTGTGAGTTTTTTATTAATTACATCTGCTAATTATCAAAAAATTAAAAGTTTGAACCTCATGAGCATCAGGAAGTGCCTTGGACTATCCTCATACAAATTTTCAGACCACTCACTGCACATGGTAGATTTCACTAATCATGGCAGACAGACACACAGGCATGGCTAAACACTTTTTTTTATTAGCATAAACATTTATGCTACGATATTTACAAAATAGCATTAAATGTAATGTGTACAGTGCACTATTACAGAAAAGAACTTGCTCATTAAAAATTTATATAAACAGTGTATCACGTTAATTACCTTCAATCATTATTTACTCAGCTTTTCTTTTTAAAATATTCATGGTAGACTGAGAGGTGCAGCACAGACCAAGACTGTGTCAAAATACTTACATTTAATTACTTTTAGCATGGAAAAAAAATTCGAGAGGCACGACCAGTATTCTTAAATTTTAACGTTTAAGATGTAAAAGTACAAAATTGAAAAATATGTCTCCTTCATTCCTTATCCCCAAAAAATTAAGATAGTAAATATCATATCTATTAATATTATATATAATATTAATATAATAGTAAATATAACATCTAATAGTAAATGTCATATCTATATCTATTATAGTAAATAATAATAAATAAAAAAATTTAGTCAATATAGTTATAGAGTTACATGTTTAGCTGAACATTTAGCAAATATTTACAAAAAGAGTATCGCTAAAGATGAACAACTTCTGGAAGTCAAGAATGTAAAATATGCATTGGAATTGGATCTAAAATAAAATCATTCTTGGCTGTTGATCGAGAATCCAATTATTTTTAGAATTTTATATTAAAAGCCTATTATAATGAACTCATTGAGTTTGGATGCTGAAATTCCAGAATCAGCTAAAACTCGATTCGTATATTAAAATGCAATCGGTCTGCCAAGTCATCTTGATGGAAAACACCTAAAAACATACTTTAGGGGTTGACTCGTAGTTTTATCATTGTGTTTCCCTACGCCCAAAGGTATGAAAACACGGAGGACTGGGAGCAGGCAAACACCATGGTACACCTACAAGCCAACCGCTAAAATCGAGTTTTTAGGTGTTCTCCACCAAGATACGACTTGGCAAATCGATTGCATTTTAATATGCAAATCGAGTTTTAGCCAATTCTGGTATTTCACCCTGCAACTCGATGAGGTGATATGCTGCCGCCTCCCGGTCTATAAGGGAGTAAGAGCTAATTTATTACCTTTCCCTGCTGAAATTTAGTCTAGTTTCGTCGCTATTTAAGCATGGTGAACTAAATACAAGATTAAAGATCATTTTCTCCCTACCCTGAACAGTTCTACTCCATACAAATGTTGGTGAGGAAATTACCCTTATAGAAGAAAATTAATTTCAAGCCCTGTAAAAAAATGGATATCTTTAACCTTTAAAAATATGTCTGGTGCATTGTATATACTGCATGGTGAAAAACAGCTGTGAATTTTGGAATAACCATATGTTTAATGCCTGCATCTTATATATATTATGAAAATTAAATTTTCGCTCTTCATTAAAATATTCTGGAAATTTTTTCTATCTAACATGATTCTATAATCCACATTATCTAGACACACGGCAGTGTGTCAGCCAAGTTCGTCTCACATACTAGTGTGTTATATTACACGAACCATTTCGACCTCTTTTCGCCAAATTTCGACACTCTTTCTACTGAAAATCTATTTGACCTACGTACTTGTAATACGAAGTACTTACTAAGACCCCCCTAATTACCCAGAATACAAAATTTTATAAGTAACGCATAATTAGTTTATGAGATAATGACATTTGAAAATGTCTGATAATCGATAATTTTATCACTGACTGACTCACTCTTCAAAAAGATCTCGTATATCTACTGCACCTACAGACTTCAAATTCGGTGCAAAGTTCGCTCACACTATAAAACTAAGGAATCGAAAAAAAAATTGTGAACATCAATTAATTACCCACTTGGGGGTTCCATTTTTACTTTAACATTACGTCTATTAGGCGAAATTTTAATTTGCCAAAAAAAAAAACGCGAAATGTTGAATCCGGTCTGACCATGCAGCAAAATCACCTAAATATCAGCCATTTTCCGTTAATTTCAGAGAATTAATTTTTTGAATAATGGTGCATAAAATTTACATTTTTATACACATTGTGAAAAAACAAAAACATCTTGAGAGAATTCATATGTCAAAATATCCATATACAAGTATTTCGAAACATCCGTAGTTGAAATTCGTCTAATCCCAGAATTAAAAATGTAAACAAAAGAGAGTCATTCCTATGATTCAAATAAATATTGATCAAGGATATGTGGCTACCATGGGTCTAGGCAGTCTAGCTGTGGACACCCGACTTGCACTTTTTTTTTTTTTACTATGTCTTGCATTGCACGTCCAATATCAATTTTTCGTTTAGTCATTATTTAATCATAAAAAATGGTTAAAGCAAAATTAAAATGATATATTTCAAATAAACTAATCATATCAAAATCCCATAAACACTTACTTAAAGAAATGAGCAAACTCTTGCAAACTAAAATCAAATGGAATAAACAGAACATGTAAAATTTAATTCAGTAAACACACTTGAAAGCCGTTATTTTGATTTGATTTTGATTTTAGTGGTGGTTTTCATGGTAGCACGCCCTGAAATGAATCAGCATTCTTTTTATCAGTGAAAATGACGCCAGTTTAAAAGAAAACTTGAAACATTAAAACAAAATTATAATGTAGCACTGAAATATTTGAACTTGAAATAACAAATGACGTTTCCACCTCTGAAAGTGCCGACTACAGCTTAGACCCATGGTAGTCACACTTGCATGATCAATATTTATTTGAATCATAGGAACGATTCTTTTGTTTACATTTTTAAATAATTACTGTCTGTTTACTTTCAAGTTTATATGCTGTGTGTCAAATAAATGTTATAATTAAGCAAAAGATGCATTAATAGATTTCTGCCACAAACTGACAGCCAAATACTTTGTTGTCGGAAATTTAAATTAAATTGAATGTTGCTTGTTGAATAAAATAGGATACTACTTTATTTTCACTTCGACCAAAAAACTGTCGCCAAACTATAAGATTAAATGCCAAAAACAGCTGGTCTTAACTGTAACTGTCACATTCATTTTGCGTTAAACACGTTACACGTGTTTGTTACGTCACCAAGACATTTTTATTTCGACGTTTTATTTGTATTTTTATTAATGTTATACTAATTTATTCTTTCATTATTTAAAATAAAAATTGTGTCAATTTGTATAATTTGGCCAATAGTTTGATGAAATTGCTCGACGGAATAACAAGTGGTACCAAAAATAGTCACTTGTAAACACATTAAAAAGCATTAAATAAAGTGTCTAAGTATATTGTAACTTTACAAAAAGTGATGATATCTAACAAAAACATTACTGTGAAAAAAGGGAGCCAAGTTCCGTTAAAAAGTAAAAAAAAAAGAAAAAATACTGCCAAGAAAAGAAGTGATATGTAAGTGGGTGCCAAGTTCAAATAAAATTCACTCAAACTTACCTACTGAAGTATTATAGCATTGCGTTAATTCTTTAAAGATAAAAATTATTTATAGCATATTAATAATAAATCTAGAACTTGGCAAGTTTTTGATAAGTGTTATGCCTATCATTTTCATGTCTTAATAAATTGATGATGCTAATATTAATAACAATGTCAATATAATAATTTTCAATACTGTTATTATAATAAACAATTGAGTCATGTTAAAGATTTGTTAAACAAATAGACACACAGATACACTTCCGCTCGTCTTTGATTATCACTCTAGCGATCCCCACCCCTACTGAAACATCATTATAAAAAGACTAACGCCTGACAAAGAGACAGATACACACGCTTGTCCTTGGTCATCACTCTAGAAACTCCACTCCTTTTAGGAGCCTCAGTACACTCAAATTAAGGCTAATATCAGACGAGCGTCTATTTGCACGCTTTTTTTGTTCTTACAGCCTCCCTATGCCTTCGCTAACATGTGTAGGGAGGCTGTAAGAACGATAAAGGCGTGCAAATCGTTCGTCTGACAGTAGCCTAAGGCCTCCAAACATGAAATGTCAAGTTTTGATATAATAATACCATTAATAAAAATAAATGTCTCGTAAGTAAAAACTTGCCAAGTTCTAGATTTATTATTAATATGCTATCAATACTTTTTATTTTTAAAGAATTAACACAATGCTATAATACTTCAGTAGGTAAGTTTGAATGAATTTTATTTGAACTAGGCACCCACTTACATATCACTTCTTTTCTTGGCAGTATATTTTCTTTTTTTTTTACTTTTTTCTTTTTTTACTTGGCTCCCTTTTTTCACAGTAATGTTTTTGTTAGATTAAATTATTTCCTACCTTAAAAAATATTCCAATCATTCCGTTTTCTAATTTATTTAAAATGTGTATATTAATATTTTGCTTCTCTTTCAAAATCCATTCAAAAAACATTTCACATAATCAATATTTATTTCAAGGTCTTTTCATTTTTCAGTCTTAAATGCCAATACCAATTCTATTAAAATTATTTGTTTTATAAATTTCATTTTTTATAATAAAAGCAATTTACTCTTTTTTGGGGGATAAGACAGCTCGTTCCACTTTTCCTCTGCACAATAAAAATGTAGTTCTACACTTCTTCTATATTGTCATTTGTTTTTTAGTATATCTGCAGTACAGTGAAAAAAACTACGCCAGGAGGTATTTAATGCCAAAACATGAGTTAGGAGTGCAGATTTGTCTGGCGCCAATTGATTTCAAAACTCATGACTGTTATTTGGAAGTTATTTTTTCTGGATAATATATGACCTCATAACATCATTTTAAAATGTAGTTCACATTGGCTAACTACTGAAGTTTAAGTAGTGGAAAAATTGATGTACTCTATGGAGCTCAGGCGAATATCTCAATTATGTGTTCTACTCAACTGATCTAATAAAAATGCTGTTCGCTACATATAAATCTGCTGTACAATAATGGGGCAACACCATACATTTCGAACCAGTGATAAGAGAATAACAAGTTGGAAATTGCTCGTCAAACGTGGCAAATGAGGTGCATTCGTACTATAACTAGTTTTATAATTTTTTTTGCACCGCATATTGTAATGAATGTATATTTTAGTACACTTCATAAGTGCCTATCAATTTCATTCTGTTCGAAAGGCTATAACATCATTAAAATGCACTTTTTTTTCCCATTGGCCGCAATGTAACGGAAAACTTTTGACTGTCCCTGTCATTAAACTATACATCCTATTTTCCTAAAATTTGGAATGACTCTACAAAATTTTGCAACAATTATATATTTTAAATTTCAGACCATTCGGAAGGCTGTAACATCATTAAAATGCACTTGCAATAATATATTCCCATTGGCCGTAATGTAACGGAAAACTTTTGACTGTCCCTGTAATTAAACTATGTATTCTTATTTCATAAAATTTGAAATGACTCAACAAAATTATGCAACAATTATATATTTTACATTTCAAACGATTCGGTTGGGTAGTTTTTGCGCTGTTATATGCGGACGGACGGACAGAACGACTACTATAGGTGCTACATAGTTATATAATTATGAACGCACCTAACAACGATTGCAAATGTGCTACTCTA
Source organism: Maratus speciosus (assembly GCA_963932465.1). Classification (NCBI taxonomy): domain Eukaryota; kingdom Metazoa; phylum Arthropoda; class Arachnida; order Araneae; family Salticidae; genus Maratus; species Maratus speciosus. Next base: position 47,772,761 of record OZ010797.1, on the reverse strand, counting down.
ATGATATCGACTGACATTATTATTTGCTTAATAATTAGTGAAAATGGTGCTGATTAAAATTCTTTAATAGGGATTGTTGTGAGCATTTTCCCAAGAGTCTTCTAATGGAGCTATAGAGATGTTATTGCATCAATTTTCCTCATTCTTACAAACTATTGTAACATATAGCCCCTTCCCAAAAATCCTTCAGTGTTAAACCAGTATTTAAATTTAAAAAAATTGTACTACTTCATACTATTTTTCATTACTTACTTTACTCATTAGTGTCTATTTTTTTCCACTCTGTATTCAGCTTAATTATAGTAAATGGTGTAAAATAAACGTAAAGAAATCTTTGAAATTTCTTTTAATATTAAAGACGCGAATTATCACAATGCTAACTAAGCGTAAACCATCAGAGTAAAAAATGTCCAAGTCGGGAATCGAACCCGGATACCTGGAATACGCTCCAGTGCTCTTGAGCGCTATTCTAGCGGCGTTCGATTCCCGACTTGGACATTTTTCACTCTGTTGGTTTACGCTTAGTTCGCATTGTGATAATTTACGTCTTTAATATTCAACAATTCCAAGCGTAATTTCACTGCTGAAAAATAGTTGAAAAATTAATTAATTTTTTTTTCAATTTATAAAAATCTAATTCAAATCGCCTCAATTTTGGTACACTAGACTTGAAAGTGTAGGAGTTTTTTCGTTACAGTTTGTGCATTAAATCTGTGTTTTAGACATGTATTTTGTTACAAAATGGTTATACATCATAATGGTTATTTGGTTATAAAATTTTCTGTATTATTACTATAACGGTTGGGGGGTGTCTGGGCTCGGCTCAAGAAAGACAAATTACTATGCCAATAGCTAAGGGTCGGGAAGGGGCTCTTGTTCTTGAGCCGAGCCCAGTCTCCTTCCCCCCCCCCTTATAGTAATAATAAAGAAATTTTTCTAGCCAAATAATAACCGGAATGATATCTAACAATTTTGTAACAAAATAAATGGCATAAAACATAGATTTAATGCATAGACAGTAACGGAGCAAACCTTTACCCTTTCGTGCCTAGTGTCCCAAAAATAGGTTGGTATATTGGTTCAAATTTGAACAAAAAAGTAGAAATCTGAAAAAAAAATACAAAAATACGTATTCTAAAATAACGTTTTTTTCTTATATATAATGCCATTTATAAAATAATTGAAAAAAATATATAAGAAATATCTTACCTTTTCTTACGCGTCATTTTATATCAAGAAAATACAGCTTTGTGCTACAACAAACATTTATTTCTCCTTTTTATTCTTAAAAATGTGTTGCCCTCTATGAATAAATATTGAAAACAAATACTGAGGATATTTTTTACAAAATTTTGAAAGAATCTCATAACTTCATTTGTATTGGGATTTTTTTTAGAAAGCGTCCCAAAATTAGAGCACCAAACACAAATGGGTTAAAAGCCAGCACTGGAGTACAGAATACGTTACCAGATTAATCAACTTTTTCATACAAAGCACATATAAAAATATCTTAGCACATCTGTAAGAGCAGGAATAATTGTTCAAAAAGCGAAATGACTTGTCCGAGTGACATAAATTCTTTTTTAAATTTTGAATTTATTTGTTTTTATTTCAAATTTCCAATGTTATAAATTGTCAACCACATTTTTTATAGTATTATGTTATACTATTTGTAATCAAATTAGTGTTTTTCAATTATATGTTTATTACGTTTATACTACTTGACTTCACATTAATCAAGATGATATTTAGGATTTAAAAGTGTGTTGGCTTGCGGAAGATACTACTGTGTTCTTTTTTCTACTAAAAACTATTCATGTTTTTAAATATTAATGTGTAATTTAATAGTTTCTACAAATGTTTCTTGTTTTGATTTTCTCGCTATTTAAAATTGTATGATTTAAAAATAAATGTGTTCTTTGAAAAAAGATTATTATTGTTTTGACATCTGCGGATAAAGAAGACATAATTAATTTTTTTAACATTTTAGATTAAAAGGCCGAGAACTAACATACTTCCTTTTAAGGTGTTTCGTTGGATGAGTTTAAAAAAGTATCATCTTATGCAGATATTTTATCTTCTGCGTTCTATAAAAATAAATATTTTCTATAAAGAAAATATCAGTGCCTCAGACTTACACTCAAGCAACTGAAAAAAACTTTTCTTCTGAAATATGTTTCGAAAGATTTTCACAAAGTAGTGATTTGAGAAAACACTTGTGTATCCATACAAATGAAAAACGTTTTGTTTGTGAAATGTGTTCCAAAGGTTTCTTATGGAATGGTAATCTGAAAAGACACTTGCGTATCCATACAAATGAAAAACGTTTTGTTTGTGAAATGTGTTCCAAAGGATTCTTATGGAATGGTAATCTGAAAAGACACTTGCGTATCCATACAAATGAAAAACGCTTTGTTTGTGAAATATGTTCCAAAGGATTTTCACAAAATGATCAACTGAAACAACACTTACTTATCCATACAAACGAAAAACCTTTAGTTTGTGAAATATGTTTCAAAGAGTTTTTACGGAGTGATGATCTGAAAAAAACACTTGCATATCCATACAAACGATAAACCTTTCCTTTGCAAAATATGTTCCAAAGGATTTTCACAAAGTGGTAGTCTGAGAAAACACTTACGTATCCATACAAACGAAAAGCCTTTTGTTTGTGAAATTTGTTCTAAAGGCTTTTCAGAAAGTGGTACTCTGAACGTACACTTGCGTTTTCATACGAAGGAAAAACCATTTGTTTGTGAAATATGTTCCAAAAGATTTTCACGAAATAGTGATATGAAAAAACACTTGCGTATCCATACGAAGGAAAGACCTTTTGTTTGTGAAATATGTTCCAAAGGATTTTCACAAAGTGGTATTCTGAAAAAACACTTGCGCACCCATAGAAAAGAAAAACCTTTCGTTTGTGAAATATGTTCCAAAGGATTTTCAGAAAGTGGCTCTCTGAAAGTGCACATGCGCTCTCATACGAAGGAAAAACCATATGTTTGTGAAATATGTTCTAAAAGATTTTCAGTAAGTGGTAATCTAAATGTACACTTGCGCACCCATACAAAGGAAAAACCTTTTGTTTGTGAAATATGTTCCAAAAGATTTTCACTAAGTATTAATCTTAAAGTACACTTGCGTACCCATACATAAAAAAAAACCTTTCTTTTGTGAAATATAATTAAGGGATTTTCACAAAATAGTCATTAAAAACATTTGTATACCCACAAGAAAAGCTCTTTTGCTTGTGAAATACTTTTTAAAGTATATTCAGTAAGTGTCAGTCTAAGGCAACATATCTTACATATGCAAATTGAAACACATTTTATTTGTGATAATGAAGCTCTAATGAATTTTTACAACTTGGCCACGTAAAAACATTTTTGCATGTCAGCACAAATGAAAAAAAATATTTGTTTCTGAATAATCCGTTTTGAATATAATTTTGAAGATTTTCTCTAATTGATATTTTAAAAATACATTTGCATATTCTCACAAATGCAAAATGAATCTTTTGGAGAGTATTTGATAGAGGCTACTCTGAAAGAATCTTTAAGGACATCGTTCATCTCATGTAAAGAAAAGCTTTTTATTATTGGTTTACAGGGTGGTTCTGAACTATTTGTCAAAAATGTGAAGGTAAGTTGAGGGGTTGCGTTGTTTTATGACAGCCAATTATCTACACTTGGGATATGGGTCCGTTGGGGGAGGGGATCTTTATAATGGAACCTAACCCATATTTACGCAAGGAAATCCAAGGTTCGAAGAAAACCACGGAAAACTCCGAACGATTAGGCCGACGGACGCAATTGGGTTCGAACCCAGCTCCTTCCGTCTACCAGCTTTCGTGAGCGGAACCTCTTGGACGCTGGTGGGGCGGCAGATAGAGGGGACCTAAATAAGAAGATTTCGTATAGGAATGTAGGGGCAGAAATGCAGCGTTGAGGCATTAGTGGACGCTGTTAAGTTCGGTGGATGAAAGTGTTTCGCTATTTTGAATCGTCATTCATGTATTTTTGAGCAACATGCATCGTTACACCAATGCGGAGCTTGCCGACATGCATTTCATGTATGGGGCTAAGCAAGGAAATTGTTCACACCCAATTTCACGTCCAACAGCTTTTATGCTTGTCGAAGCACTATCCACTACTGCTTCTTCCACTACAGGAATTCTGCGATATCTTACAGTTCCCATATCACGCCTGGAAGCATGAAATGATCCACTCTCGCATAACTCCTAATGAAGACGCTCAAATATTTGGGGATCCGGTAGAATCCTACCCGGAATCGTCCAATTTGATTCCTTTGAGTAGACAATCTATTTCCTTGCACAGTCCCATATATGAAATGCATATCGGAAAGCTCTGCCTTGATGTAATAAAGTATTTTTTGCTGTAAATCCGTGCGGGAAATGATGATTCAAGCCAACGAAGAGCATTTATCCGACGCAATTTTAGAGCGGTCTCTACTGCCTCAACACTGCATTTCTGCACCCACATTCCTATACGAAATCTGCTTTTAAGGTCCTCTCTGCCTATCTTTAAATTTTTGACATATAGTTCTGAACCACTCTGTATGTTCTAAACAATTTTTTTAAGATGATACTTTTAACAGTTTGACTGCTGAAATATTAAGGAAAGTTTTGTTTAATTTTTTGTTGTAATTTTCAAGACTTGTGTGCCACATGCCTATTTTAACTGTACATTTTAATTATTAAAATGCATCTTATCTCCAAGCATTATTTATTTCATATTTTTAGTAATAGAGTAAAACCAGGATATAACGATCTTTCGGGTGACCGGGCTACAAGAGCGTTAAAAGCGGGAGAAGGTTTTCGGCATTTTAAAATTGAGAATATTAGATTATCTGCTTTAAGTAATGCGGGGAATCACCTTTGTGTATTATTTAAAATAGAAACTCCACATCATAGGTGCAAAAATGTTTCCTTCATTTAAAATATCACAAATTTACATAGTGTTTAATGAGTGTATTAGTATTTCAAATCAGAATAAGTAAAATAATTGTTAGCATTAAAACAAAAGCTACAAAATATATTTAAAATTTCTAATAGGAACCTTTATCCTTATATTAAACATAAAATATAATAATTTTTTTTAATGTAACATTTGTATTCTTGAGCACCACTATGAGGACTATAAACTTTCATTTACTGTTTATTCTGTTTTAGAGAAAAACTCTTCGAGTTTCGTCTGACGGGTGGACGAACGACCACATAAAAGAGCGTTTTCTGTTTTGTTTATGTGTCTTAATATATCTTCATGTGAAGCGGCGGTGTATAAGCGGATAGTGCTAAAAGCTTCCATTACTTCAGATATCGTTGGGATGCGGTCTTGAACAACTTCAGCAGGTGAAACTTCATCAGGGTCCTCTTCTTCTGCAGCATCCTGTACAATGTCCCCTATAATGTCGTCAATGCTCCTAACATTGCTTGTGATAACGTCTTTATCAATGTTAAGATAGTACTGAAGGCTGTGTGCATTTTCTGCAAGATGCTCGCAAACAGCTTGCCAATCCTCGTCGTCTATAGGATCCGACCACTCTTCAGCCGCATCCATATCATCGTCGGCGTCCGTTATGAAGCCTGCCTTTTTAAAGCACTTTTGAATTATTTTAGGTTCGATTGCATCCTAAGCAGCGCTAAGGTAGTTCATGGCGTCGAGGAGAGTTACAGAAGATCGACTACTTTTAATTTCCATTTCATATAGAAATCGTTTCACTATACGTTTGCGATAATGTTGTTTTAAAACCTTTATGATCCTTTGATACATCCATTGAAGTACGCTTGTGGTGTTTGTAGGTAAAAATTCCAGAGAGACATTTGCAATATCTGGTTTTTCTTGGGGATGCGCTGCGCAATTGTCTACGAATAGTATAAATGCCTATTTTGCTTCCGCTTCTCGGCAACAAAATCAGAAACATATTTAATGAACTGGGGACCCGTCATCCAAGCCTTACGTTGATGTGCATAGTCACGGGGCAGTCGTTTGATGTTCTTGAAACAGCGAGGTTTGGCCGATTTTCCAATCACCAGAGACTTGCGTTTGTCGCTCCCATTGGCGTTGGAACAAACAAGCACAGTCACACGTTCTTTACTGAGCTTCTTCCCTCCATGGCACTGCTCATCTTTTAACGTTAAGGATTTATCACGCATCGCTTTAAAAAATAAGCCAAAATCGCCGGGGTTATAAACAGGGTTCGCAAAGCTGGGCCCAGTTCGAAAAAACCCGGTGGGTTTTTTCAGAGTGGGCCCACTTGAAAAAGCCCACTGAAAAACCCATATTGTGGGTTTTTTCAATTTTCAGAAATATTTAAAATTTTAAACAACAAATACATTTAATGAATTTAAGTCATTTCAGTTAATTTTGAAAAAAATTAATATATAAAAGCCATTACATAAATACCCGAGGTAAAATAAAAATGTATTTTTAGCATATTTAAATACTTTACTAAAATAGAACATAGTAGGCAACATACATAGTACATAATTATAGGTAAAGCCATATCATAAGAATGTCTTTATAAAAAAAAAATTCAAATGAACACTATTCATGAAAATAAAATATGTATTTTTACTTTCTTCTATCTTTACAAGAAGAAAGTATTTAATTTGTGAAAAATTTGGACTTCCAGTTTACGACGGATTTATACGTTTTAAAATGGTCCTGAAGACGATTTGATGGATTTTAGAAAATATCTGTCTGTATGTGACAAAAATTTTGTGGGTTCTCTATCTTAAGAAGTAATGCACAGAATTTCACAAAACTTAGATTCAGTGAGACCTTGATGTAAACTGATGCTGATTATTTAGCTTTTGGTATATATTGCCCAACAGGTGGTGCTGCTATGCTGCATTTTTTCACGATTTCAGCAATAACTCTTATCTCAAGAAGTAATGTATGGAATAAAATAAAAATTTAGATTCTGTTAGACTTTGATATAACCTGGTGCTGATTAGTTTTTGATGAATATCATCCAACACTGGCTCTGTTGTGTTGCATTTTGTATGGTTTCTGCAATATCTCAAGAATTAATGTATGGATTTTCATCAAACTTCAGATTTAGTTTGACGTTGACATAAGCTGTTACTGATTAGGTTTAGGTACAAATTGCACAGCAGATAGTGTTGGTATGTTGAATTTTTCACGATTTCTTGCAAAATCTATATCTCAAAAACTGCGCACGTAATTTAATCAAACTCAATATTCTGTTTCATTTTCATGTAAATAGATCCTTATTAGACTTGGATGTAAATTGAACAACAGGTGTTGATTTTATACTGTTTGAGTTGGAAATTTTGGTTGTGGACATCTAAGAGGGTGGGTTCCAAAATTCAATGATTTGTTTGAAACAATGTGATACTTACATCTCATTGTTAAATGCATCCAATTCAACGAACCTATATTTTACAAGCCTCGCGATGGGCATAGATATGGCACTGTGATAGCGAATTTTGAATTATTAACATGTATGAGGTAGAAGAAAGTTTTGGGATTGGCACATCCAACTAGTTTACTCCTTTTTTTCTTCTTACTTATACATTTTAAATATTAATATTCTATTCATTTTTTTTATTTTAAAGCAAATTAATTGTATATCTTCTATTATATTTATAAAACTAATTTGTGAGAAAAACTCAAACTTAATTTAAATTCATATAACTTATACAATTTATAACTTGTAAAATAGCATTACAATTACATTGTATATAGGGGAACAATGCATTTTTTTATGTATAGTATATATAATGTATAAATAATATATTATACAATAATGTAATATGGCATATATTGTTCTTTTGAAAAAACCCGATTTTCCCCTGGGAAAATTGGGTTTTTCATGAAAAAACCCATGTGGGTTGCGTTTTTTAAAAAAAAAACCCGGGTTTTTGCGAACCCTGGTTATAAAATATCACAACTGGCATAGTTTTTGATAAGCCTTGGAAGACTGTTCTTTTTCCAAAATTCTGCATTTTCTGTGTTCACTGCAGCGAATTCTCCGCAAATCTTCTTGTACATAATGCCGTGACGGGTTCAGAATCGGTCTAACCACGCATTAGATGGAGTAAAATATTCAATTCTTAGCTTTTGGGCTATTTCTGCATCTTTTACTTTAATTATGGATCCGCTGATAGGTATGTTACAGTGTCTTGACTCAAGAATCCACTCGTACATAACTTTTTCTAAATCTTCATATTTTCCTGTTTTTACTCTCTTTTTCTTTGAGCCACCAATCGCAGCAGCATTTTTTTCAACATCTTTTCTGTTTTGAAGAAGAGTCCGAAGGGACGACGGCACGATATTCATAGATAACACAAAATCTTTCTGGCTCAGAATAGGTGATTTTTTGTCATAATTTTTTAGAATTTCTAATTTTTTCGAAAGTGTCAGCGTCTTTCTTTTCATACTCTTAACTTCCATGTTAAACCTAATTGGAGTCGGCAGCGATGCTACTTACTGATGTGTAAATGAAAAAAGCGAAAACAGTCTGTGTGAAGTAAGAGACAGACAGGTGGTGCTGAGATGGACGATATAAATTCTTTTGTTCTCTGATCCAATGAGGAAAAAAACGCCTGACCTGATGATACAAAAGGAAAAAGTCTTTTTGTCCATATACAAAGGATTATTAACTTTACAGAAGGGTTATTCTGTTCAGTAATTTCGAAAAATTTATTGCATATCCAAAACTTTTTAAAAATCAGTCATCAGTCCAAAAGTTCAAACATAAAAAAGCAAAAAAAAAAAAAATGCAATAATGTAAAACAAACTTCTTAACATAAAACCCGATTATTAAATATTGAGATAAAAATGAAAAAAAAAATCTAAAGAAAAATCTGAAAAATATTTAATTTTGTAATATATCAATCACTGTAATGTACACTCATGTCCAAAATTAAGGTCACAAACATAAAATCTGTGACAACTGATGAACTATTCATTGTGTTGCCCCGAAATTTGGCACGGAGGTATATTACAATGGGAGAAAGAATATAGCAACATAACAATATGGAAAAGATTTTAATTGTGAATTAAGATACAGGGTATATGAAAAAGTTTTAAATCATGAATCAGAGATAAAGCATTTATCTCAGGAAAAGTCTGTCTACTATGGAGTGTGACCACCGTGCACTGCTATATAAGCCTCACAACGAGCTCTCATACTGTTTATGAGGGTGTCAATGAGTCTTTGTGGCAACAAAACCCATTCTTCCAAAAGCGCGGCTTTTAACTCCTGGCGGGTCCTGGAAGGGGAGTTACTCTGTGAAATGGCTCTTCCTAAACCATCCCAAACATGTTCAATAGGACTGAGGTCCGAAGGCCTCGACAGCCAATTCATAAGGCGAATATCCTCTTCTACAAGAAAATCATCAACAATGTGAGCTCTGTGTGGCTTCGCATTATCGTCCGTAAACATGAAGTCTGGGCCTACGGCAACACGGAACAATCTCACATAGGCTTCAAGGACCTCATTCCTACAGAGATATGTGTACCCGAATCGAAGAGATAATAACTACAGAGATATGTGATCCCGAGACAGTACCCGAATCGAAGACTTACTGTGGTGTACGACTGCCCAACAGTATGCCGCCCCCTGACAAGGAATCCTTTGCCACCAAATCTGTCGATTTCTTTGACGTAAGAGGGATGATAGCGAGCTACACGTTCTTTCCAGATGCAGATTCGGCGAGAATCACCCTTCAAGGTGAATCTCGACTCAACACTGGATATAACATTGCCCCATTCTTGTTGTGTCCAAGACTGATGTATTCGGCTCCACAACAACCGTGTTCTTCAGTTGGATGCAGTGAAAAGGGCACACACGATTGGACACCTTGTGTTAGGGACGAGGTCCTCGAAGCCTATGTGAGGTTGTTCCGGGTGCTGTAAGCCCGGACTTCATGTTTATGGACGATAATGCAAAGCCACAGAGAGCTCACATTGTTGATGATTTTCTTGTAGAAGAGGATATTCGCCATATGAATTGGCTGTCGAGGTCTCCGGACCTCAATCCTATTGAACAAGTTTGGGATGGTCTAGGAAAAACCATTTCACAGCGTAACTCCCCTTCCAGGACCCGCCAGGAGTTAAAAGCCGCGCTTTTGGAAGAATGGGCTTTGTTGCCACAAAGACTCATTGACACCCTCATAAACAGTATGATAGCTCGTTGTGAGGCTTGTATAGCAGTGCACGGTGGTCACACTCCATAGTAGACAGACTTTTTCCGAGATAAATGCTTTATGTCTGATTCATGATTTAACACTTTTTCATATACCCTGTACTTAATTCACAATTAAAATCTTTTCCATATTGTTATGTTGCTATATTCTTTATCCCATTGTAATATACCTCAGTGCCAAATTTCGTGGCAAAACAGTGAATTGTTCATCAGTTGTCACAGATTTTAGGTTTGTGACCTTAATTTTGGACATGAGTATGTATTATACGTATACGAGCATGAAAAAATGAACAGATTTATCTACCTTGCTATAAATAAAAATATGTGCAGTTTGGTAGTGTAGTAATCATATATGGATGCTCACTTCATCCATGTAAACAAACAGCAAATGCCAATGGATTGAATTATCACATCATGTTCAGAAATCTATGAAATACGAAATTTATTATTCAGAATTTTTTTAATGGATCTATGTGCGTTTTATACTAAGAAAATAAAATAAACATACGAACACTCAGATAAAATAAAAATCACTAGAATCAGCTATCTCAGTACACATGAAACTCAGGAAATTATTAATTCGGTAATCAATATAGAAAAGCAATAAGGAAGCATTCTGTTTAAAAAGTTTTTGAAATAAATTATATACAGGGGCTGGAACCGTTTCCTGAGAAACAATCCTAGATGTGCTACCGTATTAATAAAATAATTCTACTCACCTGTTTAAAAAAAAAGCCAGTCTTTAGGGAAGACGCTAATATAAGAATCAACACAAGGAAGAAATATATCACGACTAACAAATGTACTTAAGCCAAAATAACATGAATATTAAATAAGATTCTAGCCTTGTCACCATCGTTATTGGTTTTCAGACAAAAACCCTCATTTTTCATCCTCACAAAAAATTATTTAGATTTACCATTCTTGATTGTACTTTTTTAGATTAATGCATTTAGATTTAAAATTATAAGTTCAATAACCCTTTAAACCGCCATTTGTTCAAGAACAATAGCATATTCTTTTCTTTATACACAGAGATATAAGACATTTATTTTTAAAAAAAGTCAGAGAATGAAAATTTTTCAAGAGAGTCTAGACATATTAACTCAAATAAAACCGATTTCATCCTTCGATTTGTTACAGCAGATGGAACTTGGGTTCACTATTATACTTCTGAGACCAACCAGCAATAAAAAACAATGGAGACATAGTGGTTCTCCACCACCAAAGAATGCACTGTCCATAGTATCAGTTGAAAAAGTTATGGCGTCAGACTTTTGGGATGCTAAGGGAATATTACCAATGTACTATATTCCAAAGGGCCAAATAGTAAAAGGTGAATATTACGTGAAACTTTTAGACCAAAAAAAATCATCAAAAAAGATTTGGTTTGTGTAGGAAGATCATTTTCCATCAGAACAATGCACGTCCCCATACACCTGTGGTAGCAGTGTGAAAATTAATTGAATTGAAGTACTATCTGTTGCAACATCTATCTTACTCGCATAATTTGGCGCTTTCTGACTTCCGTCTATTCCCTCAACTAAGATTTTCCTTGGGGGGGGGGGGGGGAGATTTTCCACAGAAAAAGAAACTAAAGCAGTTTTCGACGGTTATTTTGGAGTACTTGAAGAATTGCACTTTATTGATGGCATAATGTCTTTGGAACATCGTTGGATGGGGTGTAATGAACTTAAAAGAGATTATGTAGAAGAAATAAAACATATTTCACAAAAAATTTCTAAATTTCCCTTTCATTTAGTAAATTTTTGGATTCACCCTCGTATCTACAAGACTTTCTTTTAATAGTAATGTTCACTTTATTTGTTCTGCCACTAGCTTCATTTATTCTGACATTAAATAAAACAAATAAGATCACTATTAGAAATATTACAATTAGAAAATTCTGGTATATATCCCAACTAAAAAAGCATTGAATTGGCAACACTGGTTCAATATTGGGTGGGGATTTCTTACTTTATAATTATGTTATAATAGTATAAAACAACAAAGTTATTATGTTCAATATAATGAATAAGGTGGCTATAATTAAACGGACAGTACTCAGAGTGTTCTGTAGCATGATCTAATTGAAAGAATAACGGCAAATTTTGTAAGAAGATTAAACAAGTAGGGAACGAAGGATTCCGCAAAAAAAATTTCGTTTCAAAATTCACCGCTGGAGGATATGTGGCGCTGTGTAATAGAAAAGAAAGTTTTAAAAAATGCAGAATCATTGCTAAAATCGTTAGATGTGCTAAATAAAAGGTAATTTTTTTTCAGTATTGAATCTGTATTTTTTAAAACTCTCTTTTCTGTTACACAGCGCCACATATTCCCTAGCGGTGACTTTTGAAACTAATTTTTTTGCGCAATCCTTCGTCCTCCATCTTGTATAATGTTCTTACAAAATTTGGCGTCATTCTATCAATTAGATTGCGCTACAGAAGACTCTGAGTACTGTCAGTTTAATTATGACCATCTTGTATTTTATATCTGTGTATGTATTTTAATTTCTTATATTTAAGATTTAAGTCATCAATGTTTCAGATTATGTTATTGAAGTAAAATTAATTATTTTTTAATGTATCTAATATATAATGTGTGAAATACATTTTAAACAGTCTTACATGTAATAAAATGATAATAACATTCGTCTCTTTTGCCGATTTTTTTTTTACACCATTGAATGTACTTTTAAAAATATTTCTTTACCTGAAAAAATACTACTTAAGTAAAACACCTGTTGTATATTTTTATGTTTGCTAAAATTTATACATATTTATAAACAAATAATTGAATGATACAGAATTTCATTTTTTTTTAAATCTGCCTTCTCATTTTATAAAATAATTGCATATAAGTATGCCCGTGAATTATACGCAAATTTTAGTTTTGTGTCATTTTATTAAGATACTGTTGCAAATTCATTTATCTTTTAGGTTATTGGTTTTCTTTTTTTTAAGATTTTGCTAAAAGATAGTTCAAAAAGCTTTTAAATTTACTCCAGTTTTTATCAAAAGAAAAACATTTGTATTAAAGATATTTTATGTCAATATATATATATATTGTATAAAATTTTCTTTACATCAAAACTCATTATGAATTTAAATTCAAACTATGTAGTTCATCTTTGGCTGATATATATGAGAATTGAAAATGCTATTTCATTAGAAAGTCAATCAAAAAAAGGGAGAAAATTAATGTTGAGGTGAATAAAATATTCTTTACTTTTAATCTAATTTTTTGTGTGTCACACAGTTAGGATTTTGTTCATTTATTCTTTTCAAAAAATGCCTAATTGTATTTATTAAACCTGATATCCTCTGAATTTTTAATGAGAAAACATTAAATTGTTTCTGAAATGACATTTATTAGGTAGATTTCGTATGAAATACTACCGATTGCGATGGCTCCTATGTTGGATTTTCTGAAAAATGTTTGCTGATCTACACAGAACCTGACACCTAGAACCCCAAAAAATCCTCAGTAGAAAACTTTATCTATCTGTATCACTTTTTTATGAATACGATAACTCCCGTAATTCTGCACAAATCTCTTTCAAACTGATACATAAAATCAAGGGGCATAAAATGTTTCTTATGACAAATTTATTGTTTTTAGGACATATTAAATTTTCTTTCTTTCGATTTAAAAGTTGTTTAGATTGCATCTTTTTAATGTAGCACGTCCAATTTTTTAATGGGAAATTATCAAACTGTATTTTCAAATTGAAATTTCTTATTTTAATCCCCTGTTCACATAGGCATAAAAACATTCCTATCAGTGTCTTCTGTATATGGTGTTCACATGTTTAAATATGGAGTTTCTCATAATTTCACGATAGTGATGCATCAGAAAACATCACTCTGGCACAAGTCTGAAAAACGCACAAAGAATAAAATTGCAAAAATACTGTTTCTATCTGGCTGTTCTTTTAAAGTCCTCTTGAAAGTCCCAAATTACTTGTATTCATGGATGTTTTTTAATTTTACCTTCATTTAATTTTAGATTTAATAATATTTTTGAATAAATTTGTCGAATTGATTTGATGAAGTTGAAAGGAACCATGTCCATACTGTGACATTTCTCATTTTAAGAGATTCCAATATATTTTCAGGTCTTCTCCTCCTTCCCTAACCTGCGTAGGTAGTGCCGGGATGCTAACATCCAATCCCTAAATCTTTGTCGAAAGTCAAAGAGGACCAAATGATTTTGGAAGAAGAGTGCTATTCCACACATGCCAGCTGCATTGTTTCCAGTTCAGTGCTTAATAAAATAATGGCGACTGGTGCATGTGCTGCCATGGTGCATGTGATATTAAATAGACAGGTTTTATTTTCACAGGTTTTACGGTAGTTGTAGTATTACAATTGAGGCGTTTAAAGTCACAGTGATATGAATGAAGATACTACTCATGCGAAGACATTCACAAACTAATGTTGAACCTATGGGAGCATTCTTGACAAATATCTCGCTTGCGTTTTATTACTTTTAGATAATTATTTTGGGATACCTCTGGTTGATATCTAATGTTGTGTTTTTGTACATTTTCGTGTTTGGTTATATATATTTTTTTTACATTCGGACACTTTCATTTTTGAAAAACTGTTTGAGGATATTTTAAATTTCAGAACCGGTTAAACAAAACAACATGCAACCAAAATCGAAAAAGTATTACCGCACAACGTTAGATTATTAGTTATCATATGAAAAAAAAATTAAAATTCAAGCGGTAATTCTGAAAAGACTGCTCCCACAGATTTAGCATTAGCATGCGAGTGTTTTCGCATGAAAATACACTGAGACTACACCAGCCACTCTAAGAAACTGGAACGCTAATGTTAAACCTATCTTAGCATTCTTTTTAAAAAATTTCCCTTGCATTTTAATAGTTCGAAATGATTTTTTTTCTTATAATATCCCAGGTTGAATTCTAACAGGATCAGTGTTTACTTTTTCGATTTCAGCTGCAGATTATTTTTTTAAAATTTACTTTTACTTTCGGTTGGTTTTCCGGTTGGATTTTCTGGATAAGACGCATCTTTATCCGAATTTCACATATATAAATGTATATACAGTTTTTGTATCAAACGACAAACGCTATCTTCATTTGTCTTCCCCTTCGCCTTTTGTTCTGGCTCCCGGTACACGTGCCCCCTCTGCTCCCTCCTCGTTCCGGCCCTGATCCGATTCTAGCGCCTGATCCAAACGCCATGGAACTGGGTTTTTTTCATACATTTACTGCAAGAAATTCGACGCACTGGACTACAGTAACATGCTCGGATTGCATTATGGTGCAGATAAGTATGAAATGATAGAACTGAAAAAAGAGAGAACCGCAGCTTCATAAAGAAATCTCTGTCTCTCACCAACATATACAGTGTTATTTTTTACACGACTGCCATGAAGGGTTATGTATTTCACGCGTATCTGTGTATGTGGATTTTTATACCCTCGAAACATCGCAACGGCTGGATGGATTTTAATAAGCGAGGTCGCTATCAAATCGTCTTAATCGTCCGATGGTTATAGGCTAGGATTTGTTTTTATAAATTCAAAATGGTGGTAGAGACGAAAATTTTTTTACTGACCGTATTGAGTGGCATATCATTGGATAGGTCTTTCAAAATGAAGAAGATTGACATTTTACAGTCAGAAGCTCCGTTTAAATATTACACAACCTGGAAGTTGTGTTGGTAGGGTCTCTAGCTTTACTGTAACTCTAACCATCATAGACATCTGTAGACCTCATCAAAACAGTGTTTATAGATAGGAACTAACAATTAAACACAACTTAAAAGTCATCAATACAAGTAAATAAAAAATAGTTTCACATTGATGAGAAATAATTCATTAGTTCGCTTTTTACGCAGTCGGTTTTTTTGATTTTTTAAATGTAATTTTTTTAATTGCTTAAAAGGCCACAGCCAACAGAGGGAAAATGTGCCCAAGCCTGGAATCGAACCAGGGTTATTGACTATACACGCCAATGTTTTGCCTGGCGCCTACTAACTACCTGGATGATGCCAAATTTTCTAGAAAATTTGTTACTTTTATATGAGAAATTATGTGCTTTCGATTCCTGCTAACATCAGTAAAAGTTCCTGTAATTTCAAATAATCAGACATATTATTTCTAAATCAGAATTTGAAAATTAAAAACACGTTTAAAATCAGACATTTAACCCCTTGGGGACGAGCGACCCGTATACGTGCCGCGTAAAGTGCTCAGAATTCGTGATTATTCTCACTAGTAAATTTTTATTGTAAAATTTGCCTTATTTAATCGGAGCATTTTTCCGATTCAATTAGGCAAAAATTTCTGTTTTGAAAAACCGGTGATAAAAAATTAAATATTCTGTAAAAGACGCTCGTCCCGAAGTGGTTAATAAAACTAAAAAAACAACACATTAATATCACATAATAAAATTAATTACAGCAGATTCTCCAAGCTCTAGTTGAGTTAATATTTTAAAGGAATAATTCTGAACGTGAATATGTATAAATAACAGCTTTGGTTTTTGGTCGACATTTATACTGATGTGGAGCTTGAAATGTCTGTTGTAACTTATTTCATTACCTGATATTAATGTGTTGTTTTCTTAGCTTTAGTAAATGACTTTTTACTACCTGAAATTTTTAGAACATCTTTCCTCAAACAAATTTTAAAAGAAACGATGCTTTCAAATGACATCTAATCTGTTTTCAACCAAAGTACTACTTATGATTTTAGATAATTAGATTTTTCTTTTTAACTTATAAGAATTAATTATAACCATAGCTAGTTTCGTGCCAATTTGTGGGAAAAGATAAATAAATAAATTAATTGTTGAGAAATTAAAAAAATAATAATAAACCGTCAATTTCAATGATATGCGTTCATCAAACATTACTTTCTGTATTTCATTACTTTTTTTTTATGTGACACTTCGTAAAATCTCATTTATAAATTGGACTGCTTCAGGCAATATTAATTCCTATCCATAATATCACATGAGAAGCAAAGAAAGTCCTTAGAAATAACGTACGTACTGTCAGGCATGTATTTGATTTTATGGGGCAAATTCACTCACACGAAAACACCTGCTAGCTCATGGCAATCCTATGGTACATTGTTTTTAATATCTCGTTTAGATTTCAATATTTGAGAGGATTTTTTTTACACTGGACAGGCGAGGTCAATTTTTACTTTTTTTTTTTTTTACTTTTGGTTACAGGTTTTAGTTTACACGGACACTCACTTTCGATACCGGTTCCGAAAGTTAAAATATTTTCAAAAAAAAAACAGCCAATAAAATGGAAAAAGTAAAAAGGATCATTGTGGAGATCAACTTCAGTTATCCAGAGCAAAGAAAAAAAAATCATTTAAACATATTGAAATGGCAATGAGATATTTTCAAAAATGTGTCCCATAGGATTAGCATAATCAAGCAGGTGTTTTCATGTGAGTGAAGTAGCCCCTTAAGTGCAGAAATATCCACTTCCAACACTTGTCAGGTGATATCGTCTGACTTCACCCAAAGCAAGGTAAGTCTGTGAAAAATACGTTATGATGCACAAAAACCTGTAAAAACGGAATCTATCTATAACGGAAACATGACTTAAACATAAATGTTTGATGGTCCATACGATTCTCTGATAATCTGTAACTATTGAAAATTTAAGACGTCAGCCTCGGAGAAGGTGATTTTAATTCAAAAAAATCAACCATTCAGTCATTTTATCGTGATTCCTTGTAATTTGGAATATATATAGGAAAGGCGGGGCAAATAATCTATATGTAAGAAGATAAACAAAAAAAATAAATTTTGAATAATTAATTATTGAGAAATAAATTATAAAAAAAATTAAACCATCAATCTTAAAGATACATGTTCGTCGAACAATACATTCTGTATTTCATTGCTTGGCTGCTTTTGCAACAATTATTCCTAGTGATGACACCACATGAGAAGCATTAAAAGTGCACAGAAATAACATACGTACAGTCGTCCATTATCTCAATGCTAAGAGGCTAATTCACCAAGCACCTGAAAACACCTGTTTGCTAATGTTAATCCTATGAAACAATTTTTTTTTTAAATATCGTGTTTGCATTTCAATATTTTAAAGATTTTTTTTTCATTTGGCAGCCAATATCAATCTCTAAAATATTCTTCTATTTTGGTTAGTATTTTTTATCTTATTATTCTTATTTCCTTACTCTTATACAAAAGTGCTATAAGCGATAGGGAATAAGATAATAAGCATAAAAAATACCCTCAACCAAAACTAGAAGAAAGGTCTTTGTGGAGATTGATCTTAGGCTGATCCAACTGCAAAAAAAATCATTTAAAAATATTGAAATGCAAAATGATATTTAAAAAAAAATGCATAGATTAACACTAGCAACAGGTGTTTTCAGGTAAATGAAGTAGCCCCTGAGGTGCAGAAATATCCACTTCCAGTACGTGTTATGTGATATCTCACCCAAAGCAAGGTAAATCTGTTAAAGCATTATGATGCAGTAAAACTTGTGAAAAGGGAATCTGTCTATAACGGAAACCTAATTTAAACATAAATGTTGCATGGTCCCTGCAATCCTCTATTGACCCAAGTACTCAGATTTTAAGCCATCAGTTTCGGATAAGGTGACTTCAACTCAAATAAATTAACCATTCAGTCATCTTATCGTGATTTCTAGTAATTTGGAATATATATAGGTACGGCGGGGCAAATAGGCTATTAAGATAGAATGGTTTGGGATTTTTTTTTCCTTGCACCTACTCTAAAGCAATTGTTTTGCTCCTTTAGCTTTCATATTACTAAATAGTCTGCTAGAAATTAATTTATTGTGTTTATTTTTTAATATACTTGATACATTTTTTAGGAGGAATGCTTTTCTTTACACGTTAAGACGTAATTGCAACAAAATGCTGCGATTAAATACTTTTATTGAAATATGTCACCTTAGAAAGTTTTTAAACATTTTACAGATTTCTTTTTTTTTCAGCTTTGAATAAAATTAATTATTTTTTCATTGTTGTAATTCAATAACGTAACATCAAATATCTACTTATTACTAAAATATGTATTTTCAGCTATTTCGTTTTTTATTTGACATTTTCTCCAAGACTTCAGATTAGTGATGGGCGATAACGAGATGTTTTTCTCGATTGTATGAACATCTCGATATTTTTCGATTGTGTAAATTTTTTCTCGATGACTCCAGTTTGCCAATTGCTTTTATACATCATATATTATATACGTCATACATTTATCAAGAATCGTCTGCGGGTGAACTGGAATGAGTCGGTGTAAATAAAGACCAGGTGACTTCGCCCGCTAGTGGGCACCTCCTTTAATCGGGGCCCCTAAGTTATACGTAATCTTGTAATATGAAATCACGAACAGGTTACCCGCTATATACGACATCGTATAGCAGGCGTGCACACCACGCACCACGAAATCTTGTAAAAAAATATAATCTCTAAACGAACGAACCTCGGACCAGATCTCTTGAGGGTGGGGTCAAATTGAGCGGAGGGGCACAGTAGCTGCATAATATGAATAAGTCGTTACAGGTCTTTTGGCCTTTCGAACCATATGTCACATGAAGGGTCTGGATCTGAATTTATAAAAATGCCCTTCCCGTGGAGGCAAAGAGGGGGGAGGGGTGCGGGAGGTGGATAACATGAGTAAGTGGTCATAGGCCTTTCCAACAATATGTCACATGAGCGGTCTCGTCTAAATTTAGAAAAGTGTCCCCCATGGGGGAAAAGTGGGGGGAGCGGTCACCGGAGGTGCATAACATCAATAAGTAGTCACAGACCTTTCCAACGATATTTCACATGTGGGGTCTTGGCTAAATTAGGAAAAGTGTCTCCCGGGGGGGGGACAAAGTGGGGGGACGGACACCGGAGGAGCATAACATCAATAAGTAGTCACAAACCATTCCAACGATATCTCACATGAGGGGTCTTGGCTAAATTTGAAAAAGTGTCCCCCGATGGGGGGCAAAGTGGGGGGGGGGACTGTCACCGGAAATGCATAACATCAATAAGTAGTCACAGAGCTTGCCAACGATATCTCCCATGAGAAGTCTTGGCTAAATTTTGAAAAGTTCCCCCCGGGGGGCAAAGTGTGGGGGGGGGTCGAACACCGTAGGTGCATAACATCAATAAGTAGTCACAGACCTTTCCAACGATATCTCACATGTGGGGTCTTGGCTAAATTTGAAAAAGTGTCCTCCGGGGGGGCTGTCACCGGAGGTGCATAACATTTATAAGTAGTCACAGATCTTTCCAACGATATCTTACATGAGGGCTCTTGACTAAATTTGGAAAAGTGCCCCCCGGAAGGGCAAAGTGGGGGGGGGGCGAACACCGTAGGTGCATAACATTAATAAGTAATCACAGACCTTTCCAATGATATCTCACATGTGGGGTCTTGGCTAAATTTGAAAAAGTGTCCTCCGGGGGGGCTGTCACCGGAGGTGCATAACATTTATAAGTAGTCACAGATCTTTCCAACGATATCTTACATGAGGGCTCTTGACTAAATTTGGAAAAGTGCCCCCCGGGGGGCAAAGTGGGGGGGGCGAACACCGTAGGTGCATAACATTAATAAGTAATCACAGACCTTTCCAACGATATCTCACATGAGGGTCTTGGCTAAATTTGGAAAAGTGCCTCCCGGGGGGGGGGACAAACACCGTATGTGCATAACATCAATGAGTAGTCACAGACCTTTCCAACGATATCTCACACGAAGGGTCTTGGCTAAATTTGGAAAAATGTCCCCCGGGGGGCAAAGTGGGGGGACTGTCACCGGAGGTGCATAACATCAATAAGTAGGCACTGACCTTTCCAATGATATCTCACGTGAGAGGTCTTGGCTAAATTTGGAAAAGTGTCCCCCGGGGGCAAAGTGGAGGGACGGCCACCGGAAGTGCATAACATAAATAAGTAGTCACAAACCTTTCCAACGATATGTCACATGAGGAGTAGGGTGGAGCGAAAAAAAATATTTTTTTAAAAATCAAAAACGGGTAGGTGCCAAAAGTTGCCATTATACTAGTACATCAAGTTCGTGAAATTTTACAGCTGAAAAAAAATGGCTCGAGTCTGCGCTTTTGGTCCAAAAGTCAAAATTTTGGGTAAAATTTGACATTTTTTCAAAAAAATAAACAAATTCCTATAGAGATGGTTATTATTTAAAAGTGTTATTTAAACATTTGTTATGAACGACTTAACATATTTAAACGATAAATCGATATCTTTATTCTGTATAACTGGAGCAAAATTGACAACTTTCGGTAAAAAGGGATGTTGAAACTTTGTTGTGTCATTCAACGAATTGTTGTTTAGAATACAGGTCTTACCTAGTTCCTTTCAAAACTTCCCAGGACATCTATCTCGATTACGCTACCATCTGAACACAATGTTGTTTATACTTTGAATTGTGATTTTTTATCAAATAATGGCAAAGTCCATCCTAGTCCAACTTAGTCCATGTCTTTTTTGTATCCACAGACTTTGGATGCTGCTGCTGTGATCTACTTCGCGTATTTTTCTACTGCTTGTGTAAGATAAGGCAAACAATGCAGTGGGGATGATATTTATGTAATCCATTCAGCCGTCTATTATCTTTACCAAAATTTTACCCGATAAATGCATATTGATTAAGTGTTCTGTTACCACAACAATTTTCCAATCAATTTGATTTATATAATTATTCGCTTCAAAGTTGATTGTCGATATTCCAGATTTGCGTTTGCCATCATTTACTCTCATATTTCAACTACTATGTGCTAAGCAGCTAGCTGTTTAATGTGATGGCGATCGTCAGAAAGCATTGAAATTAGAATTTTCCTCTGCGTATGCAAAGCAACCATTGTTCTAAATAACTTTTTTTAGTATTTGTTTTATTCTGTTTTCTGTGTTGTTTAGTAGCCGAATAATTTACCATGAGTTTTGAGATTCCTTCTTTCGATGTGAATTACATTTGATAGCAAACCATCCTGGGGCCAAACTTGGATTGCACAGTACTTTTTGAGTGAACATAGAGACTCTGATGGGCCGTGAGTGCTCATTTAAATGCGGAGAATTCTGTTCATCGTTGCCATCCATTCTGCGTGGGACATGTTTAGAATGAACCATTACAATGGATCATATGCCACCTCAGAGTCCAGTGAATTTCCTCTGCATCACTTATTAGACAATATCATTGGCAAAAATTAGATTCTAACCCACAAGGATTCGCCGGACCAATAGGCAAATCTTTGTCCACCTGCCATTCCCTTCTTATTTCAATTTTCGAAATGAGAGAGAAATTTTGAAACATTATTTCCTGAAATCGAGAAAAGGGTACTCAGCACAGACCAGAATCACCTGCTAGACATTTGCAAAGTTATTTCACCAAGATATTGCTCAGAAGAACTAGGAAATAGGAACCCAAGAAAGTTGTCCCACACAAAGGCGAATAAAATTTTCCGCCTTTATATAAGCACTGATGAACAATCAGAGTCAATAGGTTCACTCACAATGTATGTAATCCAAGTTTATGCCGCTGGATGGTTTACACCAAATGTATTCCACATCTAAAAAATGGATCAAAAAACTTATGGGAAATTACTCAGCTACTAAACATCACAGAAAACGGCATAAAACAAATGCTAAAAAAAATTATTTTGGACAATGGTTGCTTTGCCCATCGAGAGCAAATTCTTGCAGCTTCCCAATAAAAAATGCAAGAGGTAGAGTAAATGATGGCATACCCACAGATGAAATATCTAAATATTGTAGAATATTGTAGTATAACAATGATCAGTACATAAGCACTGATTGACAATCAGAGTCTGTAGGTTCATTCACAAAGTATGTAATCCAAGTTTATGCCGCAGGATGGTTTATACCGAATGCAATCCACATATAAAAAATGAATCAAAAAACTTATGGGAAATTACTATTGTAGTAATACTGTAATAATTAATATTGTAGTATCAGAACTCCCAATCACTATACATTAACTGGATGCAATTTTTTGAAGATAATAGGGGGCTGAATAGATTTCATTAATTCCACTGCAATACTCTGATTGCCTTATCATATACAAGCAGTACAAATATACGTGAAGGAGTGTTACAGCAGCATCATCCAACGTCTGTGTATACAAAGATACATGAACTAGGTTGATACATCGAAAACTTACGCCAGTCTTTGATAAAAAAAATCACAATTCAATGTATAAATAAAACATTGTGCTCAGATGGTAGGGTGATCGAGTTATGCACTGCTGTGACATGAAATGCAGCCATCTCCACGTGGTAGCTCCTGGGTAGTTTTGAAAGCAACTAGGCAGGAGCTGTATTCCAAAGAACAATTATTTGTATGACACAACAGAGTGGCAATGCCTTTTTTTACCAAAAGTTGTCAGTTTTGCTCCAGTTATACCGAATAAAGATACCGTTTTATCGTTTAAATATGTTAAGTCATTAATAATAAAATTTTAAATAACACATTTAAATAATAACCTTTTCTATAAGAATTATTTTATTTTTTTGAAAAAATGTCAAATTTTACCCAAAATTTCGACTTTTGGACTAAAGCGCAGACTCAAGCCATTTTTTTTCAGCGGTAAGATTTCACGCACTTGATGTACTAGTATAAAGGCAACTTTTGGCACCTACCCGTTTTTGATTTAAAAATAATAATTTTTTTCGCTCCACCCTACTACACATGTATTACGTTATATATGCATCATACAAAAGTAATATATACACAATGGTTACACCTTATTGTCATATATGCCTCATAAAAAAAAAGTCACATGTGTGATATATATATACTAAATATATGAGACGTTGACATGGGAAGGGGAGCAAGTGCCAAAGAATACATTTCTCCGTTTCTTAATTGATAAATGAGTAAATACCAAGGCCAATAGCATGGGAAAGAGTGTAAATACATCTTTATTTTATTTCTTATGATGGCTGCAAGATGGCTCAGGTAGTAACTCCAATGCCTTTGACATGGTAAGGGTAGCCTCTCCTGTAAAATATCATTTTTGGCACTTACTCCCCCTTCGCATGTCAACACCTCATATATGTATATCAAGTAATATAGAGAGATTTCTCCCCCACATTTAAAAAAGATCAGGTTCACGCTGATAAGAAAAGGGCACTTTTTAGATATTTGCAATATTCATCAATTTTCAGATTTATTTTTCATGTACAATTTATTAATTTTGTGTCAGTAAATGGGAGATCACTCAAATGAGCTTGCTGAGTGCATGTGCAATATTTATTTTAGAGTGTATTTTGATACAGTGCGATGCAGAGGAGTTTTATATAACTTATTCAATTACCAAACTTTAAGTAAGTTAAATTAGCTGTACATCAGACATTCGGGGTTTCAATAAATTAAAAAGTTGAATTTTATGACAGTTTTTCTGAATTATTATTATTTATCACAATTAAGAATAAAAGTACTGTAAATTTTGAAAGATTCTTTAGGTTTTACACATTTGCTTAGGCGGAATTTTTAAAAAAGAACAAAAGTAAGAAATGAGATTTTTTTTTTTTTGCTTTTCTTAATAGACGCAGAACATACATTTACGATCTACAGTGATCATAGAGAAAATTCATGATTTAACAGATTCCTGATTGGCAAGGGATCTGTTTCCATTATTTTTTCCCTCCATTTGTGCAAAATATATAATACAGATATCTTTCAGTTAGTGCAGTAAATTTTCTTAAAAAGATGTTTTCCTCAATTAGGGTACAAAGCACAAAATGGGTTACCTGTGTCTTTTTTTTCCCCAGCAAAATGGTGTCTAATTTCAGCAATTGGTAAGTTTTATCATAAGTAAATTAAAAAGTTTGTAAGTTTCGAATAATCAAATTGTAATACAATAAATTTGAAATCAAGTCATGTATTTTTTTTAAAGCACCTTAATGGCAAGTAAGCTAACATAATCTGAAGAATTGTAGTAATGCAGCATAAAAATTAAAATTGACTTTGTGCAGTTTCTCGTCTGTTAAATTATTAAATTAGCTCGCATATTATGTGGCACTTACTTATTATCCTGGCTAGACTGCACCAACAACGGTGCCGAAAATATTTACAATAACCCTTTTATTTATTTATTTTGCTATCTTCATGTTGAGTGCATAATGATATATAGTAGCTATATTAAAAAAAGTGGCAGAGGTAATTATACACATATAACTACAGTAAAACCTCCCTGTGCGACCATCTCCCTGAACGACCATTTTTTCATGGAACGAAATTTATTCCCATAGGCTTAATACTAATTTTACCTCCATTCACAGACCATCCCAGTTGAACTCCCTCCATGATCGACCAAATTTCTTTGAAGAAAATTAATCAAATTCCATTTTTTCCTTGTAGTTTGAAGAAGGTTTTATTAGAAAAATAATTCCGGAGAGCACATTATTCATCAAACTTCTAAACTAAGTTTAGAATTTTTTTAATTCCGGTAACTTTTAAGTGTTTAAAACCCTTTGTGCCTTTTTAGGCAATGAATTTAACTCCGATGACAAATTAAGAATGACGGTCGATAAACTCCCCTGCCATATTCTGTCAGGAAGCTCTCAAAGAAATAGATAAATTAATAAAATCGTCATGATTTGTTCTTGTTCTTGTTTGATACTTAAATTTTTATATTTTTTCCTAATGTGAAAAATAAATTTTAGTAAAATTAATTGTTACCTTTTTTACACAATTAAAATCTAGATTTAAACATGACCACTAATCAGCTTGCCTCCATTAAGAGACCACCTCTCGGAGCGACCACTTTTTATTGGAACGGAACGTGGTCGCTTTAGGGAGGTTTTGCTGTATTAACATTGATATCTTTTTGTTACTCGTGCATATATAGATTCAATTATGCAGCTGAAACTGTTCAATGGAGAATGGATAACATCCTAAAAAGCCAATCTTCCCGTTTGAGAAAACTGATTAACCCTTTGCGGTCGTTTGTCTGCTTTCAGCCACCACAGCAAAGAACTATACTGATCTAATGTTATATTAAGTCGACAAGCTTCGGAGAGAATTCGAAATAATATATTACAATTTTCGTTTAAGTGTCATTAGGCCTTTTCGCTTCTTAAAATATTTCATAAATGGTACTCTAAAATGGCAAAAAGAAAGTTGCCAAAAGAAGTGTACCGTGAACTTGAAAGTACAGTGAAACCTCCCTGTGCGAGCACCTCCATTAAGCGACCACCTACCTGAACGACCATTTTTTCATGGAACGAAATTTATTCCCATAGGTCCAATACTAATTTTACCTCCATTCAGAGACCATCACAGTTGGACTCCCTCCATGAGCGGCCAATTTGTTTTAAGAAAATGAAATAAATTTCTTGTTTTCCTGGTCGCTTGAAGAAAGTTTTATAAGAAAAATAATCCGGAGAGCGCATTATTGATTAAACTTCTAAACTAAGTTTAGATTTTTTTTTATTCCGGTAACTTTTAAGTTTTTAAACCCCTTTGTGCCCTTTTAGACAATGAAATTAACTCTGATGACAAATTAAGAATGACGGTCGGTCAATAAACTCTTCTGCCCTATTATGTCAAGAAATTCTCAAAGAAATAGATAAATCAATGAAATCGTCATTAGTTGTCCCCATCCAAAAAAAAAATTGCATTTATTTACTGAACTTCGGAAGGACTTGGAAATAAAAGTTATAAAAGATAAAACTGTAAAATCAAAGCAACCGACAATGTATTCATTTTTTAAATTCTGCAATAATTAACTTAAGTAATTAACTTTTGTTTGGATACTTAAATTTTCATATTTTTTCCTAATGTGAAAAATAAATTTTAGTAACATTAATTGTTACCTTTTTTCAACAACTAAAATAAAGATTTAAACATGACCTCCGTTAAGAGACCACCTCTCGGAGCGAGCAATTTTTATTGGAACAGAACGTGGTCGCTTTAGGGAGGTTTTACTGTATATATATGATAAAGCATATAAATGTAATATACGAGTAGTAGATATTGTATTCAAGGATACACTATATTTATATCACATATGATTTATATTATATTAATTTTGATGGGCATAACAAACAGTGATGAAACGAATAGTGGTTTGGCTGAATAACCGAATACCAAATATTCGTTCGCCGAATAAAGAACTCATTTTCGTATAAAAATAAAATATAGTATGCACTATATGCATAATTCTTGTATATTTCACAATTAAAATGTATTATTTTATTTAAAAAAATTATTTATATGCAAATTTTTAATTTTTTAAAGATGATTTTATTCCGAAAAAACATTCGATCGGCCTAAAAATTGCCTCAATAATATAATTCAGGCAAACAAAATCTCTTAGCAAAAGTTACTCATCAGATACTATCTAGTTACATTTTAGTAGATATTATGTATCTTGTTACATTTAAAAATAATGACAAAATTTTAAAAGTACTAGAAAGAATAAATTTCAGTTTTCAGATGAAAGAAAATAAAAAGAAATTTTAATAAGAAAAACTACTGATAGAAAGTAATATCCTCTAAAATGGTGGAAAGAAATCATTGTAGACTTTATAAAACTCTCAGTTAACAAAAAAGCCTTTTTTTGGACGGGAGGGGGCTATGACAGCACTATTAAGAAGTGTATACTAGTGAATGTTTTGAGATTCAGAGGAAGGAAGTATCTGTAAGGAAAAGCAAAAATCATATATATTAAAAAGGAAAGGTCGATATTTCAGATAAGACCAGAAAGATCTCATCTGCGCATGCGTCAAACCCTCTTCCGGTCTGTCCTATATGATTCATACAACTGAACGATTTACTGTACGCAGATAATCATCATCATCATCACCATCCAGGTAAACCATGGAGCTATAAAGATAAAACAGGGTAAACAGCACACGTGCAAACACTGATCTCCAATGTCTCAGAAGACAATGGAATTTACCCATGTGACGTCAGCCGCGGGTAAAGAGAAGAAAAACACCAATAAGCGTGAAGAACATTTTAACACTGCTCCACCTTCCGTCCAATAAAGTCATTTTCGAAGGGTTTCTCCCCGCAGAGGTGTTGCTGTTGCCATTCGTGGGTAAAGTCCATACTGTCTAGATGCATATTGAGTCGTTAGTACCAAGCGCGTATCTTTCTGCTGTAATCTTATTTACTTTAGATGCTGCTTTCAATTACTGAGTTATTTACTTTGAAATAGTAAGTTATTTATCATTATTTATTCAATGTCCACTTCGATCTCTTATTATTTTGTTCAGTTTAATTTAATAGCAAATCCCAGGCTTATTTAGTTGAGTAATATGGATTTTAGCATCCTACGATGTTCGCGAAATCGTAACGTATTGAAATTGCGTATTTAGGGTGCGGTACTCTGTT
The DNA here is from genome assembly GCA_963932465.1 of Maratus speciosus. NCBI lineage: Eukaryota > Metazoa > Arthropoda > Arachnida > Araneae > Salticidae > Maratus > Maratus speciosus. The sequence goes on along the minus strand of OZ010797.1, from coordinate 47,744,185 downwards.
TTGTTTTAAAGTTAATTCACGTTCCTCAGATATTTTCTGATGCATCGTTTTATAGCATTTTACGTATGAAATTCATTTAATTAAATTTATATTACATTAAGAATATCTCCTCTAATGGAACTAATCTAACGGAGATAAATTTGAAATGTTATGATAAACAGCACATCGGTAGTACTGAATTTTATATGGCTTTAAAAATGACTACCTTTTTTCTATGAGCATAACACTTTTTTTAACCCTTGCAGTTTTTGTTTTTTGGATTGAGATAGATAACAAGCTTTTTTACCTTTGCATAACACTTTTTATTTTGTTCTTACAGTTTTTGCTTTGTCTTTTTTTTTTAAAGTAATGCCGTATTGTGATCTTCATTTTCATTGCCATCATACAATAAATTGACTTCTATTTTGTAACATTATCATTTTCACAAAAAATATTAAGAATTCTGTTTCCTGCATTTAATTCTAAGAATTCCAATATTCAACAATATGTTTAACACTTGCGTGGTGCATATCCAAGTAATGATCTTCTGCATCATATAAAAACAAACGGACAGTGCCCTGAATAAGCAATGTCTGTCTCTGTCCACTACAATTTCGCGAACAGTGTAGCATGCTAAATTGATATTATTCAACTAAATAAGCTTAGGACTCGTTAAAATAATTAAAATATCAAATTGGGCACCTATTAAATAACTTACTTTTTCATAGCTGCAGCTACAAAATATACTCATTTAGTACTTAGAAAACTGGCACCCAACAAACATAAAAATACACAACTTGATTACAGTTTTTTTAGTCTAGGCCAATTTGGCAGAGCAGCACCCAGTGACCCTTTACTGCTCTTTTTGATATGACCATTTTTTTTTTAAATTTTGCCAATTAGCTGAGGGAAAAAATAGTAGAATTTATCACGGGGAGGGATGTGTGAGTGTGTGAAATTGACATTGAGAATTTTGTCAGTCAATCGCAAGATGAAAGGACAAGATTTGCCAATCAATCAAAATGACCAATTGATAAATTTTACGATATTTCACAGCGACCGTTTGAAAAATTTCCACAAATTTTCCGACAGCTTACAGACTAATTTTACGATATTTTAAAGCGACCGATTGAAGAATTTTGTGATTTTTACCGATGGTTCACTGACAAATTTCGCATTTTTTCTGACGAACAAGGGAAGAATGTTGCAACTTTTTTCCCGCAGTCAATGAATTTTGCGATATTTTTTTTATACCGATTGGCTATTTTTGTGGGATTTTTTTAAGTGAACAATCGAAGAATTTCAGAATTTTCCCCCCACGACCGACAGTCGATTTTAGCATTTCCCCCTGCGACTGATTGGAGAATTTTCTATTTTTCAGTTGATGAATCGACAAATTTCGTGATTTTTTTTTATGATCGAAGGAAGAATGTTTCAACTTTTTTCTCGCAATCGATAAATTTTTAGATATTTTTCTTCTACTGATTGGCAATATTTGTGGGTATTTTTGCGTGCATTGATCGAAGAATTTCAGGATTTTTTTCCCACGACCGGCTTTCGATTTTAGCATTTTCTCGTGCGACTGATTGACGATTTTTCTATTTTTTAGGCGATAGATCGACAAAAATTTCGCGAAGGAAGAATGAAGCATCGTACAATTTAGCAAACATTGAACGATGCTAAAAGGAAGAATGTTGCAACTTTTTTCCCACAATTGATGAATTTTGCAGTACTTTTCTTTTTCTTTTATCGATTGGGCAATTTTTGTGTTTTTTTTATGCGACCAATCGACAAATTTCATGATTTTTCCCTCACAACCAACTGTCGATTTTTCTTTTTCCTCTGCGACTGATTGATGAATTTTGTGATTTTTTTAAGCGATGGATGGGCAAGTTTTGCGATTTTTTTTTACATGACCAATTGAAGAATTTCCTGTAACTGACTGGTGAATTTTTCGATATTTTTTCGTTCACAAGAGCGATTTAGAAATTTCTCTACGTACATTTACAATGTACAGTGATCATAGACAAAATTCATGCATTAACAGATTCCTGTTTGCTGAGGGGTCTGTTTCCATTATTTTTTCTCTTCCTTTTTTTTTCATTCCATTGGGTTTTTGACATGACAGCGGTAAAAACCGTGTTTTTACCAGTTTATTCCGTCAAAAACGTATCATTTTCACTTTCCCCCCAATTTATAGTGTAAGTGTAGCATACAATACATTTGTAGATTGATTTTTCATTGGTGTTCTTGTTCTTATTATTCACAATTACTTTGTTAAATTTATATAAAAGAAGAGCATTTCCTAAATGGGAAAAATTTAAAAATACAAGACTAAAAGGAAACAACAATATTTGTCATATTCTCCACTAATATAGATTCTACTGACAGCAATGAACATTAATATTAAATGATAATAAAAGGTTATTATAATTATTAAATAATATTCAATATACATTTTTAATAAAATATATTAAAATTATTTTAGAGATGCAAAAATGCTGTTATATGGTGTGACAATAGATGTCAAGCATGGACTGTGGTCATTGAATAAATTTGAATATTTTTAGATATGATATTTTAAAATGCATATCTTATGTATTTCATAAATGCAATTATGGTGATTTTCATTTTCACTTCAATAAAGAGAATCTTAAAATTTTAAATTAATAAATTTTTATACAAACCTGTAGGACCTGATTTCAGACGAAAGCTTTTAGACTTAAAATTTAACATAACAAAACAATTAAGAAAAAACAAAATAGAATTTATATATATATATATATACATTATAGTTTCTCTTTTTTTTTGTTGTTTGTTAACTTTAGTGCTAATACATATGAACCTTATAAACAGACCATTTCAACTTATATATTCAGGTATAAATTTTAGATATAAATTTATACCTGAATAGTCATAAAATATTTTTAACCCCTTGGGGGACGAGTGTCACATATGCGCTCGTGATTATTCCTACCAGTTATTTTTTATTTTAAATTTTGCCTTATTTAATCAAAGCATTTTCTCGATTCATCTAGTCAAAAATTTCTGTTTTAAAAACCAGTGATAAAAGATAAATTCTATAAAAGATGCTCGCCATGAAGGGGATTAAATTGACATTTATTAAAGCTACCATAAAGACAAACTATTTATATCCTATATACATTTTACTTAAAATTATTTAGGCATTATTTAAAGTGAATTGAAAGAAATAGCACATTGCATATTTTTATTACTTACATATAACTGTATGAGTAAAAATCTTTTACCTTTAAAATTATTATTAAATTTAGAAAGATTCTTAAATGTTTTATTTATTTTTTAATGCAGTTAACTTTTTAATTAATGGATCTTTAGGGATCTACATTTCTGCTTAAAAATAATATTTATTTAGTTAGTTTAAGGAAATAATTAGACTAAAACAAACTACATAACAAAAATATAGTTAAAAATCGAGTTTTCACATGGTTTAAAGTTTAATATTGATATGCAAATTTTAATCTCTACAAGATTTAACTTTGAAGAACAAGTCTTATTCCTTTCTCCCAAAAGATATATGCAATTTTCAACTATTACAATATATTTTATTTCATTTATTTCTGCTTAGAAATAAAAATAATCAATGGCAATTTGGATTTAACACTTTAAGAAAATTTACTTCTGAGGAAATTTCTGAGAAAGCTATTTAGTTTTAAACAGTGTAGTACATTCTGCCGAAATTATACATATTTTATAATCTTATACTTATGGGTTATAGGATTTCTTCAAAAATATAATTTTTGTAGAATATGCCATATAGCTTAAGATTACTGTAGAGATCTTCTAACAGAGATGTATACGTATTATTCTAATGCAATTCTTTTTTGTTTTTCTCGGATGGATAAATATATTTTAGAGCCTTTTCGATATTGAATATTTCATGTGAAACAACTTAATACTAAAGATAGAATGAAAAAATAATAATGTAAAAACAAACTACTGCTAAAAAATGGGTTTTCGACAAAGAGGTTTTTGACGTGACGGTAAAAACCATCATGCGTCAAAAACTTGCCAACCCTGAATCAAGGGCAGATCTGGAGAGTCCTCAAGGGGGGGGGGGGGCGATTTTAGAAATTTGAAGACTCCAATCTGATGCGAGAGTCGGGGATAATTTTTTTCACTGCGGGTCGTGTTACTTCTAGTTTTTGCTTTGGGTCCGGTTGACTTCTATTTTTTGCTGCGGGTCGGGTTTGGGACCGGTTGACTTCTATTTTTTGCTGCGGGTCGGGTTTGGGACCGGTTGACTTCTTTATCTTTTTTGCTTCTGGTCGAGTTAACTTATATTTTTTGCTGTGGGTCGCGTTTGGATCTGGTTGTCTTCTACTTTTTGCTGCGGATCGGATTTGGGTCCGGTTGACTTCTAATTTTCTGCTGCGGGTCGGGTTGACCTCTACTTTTTAGCTGCGCGTTGGGTTTGGGGCAGATTGACATACATTATTTCGGGTGTGGGTCAGTTTCTGATTGAGTTTTCACTCTGGCGAGAAGGGTTGAGACCTACCCGAATTTTGAAAAGAAAGTCTAAATATTTTTGAAGATAAAAACTATATACAGTAAAAGCTACATAACGGGCACGCCCGAACAAATATTTAATAATACTTTTTAATCTTCAGGATTATGTAAAAAATACTAAATTGGTATAAGACTGCTTGTCTCTTTATGTCCAAGATCAACTGTAATTCAGTAAAGAATGCTCTGAAACTTATTAAAAAGACATACCGGGTGTCCTAAAATGGGATGTCTGATTTTAAAATTCAGTAACTTGCAAATTGTGACTGCAATTTAAAACTAGTATGTTGTGGCCATCACAAAACTTTCTTCTATATAAATCACATCAATTAAATCATTTAAATAGTACAAGAAATAACAACGATTTAGCACCAATTCATATCAAAGTATATCTGAATTTGAAGTTGGATGAAAATTCGTGCATTAGTTCTTGAGATAGAGCTATAGCGGAAATTCTGAAAAAAATGTAGCATAGCAGCGCCACCTGTTGAGCGATTTACACCAAAAGTAAACAGCACTAAAAGATATCAAGGTATACCTGAATCTGAAGATTGTTGAAAATCCAAGCATTAGTTCTTGAGATAAAGTTATTGCGGAAATCGCAAAAAATACAGCATAGTAGCGCCACCTGTTGAGAGATTTACACCAAAAATTAAACAGCACTAATTTATACATCAATTCATGTCAAGGACTAACTAAATCTGAAGTTTGATGAAGATCCGTCCAATAGTTCTTGAGATACAACTCTTGTGGAAATCGTGAAAAATGCAGCACAGCAGCGTCACCTGTTGAGCGATTTACACCAAAAATTAAACAGCACTAATTTATACATCAATTCATGTCAAGGACTAACTAAATCTGAAGTTTGATGAAAATCCGTGCAATAGTTCTTGAGATACACCTCTTGTGGAAATCGTGAAAAATGCAGCACAGCAGCGTCACCTGTTGAGCGATTTACACCAAAAATTAAACAGCACTAATTTATACATCAATTCATGTCAAGGACTAACTAAATCTGAAGTTTGATGAAAATCCGTGCAATAGTTCTTGAGATACACCTCTTGTGGAAATCGTGAAAAATGCAGCACAGCAGCGCCACCTGTTAGGCGATTTGCACCAAACGTTAAGCAGCAATAATTTATATCAGGGACTAACTCAATCTGAAGTTTGATGAAAATTCGTGCATTTTTTCTTGAGTTAGAGCTATTGCGATAATCATGAACAATGCAGCATACCAGCGCCACCTGTTGGGCGATTTTCACAAAAAGTAATCAGCACCAAACTATATCCTGGACTAACTGAATCTGAAGTTTTATGAAAATCCGTGCAGTTGTTCTTGAGATACAGCTATTGCAGAAATCGTTAAAAATGCCGCATAGCAGCGCCACCTGTTGGGCGATTTTCCCCAAAAACTAATCAGTTCCAGTTTATATCAAGGTCTAACTAAATATGAAGTTTTGTGAAATTTCGTGCATTAGTTCTTGAGATAGAGCGCCCACAAAATTTGTGTCACATACAGACAGACAGACGGACGGACAGACGGACAGACATACAGACAGACAGACAGACTCACAGACAGACATTTTGTAAAAACATGTTTTTTGGAATCTCTGACTCATAAAACGTGTAAATCCGTCGAAAACTGGAATTCGAAAATTTTCATGAAACCAATACTTTGTTCTTGTAAAGATAGAAGAAAGTAAAAATCTTGCAGAGGGTTATGTAAGATGTCAGGAGATTTTTTGCTGCGATTCTTGATTTTACTTTACAATAGCAGCGACAGATGGCGCTGCAAACAATATCCTTTAAGCAGGCACAGATTTAGTGCCCATTGCTTGCAGCGCCATCTGTTGTTGCTATTTTAAACTAAAATTAAGAATCGCATTAATAAAAACTCCTGATCAGTAGTGATTCTCAGTTTTTAAAAAAAATCTGAAATTCAAAGCAAATTTTCTGAAATGTTACAGCAAAGGGGGGGGGGGGGGGTTCCATCCTGGTACTAATTATTTTTGTTGCAGGTCGGGTTAGTTCTTTTCGATTCAGGTCGATTTCAGACTGAGTGTAGATTCCTGCAAGCTGGGTTTGGGTTAACCCGTTTTCTTCAAAAGTTAGTTCAGTATATCATTTCAGATTAAAAGCTGTACCTATAATAATAAACCTAGGAGTATGCATGTGAGCTGTTTTCTAAAGAGACCACTGCATTTTTTCCACGACTCTTTGATAAAATTCGCATTTCTTCCACGACTCTTTGAAGAAATTCGCTTTTTCCGCAACTCTTTGACGAAATTCACATGTTTTCGCAGCACTTTGATAATATTCGCGTTTTTATGTAGCCTTTTGATGAAATTCGTATTTCTTCCATTACCATTTGACGAAATTTACGTTTCTTCCGCAAACCTTTCACAAAATTAGTCTAATTTTGCAGCCCTTTGATAAAATTCGCGTTTTTTTTCCGCGACCTTTTGACAAAACTCGCTTTTTTCCGCGATCCTTTGACGAAATTCGCGTTTTTTAAGCGATTCGTTGACGAAATTCGCTTTTTTCCGCGTTTCTTTAAAGAAATTAACGTTTTCTCTGCGGTCCTTTGACAAAATTCGCGTTTATTTCGCGACCCTTTGATAAGATTCGCATTTTTTCGCGATCTTTTGACGAAATTCGCGTTTTTTATGATCATTTAAAGAATTTCGCGCTTTTTTCGTGGTCCATTCACTAAATTCGCGTTTTTTCTGCGTCCCTTTGACCAAATTCGCGTTTTTTCTGCGGTCCTTTGACCAAATTCGCGTTTTTTTCCGCGATTCTTTGGCGAAATTGAAGTTATTTTCTGCAAACGATTGACGAAATAGATTTTTTATGGCGACCATTTGTCAAAATTCTCGATTATTTTTATGTCCGAATTAATTTTGGGAACCGAATGCCTTAACCCTGTCGCTGCATATATACATATATATACATATATATATATATATATATATAAATGCGTATATATATATATATATATATATATATATATATATATATATATACACTGTTAAAAATTTCGGTTCAACGTTTCACCAAAAAATGGTACAAGTGTAGCTGCCACCATAGGATGGTAAAAGCTTTCTCCATCCTTTGGTGCTTTGCTTGAACCATAGTTTGGTAATAGGTTGAACCATGATTTGGTAATAGGTTGAACCAAGATTTGGTAATAGGTTGAACCATGATTTGGTAATAGGTTGAACCATGATTTGGTAATAGGTTGAACCATAATTTGGTAATAGGTTGAACCATAATTTGGTAATAGGTTAAACCATGATTTGGTAATAGGTTGAACCATAATTTGGTAATAGGTTGAACCATGATTTGGTAATAGGTTGAACCATGATTTGGTAATAGGTTGAACCATGATTTGGTAATGGGTTGAACCAAGGCTTGGTAATAGGTTGAACCATGATTTGGTAATGGGTTGAACCATGGATTGGTAATGGGTTGAACCAAAGCTTGGTAATAGGTTGAACTATGGCTTGGTAATAGGTTGAACCATGGTTTGGTAATTGGTTGAACCATGTTTTTGGTAATAGGTCGAACCGTCGTTTGGGAATAGGTTGAACTGTCGTTTGGGAATAAGTTAAACATATAAATGAATTTGTGTCTAAGCATAATTTGGAATCAGGCTGAATCTTGAACCAAATTTATGACAACACTCATAATTTTTATAGAGATAATCAGACACATTTGTTTCCAAACTGATACCAAATAAATTATATATTTTTTTGACTTAATGATAAAATTTATATCAATGTAATAATGAAGTTAAATTGTCTGCAAACACAAGTCTAATTTGAAACAATCTGTGTAAGACATTTTGTCTGCAGACAACTATTTTTCCACACTTTAAAAATATGTGGTGTCAATTTGAAAATAATTACTTTAAATTTTATTTCACCGAAATATACAAACATTGCTTATATTTACAGTGTAGTGTTTCAAACTTAAGTGACTGGTTAGCGTAACTGAAGTCATGTTTTGTACACTAAAAAATACTAATCAAATTGAAATATTATACAGTTTAGTAATTTATGTTTGTGCATTTTTATTACTACCATTCTTGAAAATTTTTTAAGACTAAAATACTGAATGTTTGTTAAGGCTCTCTTTCACTCACGTGCAATACCCACTCGCTAATGTTAAACCTACGGAACAGTTATTTTATATCTCATTTGCATTTCAATATTAAATATATATTTTTTTGCTTTGGATAACTGAGATGAATCTCTGTAACAACCGTCGTTTTTTACTTTTTTGATTTTGTTTGCAATTTTTTTTTTTCTTTTTAAATGGGGAAACTTTTACTATCAAACAGTTACCGAACGTAAAAGTACTCTCTTAACCAAAAAAAAAACCTGCAAACAAAATTGAAAAAGGTAAAAAACTGCTTGTAGAGATTGATCTCAGCTGTCCAACGTAAAAAAATATGAAAATGCAAACAAGATATTGTAAAATAACTGTCCCATTAGCGAGTGGATGTTTTTGTGCGAACAACAGGAGCCTTAAGCTTTTAAAACCCAGTGTTTGATCAAATTTCATAAGCCAAAATTATTAGTTAACAAAATACTAGAAATTTAATACTCAAACTTGGGCTGAGAATTAAATTTCTTGCACTTCTAATTCAATAAATCAAATATTATGTAAACATATCTGACCCCCCCCCCCCCGCTTCCTCTTATGTAACAATTTTTAAGGGCTGTGCTGACCTAAGCATTGCTCAAGCATTCCCCCCCCCCCCCGTTAAAAAAAAAACTTTACATAATATACTTGAACACTAACAAGGAAGGTCTCCATACGGGCATGTTCAGAAAAATCTGAAAAAATTACAGAGGATCTATATGATGAGGATATATATGTTTACAAAAAATTTTTTGGCGGAACCGCGATAGAATGTTCGTAAAAAAATAATGAAATTTCGTTTATTTGGCGATTTATCATCGGTTAGCGATGAAATGAAATTTCAAAAAATACTTTTTTATGCCGATTACTAAAAAAATGTTTCATGTTGAACTTGTTTAAATAAATTTAATGTATATGACTTTAGTTTTGTCAGTTTTAGATTGATTTAACTATAGTTTTGTCATATATATATATTTATAATGAAAGTTAAATATCAAATTTTATGAATTAAAACAAAATTAAAATAAATTAAAATTGTTTCAATGTCTCAAAATTAATTCCAATTGAGCATTGTAGATTCAATTCTGTTGCTATGGAAACGACGAATTCTTTGAAATGAATCTTGCCTTTATTTTGGAATACGCTTAAATGTATGAAAGTAATTTTTATACATGAAATTGTTTTTAAAGTAATAAAATTAAATAACAAGCTACATAAATATGTAACACGAAAAAATGTATTTATAAAACTCTCTCATTGTTTAAGTTTAAATTAAATACTATTTACACGCATACTAAAAACCAATTAACAATCAATTTTCAGGTGCATTAAAAATCGTTTGCTTTTGGCGAGGAAAAGTATTGCTCGCCAAATAGCATGACTATTTCACTTTTTTGCGCCAAATACTTGAAAGTATTTTAATTTTTTACACACTTTCTACTGTAATTCCGCCGCTAAATTTTACTGATCCTTTATTACATACATAAGTAGTTTAATTAGTATTTTTTTTTTCAAACTATTCTGAGTATGCCCAGTATGGAGACCTTCCTTGTAAGATTTATTGTATTGACTTAAATGCATATGTGCATATATTTTTTAATTTATGAATACATATGTATTCTATCAAATTTTGACACACACACACACAGTAACCTCTCAGTTGCCAGACTCGCTTAAATGTCTCTGTTATACATGCAATTTACCAAAAAATGTGATTAAGCTTGTTTCACTTAAAAGACTCTCAGTTCCGAATTTCTGTGGTCATTCGAAAGTACTATAACACAGTGTATATATATATGTGTGTGTGTGTGTGAAACTTGTTTACAACTGTAATCTATAGCCAGTTGATTCCAAGACTGAATCATAAGAGCGGCTAAAAATATCAAATTGTACACAGTGTCAACAAAAAATACAAATACGATATAAGTCCAGTTACACTTTTTTTTTCTTTCTAAATTATTTTAATCGCAAAATACCTATGTATATTTGTATTGGAATAATGATAATAATCTAGCAAAATTATAGTTATTAATGTTATTTGCATGTCCCAAAATACAGTCATAGTACAAATGAATAACTTACCAATTTATAAATACAGTAGTTTCAACAATTTGAGACAAATTTTTATTTTATAAGAAAATAGTTCTTGAGTTTTAGTTTGCAATGTAGAAATGTTGTAATTTATTGAAACAAGACTTAAAACCTGATTTTGTTTTCTACAGTTATGTAATGATACATAAATATAAATCACCACTCTGGTACATTCTACAATTCCTTTTTCTTTTTCCTGAAGCTAAGCTAACACTAAACATGAAATAAATGAGGCTTTAAAAATCATTTCACATTAAACATGAAAATTTAAAAAGCCTATCCTTTTCCCAAATTAATAAAATGTTTCATTAACCACAAAGTATTTTATAATAATGAAGTTCAACTGGAATTCTTTCAATACAGCAGTTTCAGGTCATGTTATTTTAAATTTTATTTCTTTCAAACTGTTTCCAGGAGCCAATATTTTTTTTTTGTTTTTTTTTTCCCCACTTGGGGTCAATTTTATGAAAACTAAAAGTTATTTGTGAAATTTATTATATTTTTGTGAAAATATATTGTTAAAAAAGATTAAATCAAATTACTCAAATTTGAACCAAGCATTTATTAACACGTTAAATGTAACACTATATATATATATATATATATATATATATCAGTGGCATGGCGTCCGGTCATCGCTGGATGCGGCGATGACCAAGCAATATTTTAAAACTCTTAATAAGCTTTTAAAACTCTACGATCCAGTTTTAGCAGAACATTTGGAGTTCATGTATAAGTGAAGGTAAGATTTAAAGTTTCTTTTTTGAACATTCAACCATTGAATTTTAGAGTTAAGAATTTTTCACCACAAACTTAAATAATTGCGATGACCACCGAAAATTTTCACGCCACGCCACTGATATACATATATATATATTTGTACAAAATTTGTAATTCTTGTGAAGGAAAACCCTTTTAACAGGGTGTCTACAGAAATTCTAAAAAAAAGTTCCCTGATTTTCCATGATTTCCCTGACTATTTTTATCAAACTTCCCTGATTTCCATTATTAACAATACACATACAGTATTTTTTCATGTATGCCAATTCTTCGTACAACTCAGGTTATGCTAATGTATCATTTAATTAAAAATGTGTAAATTGCCTTCAATATAAGTGCTATGTACAGAAAATCAGGACATCTGCTCACCTTAATTTACGTTAAATATCAAAAACTTATACCATGCGCATCTTTTAAAAAATATTGGGAAAGATTAATCAGCATGTGAAAAAATATGGTACATAAAATAGATGAATAAGTCTCATTGGCAAGGTGAAAATGCAAATATTTTCACAATATAGACAAATTTCCCTGATTTTCCAGTATTTTTACAAAGTTCCCTGACATTTCCCTGATTTTTCCAGAGTGATAAACCTCCCTGATTTTTCCATGATTCCCTGATTTCCAGATTCTGTAGACACCCTGTTTATGTTTGAAATGTTTTAATAAAATACATTAAAAAAGTGAAAAATGCTTTTAATATATTATTTTTATAATTTTATACCACCGGTCCCTCGCCTAAATGGAAAGATCAATGGTGGTCCCTCTGGCGTTGCGTTTAACGTGTTAACAACTTGCTTGCATCCTTCTGCTAAAGTTTTCCTTTCTAGTGAACTTGTTTTATTTGCAAATGACATTTTGAAACCCAATAAAATAAAAATATTAATGAAGAGTACGTTTTATGGAAAGAAATTTTGTGAAGAGACACTAAAAAAGGCCCCAAATTTTGCCTGGATTGCCCGCTGATTTCTGCTTAGAAATCAAAACATTTTTTGGCTATTTTTTCTTTCTTTCTGGAAATGACGATTACTGGGCTATAAATAAAGGTTTAAAATACAACAATAACAGTAATTAAACACCACATATCAGCTGAAACAAATTAAAAACTCTGAAAACATACAGAAATAAGGTTTGTTTATTGAATGTTTCAAACAAATTTAAGCATAAATAAAGCTAGATTTAAGCTACAGGGATTATGCACATGTTTATAGATATATATATATAGAAAAAAACTAACAGTACAGTAATAAAAAAGATATCTTACATAAAAAGTAGTGTATCATATATTAGTGAGTCAAACTTTGCTACTTTGCATGAAGCCTTTCTATCTTATGAAATCACAGCATGCACAGAACAAATACATATTGATATGCAGGATTTTGACAGTATATTATATATATATATTTATTTTACACAAAATACATTCGACAGTATAAAATTATATACTAACGCTCCTGGTATTATTGAGCAACAAGCAAACCTAACATTTTTAAAAGTAAAAAAAAGAAAATACAATTTTCTGATTTCGTGCCTTATAATACACATTTTTAAAAGAACAATTTTCAAGGGAATTGATAAATGCATGCAGCTGTTTTACTTATTTAAAATTTTAAAGAATTTTTACAAAGCATATTGCAATTTTTGCATCTAACATCAATGGTACATTTTCAAAATTTATATTTCAGTCTTTCAACCTAACTTCATTTGCATTTACTCTATTTTTATATTTTTGAAGCATATTATAGTTAGCTTATTCACAATTTTCAAAATTTCAACAATTTTCACAATTTTCAAAAGTTCAATTTGATACCAACATTCCCATCCCCCCCCCCCCTCAAATGATTCATTTTGTGCCAACTTTAATGTTTACAGCAATGGTGTTCGTATAACAAAAAATTACCAGAGTTTACTCTTTAGGATTAAATAACATATACTTTAGAATAACTACAGTATGATTGTTATATTTATATAATGATAAAGGATAATAATCAATAAAATTTTGCAATTTTAAAATATTGACACCTTTTGAATTCCCTAATTTGAAACCCCCTAAATGGAAAAATGTATTACTCTCAAATGTGCGACAAACAAATTTTGTATCAGTACCTTTTCGTAAAATAATCAGAATTTTCTCAAAAACTGGCTCATCATTATGAAATCCCGAGACAAGACACATTCCCGTTTTGTAAGTAATTCCATTGAGCTCTACTTTTGTTAATGAATAAAATTCCTCATAACCTGAAAGTAATTGTGCAACTTCTGTTGGATAGTTGTTTGTAACGATGGGTTTTCCACTTGTAATGGAATCACTTTTCCCTATAGATCTTAAAAATTCAAAATTATAATAGCACTGCAGTTGTTGATGTTTGTTGGCTAAAGAATATGGCAAATTTATATTATTTTTTATGCTTTGGGCTACGCGTTTAAAGTATAAATGCTTTGCCTCAAAACGCATTGACCAGGAATTAATTAATGGACCAAATTCAAGAATAAGTTGAGGATAATGGACAAGAAAGTGAAATTTTGGTCTAAGTTTAACAGCTGGAAATATTTCTTTGAATAGATTGTGATGATCTCTAATTAAATCTGACAAATAAGATAAATATAATAAATTTACTTTTGGTGCTAACACAATATCTACTATTTTTTTAACATTAAAAGAAGGCACCATGCAGGTTCAGATTCAGGTACTTTTTGACCAATAAGTAAGGGAAGAAACCTTAACAAGCACCACATACGTGCAGCAGTCATTTTAATACCCTTGTGAAAGGTCTTCGAAATTTCTATTGGTCTGTTTGCAGCATCATGGAGCCCAAATTTAGAATGTTTGATTTTATAATTTAATTGTTCTAGAGTTACATACTTTTTTATTATCAAGTGATTTATAATCAGTCCTAATTCGACTGGAACAATCCCTTCAAGTAAATCATGCATTGCGTCTTGTGGTAGCATATTACTACAGTGAAAATATTTCAAAGAATTAAAAGGACAATCTGAATTTACACCATAAACAGAAATATATTTTTCATCCATTTTTACCAAAGACAGGTGATGATTATACATATCTTTTGTACGCCGCACAAATTTAGAGTCTGTAAAGTTTGTTTGCATATCCTGTTTTTCGGCTATACAAAAACGACAACAACGTGTATTTCCTGAAAAATTGGTTACAAATCCCCCTACATCATGTGAAGCTAAGTTATCACCTAGTATAGCAAATAATCCACCCTTAACTTTGCAAGGTATGCCGGATAAACTCATTCCATCATTTTCTAATATTTTCATATCTTTTATTAGAGGTTCAAGAACGACATCAAAACCAAAACATTTTAAATCTGAGGATTTACATAAAACAGCCAATTGCATATCTTTTACCGAACTACGATATTTAGATGGGATGTTGCCCAATGTAAAATAAAATGCTCCTAGTTTGTGTTTTGCTTGAGTACCTCTCAGTGGATTAAAAACCATGAACTCATCAAAATAAAGTAAAATTGGTATATTAGGAAAAGTCTGAAATACAGGATTATTCTTAAAAATGATTCCATCCTGAATGTCTGCCAAAATATTTGTATTTGTATTTTCTGGTGTAGACATAACATAATCTAAAACTTCATTATTTTTACAAAATGCTTGAATTGTTTTTATTATTGGTACATATTGGTAACTTGAAACTTGTGCATTAGATTCTAACATATATTGTACAGGCTCAACTAAATCAAAGTTTTCTCTCAAAAACTTTTTCTATGCATGCTGCGATTTCATAACATCCAAAACAGAATATAAATTACTCATTGGAAAATGATTTGAAACTGATTTTAAGACATTATCATTTACATTGTTTTTTTTTAGAACTTCAATTAGGGACTGTTTAGTTAAAGAAATTGCATCATTCTGGAGCTCATAAACTCCATTTATCAACTCACATATAGTTGAGTGGCTTAATAAACTAATTTGTTGCATTTTTAAAACAAATAATACAACATTCTTAATGTAGTTGGGCATCTGTATAAAATCTTCAACATTTTCAACATGATTGGGGGATAAGATAGGAAGAATAGGAGTTGACAATTGTAAAGAACCTTCATTTTTGGATGGCATTAAAATCTCAGATTTAAAATCATTCAATGCATAACAAGAATGACACCTTGCTAAATGAGATGTAAAAGAAGAATAAATTGTGTAAGTCATCTGACAATCCTTCACAGGGCATAAAATGATATCGTGAGTTTTAAAATGTGAGATAAACTTACGTTTAAAGAATGTTTGAAATCCACATTCCTCACAAGTTAATTTTTTGGTTGTACTTTTAAATTCCTCATGTTGATGCATGTGTTTTTTAAATGCTGAGAAAGTGTCGAGTGTTATAGGACAGCCATTCAAACCGCAAACATACACGAAATGGGGATCATATCTATGGAAATTTCTTATGTGTGATAAATATAAATAAATATAAGAAAAACTTTTACCACACTGGCAACTAAACATGGTAATATAGAACAAAAACAATAATTACATATTCTGATTATTATTAAAAATAAAAATACTTATAGCACCACAAATATATGAAAATTGGGGTCATATCTGAAAATTATAGCATTCAACTAATTATAGCATTAAATGTTTCTACTTTAATGATAATCTATGATAGAGTGTCATTACTTTGTTTGGTACTGTACCACAATCAATTTTAAGAAAATATTTCTGCAAAAAAATGAGGGTGGATGCAATTGCTTTTGGGTAACTTATATTAACCGTATAATACAAGGAGAATAGTAGTCCAACTGCTGTTATAAAATCTTTTGTCCGGAACAACAATTCATTTTCTGCAACTACATAGAAATTTTCTTCTGTGACAGCCCCCAGGGAAATTATCTTTGGTGTAACGGATTCAAATGTATATTCAGAATCATCAGGAATCCAGAAATAAACAGATGAATAAATAAACAATCTACAACAATATAAGAAATCTTTCCCTATTCCTTAAAACCACAAAACCTATACCTAAAATGCATTTAAAGATGCTAATTGATGTTTTCGAATATGCTTTTCTAGTTTAATATAAGTTATAGGTCATAAAAACTTTTTTACTCACTGGTTACTGGCCAGTACATAAGACTTTTTTCACTAGCCAGTTTTTTTTAAGCACTGACCAGTAACAAATTTACAAATACTTGATAAAAAATCATGAAATTCGTTAAATAGTCTCAGGGAAAAAATTGTGAAATTCATCAAATGATTCGGGAATAATTAGTAAAATTTGTCAAATGTCTGGAAAGAAGTCGCAACATTCATCAAATGGTCTCAGGAAAGAAAAAAAATTTGGCAAAATGTCTCGGGAAATAAATAGTGAAATTTGTCAAACAATTGGCAAAAAAAAAAAAAAAATAATTGTGAAATCCGTCAAAGGATCTTTGAAGAAATATTGCGAAATTAGTCAAATGATCTCCGGGAAATATAGCAAAATTTGTCTAACAATTGCAGAACAGAATAGAGAAATTTGTTGAACGACAGCAGAAAAAAAAGTGGGCAATTTGTCGAACAATCGTGGAAAAAATCATGAAATCTGTCAATCAACAACAGAAAATTTGCAAAATTCGATAGCAGGAAAACTGTGAAATCGGCCAATCGATAGCAGGAAAACTGTGAAATCAACCAATCGATAGCAGAAAAACTACGAAATCGACCAATCGATAGCAGAAAAACTACGAAATCGACCAATCGATAGCAGAAAAACTACGAAATCGACCAATCGATAGCAGAAAAACTACGAAATCGACCAATCGATAGCAGAAAAACTACGAAATCGACAGCAGAAAAACTATGAAATCGACCAATCGATAGCAGAAAAACTACGAAATCAACCAATCGATAGCAGAAAAACTACGAAATCAACCAATCGATAGCAGAAAAACTACGAAATCAACCAATCGATAGCAGAAAAACTACGAAATCAACCAATCGATAGCAGAAAAACTACGAAATCAACCAATCGATAGCAGAAAAACTATGAAATGACCAATCGGTAGCAGAAAAACTGCGAAATGACCAATCGGTAGCAGAAAAACTGCGAAATGACCAATCGATAGCAGAAAAACTGCGAAATCGGCAAATCGATAGCAGAAAAACTGAAATTGGCAAATCGATAGCAGAAAAACTGCGAATTTGGCTAATCGATAGCAGAAAAACTGCGAAATCAGCCAATCGATAGCAGGAAAACTGCGCCAAAATGCTAGCGCTAATTTTGTCCTATAAGTTACCATTGTATGGTTGAACTGGTTAAAATTGTATTTGCCTTATATTCTTAAGAGATCTGATAACTTGTTAAATTATAACAGGGTTCCCAGCAAAACTTGACTGGCAAATTCCCTGACAAAATCTCAAAAAATCCCCTGACTTTCCCCTGACTCAAAATGGGCATAAAATGAAATTTGCTACTTATTTTCACAATTATTTATCAAAATTAATGATTTTTTTCTGCAATCACTCTTCAAATTTCTCTATTTTTTTTTTTTTTTTTTTTTTTTTTGCCAATCGTTTAATGAACTTTGTGATTTTTTCCCCGAGATTGATGAATTTCGCGCCGTTTTCAATTTTTTCTATAACACTTTTCCATGACTTTTTAGAAAATATTTGTAAATTCCCTGACTTTTCATATATATTTTGAAATTTCCCTTACTACTTTGAAATTCCCTGACTTTCCAGATTTTCCATGATGCTGGGAATCCTGTATAATAAGGTAAGTCTTACACACTATTTCATTTACAACCATTTGAGATTAGTGAAATTCGTGAGAAAAATGTTTATATCTACATGTACAACATCCAAAATCTTCCATATTTTCGCGATTCTGCATTTTCGATCAGTTAAGTTTGTAACATAAATAATTCTTGGAGGAGGGGGTCCAAACACATTTGCAATATTAAAACTAGAAAAAATCATGCTTCAAGCATAAATTATGTAAAAATTTCAACCACATCCAGAAAAGAGCAACGAAACTTCACTGTTACATAAGGTGAAAGAAGATATGCAAGTAAACAGTATAGGAAACATAAAACGTTTAAAAGTCCAGTTTTAGCAATGGGGAAATTTCATCTGAGAGAAATAAGTTTTGTTTTGTGTGTAAGTGATAAAGTTTATCTTGAAATCACCAAAAATCCACTGAGAATCATTAAAATGGAAAATAATTTTTAATTGCTGTTTTTAATAATGCAAAAACGTAAACAAAAACCATGTGATACAAAAACACGACAGGATTGGTTGTGGCGTCATTTGCCACTAAATTGAAATGTTTACGCTTTGCGCATATACTTTTTCCCATTGCTCTTCCTATTTGCAATGTTTCCTCTGTTCCTTAAAATCTATTTAACGTTATGAACTTTATATTTGTGAAAAAGTAAGATCTAACTTATCTTAACATAAAATATATCTTATTTCTTATTTTCATTTGCAAATGCTGATTTCAGTCAGATTTGTGAAAGGTCACACACACAGTAAGAAAAGTTTATAATAATTATATGGGAGTAATTGATGGTTTGTTTATATTTTATAAAATATTACTTAACACTTTTATTAAAAACATACTACAGGGAAAAAATTTAAATGAGCTCAAGTTGGGACAAAAGGTTGCGACATACAATATTGCAGATTATGGATCATTTTCTTAAGACTACTGCACAACTTTTTAATACCATATTTATTATCACATTAAATAATGAACAAGAAATCAATCTAATTTTAATATATAAAAATGACACCAATTTTCTTGATATTTTGTGTTCTTCAACATAAAAATGAAATTTCCCCATTGGCTCATTTTAATTTTACATGCAGATTTCATGTCCTGAAATGAATATAATTTTTGAAGTAGAGCATTTTTTTCAATTGAGAGTTCATGAAATTGTTTCTCACAAAACACATTTAAGTTTTTGCTCTGAATATCTATTAAAAATATTCAAACTCAAAGTAATAACATTCTTCAGATTTTTATGTCGATCCTTCAATATCAAAATTAAAAGTTCTTTCGCAGAAAAACCATAGCCAATGATCAAAAGAATGCACAGAAAATTGCAAATTTAGTGTAACGATCGCATGAAAAATAATGACGAATTTAGTCAAACAATCGAAAAAAAAATCACGAATTTCGACAAACGATCTTGGAAAAGAATCGGGAATTTTGTCAAAAGATTGCAGAAACAAATAACTAATTTCATTAATCAATCGTGAAAAATATATAGAGAGAATTTCAACAAATGGTTGCACAAAAAAATTGTGAAATTTAATTGGTCATGAGGTAATTATCACACGACAGTTATCAATAGGTCACGAAATTTGCAAGTTTTTTTGCTCCATAAGAAAAAGAAAATTTTCATTAATAATTTTCTGTCAGTAAAAATTTCTATTAATCATTTTCTGCCTTCACCTTCAGATTATGATCAAAATCTATTCAATACAGAAATCTTGAAAGGCAGTCTTGCTTCAGGTTGACCTGAACTAAAGGATGGGTTTTGCAAAAATTATTGATAATTATTTCCAGCCAACTAATCTTAGACAACAAAGAACTAAACATTTTTTCTATCAGCCACATTCTTATGATCCATGGATTTCAAGGACAAAAAAAATCCTTTGAAAAAATTAAGGACTTTTAAGCACTTTCAGGGATTATACGAACACTATCTTAGAATTATCTTAAGTAATAAAAATAAAAAAAAAATACAAGAATTTTCTTTTTATATATAAGTACTACAAAATTAAGATAATTAAAAGATTTTAGTTCATTATGTTAAAATTAATGAATATTATATTTTACCTTACCACTTCAACAAATTGATCTAAAGGCTCTTTCAGCAAGCATGGTAAAATATATATGCCAATGATAGTTTTAGCTGCCAAATAACTTTCACCCTCTAATGACTGAAGGATTGTTTCCATTTCCTTCTTCAACTTATTTAAAGAAACAGACTTTTTGTCTCGGAACAATTCAAACAACTTGTGTCCGTGTGTTTGCACTTCACTAAAAAAGCTTTCTTTCATATTTATCGAAGTCAGACGCTCAAACTCATCAAATTGCTCTTCATTTTGAAAAAATAAGGATATTCTTCTTTTAAGAATCTTATTGTGGCATTTTTGTTAATCATGTCTCTTCGAAAAGAGTAAGTCAGAGCCATCAAAGACTTAACTTTCCTTTTATCTTGAAAAGATAAACTTTTTTTACTCTCTTCCAGCATTATTTGTCTATGCATTCTTTGAGATGATTCATCCTCACCCTGGATATGGTCCGGTGCCCAATTCACTTCACCTCTTTCTGGGTTTAATTTTATTTTCTTGGGCATGGTGCTGGTAGTAGATTTTCTTTTTAATCTATTTAATTCGGTCTCAAGTGATGTATCATTTTGGCGCATCTTCTTCAACTTGTTCAACAATTTTAGTTCCCAGCCACCAATGCCCACGCCTATGTTGTTTTTCAGGTAGGGGAATGTCTGGATAAGCGTCTCACAAATCTGCAGCCTCTGCATTTTATTTGGGTATCTCTTAAAGTTGTAGGCATAACTGGCCAAATGACTCACAAGTTCAGAGGAAAGAGTCCAGCTTAATTCCTGCTCCCTTTGCAATGCTTTCATCAAAGGTTCTGAGAAGTCTGCAATTGGCAGTGAGACACAGGCTGGCCACTGGCACCTCAAATCCAAAATCACCTCAACTTCAGCATCTACAGGTATAACAGTTTCACTTAATGCTGATGTTGAAGCACTTGAAGAAAAATTTGCAATCTCATAAAGAGGATTTATAGGAAGATCAATTATTTTAATTTTACTTTTATCTTCTAGCGTAGACAAGTCTTCAAGATCGACATATTCTTTAAAATCTTCATCATATTTTTGTAATGAAAAACATTCCCGCTTGATATTAAATGTTGACTCTATAACATTATAGACATCATGTGGGTTCGAAATTTCTTTCACTTTAGAAGAGGATTTATATTGAATTAAGATTTTCATCTACAGGGAAAATGAAAGAATTTTAATAATATCAATATTTAAAAAATTTTTACAAAAATTTATGTGTAATCCAAGAATGTCTACTACCATAAAAAATAACCCATAAAATGAGTAAATAAAATAAGAAAATACAGCAAGGAGCTAAAATAATCAAGAGAAAAAGTAAAATTTAGCAATTTTTTTAAGCTGTTTGTTTAATCTGCAGCATCCTCTGTCATGCGGCACAATTTCTGCTACTGGGCTCACAACTAACTTGGAAAAATAACAACGTGACAGATTCTGGATGGAGCACTTATATAAATCATCTATATAGTTAACCGACATTTTCTAAAAACCATGTAAGTGTACAACTAATGGATTAAGGGGATTCTTCCCTCACTTGAAAACACATGCTTGGTAATGATGAGCAGATTGTTTTCAAATATCTCAATTTAAATTTTAATGTTTTAAAAAAAAATTTCTTTTGCATAGGTTAGCTGAGGGCTGAGGTCAATCTCTACTCTGACAATTATTTACTTTTCGATTTCGGCTGTAATTTTTTAAATAAAGGTACTTCTCACTTTCGAAAGTGAACGCATCTTTATTTAAAATACCAGCAACTAAAAAGTACAAAATGGTCTTATTTGAGATCGAGCTCATCTATCCTATTAAGAAAAAATTGTTTAAAAATCCTATTCAATTTTTTTAAAAAAAATGAAAACAACCTGCCCATAGGTTTAACATTAATGAGCAGGTGTTTTCAAGTGAGTGAAGAGTCCCCTTAAGAACAGCTAACATTAAAATAAGAATGTGTGAATGTAGCTGTGAAAGTTGAAAAAGAAAAAAAAATGGGGGGGGGAGCTGTATAACACAGATTGTTGGTCAAAGTTTGAGATTTTTTTCTGCAATTGCTTGCCGAGATTCTTTTCGCAATCGTTGGCCGAAATTTGCAATTTTTCCTCGATCATTTGCCGAAATTAGCAATTTTTCGTCGATCATTTGCCGAAATTAGAGATTTTTTTTTCCCGCAAACGACTGCTGAAATTCGTAATTCCTTTCTGTGATCGTTTGCTGAAGTTCATGATTCTTTTCTGCGATCGTCCGCCGAAATTAATGTTTTTTTTTCTTCGACCCTTAGCTGAAAATAGTGATTTTTTCAACTGCAATCGTTTAACGAAATTCTTTATTTGTACGTGATATTTTGATGAAATACGCAACTTTTCACCGTGATCGTTCAACAAAATTTGCAATTGTTTCACGAAATTTTCGATTAATTTCTGCACTAGTTCAAAGAAATTTGTGATTTTTTTAAATATGACCTTGACGAAATCACGACGTTTTTCCACAATCATTCGACGAAATCGCGATGATTTTCCGCAATCATTCGACAAAATTCGCGATTTTACTCCACGATTGAGTGACGAAATCTGCAATTGTTTGAAGAAATTCGTGATTTTTTCCACTTGACAGATTGATACAATTTGTAACCTCTTGACAAAATTCGTGAGTTTTTCCCAGGGCTGCAGAGTCGGTGGGAAAAAGGAACGACTCCAACTCCAGTAATTTTAACATACCAGACCCCGACTCTTTCGCTCTAAAATGGGCCGACTCCGACAATGCTGACCTGCTTGTAAAATGGACAACTCTGAGAATTTTAACAGATCCGACTCAGGCTCTTTTGGTAAAAAAAGGCCCTGACTCAGACTCCACAGCTGTGGTTTTTCCAGAATTTGATGAGAGTCACAATTTCTTGCTTGAATGATTGGCCAGAATTCGCAATTTCATTCATGGACTGTTTGACGAAGTTCTCGGTCTTTTCTGCAGCACACATCAACGTGATTTCTTTTACGATTTTGCAGAAATCACTGATCGATTTTTAAAATAGAAAAAAAAAGTAAAAACCCGCCAAAAAGCGTAAAGCGACATCCCTGCAAATTTCAGCGAATGATTGAGGACATTCTTGATTTTTTTTTAAAGAGATTGGTTAAAGACTATCGCAATTTTTTTCAATGACCAATTAACAAAACTTGCAATTTGCCCTCTTGTCCGACTGACAAATTCCAGATTTTTCTTTTTTTTTTTTTTTTTTTGGCGCGACCATTTGATGAAATTTGCCAGTTTTTCATCATCAGATGACAAAATGTTTCACTATTTTCTGACTTACCGGCACTTATTAATTCCTAAATACTGATTTTGCGCAATTTTGAAAAAAAAAAAAAAAAAAAAAAAAAAGGGTATATTCGCAGAAAAATTATGACTGTTTGTGGTATAGTATAAAACTCGCTAAATTTTTTCAGGAAATGTTGCCATATTTCAGGACATTTTTTCATTTTTCAGGAATATCAGGACAAGTACGACCCATGCACTTTATCTCCGAGTTAAGCATTACAACAAAATAGAAACTAGATTTCTATACACGTGCAAAACCCGATTAAATTACAATATTTGGATTCTAGAAAATTTTTTAACTTATTCTTTTTATAAAGCTATATGCATACAAAAAAGATTAAGGAATTATGTCAAAGTTGGTGTCTTCTGGTTCTGCCAATTCTTCACATGCAGTGCATAGCATCAAATTAACATACTGAATGAGCCATGGGTGCTTTTTCTCAGATTTCATAAAAGTTGAATTGCTTACTTCATTGCAAACTGTTCTAGAATTCACATTGCTAGAATCCAGCAGTTCTTTAATTTCAAACATTTACTTGCAAACGGTCATGTAAAGTATGAAGAAACATCACATTTTGCCATTTTAAAACGCACATTCTCACTGAAGTCAACCTAAAGGTGATTGACAGGTGCAAAAGACTCGAAGACATGTCACTGTCAGATCTTCTATCAAAAACAAGTGTTCGTCAAGTGCATCTGCCAGGGAAGACGGAGACGATAACTTATGTTAAAGTACGAATGAGAGCATTTCTTTGACAAAAATTAAAGTGAAAGAAAGCTAAGTGTCACATTTGAAGACTACTTAATGCTGGCTGCATGTTTCAAATCTAAAATAAAATAATTTTTCAATATGTATGATCTCTTATCGAAAACAAGTGCTCTTGAAGTGCATGTGGCAGGAGGGGGGGGGGGGAGCTTATGCTAAAGTACAAATGAGAGCATTTGTTAAACAAAAATTAAAGTGAAAGAAAGCTAGGCCTCCAATTTGATGACTATTTAATGGCTGGCAGCCGGCAGTATCAGAATTTCCCCCAGACAGTTTCAGGAGGGCGCTGCACCCTGCCTGCCCTTAGGTTTACAAAATAGCACCCCTCTTGCCCCTCATTAAAAAAATTAGCTCCCTTGTTGCTCCACTTGAAAAAAGTGCCTTTACTCCTTTGTTTATTAAGAAAATTACTTGCATAGTAAAAATTTACTCATTGCTGTCTTTAAAATAGTATTCTGTCTTAAATCTTAAAAAGTAGTTTTAAAAATCAAAAGAATGCCTTTAAAATTTTCAAGAAATGCCCTTAAAAATCCAAAAGTGCCCTTTTCCCACAAGCAGCACCCTGCCTTTTTTTAAACTTGGGGGAAACTCTGCTGTATATTTCAAATCAAAAAATAATTTTAAAATAAATTTGGTACTTTTCGGTTAGCCGGGCGCCAGTGTTATATATACATATTTATATACATACATATATATACACATGTATATATAACACTGGTGCCCAGCTAACAAAAAAGTACCATAAATTCCTTAAAAAATAAGTATTATAATTTATACCTATTAAATTACGACATACTTGAGAAACTTCTTAAAATGATTAGAGGGGGAAAAAAAACTCTTCTGTTTCTCCATAGGGAAAAAAACAAGATTTAGCAAATTACAACCATAACATTGATTAATCGTTTAAATTTAGCGGCTTTCCTTTTCTTAACTGAGATAAAAAAAAATATATATATATGAAAACGGAATATCAAATTGAAGTCCAAAAATCTAAAATTAATAAAACACAGTAGAACTTAAACAAAAAATTAATCATGTGTTATCAGTTTAAGACTAAGTGTGTATAAGTATGAAAAAAATTTTAAAATTAGATGAATATTTTTAACTGGTGAAAGTTCTTAATGGAAGAAAAACATTCTGCGGAATTATTCGTAAATTTTAAAAACATATTTGTAAACTTTAGAAAATCATGTCTATAATGAACAGTGTTCACATTTCTTTTAAAAAGGACATTTTTATCCGGTAAAAAGGCGCTTATCGAGTAAAGGGGCACATTTTGTTGAGTGAAAGGACATTCATTGGATTATCATTCGTCAGTTCTGTGGAGTGGGAATTTCAACTCTAAACCTTTATTATTACTTTCCTGAGGGCATTTCAAGGAAGAGGGAGGGGGAAGGCACACTCTGGACATACTGGCATATATTATCAAGATAAACTGAAATCATGCTGTATTTTTAAGAGCATTCTCTCCAGGATTGCACTACAATCTAAAGCTGGGTTCTCGGGGTGGTTATCTCTATTTTTAAGAATATCCTACAATAATTTGATTAAAATAACTATTTTTCGAATATTCAACTTATGGAAACATGTGCCATTCTGGTATGATTTTGAAATGGAAAATGCATAATAATTTAAAACAATACAATATGCAGATGCTTGATTTAGAACTTACAGCATGTGAGTCAATCAGAACAACAGAACTTCTGTTTTCAAAAGTCAGGGAAAAGAGAAAAAAGGCAAATATTTTGAAAAAAAAAAATGATTTTTCGATGAATTTCGTGTCATTTTTCCTCAAAACACTTTTCCACAACTTGGCTTAAATTACTTGACTTATATTAAAGTACAAATGAGAGCATTTCTTAAACAAAACTTAAAACGAAAGAAAGCTAGATGTCAAATATGACGACTACTTAATGGCTGGAAATTGCCAGCTGTATAGGGTCAGGTGGGGTGGAATGGGTATAAAAATACAAATTTTTGAAATGATTATGGAATCATTCCTAATTGGAAAGGAATTTATAGAAAGCAATGGTTCAGTATTTACATTGCATTTATAGACATCACATTTTCATTGTAATTGTTTTTCAAAAAATTATTTATTAATGTTAAAGTTTTTCTGATGACTGTTTTTATACCCATTCCACCCCATAGGATGGGGTGGAACGGGTAACCAAGTTTAAAAGGCATTCAAAGCAACCAATAACCCGGATTCCAGTTTATTATATATTTTATTACATCAAATTATTTATTGACAATTATACTGGCCAATTTTTTTCTCATTAAATACATAATGTCCCTGATTATTAAGGGTTGGTTGGCTAAGCTTTCTGAAAGTTGTTTACTGTCGATTTCTACCTTGTCATCTTTGTTAGGAAAGGTATAGAAGTTTCCTATTGATGATTTATGCAGGAATCTTACAATGTAAGTATGAGGATCAGATGTTTCAATCACCTGGGCATTAAAATATTTTTTAGATTTTTTTTCCCAAGTATTTTTTCCCTAAGCCTAATCATATACCCATTTCACCCCACTTTACATTTTTAATTATAACTTTTAAAAAATAAAGAATTTTTCTTGCATGTTTGTTTCAGTCAATAAAGGACACTGCTATGTACAAACTATGCAATAAAATTGAAAAAATACAATAAAGTTAATGTAGCACTAAGTGATGTTGACATTCACCACGTGCCTTTCAAAACCGATTCTAAATGGGTTAAATGTTGCCAATATGTTTTTTCTAAACTTAAAATGGAAGTTGAATCGTTAATAAATTATATACATGATCCCGGTAGCAGAAACAGTGCAGCACGGAAGCGGGCGCTGCAGATTATTTTAAACCTTGCAGATTAATCCACCAACTTAAAAATAAATGCTGGGCTTAAAAAATAGCTGAAATTTGCTTTAAGTCTCTAGATTTGTGGTATTTGTTGTATCCTTATATTATATATATTCTTTATAAATGGAAATTTTGCTTACTTTAAGTGTTTCTGTTATTTCTTATGATAGTAGGCTTATTGGGTTGGAGATAAATTTTTGTTTGCTGCAGACTGACGCAGAAAATTCTGCTTCTGGGTACATGATTTATAAATATTTTTTGTACATAGTATGATTTTAATTCAGACACAAAACAGTATTACCCATTCCATCCCACCTGACCCTATTTCACATCTAAAATAAAAATAATTTTACAATAAATTCCTTTAAAAAAATGTGTATTTATATCTATTAAATTACTTGAAAAAGTTCTTTATGTGATTAGAAAAAAAATCTCACTCTTCTGTTTCTCCATAGGGAAAAAACCAGATTTACCAAATCACAACTACCATAACATTGATTTATCTCTTAAATTTGGCACTTTTCCTTTTTTTTTAACCGAGATAATAAAATTAAAAAAATTCATGCAACCGTATGTGAAATCTAAACCCAAAAATTTTAAATTAATAAAACACAATACAACTTAAACAACAAAAAAAAAATTACTGTCATAAATATGAAAAAAGTTTCTAAATCGGGTGAATATTTTTAACTGGTGAATGTTATTAATGGGAGAATAACATTCTGCGGAATTATTTGTAAATTTTAGAAACATTTTCATTGCCTACAGTATCAGATTTTCCTATATCAAACTGCAGCAAACCAAAATTTATCCGCGATCCAAGAATGTGTACTACCATAAGAAATAACAGTAATCCATAAAACGAACAAAATTTGCATTACAAAGGAAACAGCTTCAAAGTAACACGCACGCGGTCCCAAGTGAAAATTCTGGCCTACGTTGGCACTAATAGGCGCCAACAAGAGACGGAATGTTTTGTTTACATCGCGTGGAGGAAAGAGGTACGATAGACAGACCGCGTTTGTAACACTACAAAACATGTGTGTATACTAATGGATTAAGAGCAGCTAACATTAAAATAATAAGATTACATGCTCGATGAGCTGGGAAAGTTCTGGTGGTAATTAAAACAAGCTCGTATCACAAACATCTATGTTCAACAATTGAATATTACTTTTATATCAATATTTCAAAATTCCAACACATTGTCTTAATTTACGCTAGAAATGAGCTAATAACACTTCATTAGTTTCAATATTAACTAGCTAACATATATTTGATCAAGCAACATGCTCATGTGATGTGATAATTTCAAATGAACGTTACGATGTAAAAAATACTATTCAAATTCTTAACGAATAAAACTCCTAAACTGGTAATAACGGTACGCTCAGCTAGTTAGTAAAGCTTAATTTACAATATCAGTATTTAATTCAGAACATAAATACAAAATTAATATATGATACGCAATAAATAAGAAATGAAAATAAATAAATCCAATCACACCATCAACATATTACTCAACTAGGCCTAATTCATACAGACACATTGTAAAATTTTCTTTTATCAATTTTATACAAAAATGAAATATAGTTAAGGATTAATAAAGAAATATCAATAAATATTGTGGTTAAGATTAAATGAGACAAAATAAAAATTACCTTGGGCTCGCTGATACGGTTTCCTTCGTTCTAGACACCAAAGATAGATTCACAGCTACACAAACACACGAGGATGGCAGAAGCAGATAGATTCGCACTTCGCATTCAATGGCGAGCGGTCTGTGATTGGATGGAACGTTTCGCCATGGCGGGCGTCTGTGATTGGATAGAACGTTTCGCCATCCGATGGTAATACTTTGAACCGTGTTCCAGGATTCACCAAAAAGACCGTTTTTGAAATAGAGATCGAACCATCTTTTGGTACTTTTGCTGACTTTGAACCATGTGATGGTTCATCATTGAACGGAAATTTTTAACAGTGTATATATATATACGCATTTATTTTATTACATACTTCAAATCTGAATATATTTTCGAGTTTAAATATGTCCAAAATCTTTGTGAAAGAGTTTCTTTTTTAAATAGAATTAGATCATAAAAAAAAAAAGATTTCCTGCGGAAATTCCGGGTTGCGCAAGTTTTGTTACCTTTACGTTGGCCGTGGAAATCGCGGGTGCGCAGCGAGAGAGTTAAATTTTCTCAAAATTCGGAACAGGATCACCCCTGCTCCTGACATCTTACGTAACACTCATAACCTCATAACAAGTATTTTTTTTTAAATAGCTGCGGCCATTTGCAAGTTGTTGAATTGTAAATCAGTCGGTCCAATTTAGGACACAGCTATGGGATGATTGCTGAAAGAAGCATTTAAAAAAATTAAAGCTGGCTTCGATAGGTCAGTTAGAGGTTTACTATGGTTGAAATTTCCAGGTCCAAGCCCAGGTATAAAAGCTAAAAAATCGGCTCCAGCCCAGCCTGCATTTTGCAATTTAAAATTATTCATAAAGCACACTTACTTATGCTCATATTTTATTTTAGATTATGTTCGAAATTCATGAATACAGAAAAACATTAATATTAATTACTATTAAAGGAATTATGTACATAAACACGACGTAAAAATTATTACTTAGACAAATACATTCAAATGAAAATCCAGTAAGAAAATCAGTTTAGAATGAAAGAAAGGAATGATAAAGGAAAATCACAATTTTAAAGCTCTACAAAGTAAAAAAGTAGATTTTTAAAAATGCATCTCTGTAACTTATCAAATCAAATTAAACTTTTAAAGATTTCGCTAAACAAATGTACAACATAAATAAAATTTTTACGAATAACAAATAAGTAAAGTGCCAGACCAACTTGGGCTCAGGGAGAAGAATTCAGATAAGTGCACGGATCACGGTTGGGCCAATACTATATATATCATACGGGCTAACACGGACCGAACGTTTAGCTTTTATTCCGGACCGAGCCCCGCCCTGGAAATTTTGGCCAGTGCAGACATCTAGGAAGAATGAAAACCAGGCCAGGCTCGACCTGGAAGAAAAAAAAGTCTGGCCCGACCAAAATTTGTAAAAAAAATTAAGATCAGGGCACGGTCAGACTCTAAAGGAGAGAAGATCTTACCCAGGCCAAGTCTCGTGGACTTAAACTGGCGCGACTCGGCGGGGTCGCGCCGAGCTCCGCCCCAAGTCATTTCCAATAAGGATGCATAATGCCGTTTTGCAAATCCTTTATTTGCTCAAGGGGGTGGGGGGCGATCGCGCCCTTACACCCCCGCTAGATCCGCCATTGCCCTGAATCGTGTAAAATATATGAATTTCGTCAAAGGATCGTGTAAAATATACGAATTTCGTCGAAAGATTGTGGGAAAAATGCGAATTACTTCAAAGAATCGCGAAAAAATGCGAATTTCGTTTAAGGATCACGGAAAAAAACGCAATTTTTGTTAAAGAATCACGAAAATACATGATTTTCGTCAAAGATGAGATTTTTATCAAAGGACCGTGTAAAGTATTGAATTTTGTCAAAGAATCGTGGAAAATATGCAGATTTCGTCGAAAGATCGTGGAAATGCGCGAATTTCATCGAAAGATCGTAGAATAAAACGCGAATTTCCTCAAAGGATCGCGGAGTAAACGTGAATTTCATTAAAAGGGCTGCAGAAAAAGTGCGATTTTCTTCATTTGGTCGAGGAAAAACACTAATTTTGTCAAAGGATCTCAGAATAAATGTAAATTTCCTCAAAATGTTGCGGAATAATGCGAATTTCGTCAAAGGATCTCAGAATAAATGCAAATTTCCTCAAAATGTTGCGGAAAATGCGAATTTCGTCAAAAGTCCATGAGACTGTGAAATTTCAGCTTTTTTTTGCTGAGCCTGTACCACGTCTGATTTTAAGTCAATCCAACATGAAACTGCAAAATCCATTTTAAATCAACACGAGCCGAACCTGCAAAAATAATTTTCGAAATATGAAAAATATTATTAATATTTTGTTTTTGATACACACACAAAAACTCATGTACCATATTTTTCATAGTTTATGTACACATACACATATTACGTGTGTTTAGTTTGAAAGGTGCCTGCTATTCAAACTTATATAAACGCTCAAATATATAAATTTTACGAATTAAAAAGTGTTCTCTAAATAGAAATGTCTGCCTTTATTGTACATAGATCTTTAAACTGAAAAAATATTTTGGATATCATTTGAAATTCGGGTCGACCCGCTAGAGTCAAAACCCAAACAAAAACAATGAAAGTGAACCCGGCCTGCAACAAAAAATCTACCACTGATCCGACCCGAACCGCGAGACGGTTCGGATAAAAGCAAGTAACCCGACCTGATGCAGGACTCTAATGGAGATATCTTTCACTTAGTGTAGTAAATTTTTTACATGTTTCCTCAATTAATGTGTGAAGCACAAAATTGGTTACACTATTTTTTTCCCAGCAAGATGGTGATCATTATTCAGCAATTAGTAAGTTTTCTATTAAATAAATTAACCAGTGTGTAGGTTTAAAGCAATTAAACTGCAATGCAGAAAATTTTAATCAAGTCGTGTATTAAAAAAAAAAACTTTATGATAAGTAAGCTAACATAATTAATCTAAAAAATTGTTGTAATGCAGATTCAAAATTAAGAGACTTTGTACTGTTTCTTGACTGATTGTTTATATTTTTAAAATTTATACACTGATATGCGACTGCCCTTATGTGTGCACAAGTGTTTTTTTTTTTATTATTATTCTGTATTTGAAAAGTTCACGACACCTAGCCGAAACAGTACACAGTGTTTAATCCTTATATTCTTAAAATATTAATTTACTTACCAATGTAATATAGAGAGGGCACTGCGTCGCCTCGAATTTTATCCTTGTGAGCAGGGGAAAAAAATCCCTTCGAGTGTGTGTGAAACTTTCGTTCGGATATGTGTGTCCGACAAAATTTGTGAAATATTCAAATAGACGTTGTAATATTAAATGGAAAAACAGCACATCGATTGTCATTAATCAGTGTTATTTAAGAACCAGCAATATATACAGTCCTTGTTTCAGCGAATTCTCAACATAATTAAAATGGTCCTACGATACGGAGTTTGGAAATTAGTTTAGTTTTGTTTCGAATGCTTTGTGAAATCGTTCGGTGATAATCTACTGATTACGCAATATGCGTTTGTTGTTGTGAAAAGAAGTATATAATTTCCTTTTGCTGCTCGAAACATTTATTTTTCTTCACTTGGATAGTACTTCAAAATAACTAAGTGAGTGGTTTCGATTCTTTATTTTGTTATTGTTTTTTATCAGAATCATATTGTGTTTTCATTGTTTATTCATTAGTTCAGTTAGGGAATATACTTTGAGTTTCATTTCTGGAGTTATAACTGTATTTCTGTATCTTATTTGATTTTCATAATGGATATAAAAAATCATATTTAAATAAAAAAAAAAGTTTGCAAAAACGGCTCTAACCCGATTAAAAAATAAAACTACAGACGAATTAGGTAGTTTAGATTCAGCTAAATTAAACGTAATTCGAAACAGATTTAGCGATATTGGAGAGGAATTAAAAGCTATTTTTACTAATATTTTGGGGCTATGCATATATAACGTTATCATTTTAGGGGGGAGGGGGGTTTGACACATGATATCGTAAGATATCTCTAGGGGGAGGGGGGTTGTCTTTTGTTATCGTTATCATTTTTGATCCAACCAAAATTTTCTCTTTTTATTTGTAACTTGGTCTTTACATCAAAATAGTACATTATATTTTTTTAGTATGTTAAATATTTTTGTGAAAATACAAAGTTATTATTAAAGTTATTAAATGATTATAAAATTATTTAATTCCAAAATATGGAATACCCCCAGCGTCCTATTCTTCTGTCATACGTGTATGCATATATAATTCGCTGTTTGACAAACCAAATGCGAAGTATGTCTGAAATGATACTTGTGTTTTGTAGTAAATAAAAGAGAAAGAATATTGTCCACCTGTTTTGTTGATAAGAAGTTCTGTCTGCCCCACCCCGTGCGGTAACAAGTGCAAAAAGGCATTATTACTGTTGAAATGTTACAAAAAGCTAATATTAAGTGCTTTTAAACAGTAACCATTTCTTTTAAGTGTTAGTTGATATACAAACTGATATTTTATTGACTTCTCGTCATTTGAATTAATAAAGTATGCGAAAAATAAATTTAACTATCTATGTACATCAAACAAAAGAAGAAAATTTTCCAAAAATCTAAATAATTTTTATACATTGATAACGATATCATTACCGGGGGGGGGGGGGTTCGAGGGAGGATAACGTATGATATCCTAAAGGGGGGAGGGGGTCCAAAATTACCAAAAAGTTGATAACGTTATACTTGCACAGCCCCTTTCGGTTTATGTAAAGATGATGAGATAGAAAAATATAGTAATGAACGCGAAGAGCTTTTTGAAACTTTAGACGAAATGTTAGCTACTATTGATAGAATAAATATGAAGGGAAATGAAAAAAAGGGTGAAATAAATAATGCCACTTCTAATTCTAATTATAATGAGATTAAACTACATACTTTATCCCTTCCGATTTTTTCGGGTGCTGTAGATGAGTGGTTAACATTTTCGGATTTGTTTAAAGCTGCTGTTATAGACAATCAAAAACTATCAGGGGCTCAGAAACTGCAATATCTTAAGGGAGTTTTAAAGAATGATGCACAAAAAATAGTGCAATCCCTTTCGATCACTGATGATAATTTCAAAATAGCTTGGGGCCTTTTAACAGAAAGATATTTTCATATTACCATCTCAACTTGTAAATAATGACTTGTGGCTCCATGGTCCTGATTGGCTAAGTCAACCCTTAAAGGAACAAGCCGAGTTTGACATAAATGATGCCTCATCACTATGAGATAATTTCCGAAAGGAAGAAAGGAAATTTACTGCAACTACATGTGCTACAAAAATGGTGTCATTGCCTGAATTTATAGCTGAAATATCTCCTTTCTCAAAATTAATCTGTGTGTGTGCTTGGATTTTACGATTTCTAAGCAATAGCCGTCCAGGTGCGTCAAGAATTTCAGGTTGGTTAACATCAAAAGAGCTTGATAGAGCAATTATCCGTATAGTGAATTTAATCCAAAAGTTTGAGTTTTCATCGGAATTGAATTACCTAGTTGAAGGAAAACCATTGCCAAGGGAAAGAAAATTGCTACCTTTGAATGTGTTTTTGGATAGCAATGGTATAATTCGTGTAGGAGGCAGACTAGCAAATCATTCAAGTTTAAACTATGACCAAAAGCATCCCATGCTGTTGCCAAAAAACCACGAATTTACAACTAAGCTCATATTATATTATCATGTCACTAACTTTCATGCTGGTCCACAGCTTACACTGTCAGTAATGCGACAAAAGTTTTGGTTCGTAGATGGTCGTTCTACAGTTCTCAAGCAAATTAGAAATTGCATAAAATGCCTTCAATGGAATTTAAGAGCTTCTCCTCAATTGATGGGAGATCTACCATCTACTCGGATTATGCAGATTCGTGTTTTTGACATCGTAGGATTGGATTATGCCGGTCCTATCTATACTAAATGTGCTCATAAAAGGTCGGTCGCCAAATTCAAGTCGTATATTTGCCTCTTCATCTGCACAGCTACAAAGGCCATACACCTTGAATTGGTGTCTGAGCTTTCTACTGCATGTTTCCTCGCTGCATTACGCCGATTCATCTCTCGAAGAAGCTGCCCGAGTAAGATCATCTCCGATAACGGTTCTAATTTTAAGGGAGCTTCCAGGCACCTTAAGGAACTAGCTCTATTTTTTCGAGAAGAAAAGGTGCAGGATTTCTGCTCTATGAAGGGCATTGAGTGGTCCTTCATTCCTCCATATACACCACATTTTGGAGGTTTGTGGGAAGCAGCAGTTAAAAGTGCTAAACAAATGTTAACGAAAGTATCTAACTCTGCACTCCTTAGTTTCGAAGAGATTTACACCCTTCTTCTTCAAATAGAAGCTTATTTAAATTCCAGACCTCTCACCGCATTATCGTCTGATCCCAGTGATTTGAATGCGTTGACGCCAGCGCATTTCCTGGTTGGCGGTCCTATTCACCAATTTCCTGAACCAGTGCAACCAACGAAAAACTTGTGTCTTAGTGAAAGGTGGCGTCTCATTCAAAAACTTCGTCAACAATTCTGGGACCATTGGTCCAAAGAGTATTTACATCAATTGCAACCGCGTTCCAAGTGGTGGAAATCGATACATAATCTGAAAATTGGAGATTTGGTACTTGTGCACATGAACAATTCGGCACCACTGCAGTGGACACTTGGACGTATTACCGAACTTTTTCCTGGACTTGACAAAAAAGTTCGTGTTGTGACAATAAATACTAAATATGGACACGTAAAGAGAAGTATGAATAAGGTGTATTTACTCTCAATGTAATTATTATTGTGCATGTATTATTTAGTGTTTTTTGAACCCTCCTTGAGGCTTCAAGGGGGGCGATATGTTTAATCCTTATATTCTTAAAATATTAATTTAGTTACCAATGTAATATAGAGAGGGCGCTGCGTCGCCTCGAATTTTATCCTTGTGAGCAGGGGAAAAAAATCCCTTCGAGTGTGTGTGAAACTTTCGTTCGGATATGTGTGTCCGACAAAATTTGTGAAATATTCAAATAGACGTTGTAATATTAAATGGAAAAAAAGCACATCGATTGTCATTAATCAGTGTTATTTAAGAACCAGCAATATATACAGTCTTTGTTTCAGTGAATTCTCAACATACTCAGTACAATATTATTCAGAAATAAATTAAAAACATAATAAAATTAAGAAATATTTAGAATATATATATATATTTAAATATTGCAATCAATAAGTATAAAGACATTTGATTTGCATTGGCCAATAAAAAAAATAGTGTATTTATGCATGAAAACATTCGCTGTTTTCTGTGGTACAAATTTGCATGTATGTACTTCAATGTAAATAACTTAAAAGCGCTTTTCCATCGATCAGCATGATACCAATATATACTGTACAGTACACTTTTGTCATTATCTAATATTAGTGCACACAGAATGCATTTGTATGCACTACATGCTTTATCATCTGCCGATTCTGATAAGGATTTTATGATCGTAGTATATATGAATGTATTTTATATGAAATTAGTACCAAATAATTACAGATTTACTGAAGTTGTTATGTCAGTAAATAGTCAACAAAGTACATTGACAAACTAAAGATTTATTTACTCTCGAGTGTTTTTAGATATGTGGCCAGTTTACCATGTAGCAATGTGTTGGGTGCATTCATTCGAGAACTTACAGGTTCAGACACTATCAAAAAGTAACAGAACACTGTATGCAGTGTACAAAGAAGAAAATAATCTGCACTGTTTGTTTTTAAGCATTTTTGCATATTACAGGTCATCTCTTTAATCATTGTTTATATTTTTAAAATTTATACTTTAATATGTGAATGCACTTATGTGTACACATTTTTTTTTTTAATTCTGTATTTGCAGAGTTCATGATACCTGGCAGAAACAGTACTCAGTATAATATTACTCAGAAATAAATTAAGAAATATTTAAACTCGGTGAGCGGTTTGGACGTATTTTTCACTTTCCCCAAAACAACTTTAATCTATTGCACACAAAAATATTTCAACAGAATTGTATTTAAAGATGTCTATCAAATAAAGGGGCATGAAGTGTATTTTAGAAACAAACTGGGAAAAAAATTTAATTAAAATTATTTTTATAAGCATTTTTATGAAAATGCAGGAAAGCCCTCAAGACGCTCGGAGAGTTAAAAAAAAGAAATTGTATTGCAATCAATAAGTATAAAGACGTTTGATATACGTTGTATACTAAAAAAAATAAGTGTATTTATATATTTATGCATGTAGGCATTCGCTGTTTTCTGTGGTAAAAATCTGTATGTAGTTCAATGCAAATAACTTAAAAGCGCTTTTCCATCGATCAGTATAATACCGATATATATTGTACAGTACACTTCTGTCATTATCTAACATTAGTGCACACAGAATGCATTTGTATAAACTACATGCTTTATCGTCTACCGATTCTGATAAGGATTTTATGACCGTAGTAGGTATGAATGTATTTTATATGAAATTAGTACCAAATAATCACAGATTTATTGATGTTTTTATGTCAGTAAATAACATTTTAAAGACTTAGACTTTTTTGTTTTGTGCCATCAAGTTGTTTGCCGTCGAGTTTTGACGGTTTCCATCTAGTATATAATTACTTAAACCAGAGATATATTTAAGATCTATAGGTTAAAAGTAAGGTGAAATTGTCCATTCGAGAGCGATTAACAGATTTTTACATTTTGTAATACTTCGAACCTCATATATTTACTTTTTTCTGGGTATGAAACTTACTTAAAAAATATATCGTTTCATAAAATTATGGTGTATGCACAATAACATGCAGGTTAAAATCGGTCTATCAGACTCTGTATAGCGCGTTTTTCAAGTATGAATTGAATAAGTTTGAAAAAATAAACATATTTCTAGAAAACAAATAATTACGTAAAAATAAGTAGATAGTTCTTAAATATGCAATTCTATTAAAAAAATCTATTATGTTTTAATAAGATTATAAATTAACACTGACATACAACTAGTTACTTATAAATTTAGTTACATTCTTATACACGTAACTGGGATTAACTTGCAATGAATTACGTAATTGATTGTAATTTAATTTAAATACATTTCATAAAATGTAATTTAGATTTAGTTGTATTACACTACATGTTAACCAAATTCTATTCAGAATAAACGTAATTGACATTAACTTGTAATACGCTAGAATTTAATCTAAATTATATTTTTAAAGATGTAATTAGATTAAGCTAAATAATGCTATAAAAAGCGATAAAATATCTTTATTTAGATTTATTTATTAGATTATCTAAATCTAAATAAAGATATTTTAACACTTTTTATAACATTATTTAGCTTAATCTGATTATAAGTGATTATTATACGTGATCTCATTAGAATTGACCTATAATCCATTACAAGTTAACTAGATTCTATAATTAAAAAAGTAATCAGAATTATCTGGTAATGGATTACATAGAAAGTGGGAAAGGATATTTGAAATTCCCCCCCTTTACCCAGAGTTTCAATTTCACCTTTGATTTTTAAGCACTGATGATGAAACCTTAGAGGTTTCGAAATAGCTGTATGCTTTTTATTCATATTTATATTTGTGGTTTTATATTTTGTTTCTCTTTCTTAATTGTATTATATTTCATAGAATATAATTTAGATTTAGTTGTATTACATTACACGTTAACCAAATCCTATTCTGAACAAATGTGATTGACTTTAACTTGTAAGACGTTAGAATTGAGGGTTGATTTTTGACGGCCAATTATCTACACGAGGGATATAGGCCCGGGGGAGTGCCCTCCGTGGGGGTCTTTCTAAGGGAACCTAATCCGTATTAACGCATGGAAGATCCACGGCTCGAAGAAAACCACGAAAACTCCGAACGATTAGGCCGACGGGCGCGATTGGGATCGAACCCAGCACCTCCCGTCTACCAGCTTCGAGAGCAGAACCTCTCGGCCACTGGTGGGGCTGACGTTAGAATTGAATCTAAATTATATTTTTAAAGATGTAATTAGAATTGACATATAATCCATTACAAGTTAACTAGATTCTATAATTAAAAAAGTAATCAGAATCATCTTGTAATCGATTGAAGGTTAATTGGATTATATAATTTAAAACATAACAGGAATCATCTTATAATCGATTACAGGTTAATTGAATTATACAATTAAAGATGTAATCATCTTGTAATCCATTACAAATTAATTTAATTAAATTGTTAAAGATAAAATGAGAATTGATTTGTAATCCATTACACGATAATCAAATTAGACATTTCAAAAGCGTATTTTAAATTATTTTGTAATGCATTACATGTTAATCAATTGCATTGTGAGGAGATTATAACGTATCTTAATCTGCAATTTCATTACTTTGTAATCAGATTCTGCCCAACACTGCCCATGAGCCATGATGCACGAATTTTGGCTTACACAGACACCAAAGTAAAGTGCAGAAGGTGATTTTTTAATTAAACATCAGTGAAATAAGGCATTTGCATGCAAGTAATAAGCAACTGACTAGAATTCCGATATTCGTCTAAACCAGCGCTTCCAACCGTTTTTTCTTTCACGTATTCCTTTCTTAGGATTTTCCTTTCGAAGTACACCCATTTTTTATAAACACTCCCCTCTTCCCCTCCCTTACACTCAGCTAAATAACGCAAACATGCTTTTTTCATTAGTAATCTTCTTATTAAAACCATTTAATTAATCGATACAGGTTACATTATCATTTCTAAAATTTTTGTGATTTCCGCCATTACAAGTATTATTTTCAGATACCCCGAGCAGCCCCGCTACGTAACCCAAGGGGTACGCGTACCCTAGTTTCAGAACCGCTGGTCTAAAAAATTCAATTACACATACTACATTAAACATATACGATTCATGCAAACAATCTAATTTACGCAAGCCAAATATGATTTCTTGTTTTTGGAGAATTTTTAAGTTTGGGAACTTTTGACAAAGTCATCTGTATTGACGGTTATTTAAAAAAGTCCTTCTGGCCAGTGCCGGGAGGAAGGGGTAGCTTTCATATTCCTTATTTTTAAAAAGCCAGCTTATATTATTCAAACACACGAAGTTCAATTTGGTGGAAACTGATTATAGGAGATTCAATACTAATTTTTATAATTACT
Source organism: Maratus speciosus (assembly GCA_963932465.1). NCBI lineage: Eukaryota > Metazoa > Arthropoda > Arachnida > Araneae > Salticidae > Maratus > Maratus speciosus. The sequence goes on along the minus strand of OZ010797.1, from coordinate 47,704,089 downwards.
AAATCATTATGAATGAGAATTTCGCGAAATTAGTCATCTTTATCCAAGCTGCTTTTATTTAAAGTAACTTCTATTTGGTTGCCAAATTCGGCGATATTTTGAACTACCTTGCCATTTTAAGACAACATAAAAAAAATCAGATTTTTCAAAATGTCACCCACATTAGAAATTCAAACTGCTATATCTGAGCCATTTTTTTAAGATAAAGACAAAACAAAAAATTCTCCGAAATCCTTATATCAAGATCAAATACTTAAGAAAGAAACCTTTTTCAATTTCTAATTTTTTTGCACCTCTCTTTAAATATATATATTTTTTAATTTAATGGCCGCCATTTTGAAACAAGATGGCTGATGAAGCTGGTCAGCGAACTTCGTTGAGACATTCCTATATACTATCCACATGCCTTCTTAAATCGAAATAGGTTAATAAATACGCGTGTTATCGCGTGACAAATATCAGATCGTTTCAAAATGTTAGCCATGCTAGAAATTCAAAGTGCTATAATTCAACCATTTTTTTTTAAGATATAGACGAAACAAAAACTGCTCCGGAATCTTTGTATCAAGGTCAAACACATAAAAAAATCTTTTCATTTTCCAATTTTTTGATACCTCATTTTAAATTGTTATTTTTTTTAAATGGCAGCCCTTTTGAAATAAGATGGCGAATGAAGCTGGCCAACGAACTCGGTCAAGTCATTGGTATGTACTATGTACACACCAAGTTACATCCAAATCGGTTCATAAATACGCCTGTTATCGCGTGACAAAAATCAGGTCGTTTCAAAATGTCAGCCACAATAGAAATTCAAAATGCTATAACTCAGCCATTTTTTTTAGATATAGACGAAACAAAAACTGATCCGGAATCTTTGTATTAACGTCAAACACATACGAAAAAAATCTTTTTCATTTTCCAATTTTTTGGTACCTCTTTTTAAATTAAAAATTTTTGCCGCCATTTTGACATGGCGGAGGAACCTGGCGAACGAACTCGGTCGAGACATTGGTATGTACTATGTATACCAGAGTCAGATAATATAGACGAACACGCGAACGCCGTTCGCAGAAAATTTTCAAAGTTTGCAGACAGTTTTGATGGGTATTTTTTTTTACAAGTTTCTTTATTTAAAAAAATAAATTAACAAGACCCCAGACGGAGAATCGGTGTAACGCACGTTGCAGACTATTGACAAGGTCTGTAGACTATTTTTCAACTGGAGAAAAAAAAAAAAGTTTGCTAGAAAGTATTTGCCATGTACCATAGTACAGTATTTTTTGGAAGAAGCGCCGAGGCTCATACGAGTTGAAAACTTTAAAATATTGTAAGTGCGGTGTTTATGCCGGAACGGCGGGTACAATTCCTTTTTTTTCCCCTCCATCCAGGGTCGATAGCAGAAACAGTGCAGCACCGACGCGGGTGCTGCAGATTATGTTAGGCTTTGCAGGTTAATTTAACAGATTAAAAATAAATTTTGTTAAAAAATAAATGTTAAATGTTGATCTCTCTTTAAATAAAGTTTATTTGGTTGGAAATTTTAGCGAATGTTTATGTGCTTGTATATAACTTTTCATTTTATATGTTGGCGGCAATATAGGACTCGGGAGGAGCGCAGCGTTTTTTTGCAGAAAATTTTAAAGAAATTATTTGAGTTCGCAGACAGTTTTACATTTTATCTAAGTCTGATGTATACACCAAGGTACATCCAAATCGGTTCATAAATACGCCTGTTATCGCGTGACAAAAATCAGGTCGTTTCAATGTCAGCCACGCTAGAAATTCAAAGTGCTATAACTCAGTTATTTTTTAAGATATAGACGAAACAAAAACTGCTCTGGAATCTGTGTATCAAGGTTAAACACATAAGAAAAAAAATTTTTTTTAGTTTTCAATTTTTTGGCACCACATTTCAAATTTTAAATTAAAAAAAATTTAAATGGCCGCCATTTTGAAACAAGATGGCAGATGAAACTGGCCAACGAACTCGGTCGAGACATTGGTATGTACTATGCATATACCAAATTACATCCAAATCGGTTCATAAATACCAGCCTTACAGTGTGACAAAGATCAGATATATATATATATATATATATACATCAAAATTTGAATGGAGGGTGGTTTCGGGGTCTGGGGGTCTTGATCGATGAAAATATACAAAATTTTTTTTAAATCGCTTTCCTCCGAACGGCTGCAATAGGTAGCTTTTTGTAATGAAAGCTACCTAATAAATTCAGCACTAAAAAAGTGTTTCAAAATAAACTTTTATTCTAGGAACAACTCAATTTTTTTTAGATAACAATCCATTCCCCCTTTTTGTACGTCAAAGCAATGTATCTAAAAGTCCTTACTTAGTAACGTAGGGTATGATAGGATTAAGGATCTTCGTCACAGATATCCAATCTCCATAGAGGTACACGAGTCAAAAAGTTAGGGAAACCATGCTGCAGGATATAGTTCTCAAAGCATCGACTTTCCAACTGTGAGAACATGGATATATTTAAGAATATCCTCTAGGATACAATTCAAAAACAAATGTTTTTTTGCGAGAACATGCAAATGTGTTTTTAGATAGCCATTTTGTGATAATCGATAAGAGCATATAGATCACAAAGAGGCTTTTCAATTTGTATGTGTACGATAATGTTTCGTTAAATTGTCGATTTCACAAGCAGAAAGGGTTTTTGTGGGTAAGAAAATGTTTTTTAGATGACTATTTTGTGATAACTCTTGGATTATATTTCACAAACAAACGGTTTTCCCCTTCTATGGGCATGCAAATGTCTTTTTAGATTCTTTCTCACTAAAAAACCTTTGAATATATTTCACAAAAGGGTTTTTCATTGCATGGGTGCGCAGCATAACCACTTACTGAAAATCCTTTTCAAAAGATTTTCCAATTTTATGGGTGCACAAGTGTTTTTTCAGACTATCACTTACTGAAAATCCTGTGGAACATATTTCACAAATAAAATGTTTTTCTGTTGTATGGGTACACAGGTGTTTTTTCAGACTATGACTTAGTGAAAATCCTTTGGAACATATTTCACAAACAAAAGGTTTTTCATTTGTATGGATATGCATATGTACTGTCAGGCCATTACTATGCGAAAATCTTTTGGAACATGTAAATGTACTTTTAGATGACTACTATGTGAAAATTCTTTAGAACATATTTCACAAAAAAATGTTTTTTCTGTTGCTTGAGAGTGAATCTGAGGAGCTGACATTATCTTTAGGAAAAATATTTATTTCATAGAACACAAAAGATAAAATATCTGGATAAAAAGATACTTTGCAAGAATTCTATAAGAAAATGCTTTAAATACTTTAAGAACAAGTATGTCCGTTCTCCACCTTTAAATATAAAATGTTAAAAAAAAATAATTTTATCTTCAGATTTAAATAAATATACATTATAAATTTTCAAAGAAATCAATAATTTAAACATTCACAAAAGGAAAATAAGAAATATTTGTAGATACTATTTATTTCGATATTAATCTTTAAGAACATGGATAGTTTGAAGTAGAAGAAAAAAAATCAGAGGCGTCTTCTGTAAGCCAAAATATTTTTAAATTGCAATTACACTTTAAATTATATTTGTGGAAATATTTTAGAACATATTTCATGAAAAAAGTTTTTCTGTTATTTAAGAGTGAATCTGAGACGAAATTCGTTTTACCAATATCAAAAAATAGCCGCAAGATGGGGAAAAGCACTAAAAATTCAAAAATCGCTGTACGAATTCCGAATAAATTTTATTGAAAAGAGAACAAAATTTACTATATTTGGTTAAAAGAATGAAACCGAATTACTTTCACTAATGTGGAAAAATCGCTTCAAAACATCAAAATGCGCTAAAAATCGCATAAAAAATTAAATTACAAAAATCTAATGAAAAATCAAAAATCAGGCTTCGAGGTACAAAACTTCATATATAGAGGTGCCTTTCCATCAAATTTTGTAGCTCTATGTACAGCGATCTCTTCAGAACACCGTCGACACACTTACACATACTCTCACAATCTGCTTTCTTTATTATTATACTAGCTAACTTGCCCGGCGTTGCCCGGGTACGTAAAAAAACAGCACGAATTGCGAAAAACCTCTGAAAATCACAATAAGATATCGCGAAAAAATTTTAAATCGCCGCACAAATTTCGAAAAGAGAAAAAAAAATTTATATATTCTGCTCGAAGATTGAAATTTGATTCAACTTCTATTAACGTCTTTCACTAATGTGGAAAAATGGTAGAAAATCGCTAAAATACATTAAAAATCCCATACAAAATGCCCGAAAAATTGAAAATTGTTATACGAAATCCGAATAAACTTTATTGAAATGAATGTAGAAATTACTTTAGTATTATAGGTCAAAAATGGAATATCAAAACATTGCAGCAGATCGCGAAGAAACTTAAATATCGAATTAAAAATCACATGTTGACGTAACAAACACGTGTAAAGTGTTTAATGTCAAGTAAATTTGACATTTACGATCACCCATTATTGGCATTTAATCTTATAGTTTGGCGATATTTTTTTTGGTCTACGGGATAATCAGGTAGAACCACAAATTATTTCTGTTCGTATTTAAAAGTAGATAAATAGCTCTTCTTTATATAAATAAATAAAATAAATATTGAAAAAAAATGCTTATATGTATATGAAAAGTAAATAGTTTGCCAGTAAATATACGTAAAATTCACTTCACTCGCCAAGGCCATTTTCAGATTATAAAATATGTGTGTATATGGCACATTTTTACACTAAAATTTAAATACTTGACTACATAGTTATAATTTTAACTCCTTTTTATATAATTTACATTTGAATATAAAGATTTACTCCAAAATGTTCTCCTATACTTAAAAAAAAATTATTGCGACCTTCGCCTGGCTTATTTCACGCTTCTGCCTTTGTGGCTTAAAACTGCATTGTTTGGCGACCAAGGTAATAATTAAATAGCATGTAACTCACAAATAAAGCCTTTCTCCTGTAAGACATACGATGGGAAAATTACATAAAAATGATAATTAAATTGAATTTAAAAAAAAAGGACTAAAAGACTGTTACTTAAATTTTATTTCTTCAAGTTTTTTCAGGCACATTTTTATTAACCTGGCGAAGCGAAAAATCGCCAAATAATGTATCAATTGCTTCGTTCATACTAATTTATTTTTTAAGTTTTATAAACATTCCTTTCATATTTAAATTAAATATTTTCATTTTATAAATTTTATCTCGCATTAAAAAGGTTTTTGATTCTTTTTTTTTTTAAATTAAACAAATAACAGTTCTTTTCTTTTAATTTACGAGTTGTTTACATTATTTTCTAACGGATATAGCCATTTCAATTTATTTATCAACTACAATTTTCGCCAAAATGACCACTGGCAACCCTTTCGTCGAAAATATCAATAAAATACAATAATCCAAGCATTGTATCATGTTACTTTTATTCACAATTTAATTTACTTGGATTCCCTTAAATTTAATTAATATAATCCCTTAAGTTAATATTAGATTTTGTTGCATTAAAATATTTCAATTTGTTGATTTTCTGCAAGCAAGTAATCCATATTGGTTTACAATGGAAGTCTATGGGAATTTGGCGAAATATTAGAGTTATCGCCAAGTTGGCGTCACTTTTAGTGACTCATTTTGGTCGCCAAATTTGGCGATATGCCGCCAAGTTGGCGACAAACTTGGCAGCGTTTGGCGACTGGCTGTGCCCCTCTACGGTAACCTCCTTATAGGTATGGAAATGCATTAAATGCTGTTCAATAATTGCATAAAAAATTCGCTAAAAATTCAAAAATCGCTGCACGAATTCCGAATAAACTTTTTTGAAAAGAGAATAAAATTTACTATATTGGGTTAAAAGAAAGAAACCACAGTCTTCTCACTTATATGGAAAAATTGCCTCGAAACATAAAAAGGCGCTAAAAATCACATAAAAAATTAAATTAAAAAAAATCTAATCAAAAAATTGAAAATCGGGCTTCGAGGTGCAAAACTTCATATATAGACGTACCTTTTCCCCAAATTTTGTAGCTCTACGTGCAGTGGTCTCTTCAGAACACCGTCGACACACTCACTCACACACAAACTTCTTTCTTTATTATAGATACCAGCCGACGCGCCCGGCCCATGATAATAATATTAAATGAACCTGAAATTTGTATGATTTTATCTGTAACTCGATTTTGTCTGAAATACGTTACCCGCTGACTGTGGGAAAAATCGGTTTAAAAAAGGCTCAAAATGACTGCAACGGGAAACAGGGGATATGTGTCCGACGATTGCGTGATTTTCGAGTTAAAATGTTGAAATATGTATTCCTCTCTCCGCCGCAGACTTCGTGAAACGCGGCATCTGCATGCCCGTCCGAGGACCCATTAGATTCTTTTCGGCACTGACTAATTTCTTACACTTGCGTAATGACAATTAAAACAATAAACATACAATTGAGAAACAATAATTGAATTAAAATAAATTCAAAATGGCGAAAATAATTTTCGTTGATCGAGCTTATTGAGCAAATATGGCTGTTCTTACAGATATGCTTAGTTACATCATACGTGCCTGGGATATGCAATATAATCCCTGTCTGCTTAAATTTAAGTAGCAGTTTTATTTGTCTAATAAGTCTGTTTTAATTACTTGAATTTTATTTTATTTTTTGTATATCCATATAATTAATTTATGATATGACTTAGAAAAATAAATACAACCTCTTTTGTTGCATTTCCATTTAACAGAATGCATAAGATCTACAAGAAAGTACTGCAAAACTATTCTAAAAAACATTTCCTTATAAATAAACATGGTGTCTCTCCATAAATTTTGTTAGTCCAATTGTGTAAAATATAGTTTTAAAGACAAAACGTTCTTTACATTTGTATAAAAATATATAAAGTTTATATGAAATAACAATTTATTTGCATACAATTATAGAAGGTAAAAAATTCATTTATTAAATGTAAACTCCATTACATTTGTTATTTTTTTTACTGCAAATTAATATTGTTTTTTAGTACTGTTTTAATTTTAAAATTAAACTGTTTGATGCTGGTTCATAATTTATAGAGATTATAAGGGAGACTAGATAGGAATGAAACATTATTTGTTTTTAATGCCTTGCTTGAAAGGGATAAAATCAAGAGATGTATACTTTGGCTTATCTCATGAAGTATTGACTCAGCAAAACTTTAAAAACAATGTTGTTTTTCAGATTGTAATAATTTAGAAAAAACAAAAAACTGAAAATCTGAAACATTGTCTATATACAATACTGCTCTGAAATAGAATGGGATAATGTAGGTTGGAGGGGGTATACAATAATTCACAATAAATAATTTATTTTTTGCTCATGTTTTTATAATATGTAAAATTTAAACAACCCAATATTAATTTTCAAATCACTCTAAATCTGGGTTCGTCCAGTTACCAGTTCACCCTTTGTTACCAGACATTTGATGCTGTCGATTAAAAAGTAGCATACGGATATACACAGTTACTTTCAGATAATGAAGCAACATTTTACTTAAATTTGCTGAAAATATATAAAATGTTTTCTCTTAATTTTATTGAATTTTAATTATTTATCTACATGGGTGCAGGAAACGTTTCTGCATTAAGTATAATTAAAAGAGATGGGCTAAATGTCAAATTGTCTTGCATTATAGCAAAAAATTGATCTTTTACAAAAAAAAAAAAAAAAAATGGTTAAAAGTTTTTGCTTTTAAAATTGATATTATTTCAGCACATAAAGCATAATTTTTTTATCGGTCGAAAATCTTGCTCAAAGGTCTTGGCTTATCCTATGCTTACCTAGTTTATATTTCTTTTTTTCCTGTATTTCCGAAAACTCTCCTTTATTTATTTACTTGTTGAAATCGTCACCTTGCATGTGTTTCACCAGCAGAGTTTACAAGTTATGAATTCCACAAATTTATAAGATTATCATTATATTGTATATTTTATTTATTTTATATGTGTACGTTTTTTAAACTTTATTGAAACTAGTAAGTTACTTTTTATAGTTGACTTTAATATTTTTGTAAGTACATATAATATCACGTATGCTAATTTATTATGCTAATTATCTAATTTGCGTATGCATACGGATCTTCATAAATAATTCACAATTTTTTTCCTGACTGGCTTCTTGTTGTAGGCAAATCTCAGTAACATCATCTGAGTGCTCTACAAAATTCCAGAGTATGCTGAAATGCCGACAGTCTGTTTCTGAGCATTTCTGCAGCTAGATTAGTATGATCTATTTGCTGTTATAATCGATTCTTATATTTTTGTGTGAAATTCTGGAGCATTCTGCAACATCTCTCTGCTTAAATTATGTTGTAACTCATCTTAATTTGTCAGAATTAGATTCAAGAAGAAGCTCAGTATATATAAAGTTTTAACAAATTGTTTTTATAGAAAATAAAGATAATAGTCTACAAACTCAAGTTTCTCTGTTTGACTCTTCTACTGCACACTACAAGTATTCTGTCAGTACTGTTTTCATTATTTATTCTACAGTCGGACCTCTATTTAACGAACCTCTATTTTGCGAATTTCTCTATTTTGCGAACTTTTACTTGGAACCAAGAACATTTTGCAAATTTCTTCGTAAAATAACCTCCAAATAGAGAAGTGTATTCTCTATTTAACGAACTTTTCCTTGCGATCTAATTTTTTCTTCTCCCTATTTCTTAAAATATTACTGAACGTTTCAAACTTATTCTTTCTCTTAACACATTTTATGATGATCAATGACCATGATCAGGTCTTACAAGGACCTAACTCACCGAGAGCAGTAAAATAGCTGTGATTCTTTGCTTTCCATCCAAGAAGTGCAAACTTTCAATATTCCCTTTTAACCCTCAATGGAGCTGCCCCATGTCTTTAAACTATAGTTTCCCGTTTTCTAGATTGTTGATCATGATCAATCGTGTTGATAATTTCGGTTCTTGTAGTTCAAAAATATCAAAGTGAAAGTGCTTGAGCATCAAAGAAAAAAAAAATATTCCTGATGAGGTGGATAAAGGCTTGAAGAAAAAGAATACTGCTTTAAAATTTGGTCCTCCAAACAGCTTATCAACCATAATAAAAATCGTGATTTTAATGTAAAATTATTTTTTTAACTGAAAATACAATGTATTTCCAGACAATGTTGTGTTTCATTCTTATTTCCCTTGCAGTTTTCTTTTTGATGGGTCAAATAAATAAAATAGATATAATTTATAAAAAAAGTTTGACTAATTACTTTTTTTTTAAATTATATTTAGTGTTTATGGAATTAAATTACATTTTATGTGGTTTAAAGTATTTTAAAAACTGACTCTCTATTTAACGAATTTTCCATATAACGAACTTTATTTCGGGATTTAGCTATTTCGTTAAATAGAGGTCCGACTGTAGTAACTTTGACAACAAGACCGCCCCCTCGCCGCCACAAAATTAATGAATAAAATTATTAAAATATATAAATGGAAAAAAATTATGCATAAATTGATACATATGTAGCGAGAAAAACCGTAAATTAGTGGTGACCACTGCCCACAGGTATACTGATTAAAAAAGTGGCTATTAAGAATTATCTGCCCCTTCATACATTTAAAAATTCATCGAAAATAACTTCATATGATTCAAAACGTATGCTTTCTATTTCTGCAACATACTATTTTTCAAAAAGTTTTTATTCAGTTAAAGCTTCTTTCAGTGCAATATCCAATCACCACAGAATACGTTCGATATTCACCTTTTCTTCTGATATTGCTTGTTAGTGAGAGCATAAGAGTTTAGCATGGAATACATGGTTAAGTGACCTCCAATGAAAACCTATACTAAAACTTTTGGTAAGTTGTTGACTTGATCAATGAATTATATTTTACTTAGATATACAAATTGATATTTTATGTGTGTTTAGAAATCAGTACTTCAATCTGACTTTGAGATATAAAGAAAAATATTACACTTGGAAGTATTAATTCATATTTCATCTTAAAAAATAATTATGCTAAAGAGGTAAAATGAGTGGCATGATTTTGCTAGGGTTTTATAGTACATTATATAATTGTTTTGTAAGTTTTCGAGTAAATACATATATATAAGAAACTAACAAAAAATAATAATTTAATTTTTAATCGATTTATATGTGGTACAAGCACTGAAAAAATATACATTTACAGTACTCATTACTTATGTACGTAATTGAAGAATTCGTTGTATTTTTTTAAATTTTACTTTTGCTTTAAGTTTACTAGGGTATACCAACCAGGCTCCCCAAGTTACAGATGAAAACACTTTTGTAAATTGAAAACTGCTAGACTTTTTACATTTAGTATATTTTTTTAGATTACCCAAATAATCTTTAAATAAAGCATTTCTATATGAAAATAATGTATTGATATAGAGTTTTGAATTTTGTTTTAAAGTGATACTTCTCTATTAGTTGAACAGCAGGAGTTAAAACCCAAAGAATTCACCTTTTTGCACTTTGGTGTAATTAGGCACTCAACATTTATTGGAGTTCTTTCATCTGTGGTTTATACTGTTGAGCTGTTTCTGATAACAGATCAGATGCCATAGCAGAAGGGTTGTCTGAGTGAAATGTGTCTGTTGAATCTGTTAGGGAGAGAAATGTTGGCAACTTATGCCAAATCCTTGATTTGAATCCCAGTCTGGACACTTTTACACTCAGTTGAATGAACTACAAATTATATTTAATTCTCAAATTAACGCTAACTGAAATTTCAACAAAATTTATTGTTTAACACTAACTTTAAGGTATCAAAATATGTTTGGTAATACTTTTTAAAATAAAGCATAAACATTTATAATACGGATTGTTTCAAATAGATACGTATATAAAAAGACAATTTAATTTGTTAAGTAAAAATGTTTTACAATTAGGGAAAAATAATGCAATATTTGAAATTTATTACTGATAGTTTATTAACTCTTTTCAATAAATATACTATTGAAGTGCTAAGAATGTGACAGACTATTATATAACGCATAAAATAAAAATGTTCGCAGATATACCCATTAATTTATCAGTTTGACTATTTTTCATATTCACAAAAAACTTTTAAAAAATAAACAAAGTCAAACTTTTTTTTTAAAGAAAATGACAATAGTTTGAAAGTTGTGACTAAAATGGTGTTGTGTCAAATTGCCCAGTTCATATTTTTATACATATTTAATATTTTCTATTAACTAAATTATCATACTGGAGTCAAGTGCCTATATATACCGGGTGTCCCAAAAAAGACTGGTGGATTTTAAAATTCAATAACTTGCAAACGGTGACAGATATTAAAAAAAATTCTTGCAGGAGGGTTATGTAAGATGGCAGGCGTTTTTTTACAGTGATTCTTGATTTTAGTTGGAATTTCAAACAATAGATGGCCCTAACAGCAATAGGTGCTCAGGCCAGACCCGACTTTTGGCACTTCGGGATCCATTCAATGCATTTTAATCTCCTTTTTTCGCACAGAAGAAGAGAGAGGCCGAAAAATCGAGCCTGGATTGAGCGGTTATTCCTTGCAGCGCCCTCTATCGATGCTATCTGTAACTAAAACTAAGAATCACAGCATAAAAACTCCTGATATCATACATAACCCTCCTGCAAGAATTTTTTTAATATCTGACACCGTTTGCACGTTATTGGATTTTAAAAATCCATCAGTCATTTTTGGGACACCCGGTATGTTCATAGAAATCCTTCTTACTTTAAATGCATAATAACCACTTTCTAAAAATTCAAATTTATTAATTTTTTTATAAGTTTGGTGTTTTTCTGGATTTATTTTTTTAAGTTGTTTTTCGATTAAATGGGCATATCTACAGATACTTTTATGTTATGACTTAGATTATAGTCATTTATATTCTTGGTACTTCAGATAGTATATTTATTTAAAGAATTTGTAAACTGTCAGTGGCAAGTATCAAATATTATATTATTTTAGAAGTTTTTATTTTCCAAGTTTTTCAAGTTACAATAATACGTATATGTTGATGGAAATCCATCTCTCTTGCACTAAATTGATCATAACTTGTGTCAAAAAATTACAATTAAAAAAAATTATGCATGTTGGGCTTTGCAGCCATCTTTCTATATTTTACAAAAAAAGAGAAGAATTTCTGTCGACCCATCATACATAGGCACTTGACTTACATATGGTAAGTTAGTTAATTGAAAATGTTAAATACACACCAAACTATAAGCTTCAAAATTTGATATTGAAACATTTTTCTAGACATAACTTTTAATATGTTGCCTTTTTCTATTGCTTACTTATAAAAAGTGCTTTTACTTTGTAAATGTATCTTTTTTTAAACAATTTACATAATTTAAATAATCTACACATTAAACTTAACATGAACTCTTGTAGAAATGTATTGAGCAGGAATCAAACGCAATGTTTTGGCATACATTTTTTTATATGTACAGTCGTGGAAAAAAAAAGTAAACACCCCCTACTAACTCCTCAACAAATTATCGTAGAAGAAAGTTATTGGTACCGAACGATTGGAAATTAAGTCTACTTTTAAATGATGGATGTAAAATTTGCTTAGGGAGCCATCTACATATTAAAACGAACCATAACTTTGTTTTTTCAATAGCAGTACACAATTCTGACAGCATAAAATGAACTCTACACCCTTCAATTAATCTAAGAACAAATTTTTATGCAATTCGTACCATAAGTTTGCGAGAAATTAATTATTTTAAAACGAGCGTATTTTGAGGGCTGTGTCCAAATTGAAGTTCGGTACTCGATTGTTAACCGAGAGAGGTCTCTTCTTGATCAAGGCACCTTAAGCAGTCAATTAAGCCTGTTGGATTATAGGATAGCATAAGAACTTCCAATACATTTAGTCACTTCTATCATAGACGGCCCCTTAAACCATCACTTTTCCGTTTTTTAAGCATAATTTGAAAACTACTTGGAAGAAAAATGTGAAATTTTGGATTTCCATAAAGCAGGACTTAATAAATCTGATTCCATCAAAAAAATTGTAGGTTGCAATTCATAATTTTTTTGAGTATTAATTTCATAATTCATATCAGAAAATTATAAAAATTGCAAATTCAACGTATTTATGCTTGGGTATATTAGTATTATTGCTACACAAAAAATTAGAACGTTAGGATCATAATTTCAGAAGTTATAAATAAAAATATGAAAATGTAATTTAACATTAGGAGCACTAAATTTTGAATGTTTATAATTCAAAAGACTTGAAATTCATTGTGTAGACATAGTTTGAACCAAAGATTTGAAATATCTCGTTAAAATTGGGTATTGCTATTGAAAAAAATGAAGTTTGGATTTGTTTTAATATGTAGATGGACCCCTAAGCAAATTTTATATACGTCATTTAAAAGTAGACTTTATTTCCAATTATTCTGTACCAGCAACTTTCGTCTACGATAATTTGTTGAGAAGTTAGTAGGAGGAGTTTACTTTTTTTTTTTCCACGACTGTACATTTTGTTTAGATATAAAATCATTTCTTTGAGTTATTAATTATTAAAAAAGAAGAGAAAACAATTTTTTATCAAAATATCACTTTTTCTGAATTTATGTGTTATATAATTTTTATGATGGATAGAAATTAAGAAAAAAACTGATAGGTTTGAAATAAATTAAACATCTGTATTTGGCTTCTGGGTTGTTTCTTATTAGTTCAGTTATATTTGCATACAAATTTGCAAATCTGTTTTTGGGTAAAACCACGTAATCTCTGCCAACAGATCATTCCGGCTCAATCAATGATAAAAGAAATAGCGAGACCTTGAACTTTTAATTATATTCGATGCGTGGAAATTCATCACAAATCTGCAACATAAATATCAGTACTTCTCTCTAATGTTGAAACAACTTCTTTTAAAAAATTTAATTTAATTTAATTTTTTTTTTAAAGTTTTTGACGAATTTTTGCCTTTTTCTATGTTCAACCCATAATTGCAGTTCTAAGTATTTACTGCAATGTGAGATATACATATTACATATGCCAATACTAAGAAGCAGCTGTAGTGGGCATTACGATAATTCTTTTACCTACCATGCAAATAATTACAGGTTATTTAATTGGGCTTAATTATTACCTTTTTTAAAAAAAATAAAGAACAACATTTTATCACAAGCATCACAAAAGTTTTATTCGATATATTCCGCGTTTTATCGTCTACTGCCATAGCAATATGATAAATTAAATTTCATTAAAAAATGTACAGTAGTAAAAAAATGTTTTACTAAATTCAATAGTTATTGAACTCCCATGCATAGAATGGGTTAAACAGCTAGTAAATTTGTATGAACTGATAAAACTTTTAGAATGTAATTTTCTTTTAATCTAGAAAACGATCTTGCAGGGCAAAAATGTTTTCTCCAAGTTGTTAAATTCACACTCTAATTTTTGTAGTTTATTGTTTTCTTTATTATTACCTATATGTATTGAGTTATTTCTCGCATGAATAACATCGAATCGTGGTACACTGCTGTTAATCTAATTCTGCAATTTGAAATATCCATATTCTGTAAAAAATAAAACATAATTGTTTTAGGGTTTTATTGCTATTTTGGAATATATCCTTCATTTTAGAGATAATTAACAGTTTTTTTTTTCTGCTAAATAGAAATTTTAATTCTTTGAAACTGCACTTTATAAAAGCACATAGTTGTAGTACTTACTCATCTAAAAATTCAAACCTCACTCTTTTTCTCCATTATTTAAGGTTTTATGTTGTTTTAAAAATTAAGCTGACCTTGATTTTCTGCTTCTGCAAATATTCATAAAAATGCTGTGTCTCTGTTATAATACATTTACAAAGCTATGTTTGGTTTCAAATGAAACAAATCTTTCATAAGAATTTTTTATATTTCAAATGATTTTTTTTTTTTTTTTTTTTTTTTTTTTTTTTTTACGACATTTTTTGAAACACTTTCATAATAAAACAGAAATATTTTTGTTCAATAATTTAAACATGAATAAAAAAATCGGAAAGTTTTATGTTCTATAAGGACGAAAATGACAACTGAAATTTGCCAGAAGGAAACAAGTCTGGATTTGAAAACAGCCTTAATATGTTATTACACTTTCACTTATCTTTAAATCTGGTATTTACTGATAAAACTTACCCAAGTAGCAGCAATGGCTAATGGTAAAAATAATGGAACTACTAATGTTACATCAGCAAAAACGAGCATTCATGTCACTTAAACTATAGATCCAACTGCAAAGTAAAGATGTAACATGAATTTTGGTGATTTGAATAATATATGGCGATTTACCATCAGCACCTGGCAAACATGAAAGTGCAGAAAATTCAAACACACATACATTAAAGCGACCAAAAAACCCCATTATATACATTAAAGTATATTACAATGCTGTACACTCTCTCGAGGAAAGATATAAAAGAAAATTAAATGTATCCGTCTTATAGCAATACATTATTTAAAATCATCATAGTAAATATTTTTAGAAATTAAAAATAAATCATCATGCATCGATTATGACACTTTCGAAAACTATTGTTAAGAAATTCATTTTCTTTCACAAAATGAAAAAAAAAATTAAGTAGGTAAACAGTTTAGAAAGCACATAACACAGTTAAAAACCTGATTTAACAATTATTGACACAGGTAATAATGTATACTTTTTTTGTATTGCAATATATGTGATGTATGGGGGTTTTAATTTGACAGTTAAGATTATGACTAGTGAGTTAAAATTTTAGAGTGTGGGGAGTTTTTTTTTTTTTTTTTTTTTTTTTTTTTTTTGAGGGCAGAGAGGGATATGAGGGAAGGATGGAATATTTCCTTTCACATTCTCAATTATTTCAAAATTCGTTTTCCATTATTGCAATCACATATTATATTCATAATAAACAGAAGACTAATATTAAATTGCTTGCAATTGAATCAATGCATATTTAATAAAATATTTCATTTAGTTTCGCAAAAGTTAAAAAGAATAGTTAACAAAGAGAATTGCAGAGTGCAAGAGAATAAAATACATTTTAATAAATTTTACATATTCTGTCAAAAACACAGGGGGTTTTGGTTAAACACAAATCCAGATTTACATTCATAAGTTTTAAAATATTTCAAACAGACTTTCCTTTGCGTGAAATGTGACGCCGCACAGTGGTTCCAAAGCATGATTATGTAGCCAAAAATCAGAAAAATCAAAGTTTCGTAATTCGAAATGAAATAAATTCCTCAGTATTTAGAAATATCTGAAGATTTATATTCTTCAATATTTTGGTTTTATAAGCTCACATGAATTCGCATTACTTATGTGAAGTTAGGAATTTTAAGCGTTTTCTGCTGTTGCGTGAATTTCAGGCAAATTCGCTGCATTCACAACCTAACTAAGACCTTTTCAGATAGTTTGTCATTTTTTTTCTTTCCGCTCCTCTGAAACAACATTAAATTACATATTTCATTTGATTCTTCAATTGCAAAAATTAAAAGAAAGAGGATTTAAAAAAAAAAAATACATAGTTTTAAGGAATTTTTGTACATAAAAAGTGATATATAAAAAAGTCCTTCCGAGTTCCTCGGACTTTTATAGTACAAAATGTAATGAACCTTCTAAAATCATATCCCAAGAGATTTATTTCGACTTTTTGGGAACCATTAGTTTAAATTTGGACATTGGCTATTGCCAGTATTAATAGTCCAAAATCAGAAACCGGGTTTAAAATCAATCTAATTTTCGCACTGACCCAAAATTACCAGTGTTTATATAATGAAACATTCTAATTAACATAACACTGCCAATTTCATTTTTTTAATTCGCGCGGGTGGGGGGGGGGGGGCTTAAGAGTTGAGGATATTTTTTATATTTATATTTTTCTTTAATTTGTTTTTACAATTTTTCCATTGCTTTTTTTGTTTATATCAAAAATAATATTAAAACATGACCTTATTTTAAAATAGCACATATTTAAAGTTCAGTTTATATATATATATATATACATATACTAAATTCTACACACATGCATTTATTGGAAATTCAATTAACTGGAAAACATTATTTAATGTTTTAAATTTCCTGATTATTTGAAAAGTATATTTTACCTACTTACAAATAAATTTTATTAAATAAATTTTTTAATTTTCACGTACCGTATTATAAAAATTGTATTATTGTACTATTGTAAAAAATTTTTATTAACGGTATTTTTTTTTCAGTTTATTATATAAATGTTAATTTAATTTTATTAATTTATATGCACACTTAAATTTTAATGAATACTTTAATATTAACACTTATTTACATTTATTCTAATTAAACAAAAAATCAATCTCGTAATATTTTTTAAAGAATATGTACAGTCCACCCTTTGTACTTTTACTATTCTAGGGAAATGTGTTGACCTGAAACTCGATAGGGATCTAGAAGTACAGTGCGTCTCATAAGTATATGGACAAGCCATTTTTTGAAATAGCAGCTCAAAATATGAAGCCATAATCACGAAAAAAATAATAAGCATATAGAATCATAATATATGTTTGTTACAACAACGAAATACAGTATAGGTTTTACAGAATTTTTGTAAAAAAAAATAAATTCAAAATAAGTTGTCCCAAAAATGTATGGACAATGAAGAGAATTGCTTTTATTTCCACCGTATCAAAAAATTTTGCATTTTCTGCGTTCTGTGCATGTGAAGTACCACTGCAAAATATAAAATCACTGCTCATTCTTCAGTTATCGAATAGAGGGAAAATGCCTTGCAACGTTCAATTCTCTGCTGCTGATATAGCTAAAATTTGGCGTTTAAAGACTCAAATGTTAAAATTTCTGATATTTCTAAACAAATAACGAGTAACAGATCCGGAATTTATGAAATTTTATCAAAAAGTAACAATTCGATTGCAAAACAACGTTCAGGTCGACCAAAAAAAAGCAACTCTATGACAAGACAGAAAGATATTTCGAGCAGTTTCAACCCAAAAGAGGTTTGTTCGTGAAATTTCGAAGACTTTAGCGTTTCCTATTATGAGATCTACTATTCACCGTTGCATACAGGCAAGCAAAATTCATAAATATCACAGAAAGTGCACAGAATCTATGCTGAAAGTGCACCATAGAAATGCACGCGTTCTTTGAACTAAAAAACACAAGCCTTGGGAAGATGAATTGTTAAGTGTTTCTTCAGTGACAAAAACAAAACCAATTTGGATTTCCCTGATGGCTGGGCATACCATCGGCATAATCTGTGACGAGAACCTCGGAAGTTCATTATTTGACAACAAGGAGGGGGTTTACTTAGGGTGTGGGGCGTGATTTGTTTCAATGGAACAACGAATATTGCTTCTCTTAATGGTCAACAGTTCTCTGAGGATTATTAAAATGTCCTTAAAAGCAATCTACTTCCATTTGGAAACATTTTTGGAAGGGAAAACTGAAAATTCCAAGAGGACAATGCGTTGATTCACATCTGTCATTCAACAACAGCTTGATTTATGCAGAACCAAGTATCTGTTATAGACTGGCCAGATATCAGCTCATACCTAAATCCAATTAAAAACCTTTGGGGAGTACTTGCACGAGATGTATATGCTCATGCTCGTCAATTTTCTACTATTCAGAATTAAAGAAAAACATAGAGCAGAATTGGTTCTCTTTACAGCCACACATTCTCCAAACACTAGTTTGAAGCTTACTTGATACGTTTTCAAGATTTCAAAGGAACAGATCCAAAATTCAAATTTAAATGCAAAAAACTCGAAAAGTCCATATATTTTTGAGACAGCCTATTTTGATTTTTATTTTATTTACAAAAATTCTGTAAAACCTATACTGCATTTCTTTGTTGTCATAAACGTGTATTATAATTCCATATGCTTATTATTTTTTTCGTGATTATGGCTTCATTTTTTGAACTGTTATTTCAAAAAATCACCTGTCCATATACTTTTGAGACGCACTATATAATAACCCCATATGGAGTAGTCAATGAGCTATCCTAATTTCACATCCCTGCTATCCCTATCTCTGGTGTTCATTCATCCCCCACCCCCTCTTCCTGTGGAAGGGGAGAGCTTCCTAAACATTCTCTGAAGAAAATCAAAGAACGTCTGTAATTTCTTTGTGAAAACATTAAGAAGAGGAAATTTCAAATATACTAGAAAACTAGATAGGTCTAGATAGATTACTAGATAGAAAACTACATAGATTATTTATTTAGTATAACCAAAATAAAGTAATGAAGGCATATTCTTCATTTTTTATTGGAATTTCAAAGGTATTATTCTCTGTGTAATAGAGAGAGGCAAAAGAAGAGGGGGGGGGGGGACTGAAAATTTTGAAAGTAATCTAATTAATGAATTGAATTATTTTATTAATTATGCATAGTAAATAGATGTCAAAAACTTAAAAAAATAGTAATAATATTTTTAGATTTTCCTTGCTATAGGGGCAAATGAAAAAAGGGGACATTTCACATGTATGTGTATGCCTGGGGGGGGGGGCAAAATTTAGCTGATTGATTATTTATGTATTTTATTGATTGCTTATATTCTTTATTGTTACTTTGCAATAAGATTAAAAAGAAAAAAAATAAGATTTTAACCTGCATATTTCCAGGGAGAGAGGGGAGGGGGTTAAAATTTCAGGAGAGACTGAATCAAATGATTTGTCTTAAAGTGAAAATATGCACCATAATCAAAAGTGGAAAATTCTCATTCCTATAAAAGAAATCCTGTAAAAAAATGAAAATTTAAATTTAATAAAACTTGCCCTCCTGTACTGCACACCCCCCCTCCAATCTCCTCCCCCAAAACTCCAATTACATTTAGTTTAAATTTACAATATACGGTAGATGCACCAGTTTTGGCCACTGTACCAGTTTTGGCCACATTGGATCAGTTTGTCCAATATTTAGCCTGTGAATTAATGCTAACAAATAATAGGCATTCTTACATTTTAAGCAAACTCTCTTTTATCATTTAGAATATAATTTGTTTATTTTTTGATAAAATATGACTTGCAAAAAAAAAATAAATGTGTGAAACTGTAGTGTGTGCTTACATGTATTAAGATTTTTGCTTAGCTGACAAGTTTTCAGAATCTTTCAACATTAGGCACTTATTGGGTTCTATTTGTTCTGAAACAAATTGCTATTAGGTTTTATGAGGTAAGCTTTCTCTCTACTGCAATTTTACATTTAATTTAATTATTTTAACAGTTTAATGGGGGGTGGCCAAAACTGGTGCATTAAATTTGCTATATGTACCAGTTATGGCCATGGGGGTGGCCAAAAAGGGTACAACATTATGTTCCACTTTTGGCCACATGATTCATTATAGAGGGAATTTTGGCCATTTAATAAATTTAAGAACATCTGGAAAAATCAATTTAATTTTGTTTTATATAGTAATGGCTTCAATAATAATAATAAAAAAAGCAAGGCTAATGGCAGTTCTTATAAAAGAGATTTTGCTATTCTCTGTCCAATAGATAATTCACTTTAGAAAGAAGGACATTGTGCTAGTCACTAAAGAATGATATTGCTAAAGAAAATATAGTATTGTGTTTAGTATTGATAAAACAAAAGGGGTAGGCGATATGTAATGTTTAGATGTGATAAACTAAAACATAAATTTTGAAAGATTTTACAACTTATAAATTAAAAAGTTCAATAAAATTATAGCATGATTTAATTGCTTGTATTTTTCCTAAAGAAATGAAGAAGTTCCATAATTTTTGCAATATTTCAGGCACACGGATTTAGAAATACTAAATATTGTGAAAATCTTTACTAGAGATATCTAAATACAAGTAAGAATGTATTTTACATTATTTAAAAAAAACAGGATTCCTTTTACCAAGTTTAAAAGAGATTCTGCGCTATTCAAAAATGGACTAAAGGGAACACTGCTCTAAGATAGGAAGTAAAATTAAGGCCATTCAAAATGTAGCAAAGTTTTGGAGTAACCCGTTCTTGCCTTACATCACAAGTTTGCAGGACAGACACCACTTTTCTCTAATAATGTTGAATCTCAAGTAGTAGATCTAGGTACTAGGAATTGAAGTTAAAAATCAATTCGAAAAGTGGATTTTAGATGTTGTCAGAATACTATTTTCTATAAAAATGGAATAACTTTTAAAATTCTGCCCAGAAAATTCTAGCCGGCAAGATAGAAACTCCATTTCAAGATGGAAAACCAGGTATGAAATGGTATGATTTGCTTTTGAAATCACACCCTAAAATAACTTGCAAAGAAGCAAGGTATTTAAAGGCACAAGCTAATATAAATCAAAAGATTATTTCATAACTTTTTGATGAAAATCAAAGAAAAATCAGAAAATGCTTTCAAGAAATATAACTCTTTGATGAAGATTCAAGTGTTCTAAACAAGCCACAATCCATGAATAATTATAAAACTGATTAAATAGTTAATCTTTATGTCCTATAGGCACTGTTGTCCCTTTTATTAATCAAATTTAAATATATTTTTTGTTTTTTAATTGAAATTTTCAGTTAAAATCAATATGTCTATTTTATTTGATGTTTTTATCAATTCATAAAGAAATTTGCAAAATTCTCTTAATACAGCAATCAAATATATGTGTGGTAAAATAAATGTTGCATAAAAATGCTTTATTTTTAATTATTATCAATTAAAATGTTTATTAAACTACATGATATTGGAGTGGCCAAAACTGGTGCATAGAGATGGCCAAAACTGGTACAAATTGGAATAAATTACTTGATGAGTTATTACTCACAATCTAAAATATTCTGTAGAAAGTCATTATAGTTAACAGAAAGACAATTAAATTTACTAAAGAATGATGTTATTATGATTTAATATGCTTGAATCGATCAAGAAATGTAAAATTTCTATTTCAAATTTTCTCTAAATGTGGCCAAAACTGGTACATCTACCCTAATATCGTTTAGAATGTTATAAAATTAAAAATGTATCATATGCAACCACTAGGAAAGCCAGAAATGATTTTTGGCCACTTTATCGCGATTTGGGACCAATGTGTGCCGGTGGGATATATTATTAAAAGTTTGGCATCTTTAATTTCTTGTAGGCTGAAGAATTGTGCTAATGATTATGATACATGCAACAAGGGAGTGGAAGGTATACATTGTATACTCTTTGTTTCTCAACTAAAGTTGCGACGAATACTCCTGGCATCCCGACATGTCCCGCTGGTATTTTTACAGGTACAGCACTGAATACCAGGGTTGGCACGGTTTAAACCAAGTGGTTTTAACCATGGTTTAAACCAATTGGTTTTTTTGTCAAAAAAACCATTTGGTTTTTTTAGAAAAAATCTAATATAATATTTTCTTTTTTTTGTAATTTAATTGTTTTAAATTATAGATAGAAGTAATTTCTACTTTTAACACTTCATCTCAGCAGTCAACATGAGACATAATGAGCCTAGGTCATGTTTCTATGCATGTAGAATGAAAATTAGCATGTGCTGATGAACATATCTGGTACCCTAAAGATTTTTCTTAAAACATGTGAAATTAGAAAAGATAAAATAGATAAATAATATTCAATATTTAGTATAAAATATTTTCATTTAAAAAATGCAGATTATTTACAGTAGTTAATAACAAAATACAATGATCTTTAAGATTTTGGTTAAGTTGTAAAAGAAAATTTTCTGGTTTGGGATTGGGGAAGATTATCCTTAGAGATTTTAAAAGAGTAACTTAAGATATTAAATTGAATAACACAGCTTGCAAAAATTGAGTGCTAGTTATAGCATTTCAATAATACCAATCAATCTTTTCTGTTAGTTGCTGAATCTAATGGCCAAAAATGTTGCCTTGGACACTTGGAGTTATCACTCAGAAAACAAAATAACCAGAAGTATTTGGATATTAAAAAAATAATAATAACAACAACCACAGAATAATATATTATATTCATGAAACTGCATCAAATGTTTATTGATTGATTATTATAATCAAAGGATTCTTTATAGGATTTTCAAGGTATCAATGTTTCACTGTGTAGAGCAGTTTACTAGTGTACTTTGAACATAAGACATAGCTGTTACTAATAATGTTTAAATTAGAAATGATTTCAATTTTCTATATAATTGACTGTAATTATTTAATTTAAATATTTTCAAAAGTTATATTACTTATATAATATCCAAAAATGTTTATTTTATCATCAGATATGCATCTGTATGCAATAGGAAATTATATTTAAAAAAACCCAGTTTAAACCAAAAAAAACCTGGTTTAAACCAAATAAACCGGTTTTTTTGGTTTTTTACAAAAAAACCCGGTTTTTTTCCAACCCTGCTGAATACAGTAGACTCCCTCAAATCCAAACAACTTGGGACCAGAGGGTGTGCGGATTACTGGTCATTGCTTTGTTTACATTTTTTAGACAGTAATTTGAAGGTAATAATGCAACCGAAATTATAATGAATGCTTTCAATATAGTAAAATATTAAAATAATTAAGTAAAGTAATAAAATAAAATGATAAAAAGTAAGATAATTTAAAAAATTATTAAAAGTAAAGGTCAAATAAATTATTAAGAATGTATAATTAAATAATGCTTAATAAATATGAGATACATTTTCCTTGAATTATTCAATGAAACTTGCCTCATAAAAATAACCTATTAATTCACATCAGAATCATAAAGTAAGAATGTTTTATTTCTGGTTTAGTCAGTCTTAACAACCAAAAATGGTTGATTAATACATAAATATATTTAGTAAAAGGATTGCGATTACCAGTGATGCCAGCAATATCTTGATTTTTTCCTCACAATTTTATACTTGCTTCATGAAAACCCATGAGTTCAGTCATATTATCGAGAATTATATATTAAAATACATACACAATGCTATAAAATTAAAAAATCCTGTAATTTTGCCTTTACATTTGAACTGAAAGTTTCATTGTTTACATCTGTGATGATGTGCAGATTTTAGGTGTTTGCAGATTTTAGGGTTGCGGATTTTAGGGAGTCTACTGTATGATGATTCTGTTAATGTAAAATTTTGAGAACTTTAGAATTTACCAGTGGTGAATAATACTGAGATTTGCCAGACAAATAATTTCCATGATCAAGATAGAATTAAATCCCTCTTTTTATCACTACTTTTTGCTTATAGCATTCGAAAATATAAATTTATACCTTGTGATTAATTTTTTTCTGCTAATTGCAACTGCATTTTACATTAAAATTTATTTTTTCTTTGAAATCTTTTTTTTAAAGCACCAAGCTAAGCTGTGCTCTACATATACTTAAAAAAAAATCTTTTTTCTAAATCTAAAATGGTTGAATGCAACCTTTTTTAAGATTTGTGTCAGTCCTAATACAAATTCATCACAGAAAATACAAAAAACATATACCATATATACTCGCATATAAAATTTGCATATAAGTCGACCTCCTAACTTTCGAATGAAAGTTCTGCAAAAAATCAAAAACCCACGTATAAGTCAACCTGTAACTTTTTACGTCAATTTTGCACAAAATCAAACCAAAGATTTCACTTGCTAATGCGAAAAAGTAGTAAGTACACAAAAACAAATCATTGAAAAAATTTTTAATGATAAATTATTATTATTTGTATATTTTATATAATTATTTATACACTTAAAAAGCCAGAATTTTGCAGTAATAGAAGGGCAATTCCATACAAGTGTCAAAACTATAAAATTATTAATTAGATATTTTATTTCTGATTATTTATTCCAATTGACTGTAAGGTTTAATTCAACTTATTTATTTATTTTTAAATATAATAAAACTGTGTGGTTTGTGATTGGTTGCAGTCTTCTCAGGGATGGGGAAATTTACGTTTACCTGTCAAAGAGGGAAAGAAAGTTGCTGGCCCTGTGGACCACTAAATTTTTCCAATTAGTGTACCGATTGAATTTTTGGTGGTCTTGGACCAGCGAACCACCAAGGATTTCGAACGCTGATAGACCATATCAAGAATGTAATGGTCGTAATAAGTCGACATTTAAATTTTGTATGAGTTTTGGTGGTTTAAAAAGAAATCTTATACACATGAAAATACGGTAAATAAATATGAAAAATGTAGATTTTAGAAGTCTGAAGTCAGAGATTAGGATTCTAAATTAAATACAATGAACAATGTCAACAGACTACTATTATATTACATTTAAAAACAAAAGCTATAATTGAGGAAAACAATGCTATAAACTTACTAGCATCTGCATGAGAAAATATCAAACAAAACAACATAATTACCTTTATTTTTCTGTGAAATCTTTTCAAAAAGACCTGCTAAGTTCTGTCTTATATCGTACTTTCTAAAAAACGATTTTACTAACCCTAAATTGGTTTGTCCAGGATGTTAATACTTTTTTATCTAAAAGTGTTGCAAGATTCTAAGCACGAGATGTATACACAAGAATCGCCAAAAAAAGGTTTTTAAGGCACAATTAATTAATTACATAACAATTGTTTAAGTTTTGTTATATATTCTTTAAAAATTTCCGAATCTACGAGTCAGATCTACCTGAATGTTTCTGCAAAGCGATGAGGGAATCATTGCATTAAATACAATTCACGAGTCATTCAAATTGGTCGTTCGTTTAGCATACCTTGTCTCTTTTCACTTGAAAGTAGATAATTGCAGTTTGTGATATTCCTATCAAACAACTTTTTCAAAAGTAAATTTTTTCTTACCCTATACCTCAATTTTCGTAATGATTCATTAAACTTAATTATTTTGTTCTTATTTAAACAATGTGTAGTCATGGGATCATTGCATGTAAAATAACCACACTCATTTTCCTGGCTATGTGTGTAACATACTACATATATTTTCATAAAAGTTATAAATATTTTATTGTATATAAATTATAGAGGAAATTCTCAAACAATAGAATTAATGAATTTTTCATTACTCTGCCAGTATAATGTTGAGGATCGTTAAAGATTTCATTTAAGATTGCTGAATATTTTTTTGATTCCAGATTACCTGATGTGCTTTAAAGTCTGATTATGTACAAGATTGAAATGCAGGTTACTGAAATTTTCTGACGACGATAGATGGCAGCATGGAGAATTATTAATCGAACAAAGATGGAAAACTTTTTTTGTATCGCGTCTATCGCAAATTTATAAATCGCGAAATGGCGTTATAATGTTCGTTGCTGAATTTTCTATCAGCATGTTTGATCGCAACTTTCACGTGGTATTTTTACTAATTTCTCTGTTAAAAATATTGAATGTCTGATTTATTTTATTTCTCTTTTTATTCCCAACGTTATCAGTGAACTATAAATGTTTATATTTACCAGTTTTTGTAAAGTTAGGCCTAATGATCAACCATTTAAGCAACATTTCGTTTCAAGCTGACTTATTTAAAGGTATGATATTGATGTTTATCTATTTACTTATTACTATTTAAATGTCATTTTTGCAGTAATTTGAAATGTGCAATAATTAATTAAATTTCTATGTTTATAAAATGTATTATATATTTTTTCTATTTCTTTTGCAATTGTCGTGATAACTCATCAAATATTTTTCTAAAGGATTACAATTGCATATGAGTTACAACAATGGATTTAATAAAGTTCCAGGCCATGCTGGCCAAAATATGCCCAATGACAGTGGAACTACAGCAATAGTTTATTTGAAATGCTAAAGACTAGAAAGTAAAATATAAACAAAAATTCACCCTAATATATATATATATTAATTGGAATTCTGCCAAAATGTAGAAGGGAAAAGAGGTGGGGGGATACAATTGAGATTTTATAGTAAATGTTAAATTTATCATTCTTATACAAATAGAACATTTTTGTAAATAAATAAGTAAAAATAGCTTCTAAAAAAAGCTCGTTTATAAGTATTCAATATTATCTTCAAAATCACACCTAATTTTATGACTGCAAGTCATGTTTCCCCCATCCCCCCCAAAAAAACAAGTACCCTTTTATATTGTTATTTGTCGTGAGCATTGAAATAAATTATTGGAAATTTCCTACTATTTTTAATCTTGGTAAAAAAATGCATGTCGGTGAATTTATTAAAATATATGCAGTATTTACTATGCTTCTTTTTTACAATGCAGGATCAGGAAAGAAAAATGAAACATTATTTAAACTATCTTTTAAGATTTCTAAATTATTTTCTCGATGGATAGCCATAATTTAATTAATATTAAACTATTATTTGATTAAAGCATATTCTTTTATATACAGAATATGCTTTAATCAAATAATAGTTTAATATTAATTAAATTATGGCTATCCATCGAGAAAATAATTTAGAAATCTTAAAAGATAGTTTAAATAATGTTTCATTTTTCTTTCCTGATCCTGCATTGTAAAAAAGAAGCATAGTAAATACTGCATATATTTTAATAAATTCACCGACATGCATTTTTTTACCAAGATTAAAAATAGTAGGAAATTTCCAATAATTTATTTCAATGCTCACGACAAATAACAATATAAAAGGGTACTTGTTTTTTTGGGGGGGATGGGGGAAACATGACTTGCAGTCATAAAATTAGGTGTGATTTTGAAGATAATATTGAATACTTATAAACGAGCTTTTTTTAGAAGCTATTTTTACTTATTTATTTACAAAAATGTTCTATTTGTATAAGAATGATAAATTTAACATTTACTATAAAATCTCAATTGTATCCCCCCACCTCTTTTCCCTTCTACATTTTGGCAGAATTCCAATTAATATATATATATATATTAGGGTGTCCCAAAATTCAATGTAAAAAAAAATATTTTTTTAAAAGGTGGGTCTCACCCTCTAAAAAGTTTCTTCTTCTCCTATTATTAACATATATGAAGTTAGAGCTCATTTGAAAAAGATTAAGAGGTCCCTCAAGGTCACACAAGTTCACTGATTTATGTAAAAATATGGAATTTTAATCAAAAACATAAGTTATGATCAATTATATATTATTTTATTTCTATTAATAGATTTTTAATATCTATTATAACTTATAATAAAAAATATTATGAAAAGCATAACTAAATAGAAAAACAAAGCTTAAAACTGCACCTGCTAATTTTATATACATATACTTTCACCATACTCAGAAGCTTTCAATCATTGATAGTTCTGTTCTTGTATACAATAACACTGCACCATTTTGGAAAAAATCAAGTTTGCTATTAAGACATAAACAGCATATCTTAAAAAATATTAAAGATTTATATGGCAAACAAGTGCGTTTAATGAGAAATAGAAAAAGGAATAATGCAAAAGATCAAGAGAATGAAAAAATGTATAGTGAAAATTTGGTAATGTTATTTGACATAAGTGATGATAATTCAGAATAGCTTATTAAAAATGAAGAGGATTCTCAGTTTCTCAAGTTACAAAGAGAATATAATAGACTGGGAAGCACAGACAATCACCTCATCGAGTTCACGGCTGAAATTCCAGAATTAGTTAAAACTCACTCCACCTATTAAAATGCAATTGGTCTGTCAAGTCCTATCTTGGTGGAAAACACCTGAAAACCCGATTTTAGTGGTTGACTCGCAGTTTTAATATTGTATTTTCCTGCTCCCAGTCCTCCATGTTTTCATACCTTTGGGTGCACGAAAACACAATGATAAACCTATGAGTCAATCGCTAAAATCGGGATTTCAGGTGTTATCATTACGAAGATTTATCCTTAAATGAAACAAGAAAAATTGACTGTTTACTAGTGTTAGTTACCTCTCTAAAAGATAATAATATAAAACTTCTCGGAATTCCGAAGCTGTTATCTGGTACAGGGGAAGCAGCATCTAATGTTTTTTAATTTTTACAGTCATGGAATCAGGTTATTGGTATGTGCTTTGACACAACTTTCTCAAATACAAGAAAAGTCAAAGGAACATGTGTTCTTGAATATAAAAATGGAAGAATCCTGTGGTTAGCCTGTAGACGCATGTTTGAAGTGTTACTTTCAGATATATATAAAGTATGTCTTGGACTGTCAAGTGGACCTGAAATTATTATGTTTAAAAGATTTCGAAAAAAAAATGGATTAAAGTTAACCACTCAACTCACAATATCAAAAAATTCATTGATAGCAGCACCCGATGCTTTGAAATTTTTTATTACGAATCATCTTCAGACAGTTGCTAAACACTTCCTACTCCTACAGATGATTACATGGACCTGTAAACCTTTCTGATTTTATGATTGTAATATATGTGAACAATATTATTTGGAAAACAGGTGCTCTCCACAGAACTCGATGGATGGCAAAAGTTATTCATTAAAAAATGAACTAATGTTGATGGAAATGAATAATCGACACCTCAAAAATTTCAAAGCCTTCAGAGATTCAATCATTTGTTCTGTGTTTATACATTCAATCATGGTACAATATCAGTCTATTGTAGTTGCACCTGTGAGTGGCATTTTAGTGATACTACAAAGATTGCATGAATATGATTAATGTACAACTACACAAAACAGGATTAAAGAAGATTCTACATCACTCCTGATATTTAAGTGAAGAACTTGCCACTCTTTGTTCATTTTCAAAACTTCTTAATGCCAAGGAGAAATATATAATACTAAAGCTGATGAAAAAAGAATTTGTACTTATTATAGAAACTTTATTTAAAAATTTTCAACTTAAATATCTCTCGCAGCTTCTTTCACACTGCATAAATAGATAACAGCTTCCTAAGTGTTTTGGTTAAGAAATTACCAGAAGCACATCCCTTTTAAAGGTGTTGAAGAAATTGTTAAAAATTTTCCATGCGTTAATGACTATGCTGAGTGAAGCATAGCATTAATTGAAATTTTTAATGATGCAACAAAAGATGAAGATCAAAAACAGTATTTATTGCAAGTAGTTGAAATTTTTAATGATGCAACAAAAGATGAAGATCAAAAACAGTATTTACTGCAAGTAGTTGAAATGCATAGAAAAAACTTCGAGAAGTGCAACCGTAAAGATCTTCAAATATGTAAAAATGATTAGTTATGTTATTTATAGAATATTATGCAACATTTTCCTCTTTATTGTTTTCTTAAATTTTACAGGTGTATTTTTCTATATAACATTCTCTTTACATTGCATTATGATATTTTGGATAAAGTTCGTTTTTAGTCACTTTCTTAGTAATTTCTCTTACATGTACTTAACTAAATATTACCAAGAGAGTTCATTTTTTAGAAACAGCATATTAAATACATGTAACGTAAAAAATATATATAGATATTTTAAAAATAATAATTTTGTAAGTAACTGTAAAATATTATGGAATTAAAAGTATTTTTTATGCTTTTTGGCGACCTTGAGGGACCTCTAAATATTTTTTTTTTTCAGCTGAAATTTTACTAGAGGTCCAAAGGAAACTTTTTAGGGGGTGAGAGTCCAAATTTTTAAAAAATTATTTGTTTGGGACACCCTAATATATATATATATATATATATACATAAATGAGGCCCTCCCGCTAAAATCTCCCCCAATAAAAAAACCCTAAGCAAAATTTAAAATCTTTAAATTTTTTTTCAACTTTACTTCTTTAACTATTATTTTATTGCAACAGTATTTAATCAGTCATCTAATCCTTTCTCCCCAAACGAGACTTCTTCCCCCTTTTTGGAATCAAGCATGCATAATTTAACCTTCAAAACTCTTTAATTTTAAATAAATTTAAATTTCTTTTCTGACTTGTTTAATACACAGGTATCGTAACAAATAAATAAATAATAGATTACCTAAATAAACCCCTTCTCCCAGAATTTATGTTGTTCTTCCCTCTGTCCCCCTACCTTCGTATCATGAACACCCCCCCCCCCCCTCCCTCCCGCATCTCATGCAGTTTAAAATCTGTAAAATTCTTTAATTTTTTATCTGCTTGATTTGTGACTTTGTTGTAAAAATATTTAAAAAGCCACCAAAATTATTTGTCACCTCACCCCAAAAAGTATTATCTTTTTTTTTTTTTTGTTACCACCTCCTCCCCTCTCAACACACACGCAGTATAAAATCATTTTTTTTTTTTTTTTTTTTTTTTTTTGCTCTTTTAAACCATTTCAATATACACTTGATTCAGGGGTGAGAGCAGCCAAACTATAAAAAAAACTTTGCTTTCCTCCCATAT
The DNA here is from genome assembly GCA_963932465.1 of Maratus speciosus. Classification (NCBI taxonomy): domain Eukaryota; kingdom Metazoa; phylum Arthropoda; class Arachnida; order Araneae; family Salticidae; genus Maratus; species Maratus speciosus. The sequence goes on along the minus strand of OZ010797.1, from coordinate 47,672,970 downwards.
ATTTAGAAATCCCCCTCCCCCTCACTTTTTGAGGGAATGATGGAGCAAAAATTTCAAAGAAGATGAAGATTTCAGATAAGTGAGACTCATATGAGATGAATTTTTAGTTAAACCATATTACTGAAAAATAAGAAATAAGATTCTTTTTGAAAATAATTTTAAAGATTTTACACTTCAATGGGTAGGGGTCAGAGGGCAAGGAAAAACTTTGGCACGAATGTAATTTAGATAATTGAGCATATATTTATTTACTTAAAATTTATATAAAAATATATTATTTTTTATAATACATTTTGTTAACTATTCTTACACAATCGAGTGATTAGATCAGTTTTTCACAACCTTTAAAGGGATATGCCCCACCGAAGCACCAATTCCCCAACTTCATTCTAAATATAAAAGTATAAAAAGTTGGAGAAACTTCTTAGGATTTATGAGTATTCTGGTACCATTTCTGATTAAAAAAAAAAAATCTATTTAATATTTCTATTGTGCAATTTGCCATCACCTCGTTTAATCAATGAGTTTGTAACACTTTTGTGACACAAATATGTTTTAACATAATAATTAATAATTCTGTAACTGTAATGAGAAGATAATATTTTGCATTATGTTATAAAGATTTTTATTGTTCCTTGGCAAACTGTGAAACAAAAGTGCTCTAAGAAGATCTGCTTTTTTATCTTCACATAATTTCTTGAAGAGAGTCTCACAATTGATATTTACAGTTGAACCCCGTTAGTACGTGAATTAAGGGACCGATAAAAATTTGCGTATTAAACGGGTTCGCGTATTAAGCGAAGGTCATGAATTTTTGTCCAGCAGTCCATCTTATATCAACCTATATGGGTAAAACACATCTTTTTGACAATTTTTAGTGTTTTTAAGACATAAAATGACATTATATTTGTTTTAATCATTATGTGTTCATTAAGCAGGAACGTTTGAAAGCTGGAAATTCAAATAAATGTTATTGTCTTAGGCAAAAATCCAAGAAATTTTTTCAAATTTAGATTTTTTACGTATGACACATAAAATGGAACAAAACGAACTTAAAAATTTCTGCTAACCATGTTAACTAAAACTAATGTTAATAAAATTAAAATCCTTGTTAGCTATATAGAACAAATAGGGAATATTGTTGATAATAATAAAAAATCTATATAAAAAACAAAAGTTAAAATTTAATAAAGTCAATAATGACATAAAAATTATATTTTGGCAAAATAGCTATAGGATCTGTCCAGGAGGTAATAAGACCGATTTTATAAAATCCGTTTATTTGAAGATAATTTTACAGACACTTAAAATTCTTCAAAATAGCCTCCTCCTGCATTAATACACCTTTGCCAATCATTCTGCCACCCATTTATGCCCGTCTGGAAGTCTTCAACTGGGATGCTGTTCAGAACATGTGTTAGGTTTTACTGAAAGTTCTCCAGATTATCAAAATGATGACCTTTTAAGCTGGATTTTTACCGAGAGAACAGAAAAAGTCCTGCAGTGACAGATTGGGGCTGTATGATGGTTGGGGCAGCGTTACTGTGTTTTGCCAGGAATTGAGTCCCTTTGAAGAAACCAGCTTGGCACAAATTTTCTGCATTTGAAGTTCTTCTGTGACGATTTGATGCACAATCGATTTTGGAAGTCCCAACGTCTCCCAATCATTCGGACACTCATCCAACGATCAGAGCTTAAAAGCACTTTAATTTTAGTCGCATTTTTTTTTATTTTAGTTACACAAAAGTTTATAGCATATCGCTGCTCGACACTCCGCTGAATTCTGAAAACCTAACATCACTTGCAAACACGTGTCTCCGTACGCGGCGAAAGCTCAAGGCCAACTGACTTCCACTAGACTTTGTAGCTTACATTCCTCACCACACGTACAGCCCGCAAAATCCGCCTCTCGTCTCATTACTTCCTAGACAGGCCCTGTATCAATTTTGGCGTATGTGACATGCGGTTGCGTTGTTTTCAGCCCTATTCAGGTAATATTAAAGCTCGCTCGTCGAGGGCTCTTCGTTCAGTGACGATGCATATAAGTCTGAGGAAACTGAACGCATCTGTAACTTTGGAGAATGGGGATGGAGCGGGAAGCGCAGGTTCATCATCTTCTTCCTCCTCAGCCTCTATCAGTTGCAGTTACATCGGCGATGATTTCATCCAGACTTTTGAGCTCTACTCGCTACTTCCGAAACCCGCCTTGCAAAAACAATTTGCAATCGTCACTGGTATGACACTCTCCCATGTTGCGGTAAGCACGTGCATAGCTCGAGGACTGTAATAAGACGACACTCATAGCAAGAAAGGTTGCTGCCGTGTTCCATTTGGTGAATGTATCGTCGTACTAGGCGAGTCTCGTAATCTACTTTGGCACTGTTAATTATTCCTTGGCCTATTGGCTGAGTGACAATGGTCGAATTTGGAGGTGGAAATTCTACTTGAACATTCTTCAGGGCTTCATTATCTTTTGTATGTGCAGAACATTTGTCCACAAGCAATAAGACATGGCGCGATTCTTTTTCCATACACCGGACAAAATTACGAACCCTTGTTGAAAAAATTTGCCGTCATCCACGCTCTGTGCTGACTTTGTACGGGAAGGGAAGATTCTTGACATTTTTAAAGCATCGCGGGTTGCATGATTTCTCTATGACCAGTAGCTTTAACTTGTCAGATCCATGAGAGTTGGCACCAAGCAAAAGAGTAAGACGGTCATTAGTTTACCACCATGACATAATTCTCCTTCAATGTGCTCGTTACTGTAAAATTTTCTCTTCTCTCTTCCTGGCCTGTTTGACTTTACAAAGTAATCGAGGCCGGAAAAGAAATCTCCTTTAACCGGGAGAGGTTGAAATTGAAATTTTTAGTAAAGCTATTCATGGCTGCATTGAATTTTGACAGAAAAAAAGCATTCATAGTTTAAAAAATTGTATAAAATGCTTGGGAAAATATTCCTTCTAAAACCTCGTCTGTTTCGAACCAAGCTCATTCGCGTATTAAATGTAGTTTTTTCTTGCCAGGGTCTGATAAAATTTCGCGTATTAAACGGTTTTGTGTATTAATGGTTCGCGTATTAAGCGGGTTTTTTTATATGCATAAAATAGGTGTATTTCAAGGGAGCGAACAAAATTCACGTATGAAGTAGGGTGCATATTAACGGGGTTCGACTGTAATTAAATAGCAATTATACATCTTCTAACAGATTGTAATAACTCATCAAGAACAAGTGGAATGCTTTTGAATGCTACACTGACTTTTTAAGAATAACACAATATGAAGAAGCATTTCTGGATTAGTCTTGTAATTGTCAGTTGTAGTAATAATGTTGTTATTTTCCCATCATAAAAAATATGCACTGTCTGATTTTTAAATGTATATTGTCATTATTTAGATTTATTTACTGTGCATGAGGATCAGGCTAGCAATAGAGCAACAAGAACGATACTATTTATCCATTTCTTCTTCTGATGCAACTTTGGTATTTATATGTTTTCTTATTTTATAGATTTAATTAGTTTAAGACACTCAATTTTAGATAAATCGGGGTTCCCAGCATCATGAAAAGTCAGGGAATTTCAAAGTAGTCAGGAAAAGTCAGGGAAATTTCAAACTATATAGGAAAAGTCAGGGAATTTACAAATATTTTCTAAAAAGTCTTGGAGATAAAATGAAAAATGACGTGAAATTCATTAAACAGTCTCGGGAAAAAATCCTGAAATTCATCAAATGATCGCGGAAAAATAAATCATGAAATATTTTGAGATTTGGTCAGGGAATTTACCAGTCATGTTTTGCTGGGAACCCTGCCCTTAAGTAGATTCTAGTCTAAAACTTTGTTCATGTAATGTGACATACAGCAGAACGAACGAAAACACAAGTCTCATTTAAAAAATAGTTGAACATAAATACAGTAAATAATTGTAAAATGGTGTTAAAACCTGAAAAGTTTTACAATGTTTTATCTGAAAAAGTAGTGTCTGAAAATTTTAAAAGATTTTTCATATAATTATTTTTGTGTAGCTTCCGTTTTCAACTTTCAATCGGAAACTTTTGATAAATTCAATACAAAACTTGTTTATTTTGCTTTTTGAATTTTGTACTTAACAACTGTTAGTTTTAATTTGCAATAGTACTGTTCAAAAATAAGATCAAACACTGACAAGAAATGGGTTAGACACATATTTGAAACTGCCCCTAAAAAGTGAAATTGTCAAGATGTGGCAAATTTGTGAAAAGGTTGAGAAATACTGGATTAGATGAAATTGTCTTATTTTGTATAAATAATTTAATTGCAAGCAATTTAATATTAGTTTTTTGATTATTATGAACATGTGACTATAGTAATAAAAAACATGTTCAGAAATTTAGGAATTTGAATTATGAAAAATTCCATCATTTGTTTTTTGATTATTGTGAATATGTGACTATAACAATAAAAAACATGCTCTAAGTTAGGAATTTGAATTATGAAAAATTCCATAATTTCCTCCATCCTTAAAAAAAACACCATTTTTTGAAATTTTGATTAAATAATTATAACCTTCTTTCAAATTAATACCCCGTATATCGTATATATTGGTGTACAAAAGAAAATATATACATTATTATCTATGGACAGTAATTGCAAAAAATGTGTTTTTATCTGTGTTATATATTTTCTAAACTGTTTACATAGGTATCTCCTTTCATTGTATGAAAAAAAGATGAATTTCTTAACAATATTACATGATAGTGGTAGAAAGTGTCATAATCGATGCGTATATTTCATTAGCGATGAATTATAGTTCATTTAAAAAAAAAATGATTATAATGATTTTAAACAACTTTTTATTATAAAATGGATGTTTTTAATTTCTTTCCTTGAAAGAGTGTACTGCTTTATTATGTAATTTAAGATATAGCAAACTTCTGATTATTCATCATTCCATCAACAGCCAACCCTCCCCTAAAATTTTGTTGGGAAAGTAGAGAAAATTTTGGCTTAACGTTATTTGTTGTTAAAAAACAAGATGCTGGATCATCTGATGCTTATCCAGAGATATTGACCTTGATATCAAAAGTACCATGTTTAAAAAATATTTGTGCAAATGAAATCACAGACTGGCTTAAAAGTGACAAGAATGATATTGATTTTGAAGAATTAATGGCTGACGAAATTATTAAAAATGTTTTGAATCCAGATAAACCAGAAGCAAATAAATATGATGAGTCATGATGATCTACGGTTAGGTCATGCAGAATTGGAGAATTTTTTCCTCTGCAAGTGCATTAATTGGTTTGAGATGCAAGAGAAAGCAGATGTAATCCAAGTATTTTTATTAATGTAGACTTCATAATCTAACTGCTGTAAATGAACAAACAACACACAAACATAAATGCGTAATGGATTAGGACTTTGGATGAAAATAGGTAATACATGTTTATTCTGTAAAATTACAATTTTGTCTCATAATTTATTTCTTATTATCAGTTATGCGTTTTATTAACGAAAGTACACAACAGGTAAAACACTAGAAAAGAGGAATTCTGCTTTTTCAAAATTTAGTGTTGCCCCCGATGAAAAAAAAATATATATGTATATATAAATAGTACAAAACATATTTCAATTTTAAGACTTAAAGCACACACTTTTATTTTATGTAAAATGACATCATATATTCGCATCCGCTTAAGAATTCCACATTTACGATCCACTCTTAAATATCTACAGTAAAGCATGCATAGGATGTCACTATCGCAAAATAATACACAAATGCAGCAAAAAGATGTTGTCATTAAAGAATTTCGACAAAATAAAACGGCTATCTAATGATTCATAGGCCTTCATTTATTTGTAACATATAGACAATTTCAGTAGTGACGTCAGTCATGACGCTTTGGCTGGAAACTGACTCCAAACAAATGGTTGCTATGTTGTATTTTCTATTTTGTTTGTGTGTTACAGCTATATCTTATATCTATATCTCACATCTAAGTGTTTTAATACTTGATATGTACTGGTAACATTTTCCACGATTTATATTTAAAAAGAAATGATGCATAGCAACCGTTTGTTTGGAGTCCATTTCCAACCAAAACGTCATGACTGACATCACACTGAAAGTGTCTATAGATACTTAAAATTAAATATAGTTTATAATAGCTCCATGTTTTAACAGAAATTATTCATTTATATTTTTTCAAAATAGCACATATATTACTTACATTTTTTTGTTGTTGTTATGATAAAATGGCAACAAAAAGATATAATTGCTATTTTTCAACTATTTTCTCTTTACTTTCTACATAAATGGAGTACTTGAGTTGCCAAAATTAAACGAATGGTGCTAAAAACTACAAAAAAATTAATATTTCAAAAATAAATGGAGATACAGTTTTTAAACAAATTGCATTTTAAGTACTTTTTTCCGATATGGCGGTATAAAAATTAAAAATGTGCTATACTTAGAAATTTTAAAAATTGCTATAAAGCATTTAATCGTACAATGATACATCTGCTTTGTTTATTGCTGGCTTCTGTAAGAAACGTTATTTTTCGGAGACAACACAAAATAAGCTGGGAGAAAGGAATAGCATACCGGGGGCTAAAAAAATATTTAAATATTTTTATGTATAAACTGAGAAATAGAAATATAACTTTACTAATGGTCTTGCACTGATTTTTGATTATTAGTCTATTTTGACTATCCACCGCACTGTCAGTCATGTGAGTAACGTATAGTTGGAAGTTTACTGTACATGATTTTACAGGGATTTTTTTGTTTCTTTTTTTGTGCATGTTTATGTTAGCTGGTTGCTGATGATAAATTGATGTATAATGTTTCTATCACCATCATTCATGTTATATGTTTACCAAGTATTTGAGTCTACAGATTAAAAGTGACAGGAATGCTCTATTTTGCTGATACAACATGTAGATTTTGTCATTATTCAGTAGATCTATTACAAAATAATTTGAGAATATAATTTAATATGTTATAATTGCATTGTTTTTTCCACTAATCACTGCTGCTACTAGAGTAAATTTTATCAGTAAAAGTCAGATGAAACATACATAAAAGTAACAACATATTAAGGGTGTTTTGAAATCCAAACTCACTGCTTTCTGACACACTCATGTTATCATTTTCATCTGTATAAAGCATACAATTTGCAGATATTCATTCTTATTCAGATTTAAACTATAGAGAAACGATTTTCCTGCTTTATCATGAAAAAAAAAATGTGTTTCAAAAAATGTCGAAAAAATAAATAAAATCAAATGAAAAGTTGCAGAATCTTATGACAGAGTTCTTTAATTTGAAAGCAAACATAACTTGTATTGAATTTTTGAACGGGTATTTACTACATATATGTTACCTTATAAAGTTCATTTTGTGTATTATTTTCTGCAGAATATGGATAAGTACAATACAAATAAAAGAAATGTATTAACAACAGTGTATCAGGATTAGATGTTTTGAAAAGAGGATTTATTTTTCAGTTCTGTTTAAATTCATTGTAATGTAATAAATATGTATTGGGTTTTCTATTGCATGCCGATATGTGATTTGAGTAAAAAGAATTAAAAGTCTAATGTAAATGGATATTATTGAAATAGATGAGTTAAAATAGAATACTGTTCCATTTAAGATTATTCTAATGTAATAAAAGTGTGCAGTTGCCACTATAAAAAACAGAAATATACGAGGGTCGTATGAAAAGTCACGGTCCCTATGCAGAAATAGCGCCACTGCGGCAGTTATACGCTAGCATTGCATAGTACTATTAGCACCAAATGACTACCACCTATACCCCAACCTCAAAAAATTCCTTGGTGGACGAAGATTTCAGTGCAACGAGGGGTTATTGATGATGTAAACAACTCTTTTGAAGAGCTCGACAAATTGCATTATAGAGATGGTTTAATTAAATTAGAAGTCCGATATGATAAATGTATTATCTTTATGTTGAGAAAAAAAAATTAAAAGTTGTTTTCTTTTTCAGCCGACCCTCGTAATTCAAAAATTGATTAATTAAAACACTGAGGACTGTGATTAGATGTTGCTTAAATATTTGCTTTTGATTTTATTAAAAATTATGCAAGTAGAAAGTTAGGAGAATTGTTTTCTCATCATTTCCTTTAACCATTTCATATAAACAATAAACTAAACACAGTGTTTTCAAAATTTCTATATTTGTGTGCTATTATTATTTCTATTATAATTATGCACTTGGTAGGTTACACATTTAATTTTAACTACACGCATGGTTGCTTAGAAATTTGTGTAAAATGCATATATGGCTGCCGCCAAGCGCAGTATGCATAATTTTTAAAAATTTTAATTTTCAGACAAAAGTTATCTAACTTACCTATAGTTACTTAGTATATAGAAAAATTTAAATAAGTAACAAAATGTAAACAGAAATTTGATTCCACATCATTTAAAAATGTCACTATTTGCACCCTGTTCTTTTTTTAAAAAACAGTTTGGCTTATTTTTAATCTATATATTTTTGTGGATATTGAAAACCATTAATGCGATAATTTAACAATGTATGTCTGTGTACACTTTTATATTACGGACTAAATTAAAGTTTGTTATATTCTTGGTTCATCAAACAGTATGTTTATTGCAGAAAGTTAAATTATCAGTGGTACGGATCAAATATTACATTTATTTCCTCCTAAAATTGTAAAAACTAAGACAAAATGTCACCAAAAAATTTACTCAACAAATGAAATAGTCTTTTTATAAATCTATCTATTTGAAATTATCAGCCTTATGCATGCTTTTGCTTTATTTAAAAAAGTATTAAACATATTTGATATCTTAAAAGTTATACATGTTAAACATTAAATTTTGTTGAAATTTTAATAAGTCTTATTGAAAAATTAAGTACAATTTGTGATTTTTTAACTGAGTGTAAAAGTGTCCATACTGGGATTCTAATCCAGGGCCTAAAAACTAAGCTATCCCTTATAAATCCGGCGGACATATTTTACTCAGATAACCCTTCAGATATGACATCAGGTCTGCTATCAGAAACAGTTCAACAGCATTAACCACAGGTAAAGGAATTCCAATAAATGTGGGATTAAACCAAAGTGCCAAAACGCAAATTCGTTGGCTTTCTCCTCATGTGCAACAAATACGAAAGTATCACTTTCAAAGAAACTTCAAAACTCTATTTCAATACATTATTAATATTTTTCATACAAACAATCTGTCTTATAGACTTAGTGGGCAATCTTAAAAAAATATATTAAATGTAAAAAATCTGTCGGTTTCAATTTTTAAAAATGGTTTTCATCTGTGACCAGAAAAGCTGGATTGGATTCCATAGTATACTTAAAGCAGATGTAAAATAAAGCACAAAAATAGCAAATTCATCAATTGTATACATATCTGATGAGCCATTAGCAAAAACTGTGCAGCACGGCAGCGGTGCTGCAGATTATTTTAGACATTGCAGATTAATCAACCAACTTAAAAATAAATACTGGGCTTAAAAAAATTACTTTGTTTTAAGAGTTATTGTGTTTTTTATTACATTTTCATTGTAAATTACAATTTTGCTTATTTTATGGGTTACTATAAGTGTTTATGATAGTAGCTTGATTCAGCATTGGTAAGTTGCAGATAAATTTTGGTTTGCTGCAGATTGACACCAAAACTTTTGCTACTGGGCTGATGAGTACTACTTTCACATGTATATTTTTTCAATGCTTGTATCATAGATAAATCGATTAAAGATTAAATTATTATTGTTTAGCAATTTTATACATGCATGTACTTACTCGAAAATTTACAAAACAATTATATCACACGGTATAAAATCTAGAAAACTTCCAAAAGCCATTCATTTTACATCTTTTAATATAGTTAATATAAAGAAATAAATTAATAATTCTGAGTGCAACATTTTACTTCTTATCTTAAAGTCACATTGAATACTGATCCTAAATACACATAAAATGTGAATTTGCATTTTACATCTTTTAATATAGTTAACATAAATAAATAAATTAATAATTCTGAGTGCAACATTTTACTTCTTATCTTAAAGTGACATTGAATACTGATCCTAAATACACATAAAATGTGAATTTGCATATCCAAGTAAAATATAATTCTATATCAAGGTAATAACTTACCAAAAGTTTTAGTATAGGTGTTCATTGGAGGTTTACTATACCATGTTTACCATGCTAAACTCGTTTGCTCTTTCCTAACAAGCAATATCAAAGTAAAAGGTGAATATAGATCATAGATTACCGACTTTTGGGTTCCCACAGAATAAAGATTGAATTGATTGCAAACCTTCTGAAGAATTGTATAATGCGTAAATAGAAATTATGTGTTTTAGAGCATATGAAGTTATGAATTTTCCAAAAGGAAAGGGGGCAGATAATTCTTAATAGCCACTTTTTTATTTAGTGGACTTGTGGGCAGTGGCCACCACTAATTTAAGATTTTCTAGCCATATATATATATCGATTTGTGAGCAAAATTTTCTCATTTATATATTTTAATAATTTTATTCATTAATTTTACAGAATCGAGGGGGAGGTTTGTTGTCAAATTTACTAGCATAAATAATGAAAGCTGGACTCACAAAATACTTGTAGTGTGTACTGTGTAGTAGGCAAGCAGAGGAACGTGAATTTGTAGACTTAGATTTTTTATAAAAACAACTTGTTTAAAATTTTATACATACAAAGCATCTTTTTGAAACTGATTCATGCAAACTAAGAACATTTACAACATAATTTTAGCAGAAAGCTTTAGCAAAGTGCTCTGGATTTCCACATAAAAAATAGAATCGATTGTAGCAGTCAATACTCCATACATAGCTGCATCTGCAATAGCAAAAGAATTGCTCAGGAACTGACAGAATCTTAGCACACTCTGGAATTTCGCAGAACTCTCATTTGAAACTCTCATAGGGCATCGCGATATAAAGGTTTGCCTGCCAGCCAGCTGACAATAAAAGTCACTCATAAAGATTCACATGCATGTGCAAATTAGATGATAACATAATAAATTAACCTGCATGATATTATATGTACTTAAACAAAATTAAATTCACCTACAAAAAATTAATTTGCTAGTTTAAATAAAGTTTTAGAAACATACAGGTACTTACAAAGTAAATCATATATAATAATATAGTGATAGTCTTACAAAATTGTGAAGTTCACAACGTGTGAACTCAGTAGTTGAAACACAAGTATGGTGACGATTTCAACAAATAATTAAATGGAAGCTTTATAAATAAAGTAAGGAGAATTCCCAAAAATAAAAAAAATATATGCTAGCTGAGAAATAAAAATTGAATAAAATGAATAGAAAACAATATTAATTTAATAAATTCATAATGAGGTTAATAATTCAACTAGTTTGGAAAAAAAGCTAGAAACTCGTATGTTTATACTATAATCTCATTTGTTCATATTATCATAAATTAAAATAAAGTTTAAAGATTTGGGAAAAGTACCTTTTCTGTAGCTAAGTTGATAAATGGGGAAAATGTGAGCAGATATGATTATATATTTTTAGAGAGATTTAGTAAAATGTTGCTTCATTATCTGAAATTTACTGCATATATCTTTATGCTATCTTCTATTTCACAGACTTAAATTTCTGTTCACAAATTGCGACCTGGTGACCGGAAGTTTTATACTGTGATTTAGAATGACTTGAAAAATAATATTGGGTTGTTCAAGTTTCTAATATTTATAAAAACATGTTCGAAAATTAATTTGTGTAGTGTGAATTATGTGTACTCATCCCCTATACTGTCCCATTCATCCCCAGAACTTGGAAGGACGGAACATGTTTCAAGTTTTAAAAAATGTTTCTATTTTCTAAATTATTACAGTTGGAAAAATACAGTACTTTTAAAGTTTTTGTGAGTCTATACTTTATCACATCAGCTAAAGAATGCATCTCTAGATCCAAGCAAGACAATAGATACATAAAATGTGCTATTCCTACTCTCCCTTATAAGCTGTATAAATTGTGCATCAGCATCAAAGAGTTTAATTTTAAAATTTAAATACAGTCATTTAAAATTGTATTTTTCTGTAAAACAGAAAATAAATGTAAAGGAGGTTACATTTAATAAATTAAATTTTTTACCTTCAATAAGTGTGTGCACATAAATAAATTGTTTTTTCATATAAACTTTATGTATTTTGATAATTGTAAAAAGCATTTTATCTTTAAAAGTATACTTAAAAAATTAGGGTAACAGAAGTTACGAAGAAAAAAAATATACTTGCCTCAGAAAATGGAAATATTGCTCGAAATTAAAAACATGTGATAAGCTAAGTAAAAATGACACCATGCTTATTTTAAAGGAAGTGTTTTTTACAGTGGGGTTTAGTAGTACTTTCTGGTAGTTCTTATGTATACTACTAAACGGAAATGCAATTAAAGAGGTTCCATTCATCTGTCTATGGTATATAAAGTAATTCTATAGAATTAAAAAATATTTTGAATATTTAGACCAGATTTATTAGGCAAATAAAATTGTTATTTAAATTAGTCAGATATGTATTATCGTACACATGATGTTTAGAAATACGGCATATTTGAAACTGCATCTGTAGACATTTGGGCAGTATGATATTTGTAAAAGGAGAAAGGGTTAAATTGGCAGGGATGGAATGGAAGTTTGTTTAACCCTCTGTCGGTCGCAATAGGCCTGACAGGCACATCACAATTATTTCCGTTCTACTCTCCGCCACTAGAGCATGCAGGGTTACTTATTTTGAGTGTAATAAATGAGGTTTTTCATTCAAATTTGAAATACTACCCCTTTGTACTTCCTATTAAAAGTCACTGATCACTTTAAGAGAGTTTGAATTGCATCAATTAATTGCTAATAACGATTTTCTAACAGGCACATTGCTCCCGAACTTGGGAGACCTCAAGTTGGGACCAACGGACGCTTAAACTTAATACTTATTCCTTTTTTATCAGATGGTGATAACAAATATTTAATACTAACGCGAAAAAATTTAATATATATATATGTAAAGTTGTGGACATGAAAATATTTTGTAAAATAGGACTCATCCATGTATGTAAAATGTTTTTTTCAAAAATTAATCAAAACTTGAAATTATGGACTGAATGGTGGAATGCTCGAATTTGCAGAATCCTTTTCCAGAGAGTTTCACTGGTGACAGCCTCCCGTGGAATAGATTTCAGCAATTTTTGAAAAAAAAACTAAGTTACTGGAAGAAAGCAGCGAGCTGTATGAAGTTAAGAGAAAGAAAACTCAGAAATCAAACTATGAAAATCAAATATTCATACAAAATTTACAATTTTATGATTGTTGAACTAAATTGCTTATACTTCATTTAATCATGTTAAACCAAATGCAGGGTTAAAGATAATCTTTTAATTTTCATTCTTCCCTGAACATTTCTACTCCATACAAAAATTGATTGGGGGAATTCTTAAAAGATAATGAATTTCAAGACCTGTAAATAATGGATTTGTTTAAGACTTAAAATCATGAATGGTGCACCGTGTATACTGCTTGGTGAAAAGCAGATGTAAATTTGAAAATAATCATTTCTTTAATATTTGCATCTTATTTAGCATCTTCCCAGTAAATCATCAGTGTTAAACCAGTGTTTAAATTTTGAAATATTTTTCACTATCTTTCATTATCATTACTTAAAAGCCAGCACTAGTGCAGTTGTCAGATTATTCGAATTTTACATGCAAAGCACATGAAACACTAAACACTTGTGTAAGAGCAGCTATAATTTCTCGATAAATCTGAGTAACAGTAAATTATTTTTGTTATTTTAAATTTATTTATTTTTTGTTTCAAACTTGTAATACAAAAAATTGTAAACCGAATTTTTGTAGTATTTCATTATAGTATTATTTCTAATGAAATTAATGTTTTTCAATTTTATGTTTATTCCTTTAATTCTACTACTTGACTTTACATTCATCAAGAATATAATTTAAAGACATTATTTATGATTTACAAATGTGTTAGCCTACAAACGACACTGCTGATGTTCGTTTGCTACTATAAATCATCCAAGTTCTTAAAGGTTAATATGTGAACAACTAGTTTCTACAAGTATATCTTATTTTCATTTTGTGGCTGTTTCATTATTGAATTAACTAAAAATTGATAATTAATATGCATGTTACTGTCCAGATAAAAAAATATATCCTTTTTTCCAATATTTTAGATTTAAAGTTGGAGAACTCACATACTTGTTTTTAAAGTATTTGAAGTATTTTTTTAAATAATTTAAACAAAGTATTTTTTATGTAGATATTTTATATTCTATATTTTAGGAAATTAAATATTTCCCTTCAAGAAAATGTCAGTGTCTCAGATTTACTCTGAAGCAGAAGAAAAAACTTTTTTTTGTGAAATGTGCTCCAAAGGATTTTCAGAAAGTGGTAATCTGAAAAGACACTTGCGTACTCATACAAAAGAAAAACCTTTTGTTTGTGAAATATGTTCCAAAGGGTTTTCAGAAAGTGGTAATCTGAAAAGACACTTGCGTACTCATACAAAAGAAAAACCTTTTGTTTGTGAAGTATGTTCCAAAAGATTTTCAGAAAGTGGTTCGTTGAAAAAACACTTGCGTACCCATACAAAAGAAAAACCTTTTGTTTGTGAAGTATGTTCCAACGGATTTTCAATAAGTGGTTCACTGAAAAAACACTTGCGTGTCCATACAAAAGAAAAACCTTTTGTTTGTACAGTCTGCTCTAAACGATTTTCAGAAAGTGGTTCGCTGAAAAAACACTTGCGTACCCATACAAAAGAAAAACCTTTTGTTTGTGAAGTATGTTCCAAAGGATTTTCACAAATTGGTAATATGAAAAAACACTTGCGTGTCCATACAAAAGAAAAACCTTTTGTTTGTGAAGCATGTTCCAAACGATTTTCAGAATGTGGTTCGCTGAAAAAACACATGCGTATCCATACAAAAGAAAATCCTTATGTTTGTGAAATATGTTCCAAAGTATTTTCACAAATTGGTAATCTCGAAAAGCACTTGCGCGTACATACAAAGGAAAAACCTTTTATTTGTGAAATATGTTTCAAAGGATTTTCAGACAGTAGTAATCTGAAAAAACACTTGCGTGTCCATACAAAAGAAAAACCTTATGTTTGTGAAATATGTTCCAAAGTATTTTCACAAATTGGTAATCTCGAAAAGCACTTGCGCGTACATACAAAGGAAAAACCTTTTGTTTGTGAAATATGTTCCAAAGGATTTTCAGAAACCAGTAAACTCAAACAACACTTGCGTATTCATGCGAATGAAAAACCTTTTGTTTGTTAAATATGTTCTAAAAGATTTTCACAAAGTGGTAATCTAAAAGTACACTTGTGTACACATACAAAGGAAAAACATTTTTGTTTGTAAAATATGGTCCAGAGGATTTTCACAAAATAGTGATTTTAAAGTACTCTTGCGTACACATACAAAGGGAAAACCCTCAGTTTGTGAAATATATTCTAAGGGATTTTCGCTGAGTAGTAATCTGAAAAGACACTTACGTGTCTACACAAAGGAAAATCCATTTGTTTGTGAAATAAGTTCTTAAGGATTATCAGAAACCGGTGATCTGAAAAAAACGCGTGTCCATACAAAGGAAAAACTTTTGTCTGTGATATATGCAGGGATGTAGTGGAGGGTATACGCCATATACCTTCTGGATTTTTTAAGGAACACCGTATACCCTCTGTTTCTCAAGAAAACTATACTATATACACTCTAGGGTATACGCTCTGCGTTTACCCTCTATTTTTTTTTACGACTACACCGCTGGATATATGTTTCAAATGATTTTTAGAAACCGGTGATCTCAAAAAATACTGGCTTGTCCATTTAAAGGAAAAACCTTTTGTTTGTGAAATATGCTCTAAAGGATTTTCAGAAAGTGGTCATTTAAAAGTGCACTTGCGCGCACATACAAAGGAAAAACCTTTTATTTTTATATATGTTTTAAAGGATTTTCAGAAAGTGGTAATCTGAAAAAACAAGTGCGGACACATACAAAAGAAAAACCTGTTGTTTGTGAAGTATGTTCTAAAGGATTTTCAATAAGTGGTAATCTGAAAAAACGCTTGTGTACCCATACAAAGGATAAACCTTTTGTTTGTGAAATGTGTGTCAAGGGATTTTCACTAAGTGGTACTCTGAATGTACACTTGTACACCCGTTCAAAGGAAAATATTTTTTATTGAAATATGTTCAGAAAAATTTTCATTTAGTGGTAACCAAGCAATGGAAAACCTTTTTGTTTGTGAAATATGTTTGAAAGGATTTTCAGAAAGTGGTGATTTGAAATAACACTTGCTTATCCATACAAAGGGTTTAAAGGAATTTTCAGTGATGTACCATCTTAAAAGGCACTTGCATGCCCATGTAAAAGAAAACCTTTTGTATGTGAAATATAATCAAAGCATTTTCACAAGTTAGTCATTTTAAAAAACTGTTGCATAACTATAATAAAACCTTCGGCTTGTGAAATGTGTTTAAAACAATTTTTAGTGAGTTGCAATTTAAGAAAACATTCTGTTTCCCATACAAATTGAAAGTTCTCTTTTTTGGTGTGTGTGCTGTATTGACATTTCACAAGGTGGCAATTTTTGAAAACACATCTGCATGTTTGCACAAATAAAAGAAATATTTGTTTGTGAATTCTACAGGATTTTCTTAAATTTATATTTTAAATATTTATATTCATCTTCACAAAAATGCAAAGTAAATTTTTTTATGTATGTTCTAGAGCAATGATTCTCTACTTTTTTGACTTGCAGAGCCCTTTTTAAAATGTATTTCTGGTACAGAGCCCCATAATCTTACCATTGTCTATGTTACAAAATAATGGTTTTGATGCATTGCTACAAAGGAATAGATTGTTATCTAAAAAATTGTGAATTTTCTTAAGAATAAAATTATATTTTGAAACTTTTTTCCATAATACTCGTTTTTTTTTTTTTTTTTTTTTTTTTTTTTTTTTTTTTTTTTTTTCAATAAGCATCAATACAGATAATAATGTCAGTTTTTTATACATAAGAATGCTCTAAAATTCAAGAAATCGTAATATTTGCCTTTTGATAAATATTACATTGTTTGTGTGAGGTGTAGAGGTTAAATGTAACATGGGGGTATGATTTAATTGCTTTAGAATAATGTCTGAATTTTGGTTATAGCGCCTAGAATATATGGTGTGGAAATCGGCTATCCCTGTAATACATAAAAAAGCGCTAAAATATTGTATCCCTTAAATGTGCAGCGATGCTGCTGAAATTTGAAGATCGCAGCGACAGCAGCAGGATATTTTCTACAACTGCAAGATATTGCTAGTCTATACAATGTAATACTAGTAATACGAAAATCCCGCAGATGTCGCTGGGATCGACACTTGGCATTTTAGCAGTATCATTGCACATTTAAGGGATACAAATTTTCAGCACTGTTTTGATAGCATATTTCCACACTAGGTATTCTAGACGCTGCATTTTGGTCCAATTGCTTATAATTGCAGGTGAATGTCTGATTCTGAAAAGACTTAATTTAAGAGACTTCTGCATTACTTTTTTTTCTCTGTAAACTTGAAATTGTACTTCACTGGGATGTCGAGGAAGGTTGCAAAACTAATTTTCCATTCTGAAACAAGGTTTTTAATTTATTTGATAAATGATATAAAAAATATGATGGATTTTAGCTTTAAATAGAATCTTGCTGTAAAATGTCAAATCAAGGAGGACCATGTGTTTTGCTGAGTTTAAAATGAGTGGGTTTATTTAATATTGAACACATTCAGTTTATGTCCAAAACCTATTGAGCTGCTAAAAAATATTGCTTAAATGTGTGTTCTAAAACTTTAGGATGCCCCTGAATATATGTTTTTTCTTGAGAAGCTCGTGTTGTTTGCATTCCTTTCTAACAAGAGGAAATTAATTTATATCATCCTTTCCTTCACAATCTAAACAATACATGTTTCTTCTTAAAAGAGGACATTTTTGGCAAATGCATCAAAAATTGCGACAGTTTTTCTTTGAAATAATAGATTAATTTTATTGATTTTGCTAAATATGTTAGATAAATACACAATTTTCAGACCTAGTCTTCCTTATTTAAATGTTTTGCCAGTTGGGCATTATTCACTTCAGTTCCAGTGGCAGCTTATGGGTTATTTAAATGAGGGTACTGTATTCCGAAAATATAATCAACCCTTGCGACTTAATGTACACTTTGAAATACATTTGAATTTTCAAATGTTAAAACAATGCAAATAAAACAAATAATAAGCACTCAGAAAAAAATTAATATTTTGCTTTCTATGAAGGATGTTCATATTATCAAACAAATAAACAATCCAAAAATAACTGTATAAACTGCAATAAAAAAAGGAACAGCGAAAAATGCCAGCACCCGCACACTGAAGGTCGATTGAATGGGAAGATAGAAACGGTGCCTACACTTCCCCACGCCTCTTTAGTCCACATAAACTGGTTTTGAAGGGAATTTTTCGATCGCATGTGCGATCCTGGAAGGATGGGAGGGTGTGGGGGGGGGGGGGGTAAAGGACTCTCCGGCAAAGGTGCTCTCTTGATAAATTTAGAGATTCGCTATTCCAATAACATTTTGTCATGTCCCCCCCCCCCCTGTAAATTTCATGGATTGCTTTGAACACTAACATTATATTATTTAATAAACGGATGAAATCCATTACTAGTAGTCTCAGAACGCTAGAACTGTGATAAAGAAAATTGCAAGCGATTCGGAACATTTTTAAGGAAGTTGTACCAAGGGCCCAAAGAAGGCGATTAATATTCAAAATTGGTGGTAGCTGAAGTCTGATAAATTTTTTATCGTTCATGTAGTAGCTGAAGGACTTAAGAAGTTGTTGGGAAAGCCAGTGAATCTGACCACTTTTTTAAGGGAGCTATAATAGAAGGCCCAGATGGGGCCAAATGATAATAGTTGAGGCCAGAGCTCAAACATAAAAGATGTTAAAATGTTTTAGCACTTAGCCCTTTAGATCTTCAGTTAGTCAAAATTAAGCATTGGGTATGAATTATTCATTAGAATAATATTTTAAAGAAATGCGCAAAAAATTGGGTAACAGCTTAAAAAAGTGCCCTAGGCCCCCAATAAAAATATGAGGGTGTTGGACCGGGAGAAGACTCCAAGACTTAGCTTTAAAATTATGTACAGAGAAGGCGAGAAAATTGGGGGGTGAAAATTGCATGGCGCACAAAATGTTCAAGGGGCCATGGACTGAAACTAGGGGGACCCAGTGTCTTAACTGGAATGTAGAAACAGGAATAACTAAATGGAAAAAATCCCTGCCGGCTCGGGCCTACAGGCGGAGGTAGATTTCGAAGTTAAGTACTAAATTCACCAACAAAACTTAAACCAAGATTAGAGATAAACCCAGTTCCTTCCCCAAGAATGAGCTCTAGGGAGCTAAACATTTTGTGAAAATTCTAATATACAGGAATACACACAAGCATGTATATGAAACAGGTTTAAAAATGGCTAAAGCAAATTCAGAGAACCTCAAAGTGTTAAAATATGTTAAAATTTCCATAGTCTGGTTTTTATCATGTTTTAATACGTTTCTTCAAACTCACATGACGTTACATATTCACCTGCTGGTGTCCATTATATTTCTAATATGACGCAATATTTTGATTTTTTTTTAATTCGTCAAACTATTTATTTCATTTTGAGTTTTCAGGCGGAAATCTTGCTGTAGAAAACTTATGACGTAATATTCAATTTGTTTTCAATTCGTCAAACTTTTTATTTAATTAATTTTCGCGTGAAAATTTTGCAATGGGAAATCAATTGTTGTGGTGAGAATTTTATTGCTTTTTTTAATTGTTGGCAACTGCTATAACGAAAAATATTTATTTTTTTCTGTCATTGTTGTGAAAGAGCTGGTTTTATCAGAATCGTGTTAAGACGGTATTCAAAATTTTGAACCCCCCCCCCATTTCTATTCCCTTGGGCCGATTTTGCCCATTTTCAATCCCCGCCGAGATATTAACCATCTCAAAGTTGTTGGCGAGTTTGAAGACGATTCATGCATAATTGCGACTTTTATCGTGCGGACAAAATTTAGTACATACATACATACATACATATATATATATAAACTTTTTAGGTGGGGGTGGTTTTGGGTTCCTGGGGTCGTATAATGAAAAGTTATGAAGGAATTTTTCAAAAGTCGCACCATGGTAACGACTGCAATAGGTAGTATTTCTTACGAAATCTACCTAAAAGGATCTCAAAATAAAGATCGGATTAAAAGAAAGCAATTTATGGACAATTTTGTGCGGAAAAAATTCCAGAGGCCCTGTACAGGGAGCCAGGGTCTTAATTGGAATGTAGAAAGAGGGATTAACTAAATGGAGAATTGGCCCCAGAAACGAAGAAAAATCTCAGCCTCAGGTGCATCAGAACCTATCTTATACTATCCTCAACTAAATTTTCGGACTTTCAAGTGCAGTAGATTTCGCTAGCCATCGCAGACACACATGCACACAGAGGAAAACTTTATTTTATTAGTATAGACTAGCTAACGATCACGGTCTGTGATGAATGACCCTTAAATGAACCTCAAATTTGTATACTTTTATATTTTTAACTCCATTTTGTCTGAATATATACTTTTAAATGAAAAAATCGCGAAAAATTATTGAATTGAAAGTATATGCTATTTGGTATTTTATTTTCTGCGTAGTTTGAATTTTGAAATCCATGCTCACCGAAAGAGAGCGAAAACGCGAGGAAACATGTAAGTATTTTACTGATTTCGTCGACATTTGACACATTTTATTTTGTAAAAAAATATTTTTACCTGTCCGAACCTTTCACAATTTTTGTAGGTGATGTAAATATGGTCTATTGAGATGCTCTAAAAAGATAGTGTTAAAATAAGGACGTTTAGTTACTTTTGGCGTAGAAAAAAATATCGTATCTGCGAGCAACGAAGTAACTTGCGTTCGCCGTTGCATTTTAAAGGTTTAAAATTCATATATTTAAAAACTAATTACACCATCGATTAGAAAAAGATTTCAGCTTTAAGAACATATTTTTGGTTTGTCGGTAACTCTAAAATTGCGCACTGGAGTGGAGAAAATGAGACGAAACATTCAAGTTTTTACGGACTTTGTAGAAATTTTCACAGATTTTATTTTGTGAAAAAAAAAAATTTCTACCTGTCAGAATGTTTAACATTTTTTATAGATCATGTCAATCTGGTCTATTGAGATGCTCTAAAAAGATTGTGTTAAAATACGGACGTTTAGTCACTTTTAGCGCAGAAAAAATATCGTCTCCATGAGATGCGAAATGACCTGCGTTCGCCAATGTATTTTAAAGGGTTAAAAATCATATTTTTTAAAACCGATTACACCGTTGATTAGTTAATGGTTTCATATTTAGGAACATACTTTTGGTTTGTGGTACTGTTTAAATTACGCCCTGGAATGGCGTTGAAATAAGGGCTAAAACTGTTTCAGAAAAACGTCCCTTTTTGAAGAAACAATTTCTAAGGGTTAACTGCGACATATTTTCAAATTTATTGCAGTATTTGACACGTAAGTGTACAATCTTTTGGAATATGGCTTTCAATTATAACTGTTCTGAGCAATTTTGATCTATTTGGATTTAAAAAATGCATGAAAAAACAGAAATAAAATCGAAAAACGTTTCTTCACTAGCTTCCGATGCGTAAAGAGTTTGTGAGCGTGCGCAAGCGCTGTCCTTGACCGGAGATCAAATATATAATTTTTTTATGAGAGTAAGTTGAGATGTTTAGTTAATAACTCAACTAATTATTAGAAATTTAAAATTCTGAGTCTCAGGAGCATTAGGAGAGGCCTTGGACTATCTTCACAAAAATTCCCAACCTCGTACGTACCGTAGATATCGCTAGCCAACTAAGACGCACACACACAGAGTGAAACTTTCTTTTATTAGTACACATAAAAGATCTTATCATATGAAGAATTTGTATAAAAACAATTTTTCGTGAAGATATTGTAAAAAGCCTCTCTGTCCATGATACAAAAGATTATTCCTTTCACAGAGGATTTTTTATAAACATGTATTTTACTTAGTGCCCATACAGAAAAAAGAGCCTTTATTTATCAAGTTGAGTAATCTCTCGCCTATCTTCCCGGAACTTATCTCATATTCATAAACATACAATATTTTTGAGTATGCAGTAAAAATTCAATTGTGGTATACTATGAAATACAATAAACAAGAAGAGTTTTCAATTTTAAGTGTAAAATAATCAATGTTAGATATTTTTTTTAAATTTTAATAAGCAAAGAAGCATGATTAATTAAAAAAGAGTGTAATCGCCACTGGTATCAGCACCATCTTGTTTTTTTCGAAAATAAATTTGTACTTCCGTCATGAGAATGCTTCGATTCAGTACTATGAACTAGAATCCTATATTAAAATGTGTATTGAATGATATAAAAATACAAATATAATTAAATATTAAAAAAATGAGTAAACAAACTCAAGAAAAGTAAACAAATATTCTGTTACAGTTATACATGCGAATATTGTGCAGATCCTGCGATATACCGTGTTTTCACTCTAGATAAGCTAATTTATATCATAATCGTAAGTAGGGAAAAATTAATTTGTAGTTAACCAAAAATGCATCATCGATATAAATAAATTGCAGAAATAACTGTAATTGACGCTGATGTTAGCGCCATTTTTAATTTTCTTCTACAACTTAACTGAAAATATAACTGTTTAATTTTCTGCAAAGATGCACAGATGTTAGGAGGATTGAGGAAATCTATTGTAATTCTTAATCCACATTTACAGGGGTTTAATTCATACATAAGTGTTAGGGAAACCGAATTTTTATGATTTTTGTTGATGTTTGCAATCTGCTAATTTTGAAAGCAATGATGTCAAAAATGTACATTTTTATTTCCCAAGTTATTATCATGTTGCAAACTGTCAAAAGTACATATCTTAAAAAGACTAGTTTATATTTTTAAGGTGTTTTAGTAATTTCATTAAGTTTTGTTTCTATTCTTTCCATTCTATGGTATTTAATTCTTTTAAATGTGCACTGTTGAAAATTTCCATTCAAAATTGAACCAATCTATGGGAGTCATTCCATATAAAATGAGCAAATCGTCTGTGGATGACGTGTCACAGATTTTAATAAAAATCATCATATATATAGATGACATTTTTTTATGAGTAAATGTAAAATAATTCATTGGAGTGGACTTTATTTACGTATTAAATCTTATGTTAAAAGTTGATAAAAATCGAGATTTTGTCTATGTTCTTGAACATGTAATTTTGATTATTAACCTTAGGAGTGGAAATAACATTTTTTTATAATTAAAATTGAATAATAAGTAATAACTTGGCATAATTTAGTAATTGTCTTTTTATTTCTTAATGAGAAAAAATAAGGAAAAATTTTGATGCGAAAATGCAATATTTCTACTACGTGTTTGAACTTGAAGGAAAACTTAATTAAAAAAATATATTTGACATTATAAATAAACTTATCTATTGTAAATATAGAAACTTTCATTCTTGCCTTCAGTTTATTTTTGTCGGACGAAACCTTTAAAGTAGAGTAGAATTCAAATAATAATTATATAGTAAATATAAATCAATATAAATGGCAGCACTCAATTCCTTCTGAAATCCCGCTTATAAACCTCATTTCTTTTCTATGTGACTGAAAATATTACAGTCAGTGAAATGAAAAACAGTTTTGTGTCAAACATTGATAAATTTCAATTTCTTTATTTGTTTCTATTGTGTATGGCAAAATTTGTGACTGACATTTTCCCAGATAACCTTGATTTTCTTGTGAAGTTAATGAGTTTTGTGTGGATTTAACAATTTTTGTGGCCTTTTAGAGATGATCTTTGTTGGATACAATTTGAAAATATACTTAGTACAGTACCAATTCCATCAACAGGCAAAATCGAACAATACACTTTTAACCAGATTGGAAAAGTATTTCAAAAGAGATTTAATTAATCTATTGCATAACTGTTGATTGATTTTCCTTCTCTTACGCATTTTCTAATAGGGAACTTTCAAATGATGTCGCACATCGACAATTGGAGTTCAAACAACCGTCGGAGGGAGTTGGGAGGATTTTCGGTATGGTTGGTGGTCAACTGGGCAGTTGTGATTGGCGGATGAAAAGGCCATCAGCTGATTGCAACTTTCTTATAGTATATGTATATATAATATTGAAATGTATGCATTTATACATGTTTCCTTCCATGAAGACCTGATAAAATGCTAATATTTTCATCCTTTTTTTAAACTCTGACACGGATTTTATTGGAGTACATTATATTCATGTATGTGAATATATTACATTAATTGAGTTTCAAGTTTCTATTTATCTACGCTCATATTTTATATAACATACATCACCGAATATATATTTTTTATAAATATACATATTCTCCTTTCAGTAAACAGAAGTGTAGTACAGTAGATCCCAATTATCCGAGTTAATATGGAATAAGCGCATCTCGGATAAGCAAAAAACTAGGTTAAACCGGATCTACACGAATCCTCACAAACTAAGGAGTTGAAATATAAGTTTTGCATTTCCGTTACTTTTAAGAAAAACGGGGAATGAAATTGTTTATTTGAAAAAACCCTTGATAGTTTTTTGTTTGTTGAATGTGAATTTTGCTGCAATTTTTTTTCTGCTACCAATGTCTAAGATTTTTTTCTTACCACTAAAACTTACCAATAAATTTTACCTAATTCATCCGCCAAAATCTAACAATTGTCAACGATTAAATGTGGTAAAATTTTGTATTAAAAATTAGAGGTAACGAAAATGTACAAATTGGCAGCTATAGTATTCTATTAGTCATTTTCTTCTTATGAACTGATGGATTCCGTTATTATGAAACAGCCATTATAAATGAAGCGTTAGGTGAAGATGAAAGAGTAGTCGTAAAAAGTTAGAACTCTGATTTTCTGGTCAGAATGGAGGGAAAAAATGGGCAAAAAAATTATGGCCATTTTCCCTCATTTTGACCAGAAAATCAAGAGTTCTAACTTTTTACTACTGCTCCTTCATATTCGCCTAACGCTTCATTTATAATGGCTGTTTCATAGAATCCATCAGTCCACAGGAAAAAAATAACTCGGTTAAAGCGGAAACTCGGTTAAGCGAGACTCGGATAATCGGGACTCTACTGTAATTTAATTTTAAGTTCACATAAACCATTCATATGATTTAAGGAATTTTAGGTTAAGATCATTAACAGATATTTTTTAAATATTTGAAAGCAGAAAAAAATCATTTGCCAGATGGTCACAAACACTGCACAATATTGAAGTCCAGTTACTCTCCATGTATTAAACAGAAATTGTCTTATTGAAGGCCAAAACATACACTTATAGGTCTTTAGAAAAGGTAGCATGATTCTTTATAAAACATTAATTCCTCGGTGTTATGAGATGAAATAACATAATGTGAGCTAATTATGTCATTATGGAATGGCCATAGAATACAACAAATATTACTTTTTTTGACACCAATTTTGTTATGTTAGGAATCAAAAGGCAATCTTGAACTTTTCAAGCATATAATGGACTTATTCATCTTTATGCTTATGTAATATTGTTGATATCTGAATTTCCCTTTATTTGATTTTTTGCGATTACATAAGATATAAAATTGTGATTTTGTAATTTTTTATTAAAGTTTCTACGATATTTTGAAAATAACAGAAAAACTGTCAACTTCCCAATTGGAGCACTATGATTTTCATAAGTAACACTAAATCACGCATTAGTTTCACAGATGTTTTTAAATTCCTTTGATTTTTAAATTTTCTCAAAATTGACAAATTTTCAATTTGTACAACTAGTTTAAGATTAACCATGTTGTTACCAAATTATTATTACTAAATAAATATGTAGGTAATTTTCCAGAGATTATAATATTATAACTATTTTTAATTAATGTTGAATAGTTTTCAAGATACAGAACTTCAAAGTTGCAACTTTGAACTATTGCACACGTGCCATTATACGCACATTATATGCCACGGGTCATTATACGTTACAAGTTTTTTAAATGCCATGAACTGTCAAAAACTTACATTTCTTCTCAAGATATTTTGCATAACTCTGTTTAAATATGAATTCAATCTGTGCACTAAATTTTATTAAAATATGTTACTATGTGGCCACAACATTTTTTAAAATTTTTGCTCATTTTGCTTAGAATGACCCTCTTGCATTTGGCAGATATGATGAAATAGCTATAAAATATTTGTAACAATTTCTGAGAAGTAAAGGTCAATCCATCAAAAAAAAATAATTCAAACCATTCAACAAAAATTCCAGCAGATTTTCAACTACTGAAAATAAATTTAATTTAATACGATTTCTTATCAGTAATGCTGTCATATATGCGCAATTAATAAAAGACAATCAGATATACATCAATGAAGAATTTGATGATTCAGCAAAATGTTTGAAACTTCTGAGTTCTTTATTGTGAAAGATATTTAAAACAAGTGGGTAAGTGTGATCATACATCGCACAGAGGGTTTCGTTTAATATTCCTTTCAAAACACTTTCTTTCAAAACGTCCAGTACATTTATCGCCATGGAATACCTTCTAAATTTTGGCAAACACATCCTAAACTATGTTAAAGTTTCAAACATATTCGCCTTGTTATATCTCCTAATTTTGTTCGCCCCCCCCCCAAAAAAAATGCTACGATATATCACATGACGGGTATCTGCCAAATTTAGAAAAGTGCCCCCCTTGGGGGGGGGAGTAGGCAGATGGTTACCATGATTTTTGACGCGGCTTGATTTTAAAAATTTATGTTATGTTTTATAAGCCATATTAAAGTTTCAAACAGATCGTCCAGTTATATTTCCTAATTTTGTTCGCGCACCTCCCTCACCCCCCCCCCACCTCCTCGAAATGCGACGCGCCCTTCTTCTTTATAATTTATTATCGTGTGTTATAAAGTATCTTAAAGTTTAAAACAGATTGAATTGTTAGATTTCCTACTTTAGATGAAATCGCGGCCTGTTAATTCCACATTCCACCACCAGGGAGCGCACTGTATTCTTAACAAAAGCGTATCTGAACGAAACTCCTTTAATCAACCCATTAGTAGATATGTTACTCGAGGGGGTGGCGGTCTTCAGCAAGAATTTAAGATAATTGTTGAAATTATTATTCGGAAATAGTGGTAATTTAACTTTTGACATATTTATATTTAATAAGTATAAGTAGCATGTATCTGAGGACTCCATCAAAAAACGCACCTGAAACGGTATGAAACAAAAAAGAAATATTTTGCCCCTCCCCCTCTCCCCACCTTCCCGAAATTTCACGCGCCATTTTTTATAAACTTTTTCTAATGTGTTATAAACTATCGTAAAATTTCAAACAGATCGCCTTGTTATATTTCCTAATTTTAACAAAAATGTTAGTTCCACATTCCACCACCAGGGAGGGCACTCTATTCTTAACAAAACTGTATCGGAAGGAAACTCCGTTAAACAACCTATAAGTAGATATGTTACTCGAGGTGGTGGCGGTCTTAATAAGAAATTAAGATATTTGCTGAAATTACTATTAGGAAATAGTGGTAACTAAACTTTAGACAATTTTATATTAAATAAGTAGCATATATCTCAGGACTCCCTCAAAAAGTCAACTAAAGCGGTCAGAAACGCTAATTTTTAAAATAGAAATCTAGCGCCCCGCCCCCCTCCCCGGAATTTCGCGTATCATTTTTTCTTACACTTTATCTTATGTGTTATAAAATATCTTAAAGTTTCAAACAGATCGACTTGTTAGATTTCCTAATTTTAACAAAATCGCATTATGTTAGTTCCACATTCCACCACCAGCGAATGCACTCTATTCTTAACAAAAGCATATCTGAACGAAACTCCTTTACACAATCTTTCCGTAGATAGATGGGTCGGGATGGTGGCGGTCTTAAACAAGAATTTAAAATATTTGCTGCGGTAACAAACGCTAAGATTTTAAAAATAATTCTAGCTCCCCCCCCCCCTCCTCGAAATATCACACTCCATTCTTTTTTACACTTTTTTCTATGTGTTATAAACTATCTTAAAGTTTCAAACAGACTGAGTGGCGGTCTTAACCAATAATTCAAAATTTTCCTGAAATTACTATTAGAAAATAGTGGTATGAAGTAAATTTTCTGATGATGAATGAGTTATACTTATCTCATATCGCTGTTCAAAAAGCCCAGGCAAATTATTAGATTTCCTAATTTAAGTTAATTCGTGGTTAAATAAGCGCGTCTCTTCATTTTAATCCACGCATTTGATAGGAATAAACCCAGACAACCACAGTCGTCCTTCGGACGTTCTACAATGATCCTAAAAATCCTGTAGTCGTCATATCCTATAAAACTATCCTGTGAATGTCCGCAGGATACTAAAGAACGGACCATTTGAAACCGTCCAGCTGCAACTGTCCTCAAAACGACCGGAGGATATTCCAAGACGGATCTCGAGATTGCAACCGTGAAACCAGCCAACCTACTTACCAGAAATGGCGTTTATTTTGATTCCTCCGTCGATGTTTAGATGAGATCTGTCGCTGGTCATGGCAAATTCAAATATGAAGAAAGTGAATGTGGATGTAAGGTAAGAATTTTCTTTCATTTTGTAATGCATTTCTTTATAACTATTCTGTGTATATATTTATATTGTGTTAGAAAAACTTTTACTTTATTAAGATGAAATTTAAAAAATAAATTAGGCCTAGTCATCGCACGATTAAAACGTGGAATAGAAGGAAAAAGATGTCAGCAATTCTTGTCGGTTGAATTAAAACTACAATATATGTTAAAGTTAAAACAGACAGAATTAAATGAATTGTATTCTTAATTCCAAAATAAACAGTAAGCGTATAAGATTTTTTATAGACACGTCGATTTAAGCTGACATTTTAAATTCATTCTTTAACCACTTAAAAATAAATTTGAAAAATAGCCGCGTTTTTCGACACCCCTTTTTCGCTATTTGTTCACGTTAATTTAATATTTATCAATGTTTATTTAGGTTCTAAACAGGGTAGGTAACTTGAACTTCTTATTACGATATTTTTTTTTAAATTTCTATGCAGGTGTTTTTGCATATCAAAACATTAAATACATTTAAGGCTTTTCTTGAAAAAAAAATATTTCAGAAAATTAATATTACTTCTAGAAAAAATAAATAATACTTCTGAAAATTACCATTACTTCTTGAAAAAAAAAAAATTACTTCTGAAAATTAATATTACTTCTTGAAAAAAATTAATAATACTTCTGAATAGTGTGAATTTCTTGGTGCATTAACAAAGTCATTTTTATATGCGCATAAAATTTGCAGGCATTAATATTCAAGTGCTATAGAATTAAAGGAATAACTTGAGTATTCGCCCTGAGTCCGCTATCTATTTTTTTTTTTTTCATTTATAACCACTTTAAGCTTAATTTTCGAAAATTCAAAGATTAAAAATAACAACAACAAAACAATCCAAATGGAAAAATTTTAAACAGAAATCGACATTCTAAACCTCATTTGTAAAAAGAAAAACAGGGAGGGGCAATTTGTAAATAGCAGGCAGCAAATATACATAAATTTTAAAACAATAGAATAAAGGAAATATTCATTTTTAAAAGTATATATTTCAAATTTACAGGCAAAAAAGATTCGGATATTAACATAAAAAATTTACAAATGAAGAAATTTAAAATCGGCAAAAAAAAATCTTGCCCATCTCCAGGCGAATACTCAAGGGTAACTGAATTGAATTAGCATTGCCGATTTTACTATAAATGCATTATTATATTACATCTAGTAATCCATGGAAAGCTTATTTGATTTATATGTTCATTTCTCTCAAAACATAGCATGATTTCAGCTTAATTATTAAGATGCTACATGCCGCAGAATGATATACATTTTAAAAGCAACGTTAAAAACGCCAGAATAAACAAAAATTCGGAAAAAATTTTTGTTTATTCTGGCGCTTTTAACGTTGCTTTTAAAATGTATATGATTTCAGCTTGTCTTGATAATGCATATTAGTGTGGAATTCAGAGGGTGGACCAGCGGGGATATTCCTCTCCCTCTCCTGAAAATTCAAGAAAAATGCTGATTTCTATAATTCTGCAGGCTGTTTTTTAAAAGAAATGTGAACACTATTTTATATGGTTTTCTTTGTAGAAAATATGTTTTGGTAGTTATCTCGTAGATACACCAATATTTCTTTTTGGTGCAAAAATCATAATGTTTTGTCTGGTATGACAACACGGCAAAACAGATAGTGTGTTTTTTATTAAATTAAACTTTGTGTCTGTTTTATAAAACAATTTGTATTTTAAAAAAATGTGTAATGTTTTATTTATTATAGAGTAAATGTGTTTTTTTTTTTTTTTTGCAATAACGTAAATGTGTGTTTTATATATATATAAAAAAAAATGTGTGTATTTTATATTAAAGTGCATGTGTGTGTGTTTTCATTATAAAATAAACTGATTCAAAATATAATAAAACTAACATGTAGTTTTTGCACAGTATGCCCAACAAGTATTTCAGACCAGGGTTTTCTTGCCAAAATGGCTCAAAAAAAAAAAAAAAAAAAAAAAAAAAAGAAAGAAAGAAAGAAAGAAAAAAGCACCAACCTTGGTGTGGCTGCAGCATCTGTTCAATTTTGTTTTTAGTATTTTTGATGCAGCAAGGCTGTTTAAAAGATTCAGATAATAAATCAATTTGAAAATGTTTACAATGATGTAGCAGGTCACTTTAAAAATTTAAGATGATTTGGATTATCAATTTTCTATTAATTACATCTTGTAAACAATATATTTTTGCTTTATTTTGTTCGATACATAAAAATATTCAATCCTGTGTTTTTATGTACAGGTCAGTAAAAAAATAAAGCACTCCATTGTTGCTCAACACTTTGTGTTGTTACATTTCAATTAAATTAAAAAAATTAAATATTTTTCTTTAATGTAATTATGAAATTTTAGATGAACTTCATGTTGACTCTAGAGAAAAAAAAAAGGGGGGGGGGGTGTCTCGGATTGGAATAAAAAAAAATGGCACTTGTGTCGCAAAAATTATTTTTGAATTTGTTTGTTTAGACTCCTTTTTATCAGTGGATTTTTACTATATTTTCCCGCAGTTGAGTGAATTTTGCTAATTTTCTCCTTATTGATTGATGAGTTTCAGGATTTATTCCGTGCAATCAGTTGATGAATTTTGGATTTTTTTCTGCAACTGGCTGAAAATTTTCATGATTTTCTCTCACGATTGACTGTTGAATTTCATGTTTTTTCCTGTGATTGATTAACAAATTTTGCTGTATTTCAAAGCAACTTCCTGAACAATTTTTTTTTTTTTTTTTTTTTTTTTTTTTTTTTTTTTTTTTTCCAGCGATTGACTTGCGAATTTCAGTTTCTTTTGAAAACTGAAAGGCAATTTTTTTATCCAACCGATTGATGAATTTTATGATATTTTATCTTTACCAATTAGTGAAATTTGCCTTTTTTTGTCCTTTGCTACCGATTTGCAAAACTTTTGGGGCTTTTTTTTTTTCTTCATATAATCGGTACTTGAATTTCACAATTTCCCCATGGCAGATCGATGAAGCAATTGATGAACTCCAGATTTTTCCTCATGATTTACTGGCAAATCTTGCAAAGTTTTTTTTCCATGTGATTGAATGGCGAAATAAGCGATTATATTATTTTCTCATGACAGACTGAAGAATTTTGCAATTTTTTTTTCTCTAACTAAATTAATCTGTCAAATTTCTTTTTTTCCCCCTCCTACATGACCGATTGACAAATTTTGCAACACTTCCCCACAAACAAATGCTGAAATTTATAGAATATTTCCTGTAAATAATGGACATATTTCATGAGTTATCCCCCCCCCTTCCCCTCACAGCTAAGAAAAGAAATGAGTCGAAAGGGTGCATCATAAATGTCAGCAAGGGACACAGGGTGTATAAAATAAATAAAAGGGCTACCAGATGCATACACTGTGTAAAAAAGGCTGTTCTGACGCCACATAAACGAGTTAAAAAGAGCTGCCAGGCGTTGCGCCCTGCAAAATTGGCCTAGGGTCCACACTAGAATTGCATTTATAACTTTTTAAAATATCTTTATTTAAAACTGTACCGTAAAATCCTGTTATTTCTCCTCCCCCTAAGATTTGGTGTAATTCATGTTTTTATTTGCAGTCCTAAGACAAAATTGGCAATTTTTTCTGTGACCGTTTGTCGAAATTCACATTTTATTATGTCCGAATTGTTGAACTATGGACTGATGCCTGATTTTTTTATTTTCTCAACCGAATGCTTAATTTTTCAGAAAATTCGGAACAGAATAATCCCTGTGTTGGGAATGTCATGTTTAGAATTCACGCCCCTTTCTGATGTGGCGAAAAAATAAAATACTTGGTATTGATTCTGACATTGACATGCAGGGTGGAACTGTTTTGGAAATAGGTGATGCTTTCTTGGGATTTTTTTTTTTTTTTTTTTTTTGGTACTTCTTAGTTATCCCGTCGGCCAATTTCGCCAAATTATATACATTGACATAATTTTTATTTTAAATAACAAAAGAACAAATAAATTAGTAAAACATTAATAAATAAACAAATAAAATGTCAAATTAATGGTTTTATTGGCCATTATTGACATTTAATCTTACAATTAATTAATGAATGGCAACCATTATTGGCATTTAATCTTACAATTTGGCGACAGTAATTTGGTCGACGGAAGCCCAGCGGTGTAGTGGTCAGCACGCTTGTCTGTCGCACCGCAGGTCAAGAGTTTGGAACTAAACACCGAGGGTCTCGCGTTAGGTTGACCACCTGGCCGGGACACAAGCAGCATAGCACCTCGGGGCCCAGGGTCAAGAAAACAGAGATGGGCACTGTCGGCCCAGATCCTTCTTGGATTGTATAGCCACAGAGTTTAGTTTTTTAATTTGGTCGACGGGATAACTAAGAAGTATCTTTTTTTTTTTTTTAACAAAAGGTGGAGGGAGAGGGCGTTATCGAGAAAAGTGGATAAACGGGATATTATGGTGTACGAAAAAACCATGATAAGTACCTGTAGTTTTAGCTATAATATTTTACACATAATTTTAAATGTATACAGTAGTCTCAAAAACCATCTCTGTATAAAACTTTGTTTTTTAAATTGTACTTTGACACCATAATTATTATTAAAGTTATTCTTTTATTTTAGATACCTTGGAAATAATTAGTGAAAAATCTATATACAAATCGAGCTGCATGCTGTCAAAAAAAATCATCAAAAATTCTCCCCAACAGTGGTAAGTTTAACTGAATTTTTTTTTTTTTGTTGTTGTTGTTTCTTCTAAAAAATATAAGATCATGTGAGCATGTATTTATTATAATATTTAAATTATTATATTTTATTATTATTTAATACAGTATAATATTTTTCTTTGAATAGTAATAGTCTTGGTTTCAAACATAATTATGAATTGTGTCAGTTTGGGATATTTTGATATTTAAAAAAAGAAAGTTTGCTTTGTTATGAAAACTGTTTTTTTTTTCCCGATAATTTTAAAAATGTTTCTGTTGTCAGAAATTCAACCTAAGTTTAGAGAATAGACTTAATTTTAAAATGTAGTCCGTCCCGCTTAATTGCATACAGTTGGTTCCACTGAATTGTATGCATTTAAGCGAGGACATTAATTAATGTTATCAGCAAACACTATCATTTGATTATATGCCACAGATATGATAAATATTAATGGAGAATAATTATTTACCTAATAAATTAAAAATTACTGTATTAATAACTTTAATAAATAATTTATTATTACTCTATATATAAAAGTATATGTAATAAAGTATAAGGTATTATAACACTATTTACGGTACATGGTTTAATTTTTCATTATAATTTATGTGAAAATTAAAATGAAAGTTAAATAGAAAATTTTTGTTTTTAAATCATACCTTTGAAAATAAAAGTTTCTGCATAAATTCTTTTTTATTTTTCAATTATTTGTCAATTTATTTCTCTTTTTTTCTTTTGCCTACACAAAAAATCCTTTAGGATTTTTTTTTTTTTCATATCTTGACATTGCATTTCTCCACTTCCAGCGCTAAATATTGATCTTTTATTGGTCTTCTTTCCCGCGATTCCAGAATTTTTCAAAAAATACCCCACAGCATCTTGAGTCACTATATGTACGACAAGCTTTAAAAGAAAAACACAATTGTTCAAATTCAACACTCTCATAAGTTGCCAGAATTAAGATAAGTCATCTTACACGACTATTTCTGCTCTTTGATTGTAAATATAACAAACCATTGTTACAAAAAAAAAGAGTTCTTCCTTTTTTTCCCATTCACCACTATAACATGAATTCATAAAATCTGGATTACTACTAGTAGATTGGCGATATTTATGCAATTAACCGGGGATTGTTATGCGACAAAACGAGTACATTTAAAATTAGCCTTATGGGGGAACGTCTCTGTTCCACGGCATTCTATGCATATAAGTGGGGTATGCAATTATCCATTACCCGATTAAGTGGGGCCGACTGTATTTTATAATTTAAACATTATGAAATGTTTTTTTTTCCTGGTATTTTTCACATGAATTTGAGTACTGCAGTATTATTTATGGATATCCCAAATTAACTTATGTATAGAAAATTACAATATCATACCAGCCAAAAAGCAATGACTATTAAAATGCTTATGTCAAAGATTTGTTTTTTCAGTCGTGTGACTATTGAAATTTTCTATTATACATTTTACCTGCCAAATACATTTAATTCAACTTGTATTCTTTTTCAGCTCGAATAAATCTTTATTTTATGTTGGAAATTTTTTATGTTATGACCAGGGGTTTAAAGTGTCTCTCACCTATAAATTTTATTAGTTTTCTTCGTTTAAATTTTCTTAGCATTCTTACAAAAAATTTAGACGAAAAATAATGAATAAAATTTATTGATGAGAGACTGCCCGCTGGTGCTTAGATTTTTACACCCCTGGTTATGGCTATGAGCTTTATTTCGAATGTAAGCATTCTGAAACATATTTTGATTTTTAATATTTAAACTCTAGGTGCGTTTCTATTATATCAACACCATTGTACCAAGCATGATAGTTGGTGCCAAATAGAAAAAAAAACTGTTGGTATAAAAGTGATCATTTAAAAAATATACTGTTTCAAACTTTCACACTATTTTACTATATCAACACAAATATATACTTACAATAAAAGAACAAATGAATATTATACAATAAAGTAAAACTAGGTTTTTAATTCAGCCATGAAGTTATAAGTGTCTCTTAGCATTGTTTGTAGCAAACATTTGATTTATATATATATAAAGACGTCACACGCTATATTGCTTTTGTTATAGCATTTTGCGACGATCTATATTCTCTTATTAGACTGTGAAATGTTCATAGTCGGTATCTCCAGGGGTCAATGCAGTTTTTTTTTTATGAGGCCTATTTTATGAAAAGTAAAAGTTGCTTTCGTGAATTTTAATTTTTTTTTTTTTTTTTTTTTTTTTTTTTTTTTGTAAAAAATAACATTTTTTAATGAAAGAAATCTAGTTACATAAATTTGAACCAATAATTTAATAATAATAGCTTATTTAAGTCCTTATGCTAAAGTTTTTCTTTCTGGCAAACTTTTTTTGTTTGTAAATTATAACCCAAGGA
The DNA here is from genome assembly GCA_963932465.1 of Maratus speciosus. Taxonomy (NCBI): domain Eukaryota; kingdom Metazoa; phylum Arthropoda; class Arachnida; order Araneae; family Salticidae; genus Maratus; species Maratus speciosus. Next base: position 47,637,170 of record OZ010797.1, on the reverse strand, counting down.
AATGGCATGGTTTGCAATAAAAATCTGTTGCATGGATAGGATTGTGATATCAGCATACATTTTGGCAAGGTGTTTGTAGGGATCTGTCCAGACTTTTCTGACAGGGTCCTGTTTTTGTGAAACTGAAGTTTTTCTTATTTTTGTGAAAATTCTACTCATAATTTTGTGAATTTTAAATTATCGATGTCTTCATGTTCTATCCTTCTTGTATAAAAAGCTAAGTAATAAGCTCTTTGGTGAGTTCAACTGCTTACTTACAGGCCTGATTTTATTTTTAAATGACTAAATTTGTGGAAAAGTTCAATTTGAAAGCGAAAACATTCTATGAAATCTCTATTTAAGAGACAAATAATTTTGTGAAGGGTCCTGTTTTAAGATAAATAATTTTGTGAAGGGTCCTTTAAAGGACCTAAAATTTTCCTAAACATATCCCTGGTTTGTAAAACAGAAAAGTATGAAACTCATTTAGTATTATTTAAGATATTTGTTATAGTTTTTTATGTTTATGAAAAAATATAATAGAATAACACCCCACCTGTCTTTTGATTTATATAATAGCACCTCTCTGGCCCCTCTTTCAAAAAATTAGCACCCATCTTGCTGCTCATCCAAAAAATTTGCACGCTTCTTATCTCTCAGTTGACAAAATCTTCCCTTTCTCTTTTTGGCATTAAAACAATTGTTTGCATAATAAAAACTGAAGTGCCCTAAGCAATCCGTAAAATTCCGTAAAGATTTTAATTCATTATATGTTGGTGATCAGTATATTGGTACATTATAGTAGACACAATTCATTAATGATTCATTAAATTAAAAATAGATGATCCTGCTTTATTTTGTATAATGTCAGTGTAATGTATTGATGCTCAATTTATTAATTTTATTTTTAATAAACGGAGAAAAGTGATGAATTGTAATTATATAATTGTTATATATATTATATATACACATCGAGAATTTTTTTCCCAATGAAAGTAGTTATTTTTAGTTTCATTCGTTCCCCATATTTAGTTTCAAAGTTATTGCACCATCCCTTACCCAACATGCCAAAACGAATTTCTGACTAAGGGCTTCTTCCATTTTAGAAATTGTTTTAGTTCTGTTTTGTTTAATTTTCTGAACTGTGTGTAGGGGGAAGTTACTGCGCTGCTGGTTGGATTAGCAGTTACCTTCTCTTTTCTTGCAGTGTGTGACATGCCTTGTGTGGCTTCTCCTTGTGTCTGGCTGGGGTCGAGAGCTGCGATCTTTCATGGCTTTGATCTCGGCTTGTGGTCTAGAGGAGCGATTGGGCCGCCCATTCTACTCTTGTAGGCCTCTAAAAAGGATATCTTGAACTTTCGTTCGGTACCTACCTGGAAGGTGTTTTGTTACATTCCCCTCGAGGCATAATGCCTAGTGACAGTCTAGGATGCATGTAGCTTTCGGCTTTAAGGAGTGATGGTTCTGCCCTGTTTGATGTGCAGAGTTCTAAGTGAGGTAGCTCTTGTGCTTGACACTTCTAGTACTTGAAGGGTACCCTCGAGGTATAATGTTAGCAATTCATCGTGAGAAGTTTCTGAACATGGAGTACTTGTTGGTTTGATGGTATCTGTTGTTCACCAGTGGGAGGCCCACTGGCTTTAGCCTACTTGGCAGCGTCTTATTTATTTTGCGACATAGCCACCCTTGTGCAGATGTTTCCTTGACTCTCGGATTCGTCAAAATATTCCATGTGTAATAAATTATCAGGCTGCAGCAGAGACTATGTTGTGTTGTGGCCTTCTGTCTTCCTTGCTTAGCTGTTTCGAATGGCAGGTTGATGTCGTGGTGATTGGGCGTCAGTTGATGCCTTTTGGGACAGGTTGCTACGTGATCCCCTAGAAGGGAGGACCTATGTATTCGCTTGGCTCTAGTTCAGGGAACTTTGGTTTTTACATTCCTTAATCGGGAAGGTCTGTGTGTGTGTGTGTGGGGGGGGGGGGACAGGCAAACTAAACTTTACCTTGGGCACAGTTTTCTCTTTGCATGGTCCTGTTGCTTGTAATTACCATAATTTTTAATCATTAAAAATGGTATTCTCATCAGTTATAAATATTAACTCTCTTTTGATACAAAATGAGACAGGTGCTTCATGTTGATGTTTGACATAAAATAAGATGTGCAATTATGCTGCTTTGTACTTTTTAATAGTTTTTTCAAGCATTTTCTAGGGCTTAAAATAATAAAATTCCTAAAAATAACTGTAAATTTTACAAAAAGATCTTTTGAAGAAACAAACAATAAGAAATTATTGTATATCTTGTGTATATATATATATATATATTGATTTATTCCTTTTGAATGAATGTGATGCACCAATAAAGTTTAGTAGAAATGTATATTTTGTCTTTTCTTCATTATAGATGTGTGCAGCGTAAAAATTATTTTGTGACAAGTGCAGGCAGGAGAAACTGGAAAGTTGGATTGTTGTTAAAAAAAAAGTTTTGAACTATATTTTGTAATGTGGAAGGTTGTAAAAAATATTTTTGTATTTTACTGTGAAAGTTTTAAATAAATATTTTTTGTATTTTGCTGTGAAAATTGTAAATAAATACTTGTTTTGCTTTTAATGTGACTGTTTTATTGTGTAATTCATAACTTTAAGCTTTTTAATATAGGAATTATTTTAATAATTAATAAACAAAATAATTCAACAGCGATTATCATTTTTTCGTACTATCATTCTTAACACTGCAGAATATATTTTATAAGTATTTCTTTTTGTCTTTTATTTTTTTTTTCCTTTACTGGTCTTAAATTAAATTAGGAGTAAACTTTGACTTTTTATTTTGAATAACATTTTCAGGTATTCACTTTTGATAATTTTTACGTAAAGATTAAACTTTTCTTTGTCAAATAATTTAAGTTTATTTTTTTATATTCAGCATTTAGTGTAATATGTGCAATCATTTAAAATGCAATTAAAATATAGAAGTTCTTATTCATTAAAATAAGAACAAAGGATGAAAAGAGTATCTTAACTTTTCTGCAGTTTGTGTTAATTCTTCATGTTCATAAAAGGCATTTACTGAGCTATTACCAATTGTATAAAGTTAAATGTATCCATGGCACTATCATATTTTGTTAAAGTAAGGTAATGTATTTAAAGGTAAGTAAAACATTAAATTTAAAGTTGTATTTTACAGCCAAATTATCACAACAGTAAAATGTGCTTTGGTCACTAAATATAAAATGGCATACTTTTTGTACTTTATTTATTTGACTTCAAAAATATTAAGATGTCTTATACAGTAGCTTTTTTTCTATAAAAAAATGTAAAACAATCATCGGAGCAACAAAATTATACTTTTTAATTTCATGTGGCACTTCATCACAGGACAATCAAATGCATAACATTTGTTACAGATACTGGGTGTTCCTAAAGTGCATAGTGGATCAGGTAGTCCCATGCTTTTTTTAGTAAGTAAATCAAATAATTGCAAAATGAATAAAATTGTCATTGAAAAAAGGGTTCTTATGGCAAAAATAGTAATTTAGAAAAATGTTCAACTCCAGATATTAAAAAAAATCTGCAAGACAACATCTTAAATAGTGATGAAGCTATGATGGAAAATTTTTAAATTGCACCATTTTGGATAATATTTGTTTAAATTAAGAATAAAGTATGTAAAACTATTATTGTATGCAAGTAAGGAATTTTACCAAATTTCTTAAATATTCTTGAATCTTATCAAAAATATGTAAGATATATTACTATCTTCAATTTGCATTTTTGAAATTCCTATATTGTCACTGAAAACATTTTTTACTTAATAAATTGTATAAACTAAGATATCTTGAAGATTGATTTTTTTTTAAAAGAAAGGTTTACTGAATAATCTTTTTACAGGCTATATAATTTATTAAATAATTATGTTATAATTGATTATAATAATTAAAAGTGACAAGACATCAATGAATTGCCATAAATTTCAAAAATGCGAATTGTAGGCAATAACATTCATTAAGCCATCCAGAGGTTATCGAGCCATCATAAAAAAGTCATCCACAGGATGTTGACAGGTGTGACATTTCGATAGCCAGGGGATGTCCTATTACTGTCTGCAAGACGACTGCATCCATCCATGGGATATCAGCTTATCCTGAATGAGACATCATTTGGATGATTTTAGGATGTCATTAGGACCATCCAGAGGATATCATACAAGTGTCCTATAATCGTCCAAAAGGTGTCATGAAATGACATCCATAGGATGTCGACAGGTGGGACATTTCGAAACCCAGGGGATGTCCTAAAACGGTCGGCAGGACCAATTCATCGGTCCGCAGGATATCAGCTTGTCCTGAATATGACATCTTTCGGATGTTCTTAGGATGTGTTTGTGTTGTCTGGGAAACCGATTAATTAAATAATAATTAATATTTCAGCTTGTAATTAAGATAGGTAGGCTTGTGATCAATGAAATCAGCGAGAAATTTGACATCGGGATGCCAAAAAATTTAATATTTAAAAAGTTAAAATTTCGTATTAAAACATGCTATTATGGAAAACCGCAGCGTCGTCATGTCTACCTGCTTTCCCGCCGAATTGAAATCTTTTTATTTCCTTGTCTTTCCAATTAAAGAAATTAAATTTTTGTCGATCGATTTTTAGTGGATATTTTAACTTATACACATCGCAGAAATGTGAACTTTATACCAAATGAAAGTAGATTTTTTTTCTGCGTCTGTCTATTCCATTTACAAATTTCTCGGACCAATATTTTCTGATATACAATTTCGCTTTAAAATCTCCACTTCATTTTTCGGCTTAATTTCCTCCGTGGTAACCGTGCATTCGGCTGATTTTACTGGCAACCCTTAGGAGAAACACGGATGATTTCGAGAAAGTCCGTTTGAATTTGCGTTAAAAAGGTGGATTGGTTAATTTTAGAAGTTAATTAGCCCGTAATTCGGTTAATTACCAACTTTTTTCAAAATTTTATGATTTGTTGTTTGATGTGAGGTGTTCAGCTATAAGTACCCAAAATTTCAAGTCTCTAACATGTATAATTTCTGAGAACGGGCTCTGTGACGGACAGACAGACAGAGGAGCGAGACGAATAGGGTTTCGTGAGATGAACGAAACCCTAAATACTTTTAGAAGCGGATACGAAAATGTTCAGCCATATACACTGTATGGCCCTTAATGACCGTCAACTTTCAATTTTAGACATTTTGTCAAATATTTAGAAATATACTTGACAGATTCTTCTAGAATATCAAGATTAAAAAGAACAGGTATGACCTCATATTTATCAATGTCGATTTCATAAGGGGGGCAATTATGGGGCCAACAAAAAAATCAAAGAAAAAAATAATACTTGGGATCACCCTGTAAAATAAAATGCACGAAATGATCTATCGCTACCGAATATAAATAAACAGACATTGTGCAATATGTGTATTATTTTGTGTAAGACTAGCACGTATATTAATAGATATATAGCGATTTACTTGAAAAAATTAAAAAAATTCTTGCATGTTTTTTGCTTATAACATGCAGGGTTTTCAACCAAATTTAACGCCGGTTTCAGAAAAATTGACAAAATATAGTAGAAACAATATAGTGCAATTGAATATAAATATATTTAATATTTTAGGAAATATGAGCAGTTGTATGAAATAATTTTTATTTGCGCATGCGCGAACGATAACAAGGGTCATCTTATATAATTTAATAGTCAACTCTATGGAGCAACTTATTAAAAAAAAATTTGTATAATATCGTAAAAATTCAGAACGATATCGGCGTTAGAGTGAGCAAATTTTTAGTTGTTTAGATTTTCAAATGCGTATTACACAAGATTTTCAGATACCTATAAAATTACATTTAATGTGATTTTTTTACTGATATATGTAATGTAAAACGATGAAATCTAACGCAAATTCGTATACTTTTATTTTAAAAAAATGGTAGCCTGAAGGCTAATTTCATGCGCAGATTTATCACATATATGAAAAAGGACGCGTACAAAAAAAATTTAAATCTCTATCTCAAATACAAAAAAGACAGCATTTTTAAAACTTGAAAGTGGAGACAATATGAACATAGAGAAAAAGCCGTTTAAAGTTTTCATTTGTGTAGGGAATTGGACTGGGTGTATTATTAAAATTTACAATATCTCGCGATATAATTGCGCTATAGATAAAAAGGAGGTGTCAAAATATTCACAATCAAACAGGCTTTCATTTAAGATTTAAAAACAAAAGAAATATTTTTTTCACCAATTTTGAGGTAAACTGTCCCCTTACAGTAGAAAAAAAAAACCGCTCTCCCTAGTGTTACTTCACTTATTATTATTTGTGTCAATCATTTTATTTTGAGGTGATCCTTAGAATAAGGCATTAAAAAATTCTTTAAAGTATAAAAAAAATCTCTTTTTTTATATTTAAATTAGATTTTAATATCAGTATGTAATATGTTGAAAATTCCTTTTGTTTGCCTGAAATAATTGTCATAGTATTAATTCCTATTTTGATTTTATAAATTATTACCAATTACATTTAAATATCCAGCGTTCTGATAATCAATAGGTAATGATTCTGAATGTTTTTTCTTAAAACTAAGAAAACCTTAAGGAGGTTTCATTTACTTTAAATTAAGATTGTAAATCCTGTATTTTGTTTTAAAAATCCACAGATATAAGGTGCTTAAACAGTTCTGGTTCTTATTTTATTTTATGAGAAAAGGATGGGGAACCTTTATTAAGAAAAACTAGATTTTTTAAAGGGAAAAAGATAGAAATAAAATAAACATCAGTATTAATTACAGGAACATGAAAATATAAATTGCCTCACATGTTTGAGTAAAATCAGTAATGTATGACATTTTTGATTAAAACTTGCGAGTCAATTTGTAATCTATATATTTCATTGGAGTTTTCTTTTTAGAAAATCTACTTTTTGTTGATTATTTTTAAATTATCACCTGCCTTTGTTTATAAAATTAGTTATATTGCCTCACCACTGTTACTTTCATTATATCTAAAGTATTCTGGACAAGAGTAACTTTTCAAACTTTTTCTTTCTAGAACAATGTATAGCTCCCAATTACAAATTCTAGTTATTTGGATTGTAAAATAGTCAGATAAAAATTATAAAAAAATCCAAGAGAAAAGAAAGATAAAAACACATTATTGAAATGCAAATAATGTGAACATCTGTTTATAAAGTTGCCTCTTTGAAAATTATTTATTAAGTTTACAATTGGATAATTTTAAATAAGTATTTTTAAATTCTTAGAAAATTGGAAGATTTAACTTTTGTTTTTAAAATTGTAGCTGAACTTTCAATTAAAACTCAATTAGTGTTTAATACACATAACTATACGTGATCTCACTATCCACATATTTAGAATGACATTATTTGGATTAAAATAAATAAATAAAAACGCACACAAAAACTTTTAGGACAAACTAATTTAAATCACACTTTTGTTATATAAATGTTATAACAATTGCCTTTTTTATATAAGTATTTTTCATGTGTGCTCATTTAATATATATTCAAAACTGTGCGATGAGTATCACAAATGTGAGTAAAAATACTTATAATGTGAATTTTTGGTGGGGTTACGTTACTATTTTAAATACCACCTAATCCTCCTCCCTGTTTAATGTATTATATATTATGCACACTGTTCGAGTATTACGTTCAATTACTCCTTACACAATTTTGAGATAATAATCATGCATATTATTTGGTTACAATAAAAGGAATATTTGATTAAAGGATTTTTCCTGTTAGAGATATTTTTTAATTTAAAAATATAATATATAATATTTCTTAATGAAAGATACTTAAAAAAATATTTTTACTGCATTTTAAATCTCAGGAATTTGGTGAAATTTACTGAAAGTTTGTTGACTAGGAAAATCAAGTTTTCAGATATAATGTAAGCTTTTGAACCTTTTCAGATGTTCCTGTTTAGCTAACAAATTCTCACAAAATGTTATTTTATAAACTTTAAAATTGTATAAAAAACTTTTTATTAAATTTCAGAATGCTAATTTTATTATTAGCATTAAAAAAGATTTTTCTTATCTGTTATAATAAAATAATGGTATTTATTATAAAATAATATTGATAAACGTATTATGTATTTCTCATGTAATAATAATGTATTTGTGATAATTTGTTAGCTAAAGAAGAACATCTCAAAAAAAGTTCAAAAGCTTGTATTATATCTGCAAGCTTGATTTATCAAGTCAACAAACTTGCATTAAACTCAATAGTACAAGCTTGCTGCAGGTCAAGGTCAAGCGAACAAGTTTACTCTTGACCACCTTGCTTTAAACTACAAATTTGCATTAAGTTGATCATGCTTGCAAGCTTAATGTAAGTTTGAATCAAGCATTCAAATTGAATACCGCAATCTTGATGTATATTTGATGGGTCAAGTTTAAGACAAGCTACACAAACAAGCATGAATCAAGTTTGCCATGTCAAGTTAAAAACAAGCTGGGAAGGTATAACCTTTTATGCTTGATTCAAACTTGCATTAACCTTGCAGGCTTGATCTGTCAAGTTTAATGCAAGCTTGTTGACTTGACAAATTTAGCTTGTAGATAGTTTGATGCAAGCTTTTTGTGCTATTTGGGGTGGATTTATTTGTGTTATATAGATCATTTAAACATTTATATATATATATCTTAGTTAAAACTTAACAGGTGCTTTCTTATTTAACTCAATTATGATTCACAAGGAGAAATGAGCCTTTTCTGCCTTTTTTAAAGACAGAATCTGTTATGTGATTTTTATTATAGGAAATTCAAACAAATAAGAGACTTTCTCTACCTTGATTGTGAAAATCTTTTCGCAGTGAAAACTAATTCACTGAACATTTCAATATTTTCTTCTTGACCTAATTATTACTTCAACTATGAACAAATTCATCTTGACAATACTATTTCCAAAGGGTTGACATTGTGTATGGTTGTTAAAGGATTGTTTATATATGTTACCGGCCAAACCCGATTTTAGGCCAAACTAGTTTATCCTAACGCACACAGGATAAACTAGTTTTTCCTAGGCCAAACTAGTTTATCCTAACGCCCATAGGATAGATCAGTTTTTCCTAGGCCAAACTAGTTTATCCTAACGCCTATAGGATAAACTAGTTTTTCCTAGGCAAAACTAGTTTGGCATAGGATAAACTAGTTTAGCCTGTTATTCATTCGCCCGAACTAGTTTATCCTAGGCCGATCTAGTTCATCCTAGATCAACTAAATTTGGTCTGATTTTAATGATCCCAAAGACCGCACCAGTTCCAACCTTCTAGTTTATTCTGGGCCGATCTAGTTTATCCTAGGCCAATGCAATTTGACGTGCTTTTATTGATCCCAACTACCGCTCCGACGCCAACCTGTGCAAAGTAATAATGCCGTCACCCCTGTACAATATATTTTATTCGATGGGTATTGGGATACTGCGCCTTTACCTTCCCCATTTAACCGCCGCCGCCGATAATTACAAAATATGTTCCTATGACAAACTGTGTAGTGGAGGACCAAAGAATGGGATGAGATGTTATCAAAAAATTTAGGAGAGGGAGAATTTTGTGGATTGGTTAATAATGTACAGTATAACATCGATTGCAATAATCCGGCATCGTCGGATTAAATCCAGCATCGTCGGAACCGGGACTTCGCCGGATAAAATTCCAGATTTCTGAAAGAATATGTACTTCTGATAATTTTAATGGTGCATTTATTCATAATTAATGCAAAGCCAAGTGATATTTATGTGAGAAAAAATAAATATAAAACAAAACATAGATTTTTTTTAAATATTTATTTTTTCTTTCACATAAATATCATTTGGCTTTGAATTAAATATGAATAAATGCACCATTAAGAATATCAGAAGTACAATTGATATTCTTTCATAAATCTGGAATTTTCAAAAATCCGGCGGAGTCTTGGTCCCCTTTAGGCCTAAAATACATATATTTTTAAGCTACCAGTATTCCACAACTAAAATTCTCGTTAAAGAATATTACATATAGACTTATGCGGATGGAGATACAGTATGTAAAACCTGTTACAAGAATCTGTGTATGACGAAATCCTGTTTTAAACGGATTTGTTTTTTATCGGTGCTAAAAAAGGAACTTAACTATAACGGAGTTTTTTTCCCTCTCCCACGTGCTTCCGCCTTAGAAGGTTTTTCTATATAAAGTTTAACAGATTTTCAAGTCTCCAAGTCGTGTAAAAAAATTAATGGTATTAGTAATTATTCAGATATTTACATACAAACAGAAATTCATTAAAAATCAATATAGTTTACAATAGAATCATTAATATTGTTAATCCGCATTCTATAGCTTGGAGATTTAAAATTTTAAAACTGCTATACAATAAATTCTTCTAAAACGGAATTGCAAGGAAAGGAGTAAAATGCATTATAGGCAGGTTTCTTTATTAGAAGGTTCATCGTCTGTTGTAAATGCGCTATATTCTTTTTACAAGTACTAATATGTTTATTTTACATAGATCAACATATTTGTTTTTGTTAAACACCGGATTCCGTCCTAGTCAGGTTATTTTTCTCACGTTTTACTGTACTTTAATTTTATTACCTAAGCATGCATCTACTCATCTCAAAAATAGTAATAATAATAATAATAAATATATGAATTATAATTGTGGAATAACAGCGATTTAAAAGTACGTGATTTTTTTAAAAAGTTGGACCGGGCCAAATGTTACTGATATCTTTACTGAACAGACCAGAGATCCTGCCGGTCCAAATGAGCCCCATTTGAGCTGGGTTGGAAATTGAACTGAAAATTTCTGCCTGTGCAGACCTCAAGAAGAATGCAGCGTAGTCCCGAGTTCATCCGGAAAAAAATTGAGTCCCGGCCCATCTCGGTCCGAACCTCTCGAAAAATGTAATCCCCAAACCAAGCCCGGACAGAGTGTCAGGAAATTTGGGCGGGCCCGTAAAGACCCTTACATCGAATAGCCAAAAGACAAGCTCACACAATTTTGTAAATTTGGACGCTAAACTTCTATTATATTAAAAAATTTACTTTTATAAATAATTTTTAGTGAACTTCGATCACTTCCATAGATGTGTTTGAGTTGAGCGGATTCGTTTGAAAATTTTTGAATTTGAGCGCGCACTTGACTTCACTTTTTGAGAAATTGAATTTGAGTTTGAATTAGTTCGGTTTTTTTTCAATTTATTTATTTATTATTATTATTATTATTATTATTATTATTTTGTGAGCGTGCGCAACACTGGTTGGCATCAATTAAAGCACGTCAAATTGAATTACTCTGAGATAAACTAGATTGGCCTAGGGCAAACTAGATTGACCTAGGACAAACTAGATTGGCGTAGAATAAACTAGAAGATTGGCGCCGAAGCGGCTTTGGGATAAATAAAAGCACGCCAAATTGAATTCGCCTAGGATAAACTAGATCGGCCTAGGATAAACTAGTTCAGACCAATGAATAGTAGGCTAAACTAGTTTACCCTATGAGCGTCAGGCTAGACTAGTTTGGCCTAGGAAAAACTAGTTTATCCTATGGCCGTCAGGATAAACTAGTTTGGCCTAGAAAAAACTAGTTTATCCGATGCGCGTTAGGATAAACTAGTTTGGCCTAAAATCGGGTTTGGCCGGTAACATATATATTTGAAAACTTTTGGTTATTTTATTTTTTGAATGATAACTCCAGTCAATATTTTCGGCCATAAGATTCAGACATTAACGGAAAACATTGATTGGTATTATTAGACTACAATCACTAGTTTGAATTGTTTCATGCCATCTTATTTAACATCATATCTTGAGTTTATTTTACAAATCCTTAAAGGATAATATTCATCATGCAGAAAATTTTCTTATACGACTTGAAACAAAATGTTAAAAGGTCATTGTGTTATGCTATTAACTGCTGTAAATGATCTGTATTTTTTAAATGAAAGCATTTCATGCTAAATATTGAATATTTTTCATCTTTGCTAACTTCACATCTTTTAAGCCTTCTCCGGGACATCAGACATGTTTATCAACACATGCTAATTTTCCTCCTACCTGCATACAAACATGACCTAGACTCATTCTATCTTATGTTGACTCGTGGGATAGTGTTAAATGTCGGAGTTATTTCTATCAATAATTTAAAATACTTAATGTGCAAAAAAAAAAAAAAAAAAAAAAAATATTAGAATTGTACGAAAAAACCAGTTGGTTTAAACCATGGTTAAACCATACCAGGCCTGGTTTTGTGTTGTTTTGTCCGCTGGTTTGAATCACAGATGTAGCTTGTTCATAGCGGAACCTAAATTTGGAGCGAGAAACCCTCATCAGTCTCTACAAGGGATTTTCTCTTATGAGGCTTCATGAAAAGGAGTAGATGATGTCACAGCCTAGCTGCAGAACCAGATTAGTACAGTCTTCTTTCCTTGTATTGAGTTGGGTTTTGTAGCAGCCTCCGAAGTATGTGGTAATGTACCGTGTGGTGACCGATATTGGCCGCGTACGCTTTGTTAGACTCTTCTCATCACTCGAGGTTCTTGGTGCTGGGTGTCCACTCCTCTGACCCAACGAAAGTACGTTGTGTTGGAAAAACAATGAATGAACCAAAATTCAGATTGCTTGAGTGCTCTTATTGGCAGATATCACCTCAATCTCGCCAGAGATATACGAAAGAGAAACCAAAACTCTACACATACATGTCGGGAGGATGATGCATGCTACGTCATCCCAATGTATGGCTAATCAAAAGAGTAATTGTGAACAGGGCCCTGAGAACTCTCGCGCTTTCCTCCCATCTCAGAATCAAAATTTGGTATTGTCGTTTTCATTAGACGGAAATCATTTATTGCTAAATTTATAAGGAAATATATTTTTTGAGGAACATTTGGTGGAAAAGGAAACACTTAAATTAAATAACCATTTGGGATAATCAGTAACGTGTTAATGGGAAATAAAATGATTCTACAGAAAATCATCATTACCGGCAAAAAATTGTTATATCTCAATAAAAAAAAATGCTATCTATTTGAAAATTTTAAAATTAAATGCTTTAACTTGTTACGATTAAGTAAAAATCGATTCACTTTCAATGAATAATACGTCGTAGAGTTTTTCGTACGGCTTGAAAGAAAAGATCTTTGCATGGCCAGTACTGAAACAAATAGTGTATTAGTTTACATTTTCGAATGGCATTAGTCAAAAGAATAGTTCAAAACATTTTAAAGGGAAAATTTGAAATAATTATTTAATCATTAAAAAATTTTTGAACGGTTGTTAAGTTGCAATAAAAATATTAAGTGTCAGTAATTATTTCTGAGGTATAACGATTTAATTCAACCTATAAATATATATAAGCAGTAAGTAAATAACAATATTTTATTGGAACGGGTACCAGCTGCTCATCTACAGCTGCTACCCTAATTTTTTTATGAGTTTCAGTACAATATTAATACACCTGAGATTCGTTTCATCGCTTACAGGTAGATTGATGATTTGACTGTTTTAAACTGTAATGGTGACTTTAACGAAATTTCTCCTGAATCTGTTTTTTTTTTAACTACTAATAATGGTTTAACGGCTGATTATTTTTATTTAAAAATTACTTTATTTGAAAATACAGTACAGATTTCAATTTACGTTCAATATAATAGTTTCCCATTTAATGTTAATCAGCTTGTTCACTGATCCCCCCCCCCCACCCCCCGACATACGCAAACCTATCTACATTGATGTCATTATGAGTTAAATATATAGTTTTTTTTTAATTTTAAAGGTACACATCTGTTTCAAAATGAATTATTGTATTTAAAAAGGATGTGTATTACAGAAAACAATATTCCTCTTAATTTTATTAAAAATATTCAGATTTTGTGAAATATTTTTTTTTCATTATTGATTGTTTGCTTTCGGATGTCAATAAATGACCCATACTGCCTAAAGCCTGAATAAGAACAGTTTTATGATGATGTGCTACGTTTAGTGGCAACAAAATGAATGAATGAACAGTTTTAATGGATTCGGATTGGTCACTGGATTCTGCAAGAAAAATTGGTTGGCGAGATTTTGGTGATGAGTGGCTCCCGTCTAACAGAAAAATACCGTAAAAACTTTTGTTTCTCCCACCCTCACAGCCATTACACATTCACTTTGATCTTACACAATTAGAAATAGGCACACAAATGGATTTTATTAGTTATTTTTGAAAAAATTCTTTATAAATTATTTTTTTTTGTATTGATATAAATTGAAGAAGTTAAAATTCAAAATATTAGATGTTATTTTTTGCATTAAAAATATTTAATACTGAATTTTTTACACTTAAAATTGAAAACTGTTCATGTTCATCCTATTTCATAGTATGCCACAAATAAAATTTCAGTGAATACTCAAAAATATTGTATGCTTATTAAAAACCTGAAATAAGTTCAGGGAAGATAGGTGAGGAAATACCAAACTTGACAAATGAAAACTTTTTTCTTTTTCTGTATTGGTATTAAGAAAAATGCACCTTTATGAAAAATTTCTGTAAAATAAGTAATCTTTTGTATTATGGGGATAAAGTCGTTTCTTCTAGTATCAAGATAAAGTTAGGTACTTTTCTGTTATACCAACGCCATTGTTCTCTAATTGTAATAGTTGCCCCAAAATGAAATTCATGTTAAAACAATTTGTTGGTATGAAAGTGAACATTTAAAAAGGATAACATTTGAAAATTGCAGACTTTCACAAACTATTTTATTAAATCAATACAAATCTATACTTAAAATGAAAAAAAAAAGAACAAATGTATGTCACTCAATAAAATAATCCAACTCAATTTAAACTGCAGACATGAAATTGTAAATGCAGGGAAGAGAATAACAAAAAAGATAAAAACTGTGCGAAAGTCGTTTGAACAAGGATTCTTATGGGTCATTTTATTTCAAATCAACAAAGCCCTCACCATCTTCGAATTTTACAAAATTTAAGGAACTAGTTAGACTGGTTCAGAAAGCAAAAAATCTGCAATTTGAGATTTCTAAGGCTATTAGTTTTTTAATTGTAAGCATTTAAAGATGGCCAAATCAGGCTAATTTGCTGTCAGATGGCATCATTAAAATCATCATACTCCTGTTCTAATTAACGCACAGTCATTGGTCTGATATTACTTTAAAATATCTGAAATAACCTTTCATATGACGCCAAATACAAGATATTTTTTTTAAGTTTCAAAGTCATGGCACTTGACTTTGATCTTGAATTACAAAAAAAGAAAAAAAAAAGAATTCTTCAATTTTTACATTTTTTTCTTCTGTGAATTCTAAAATGACTTAACCCCTTCGCGACGAGAGAACTTTGCTTAATTTTTAATCTTTTACCACCGGTTTTTCAAAACAGAAAATTTTCTGCCATTGAAGCGCGAAAATGATGTGATTAAATAAGGTAAAATTTACAATAAAAAATAACTGGTGGGAATAATGAAGGATTCGGAGCACCTTATGTGGCACGTATACCAGTCGATCATCCCCAAGGGGTTAACTAGATGTGTAGAAAGTTTCAAAATGGGACCATATAAAGAAATAAATAACAAAATATGAAATGTTCGCGTTGAAATTATGTAATCATAATAATAACGAGTTCGTGAACTCATGTAATTTTATCAATATATACAAATAGAAATTGAAATAAAATGTAAATATAGAATATAAATTAATTTAAATAAAAAACAATAAAAATTGGAATAAAACATACAGAATTGAACATATGAATATGTGTATATCCTAACAATATATACATAACAAAATTGTTAACATATGAGCATAACATAGAATGTTTTTTTTTTTTTTACATTTAGTTTAACATTTGTTGCTGTAGTTTCTTTTTCACTAATACTGTAGACTCTTCCAGTTGCTGTAGTTGGATTAATAAGTGTTTATATATATAATGTGTGGGCACTAAAAGTACATCTGGCTCACTTGGAAAGCTGTGTGATGGAAAAGGTTTTGATAAAGAAAACTTAATTTAACTTGCACATTTTTTTCATCAGTAACAATCACACAAGCTATCCCCACTTTTTATCATATATACCAGTGACAAATCCTTTGATATCACTAATTTAAAGTTCGTCTTCTGATTTGTTTACTAGTTCCACATTTGAGAATGATGAAGCAGAATACACGTTAGTATAAATTTTACTTTTTGATATTGGAATGAATGAGTAAAGTTTTTGAGTACCAACAATTCTACGACATTGTTGGAATCGTTCTTTAATGTTTTGTTCTTCAATTAAATTCTTCAATCATCTTCAATTTATTGTGCTGCATAAGAATGTGGTAAAGCTGACTATATGTTAACCTTGAAAGAGCGATTCAGAAACATGATGAATGAGAATATGGTTGATACAGTAATATATAAACAGTGGGTATTTGTAGATAAGTGCAAACTTGAAACAGTTACAAAAGCACATGAGGATTTTCTTGATTTATTTTGTGAAAACTTAAAACATCTTCTTCGCTATTCATTTATTGCCAAACAACAATCCCTATTTCATGCAGAAATAAAATTAATTCTGCAACCAGGATAGTTATTAGTTATATGTCACTTTTGAAAAAATTATTCTTTAGTGCTTCAAGATGAAATCCATGGATACCATTGGAATAACTCTCAGGTTTTCATCCAGTTTTATCCATCCATTTGTTGCATATTTTAATGATAATGAATTTTTTCTGCAGCTTGTTAGTTTTTGTAATTTTGTCAGTGTTTAACCATTGTATTTCACTTATTTCATATATACTCAGACTTGCCAACTGCTACGAAAAAATCGTAGTTGCTACGATTTGGACCTATAAACTACGATGCTACGAAAATCGGTCTTAAACTACGATTTTTTGCAAAAAATACAAATGCATTTTTACTTTCTAGTTGCGATTTTTATCCCGCGCAACATATTTTTCAGGAGTGATTCTGATCCGAAATTTCCTTAATTTCAAAGTATTCATTTCCGAAAGTCTTGAAAAATTGGCCATTAGTCCGAAAATTCGGACATTAAAAAAATGCTCATGAAAAAAATAATCTGAGCTGCAAAACAAACTTCTTAACATAAAACACTCTTTATGTATATTAACCACGAGTGAATCGTGTTTCTGTAAATATTTATACAGGAATTCCCTTCCTTAGAAACAAGGGTGTCTTTTTAAGAATTTCTGGAGGAGGGGGGGGGGTCTTTGAGGGGCAAGGTTTGAAATAGTGTGCAAAATCGCACGATTTGCGACAACTATCGCGAATTTCGACAAATGACTGAGTAAAAAAAAAAATCCATTTCATCAATTGACCGCAGAATAGAGGTCTGCACGGGCCGGAATTTCCAGGCCCTGGCCCGGTCCGGCCCGAACGAAAGCTATCTTGGCCCGGTGTAAAAATTGGAAGCTCGGCCCGAGCCCGGCCCGGCCCGACACACTTTCTACAAAAAAAAAAAAAAAAAATCCGTTTTTTCTCAACATACAATTAAAATTCTTTTAATGAATACTACATACATATTTATGGGAACATTTTACAGTATATTTTACATTACTATGATGTTCGCAAAACAGAAAACACACAATAGTAAACATTAACGATTACTTACAGTGTTTTAGTCATCGTGTCTACAGACATTTCAAAATGGAAATAAGGATTCATTAGAAGACTAATGTAGTTCAGAATAAAGGATTAAAGACATGATAACTTTTGAAGCTGTATAATAAAAAGTATATTTGTGAAAATATTTCTCTCATTTTTAAGGCTTTTCTCAAATCTAAAGGAGCTACATTTCGACACATTTATGGATTCTTTTCTTTTCGGAAACGCGTAAGATTGGCAGGTATTCTTATTCAGAAGCTATGTAAATGTCGTTTCTTTTTTCATAGATAAAAGCAATATATCTTTCTGAAAATACTGTCAAAGTTAACGTTTTGAAACGAATTTTCGGAAGCGATAGCACAGGAAAGGAGAAAAACGTACAGTCACGTGACGGGAATCTCTGTTATCTCTGTAAGTAATTTATCAAATATGGAAAAAGCTATTCGTTTCCAAATGCCTTCAATAGGCAGGCCTGTCAATTTTATGCCTTTATAGTTAAAAATTTTGTCAGAAAATGTGTCTGAAAGCTTCGCATTGTTGAGCAGTGAATATGAGAACCGCCTTAAGGTATATTTCCAAAGATACTGTTAAGAGAAGTTCGTTATCACTATTAATACTACAAAACACAATGACTGTTCTACATATCCTGAGATCGATTAAGACCAGTTCCGTCCCGGCACGAGTCTGCTGAAAAAAAAATTAAACTCGGAATCAGACATCTTGTAACTGTACGATGCCGATCTCTACGATGGACATGTTACATTTCTGTATTGATGTTGTTAAACTCGCATCGGCTCGTGACGCACATTTACACTTCTCAAGAAAATCATATTCATTGAAAATGGCTCATATTTTATCTGCTTCGTTTAAATTCTTATATCGGGCCGACAGGCCCGATTAATTTTTTTGCCGGCCCGGCCCGTTGAAAAAATTGTCCTAATTCTGCCGGCCCGGTCCGGCCCGTTTGGAAATTCGCCTTCATTCCGCCGGCCCGGCCCCGGGTACGGGCCTCGGGCCACGCCCGGGCCCGTGCAGACCTCTACCGCAGAAGAAAATAAATTCCGCCAAAGGATTGTGGTAAAAACGTGAATTTTGTCAAAATATCGCAGAAAGAAAACAAGAATTTCGTCAAAAGATTAGTAAGAAAATGCAAATTTCATCGAAAGATCAGTAAGAAAACGTAAATTTCACCGAAAGATCGCAGAAAGAAAACACTAATTTCGTCAAAGGATTGTGGAAAAAAAAATGAGAATTTCCTTAAAAGTTCATGGTAAAAAGTGCGGATTTCAGCAAAGAATCGTGATAGAAAAATGTGAATTACGATTATGCGAAAAAATTGTGAATATCCTGAAATGATCGCGGGAAACAAATCGCGAATTTCGTCAAAATTTACTGCACTGGGCTAAAAAATTGGAACCAGGCTCCTTTTAGAAATGTAAAAAAAAACGCTGCGAAATGAAAAGAAACTCTAAAAATCGTATAAAATTTTCAGAGGAAAAAATTTACTATATTGAGTTGAAAGACTGAAACCTTATTCCTTTTACGAATGTCAAAAGATGGCTGCGAAACACGAAAAACCAACCAACCTCCAGATTAATTTTAATTTTGTGTGCTACGATTTCTCATTTTCAAAGGTTGGCAGGTCTGTATACTTAATAATTTTTTTGAAAAGTAAGATGTATCCAACGTTAATTAAAATTAATTGGATGGGGCAGCAGCACATTACAAAAACCGAAAGAATTTTATAAATCTCTGTTATCACGAAGCAGATTTATGTATATCTGCTGAATGGCACTTCATTATGACAGCATATGGAAAAGGGACTTGAGGTGGGGTGTGAGGAACTTTGAAAAATTCATCTGTCCATGCTAGCCCACAAAAAACATATGATGAACAGATTATGATCCCTAAACTGTTGTAGGAGTGATTAGTACGTAATATTCCTTTTGCTTTATTAAAATACAGCGCAAACTCAAAAGCTTCACTCATTCATTCCAATAACAAAAAGTAAAATTTGTAATAAAGTGTAGTCTGCTTCACCTTTCTCAAATGTGGAACTAGTAACCAGGCGAAGTTCAGTTGGGGATGTCAAAGGATTTGACACTGCTACATATGATAAAAAGTGATCGATACTGGAAAAAAAATGAGCAAATTAAATTAAGCTTTCTTCATCCGTCAGGACCTTCTCCATCAAACAGCTTTCCAAGTAAGCAGGTGTACCTTTAGTGCACATACATGATAAATTAACAGTTGTTATTCCAATTAAAACAACAGAAAAAGATTACAATATCAGTGAAAAAAAAACTATAGCAACAAATGCAAAACTGAATGCAGAAAAACTGCCATAAGGATTTACATGATGTATTTTACAAGAAACTCTTGTACTTTATATCATGCCTACACATTAAGAGTTTCGTTATGTATAATTGTTATCATATACATACATTCATATGTTAAATTCTGTTTATTTTATTTCAATTCCTATTGCGGTTTTCATTTAAATTAATTTGTATTATATATTTACTTTTTATTTCAATTTCTTAAAATTACAAAATTTCACCAACGCATTATGATGAATACATAATTTAAACGGAAAGATAGCATTTCATATATTCTCTTCTCTTTTTTATATGATTCCATTGTGGTCCCATTTGAAAACTTTCTACACATCTAGTTACGACATTTTAGCATTTAGAGAGAAAAAAAAATGTGAAAATTGAAGAATTCATGTTTTAATAATTCAAGGTTAAAGGTCATGTGCTATGACCTTCAAACATTTTTTCTAAAAACATTTTGTATTTGGTATTATGTTAAAGGTAATTTCAAATGCTTTAAAATGATGCCAGGCCATATCTGTACGTTAATTAGAACAGTAGTTATGATGATTTTAATGTTGTCATCTGACAACAAATTAGTTGGCCATCTTTAAATGCCTATAATTAAAAAACTAATAGTCTCAGAAATTTAAAATTGATGATTTTTTACTTTCTCAACTAGTCTAACTAGATTCCCAAATTTTGTAAAATTTGGAGATGATGAGGGAAAAAATTGTACTTTTTTCAGTCTATTTGACATAGAATGATCCTTAATGAATTTCAAGCGCAACAAATATTATAATTGCTATTAAAAATATATATATTTATTTACATATATAAATATATATTACATATATTATACATACATTATACATATATTACACACAATTTAGCTTTAAATAAATTTAAAAGAAATTACTAACAAGAATTAAGGAAAAATCATTTACTTATTCTAATAAAAATTCTATTTTAACAAAATACAGGACATTAATAAAAACCTTGATTGACATGAACATTTTTTATATTGAAAATAGTAGACACTTTCCTTGAAACAGCAAATCAAGTATATGCTAATAATTGCAACCACCTTAAGTAAATAATAGAACAGAGTTCCCACACTTTTGTTTTAAAAAATATGTTTTTAAGGAATTAAACTGATTTTCTAAGGACATTATAAATGTCACAAAATAACCAGCCCCATGATTATTTCAGATTTGAGGTCATTTATCTAGAACACAATAAATAAAAATAGAGAAAGGCACTTCTTACAAAATAATAAAAATCAATATATTGTTTAAACATTTCAATAACCTTGTTTCGTAAAAGTACATCGAGCACATTCAATTACCAAATTATCTCAATTCTGTTTTTCATTTAACTTTAAGGTGATTAAGAATATAACTTGCTATACACAGATTCACTGGCATTCTCATTTTACCACACAAGAGAACAAAAAATATTAAACACAAAAGTCATACATTAAAAAAGAGTGGAAAAAATTTAACATGAAAAAAAGTGAAATGCTGTTTTAAAAGAGTTTATGGAAAAAGTGGTAAAAGCAGAAATGAGAACATCAGTAACTTTTGTCACTTGAGGTGAGGAAATCAAATACAAGATAAGCCGACTGTTTCTCCCTATAGAGACTTTTCTCCTTTACAAACGGTAAAACAGGGGTGATTCTGGGAAAAAAAATTCTGAGTTTCATAGCAAATTTTCTGAAAGGTTACAGTAGAGGTGTGGAGGAATCAACTATGAGCGCTAATTATGCATTTTCTCCACGGTCCTTTAACGAAATTAACATTTTTTCTACGATTTTTTTAATATTAGCATTTTTGGCGATCTTTTATAGCAATTCTTGTTTACTCGCAATCTTCTGACGAAATTCTTGTTTGTTTCGCGATCTTTTGTCAAAATTCGTATTTTCCCTCGATCTTTAACGAAATTCGCGTTATTCTGCAATCATTTGATAAATTTCGCACACTTTCCGCGATCCTTTAAAGGAATTTTCATTTTTTTTTTCTGCAATCTTTTGACGAAATTAGCGTTTTTCCTGCTATCTTGATGAAATTCGCATTAACCTACAATTTTTTGACGTTATTTTCCTTTTTCTACGATCCTTTGACGAAATTTGCATTTTTTGCGATCCTTTGATGAAATTCGCGTTTTTCTCCAATGTTTCGACAAAATTGGCGTTTTTTGACGAAATAAGCATTTTTACTGCGATTTTTTTTTTTGAGAAAATTTGTTTTTTCTGCAATCATTTGACAAAGTTCGCGTTTTTTGTTAAACGATTAGTCTTTTTTTATTTTTCAGCGATCATTTGTCGAAATACTTTATATTTTAGGTGATATTTTTTAATGCCCGAATTTTGGGAAATTTTCGGAAAGTTCTGACTTAGATGACCACTTTTTTTAAATTTTCGGAAAATTCGGAACAGATTCACCCCTGCCATTAAAGACGAAAGTAAAACATGCCACTCAACTAAAAATTGCAGTTTTTTAAAGCGGATTTTTTTGGTAAAAAAGGGTATACCACAGTTTTTCCGAAAATTTTTTTGCAAAGAGCGGGAAGTTTTTTGAGAGAAAGCAAAAGGGAGAATTCAGCTGAAATATTGAAAAATCTTATACCTGTAAATGTCTCTTAGAGTTAATGTAAAAGTTTCATTTTTCAAACTTAATGTTCGCGGTATTTTGAACAAAAACTTTTATTATATATAATTCCAAAATCAGGAAAAATTTTTATTGGAGCTTTCTTATCATACAGTAATTGCCAAATCATACAAATTTCAGCATCAGTAATAAATGTAAATTATAATTTAATAACAAATATTTTTGATTGAAAAAATAGCAAATTAAGATGTTTGGTAAGGCTACGATTCAATAGTAACTTGTAAAAAAAATATTTCATGCCGAATGAATAGCAAATCACTGTTTGGCATGGTTTGCAATAAAACACCTTTGCCTTGTCAGGTTTGAAACAAACAAATAGAGCATCAGCAACACAGTTTGAGCATGGTGCTGGCATAACGGAAAAGTCACCAAAGATTTTATAAATATTCTACATTTGGCAGAACGCTATATATAATATTAAACTCGTTTTTCAGGTTCATCTGTAAGCTTACTTTAAAAAACATTAACCATTACACACAATTCTCATTCGAATTGTACGGTGGGCCACATGAATCTTACCTACTTCACGCAAGCAAGTTTGTTCTGAAAATGTTTCATTGTAATAATGTAAAGTCGTAAACAATATGAAGTAAATATTATCTGGAGCATTTTAATAAATAAAATTTTACATTAAATTACTCAACAGGTGACATGTAAGTCTTGAAAATTACAACTTCATTTTTCATTTGGATGTATACAAAAGTGCTTTTTCCGATCACCACTGTCCTGAAAATCTTTTAGAACGTATGTCACAAACAAAAGGTTTTTTCTTTGCATGGGTGTGCAAGTGTTCCTTTAAATTACCACTTTGTGAAAATTCTTTGGAACATATCTAGAAAAAAAAGGTTTTCCCTTTGTATGGTAGCAGTACTTTTAGCTGACTACTTTGTTAAAATCTTTGGAACATACTTCCTAAATGGTTTTTCTTTTATATGGACACACAGGTGTTTCTGCTGCGTACCAATTTGTGAAAATCTTTTAGAGCATATTTCGTAAACAAATGGTTTTTCTTTTGTATGGATATGCAAGTGTACTTTCAGAGTACTAATGAGTAAAAATCCTTTGGAACATATATTACAAACAAAAAATTTTTCATTTCTTTGTATAGGCAAGTGTTTTTCAGATTACCACTTCCTGAAAATCCTTTTGAACAAGCTCCACAAACAAAAAATTTTTCCTTTCTATGGGTATAAATGCGATTCTTTAGATTACCACTTTGTGAAAATTCTTTGATATATATCTCACAAACAAAAGGTTTTTCCTTTGTATGCAAGTGTTTGTTCAAGTCATCACTTCGTGAAAAACCTTTGGAACATATTTCACATAAAGGTAGTTTTTCTTAGAATGAGTGAGCAAGTGTCTTTTCAGGGTACCACTTTGTGAAAATCCCTTGGAACGTATTTCACAAACAAAAGATTTTTTTCTTTGTATGGTTGAAGATGTGTACTTTTAGAGTACTACTGTGGGCAAATGCTTTGGAACATAATTCACAAACAAAACGTTTTTCCTTTGTATGGGTGCGTAAGTGGGTTTTTAGATTACTGCTAAATGAAAATTCCTTGGAACATATTTCACAAAGAAAAGGTTTTTCCTTTGTATGTGTACGTAAGTGTTTTTTCAGATCACCACGTCGTGAAAATCCTTTAGGACATATTTCACAAACAAAAGGTTTTCCTTTTGTATGGGTACGTAAGTGAACTTTTAGTGCACTACTTTGGGAAAATTGTTTGGAACATATTTCACAAACATAAGGTTTTTCTTTTGTATGGGTACGCAAGTGATATTTCAGATGATGAAGATGCGAAAATTTTTTAGAACATATCTCACAAACAAATGGTTTTTCTTTTGTGTGTGTGAGCAAGTGTTTTTTCAGGGAATCATTTAGTGAAAATCTCTTGGAACACATTTCACAGATAAAAGGTTTCTCATTTGCATGGATACGCAAGTGTTTTCTTAAATTTTTACTTTGTGAAAATCTTTTGGAACATATTTCACAAATGAAAGGTTTTTCATTTGTATGGGTACATAAGTGTACTTTTAGATTACCTCTGCATGAAAATCCTTTAGAACATATCTCACAAACAAAAGGTTTTTGTTTTGTATGGGTGAGCAAATGTTTTTTCAGGGAACCACTTAGTGAAAATCCCCTGGAACACATTTCACAGGCAAAAGGTTTCTCCTTTGCATGGATACACAAGTGTTTTCTCAGATCACGAGTTTGTGAAAATCCTTTGCAACATATTTCACAAAAAATATCTTTTCAGTTGCTTGAGAGTAAATCAGAAAAACCGAGATTTTCTTTAGAGAAAATACTTATTTTCCTATGAGATTGAAGATAAAATATCTGCATAAATAGGTACTTTGTTAAAATTCTTCACAAAAAAGCTTTAAATACTTTGAAAACAAGTATGTCCTTTCTTCACCTTCAAATCTAAAATGTTGAAAAGAAAAATGTCTTTCTCTTACCTGCAGATTTAAATATAAATTAATTATCAAGTTCTTAAAGAGTTCAATAATTTAAACAGCTACAATATGAACATAAGTAATATTTGTAGAAACTGTGTATTTACGTATAAACTTTGAATGGTTTGTAGTAAGCGAAAGAACTTTCAGCTGCAAATCAATGCATTTTTAAATCATAAATGTTATGTTTAAATTATATACGTGATTAATATAAAGTCAAATAGAGGTCTGTGAAGTTGGCCCCCTGACTTTATGGAATTTAAAAACTGAAAACACCCTTCGTTTTAGCGTCGTTTGAGCGCGTTTGAGCAACAAAAATTTTCGTTTGAGCGACAAACTGAAAAAAGTTATAAACAAATTAAAATTCAGGAACATCGTTTTGTGAAGTTGGCCCCCCGACTTTATGGGATTTGAAAACTGAAAGCACCATTCGTTTGAGCGTCGTTTGAGCGACAAACTGAAAAAAGTTATAAGCAAAAGAAAAATCGGAGGGGTCCACATTTTGTGAAGTTGCCCCCCCCCCCCGACCTTTTCGGATTTAAAATCTGAATACAGCATACGTTTGAGCGTCGTTTGAGCGCGTTTGAGCGACAAACTGAAAAAAGTTATAAGCAAAAGAAAAATCAGAGGGGCCTGCATTTTGTGAAGTTGGCCCCCCGACCTTTTCTGATTTAAAAACAGAATACAGCATACGTTTGAGCGACAAAAATTTTCGTTTGAGCGACAAGCTGAAAAAAGTTATAAGCAAAAGAAAAATCTGAGGTGTCTACATTTTGTGATATATATATATACGAAATTTGTATAAAAAATTTAAAAGGAAAACTGAACCAAATACATTAAACTTTACAAATAGATAAAAATATTCATCTACAATACGAAATTGCAAATGAATAAGAAAAAAGAATTGTTCTCTTAGGCTTTTTTCATCTTCCACTGAGAAAAAAATATAGTTCTGTCATCTAGAATCTAAATTGTTGATCTAGAAAAAATAGTTCCATGTCATCCTTATAAATTCTAGTTCCCTTTGCTAGAGAGTTCTAAAGTCTCCTACTAGAATTCAAGAGCGTTTTCCTATATTCTCATCGTCAAACTTATTTAAAAATCCCAGCAAATAGATGCGAATACAATAGGTTAGTTTTAGTAACTATAATTCTTGTTTATGAAACCATTCCAGAAATTAAGCGATAATTTCTCGCTATTGAAACGATTCATTATAGTTTCGTCACCTAGAAAACAAGAGCCTAGAAATTCTAGATAACTTCGTCTATTCAGCTTAGTTGTTTACCCTATTCGCATAGTTCGGAAATTCGGAAATCTATATTCTAGTTTAGGAATACAGAAAATGATTACCTATTCATTCTAGTTGAAGGCGGTATATTTTTTTTCTTAGTGTCCCATTCCAAAAGTATCATGTGCATGTCTATGCCTTTGCCTTCTATCTTTTAAATCACTTCCGTGTAGGAGAATCACTACTTTTTTTCAAGGTCAGTCAAGGTCAGTGAGACACTGTCCACTGTGGATAACTACCAAATGTGAAGGACCCCTCAGTGTGACTTTTCTATTAGATAAAAAAAATTCCAAGAAAGATGATTGTTTCCGCTGAGCAGCGTTGAGCTTCCTTCCTTTCTTTTTTTCCGTCTTGCCATGGGCGATGACTGCTCGGGGCAATAAAAACAAACGGGAGGGGGAATGCATAAAGTAAAATTCTTAGTAGAACCCTTTTTTTCCCCTATATATCAACCTCATTTAGCCTATACCAAAAAAAACAAATGTTTAAAAAGATTAAAATGCAATTCGTTTCTTTTGATTCCGTTTTCAAGGTTTTAATGAATCAATGTTTAACCAAAACTGATTACGTAGTTCAGTTTTATATATTTTAAATTTAAAAATAAGTTTTCTATTAGATACTTAGAAAAATTCTTTTCGTAAATTTACTTTGTGGTGGAGAACGGAAGGAGGAGGGCTCCAAAATCCATGCACGCCCCGAGCGCCAAAAAGGCCAGTTTCGGCCCTGAATCCCATTCTGAGCGATAAAGATTTCTGTTTGAGCGGAAAAAGAAAAAAAGTTTTGCTGTCTTTTCAATCCCTAACCAATTTCTTTATGTACAAGTTGAATATAATTTTTAAATGAAATACTTTTTATGCCAGAAAATAAAACTTTCTTTTTACAAACTTTCTGTACTTAATTTTTTAAAAGTCTAAGGAAAAGTTTAAGCTTAGAAATTATTTAAGGCTTTCTTTTGTTTTTTCATACGGCAAAATACATACTTACAGAAACTTTCCAAATTACGTTCATCTTAGATTTTAGTACATTTTTATGTAATTTTAAACATTGCGGAAATTTATGATTTTAATCAATGATTTTTTTTTTTATTAGTTGATTAAAATCACGATTTAATCGCTGATTTAAATCATTTGATTAAAATCGTTGACACCCTAGTATTTATATATGTATATATGTTACGAATTTTTTTTTAATTGGTTTTGTAATTAGAGTGTTATTTCCTACAACTAAATAAAAATTTCTTCTTAATAACATCAATATTAAGATTGGACCGTGTAATACATATTTGTGTACTAGACAGTTTAATGAAGTTTATACTTGTTTTTATTTATAAAATTTTATAAATAACTGTGTATATTTACAAAAAAATCAATACTTTTGAAATACTTATTTTAAAACATATTTTGAATTGGTTGAATATTTTATAAATTTTTTTATTCTTTTTTATTAAAAAAGTTTTACATTTATTTGTATGTTTAATATAAAATGTATAATTTTTGTTGTTTGATTAACAATAATATTTAAATAATATATATTTTAGTATATATGATGATTAATTTATATTTTTAAATTAATTAATTGTATCAGCTACGTATAGTTTTCAATATATTCATAACATTTAACCACTTAATTTTATTCGTTCTTACTTCTTTCTTAATAAATTTAAACGGAATACTATAAAGTATTAAAAATTCTGATATAATTATGACCATACAGTTTTAATTTGTTAAATTCAAATGATAATGATTTTGAGTCATGTTTTAAAAGTTTTTTTAAAATCACTCTTTTTCTTTTAGAAATACATTTCGGAATAATATATAAAGCATATGTATTTAAAAATCATTTTTTATACTGTTGAAATTTTTTTACTATTATTTCAAATTTTATGTAAAACTACTGTAAATATTATTATTATTATTATTATTTTTAATCTCTTCAATTGCAGTTTAAGATTTAGTGAAATTGTGTTACTATTTCTATCTGATTTGAAATAAGTCGTCCGAGATAGATGCTCGAGGGCTCCAATTTAAAGAAGACCTGGAAAAATAATTTCTTTATATAGAAATTTAAAATGCACCATTGTATTCGTATTATGTTTAGTAAAACGAAAGAGAAAAAAGAAAAAAGGTCTTTTGCATTTTTACATTAAAAAGCTATGTTAGAAATTCAGTTTGATCTTATTTGCTATAATATTGTTAATAAAATATTTGATCGCCAATTGTGTATGTTTTTTGTACACTAATGAGTTTATTATAATTTAATGATGAACTGGAAATTGAAATTTATTAATAAACAGATTAAATAATACACAAAGTATTCAGAAATTACAAACTTTGACATTCTAATACGATTGTGCAAAATGATTGTAGTTTCCAATAATTTTTTAATCCACTGGCACTAATGTCTGGATATTAATCTCAAAAGAACTAAATGCTGCGGCTCATGAAAATAATGTCATATTTAAAGAAAACGTGTATGAAATCTAATGAGATTGGAAAAAAATGATAGGAAAACAATAATATCGTTTTTTCTTCATACTATTATACTCAACATGCAGGACTATAGAGTAAGTGTCTTATCTATAAGTCCTGTTACAAACACCTGCAAAAGCGAGTATCAGCTATCGTTTTCGGCATGATTTTTAAAAATGTCCGGTGTTTCCTGAAATAAGAGCTGCGTGACTAAATTTATGGCTCATGCAGGAACCGCTACCCACTTGGTTCATTACTTTCTATGTCAAACTATAGTATATTTTACTCATCTTTGGTAGAAACCGAAAGGGGGGAGTTAAAAGGGGATGTATGAAATTTAGCAGGGTGTCAACTTTAGTTCTAAATCCCGACTATGAAAACAAAAGTTTAACTCCTTTTCCATTGATATTATGTTCTTAAATTTAAGAGGTGAGGGGGGGGGGGAGGAGTAGAATAGGTTTTTATAGATTGACTGAACTTTGCGGGCATTTACGTTGACATATTAATGGTTTTATTGCCTATTTCATCATTTAGTATCATTTGAGTATACAAGAAACACTTGTATCCGTCTTATGACTTCTAAAATTTCAATCATAAAATGTGTTTTCTCAGTCTGCATTAATAAGTCAACATTTTAAAATCCAGAAAAGCAATGGTAGTACAAATTAAGGTTAAATCACTTACAGTTCTTTTCCATTGAGATTTTTTTTTTTTCATTTTTAACACTTTCTAACAAAACTTAATATAATTTATGAATACTGTTTGTCTATCTGCCATCAGTCTGTCGATTTGAGCTCTAACTTGGGTAAATATACTGGTATTACCCTTATCATACAGTGGATGTATGTTACTGAAGTTTATGGTGGCATGTTCCGAAAATGAAGTGTGTGTTTAAAATTCCAATTCAGCTACACAGATACTCAAAAAAATTCATTACATTACGGTGTATGGGAAAACGTCAATTCTTAGTGTATTTTAATAATGTTACAAAACTTCAAACGTATTTAAAATAATATACATCACGAGGGGCCCTTAAAAGAGAATATGCAGTTTATTATACAATATAGTGTGCATTGCACTTAATGTTCATTTACAGGTGCACACAAAAGAACTCGGTTAAAGAAGAGATATGAGCAATAGTAGCTTCAAGTAAGTTCTCTGCTGAGATATGAGTTGTTAAATATAATTACTTTTTTTCATATTACTTGGTAAGCATAAGTTCTAGAACTCTATACAGTCTTGAGTACATTTCTGTGTATTGAAATAAATTGCTATAGCAGAATTTTTGGTACGCGTTTAAAAGTGTTGTAGCAGTATTCCGAATGTGTTAGAAAGAGTCTATAATCTACGCTAGAAATATGATTTACTGTTTATGTTCACTTTTTAATATTCTTTTTTTTTAATTACAAGAGCATAAACCAATCATTATTTTTATTTAAATCTGTTGTCAAATTAAAGAGATTATTTAAAAAATATTAATATGTCTGAAGAGAACTAGAAAAATATATTTTTAATAACAATAATAATGCGTAATAATAATTCTCATCTTAAAGAAGGCAGAAATTTTTATCGATGAAACAAGAGCTTTGGACTATCAAACGTATGGTTTCTTTAGGATTTCAAAATAATTAATTTATGGGGCTGTGCACAAATTGTGTCCTAAAATAATGCTTTTTAACTGTATCCCTGTCCTGAAATATTTTTTTTAGCTGTGAAAATATTGCTGCTAAAAGAGAAATCTTCATTGCGTAAACAATTACTTCGAATGCTCAAATCTATGGTATATATATTTATTTAATATAGTTAGTTTTTTCTGCTGGCTGCAAACTCTCATTTGCGTCGTATGGAAATAAATAAAGCTCTATAACTCTGAAAGCATTGTCGCTCATTCAAAAATTTTTGTCGCTCAAATTTGCTCAAACGAATGCTGTTTTTCGTTTCTCATTTCCTTAAAGTCGAGAGGCCAACTTCACGTGTAAATAGCCCTCCGGAGGTTGTTTTTGATTATAACTTTTTTTGGTTTATCGCTAAAGTGGAAATCTTTATTGCTCAAACGACGCTCAAACCTGTGTGTTTTTCATTTTTAGCTGTGAAAATATTGCTGCTGAAATAGAAATCTTTATTGCGTAAACAATTACTTCGAATGCTCAAATCTATGGTATATATATATATATATATATATATATATATATACACACACATATATATATATATATATATATATATATATATATATATATATATTTAATATAGTTAGTTTTTTCTGCTGGCTGCAAACTCTCATTTGCGTCGTATGGAAATAAATAAAGCTCTATAACTCTGAAAGCATTGTCGCTCATTCAAAAATTTTTGTCGCTCAAATTTCTCAAACGACGCTCAAACCTATGCTGTTTTTCGTTTCTCATTTCCTTAAAGTCGAGAGGCCAACTTCACGTGTAAATAGCCCTCCGGAGGTTGTTTTTGATTATAACTTTTTTTGGTTTATCGCTAAAGTGGAAATCTTTATTGCTCAAACGACGCTCAAACCTGTGTGTTTTTCAATTGTTTTCATCTCATAAAGTCGAGGGGCCAACTTCACGCTTTGTTGGCCCCATATTTTACTTTATTTCTAACTTTTTCCAGATTGTCGTTCAAACGAAAATTTTGTCGCTCAAACGCGCTCAAACGACGCTCAAACCTATGCTGTTTTCCATTTTTAATTTCCTCAAAGTCAAGGGGCTAACTGACCTTTTAAAGAAGGTTGGATACAATGTTTGAAATGCCAAAGATGGGCACACGAAGCATGTAGGATGAAGAAGAATATGAAAACAAATTAATTTATGGTTTTATTCAGTTAAAATGAGATTACCAGTGTAACATATGTAGGCATATAATGTAGAAAATTTGTTACGTATTTATTTTTGACACACGGAAGCACACTTGTGGAATTTCGTTTTGTTAAAATAAAAAATAAAAAAGTTATTTTTTTACTATATTAAACAAGAATTTTTGGACCAAAATGAGTTTTCCGGGAATTTTAAATGGATACCCGGTTTTACCCGACCAGTGGTGTATAACCGGATGTTTGGATAGGTTTGAAAAAAGCTATTTTTACATATATTAAATTATATTTTTTATCGAAAAGAATATGTTTATTATAGCCAAAGATTTATTTAATATTAAAAACTGTATTCAGAGTTTTTCCATTTGATTGAACTTGCAAAAACAAACATTTATAATAACCGATTTTGCCGCACCTTCCCCTACGCAAAGCCTTTTTTGATGCCTTAAAATATCTATATTGGTTTGATTCTTTTATTTTCATTTTTTCCCCCAAATTTATAATTTTGTAAGTTTTTAAAATGTTTTGAAAACTTTTTCAAAATTAATATGCTTGAAGCTGTTTTCTGTGATTTTTATCCAAATTTAAAAAAAAAAACGTACACTGTGAAAAGAAATCTGTAAAGTTAGTAAAATCTTTCTAGGAAACCGCGATTCCTAGAACTTTTTATGCAACGGCAACAACATAAATTCATGTAACAGATACACTTTTGCACCGTAAATCAAAAAGTCTGTAAGGTTACTAAGAATTTCTTAGGAAACTGGGATGACTAGAACTTTTTATGTAACTGGAACCCGGGATACAGATAAATTTTTAGTAAGATTATTGTAATTTTAGTAGATTCTTTTGTAAAACTACAGATTTCTGTAGCTTTATAAAAATTAGTTTTGTAGATTTACATCTTTTTCTGTACAGTGTGCAGATAAAATTTTAGTAAGCATACAGATTTCTGTAGCTTTACAAAAATTAGTTTTGTAGATTTACATCTTTTTTCTGTACAGTGTGCAGATAAAATTTTAGTAAGCATACAGTTTTCTGTAGCTTTACAAAAATTAGTTTTGTAGATTTACATCTTTTTCTGTACAGTGTGCAGATAAAATTTTAGTAAGCATACAGATTTCTGTAACATTACATCTGTAGAATTGCACATTTTTTTACAGTGTATTTAATAGAAAAATTCATTGACTAATCGGTCTGATGGCATCTCCAGTTAACATGTGGTAAAAAAAGGCTAATCATCCAGTTGTTTCCTTATATCTTTCGATCCGAATGTCTTATTTTGTGATTTGGAGAGCAATATAACACTCCTCATCCAGGTATCTCATTCAGAAGTACCTCCACCCTCCCTTCAGGAACAGTAACTTCCATCTCTTTATGAAAAAAAGTTTGAAATCCAACAAAATTCAGTCGAATTTAATAAATGATAGAAAGTTTATATTCTTCATTTTTCAACATGAGTAATTTTAATCGCTAATTTCTGCTATTTAGAGAAAAATATCGTTTTATTACTTATTTTAGTCAGCAAATGCACGGAATAACTTAAATTTTGCAATGAGATTTGTAAAATTACACTAATACTGACCGTGAATTCAACGTTTTATAAAATACAGGTCTACGTGTTATTTTGTAACGCAATATTTTAGTTTTGACAATTAACCCGTTTTGTAAAAATGACTCTGAATAACAGAAAAAGATTCGAGATTACGCCCAGGGAAATTCGTCCCTGTGATGTATTGGAAACGGAAAGCAACGTAGAATTTTTTTGAGTAAAAAAAAAATATACATTTTTTTTAAAGCTTTACATTGGCCCTCCTTAAACACCGAGTCTTTAGGAATTTGCATGCCTAGTGATCACTGGTAAAAATGATCTCACAAATAGGTAAATACAAATCTGCTTATGTATAAATAAGATTTGACATCGCCAACTTTCCTTCATTTTCGCATCTGTTAAAAAAAGGAAAAGAAAAATCCAATATTATTTTTTTAATATACAATTTTTATAATGTTATAAAGCTCATTTATTATTAAACTGAATTTTTCTGCGACTTGTTTTGTAAAAATAGGCAAGAAAAATAATTAAATAAGCAAATACTATGTTTGTCTTTGATTTTTTTTTAATTTTAATAATTCCAGAAAGTATTTTAAATTAGTCAGCAGAAACAAAGAGTTTTTGTATTGATATTAATTTAAAGTTATCTGAAATCGTTTGATGCACCCAAAATTTTCCCTCTATACTGCCATTACTCAAACGACGCTCAAACATATGCTGTATTCAGTTTTATAATCCGGAAAGGTGGAAGGGCCAATTTCACAAAATGAGGGCCCTTCCGTATATATTTTGGATTATAACTTTTTTCAATTTGTCGCTCAAACGAAAATTTTTGTCAATTAGACGAATCTAAAACGTATGCTTTATTCAGTTTTTAAATCAGAAAAGGTCGGAAGGCCAACTTCACAAATGAAAGCTCTTCCGCAAAAATTTTGGCTTATAACTTTTTTCAGTTTGTTGCTCAAACGAAACTGTTGTCGCTCAAACACGCTCAGACGACGCTCAAACGTATGCTGTATTCAGTTTTTAAATCTGAAAAGGACGGGCGCCAACTTCACAAAATGTAGACACCTCCGATTTTTCTTTTGCTTATAACTTTATTCAGTTTGTCGCTCAAACGAAAATTTTTGTCACTCAAACACGCTCAAACGTATGCTGTATTCGGTTTTAAAATCCGAAAAGGTCGGGGGGCCAACTTCACAAAATGCAGGCCCCTCTGATTTTTCTTTTGCTTATAACTTTTTTCAGTTTGTCGCTCAAACGAGAATTTTTGTCGCTCAAACGCGCTCAAACGACGATCAAACGTATGCTGTATTCAGATTTTAAATCCGAAAAGGTCGGGTGGCCAACTTCACAAAATGTGGACCCCTCCGATTTTTCTTTTGCTTATAACTTTTTTCAGTTTGTCGCTCAAACGAAAATTTTTGTCGCTCAAACGCGCTCAAACGTATGCTGTATTCGGTTTTTAAATCCGAAAAGGTCAGGGGGGCCAACTTCACAAAATGCAGGCCCCTCTGATTTTTCTTTTACTTATAACTTTTTCAGTTTGTCGCTCAAACGAAAATTTTTGTCGCTCAAACGTATGCTGTCGTCAGTTTTTAAATTCGAAAAGGTCAGGGGGCCTACTTCACAAAATGCAGGCCCCTCCAATTTTTCTTTTGCTTATAACTTATTTCAGTTTGTCGCTCAAATAAAAATTTTTGTCGTACAAACGCGCTCAAACGTATGCTGTATTCAGTTTTTAAATCCGAAAAGGACGGGGGCCAACTTCACAAAATGTAGACCCCTCCGATTTTTCTTTTGCTTATAACTTTATTCAGTTTGTCGCTCAAACGAGAATTTTTGTCGCTCAAACGCGCTCAAACGAATGCTGTATTCAGATTTTAAATCCGAAAAGGTCGGGGGGCCAACTTCACAAAATGTGAACCCCTCCAATTTTTCTTTTGCTTATAACTTTTTTCAGTTTGTCGCTCAAACGAAAATTTTTGTCGCTCAAACGTATGCTGTATTCGGTTTTTAAATCCGAAAAGGACGGGGGGCCAACTTCACAAAATGCAGGCCCCTCTGATTTTTCTTTTGCTTATAACTTATTTCAGTTTGTCGCTCAAACGAGAATTTTTGTCGCTCAAACGCGCTCAAACGAATGCTGTATTCAGATTTTAAATCCGAAAAGGTCGGGGGGCCAACTTCACAAAATGTGAACCCCTCCAATTTTTCTTTTGCTTATAACTTTTTTCAGTTTGTCGCTCAAACGAAAATTTTTGTCGCTCAAACGCGCTCAAACGTATGCTGTATTCGGTTTTTAAATCCGAAAAGGACGGGGGGCCAACTTCACAAAATGCAGGCCCCTCTGATTTTTCTTTTGCTTATAACTTTTTTCAGTTTGTCGCTCAAACGCGCTCAAACGTATGCTGTATTCTGTTTTTAAATCAGAAAAGGTCGGAGGCCAACTTCACAAAATGCAGGCCCCTCTGATTTTTCTTTTGCTTATAACTTTTTTCAGTTTGTCGCTCAAACGAGAATTTTTGTCGCTCAAACGACGCTCAAACGTATGCTGTATTCAGATTTTAAATCCGAAAAGGACGGGGGCCAACTTCACAAAATGTAGACCCCTCCGATTTTTCTTTTGCTTATAACTTTATTCAGTTTGTCGCTCAAACGAAAATTTTTGTCGCTCAAACACGCTCAAACGTATGCTGTATTCGGTTTTTAAATCCGAAAAGGTCGGGGGGCCAACTTCACAAAATGCAGGCCCCTCTGATTTTTCTTTTGCTTATAACTTTTTTCAGTTTGTCGCTCAAACGAGAATTTTTGTCGCTCAAACGCGCTCAAACGACGCTCAAACGTATGCTGTATTCAGATATTAAATCAGAAAAGGTCGGGGGGCCAACTTCACCAAATGTGGACCCCTCCGATTTTTCTTTTGCTTATAACTTTTTTCAGTTTGTCGCTCAAACGAAAATTTTTGTCGCTCAAACGTATGCTGTATTCGGTTTTTAAATCCGAAAATGTCGGGGGGGGGGGCAACTTCACAAAATGCAGGCCCCTCTGATTTTTCTTTTGCTTATAACTTTTTCAGTTTGTCGCTCAAACGAAAATTTTTGTCGCTCAAACGACGCTCAAATGTATGCTGTCGTCAGTTTTTAAATCCGAAAAGGTCAGGGGGCCTACTTCACAAAATGCAGGCCCCTCCGATTTTTCTTTTGCTTATAACTTATTTCAGTTTGTCGCTCAAACAAAAATTTTTGTTGCTCAAACGCGCTCAAACGACGCTCAAACGTATGCTGTATTCAGTTTTTAAATCCGAAAAGGACGGGGGCCAACTTCACAAAATGTAGACCCCTCCGATTTTTCTTTTGCTTATAACTTTATTCAGTTTGTCGCTCAAACGAAAATTTTTGTCGCTCAAACACGCTCAGACGTATGCTGTATTCGGTTTTTAAATCCGAAAAGGTCGGGGGGCCAACTTCACAAAATGCAGGCCCCTCTGATTTTTCTTTTGCTTATAACTTATTTCAGTTTGTCGCTCAAACGCGCTCAAACGAATGCTGTATTCAGATTTTAAATCCGAAAAGGTCGGGGGGCCAACTTCACAAAATGTGGACCCCTCCAATTTTTCTTTTGCTTATAACTTTTTTTCAGTTTGTCGCTCAAACGAAAATTTTTGTCGCTCAAACGCGCTCAAACGTATGCTGTATTCGGTTTTTAAATCCGAAAAGGTCGGGGGGCCAACTTCACAAAATGCAGGCCCCTCTGATTTTTCTTTTGCTTATAACTTTTTTCAGTTTGTCGCCCAAACGAAAATTTTTGTATCTCAAACGCGCTCAAACGACGCTCAAACGAATGGTGCTTTCAGTTTTCAAATCCCATAAAGTCGGGGGGCCAACTTCACAAAACGATGTTCCTGAATTTTAATTTGTTTATAATTTTTTTGAGTTTGTCGCTCAAACGAAAATTTTTGTCGCTCAAACGCGCTCAAACGACAGGTGTTTTCAGTTTTTAAATTCCATAAAGTCAGGGGGCCAATTTCACAGACCTGTCAAATAGCAGTATAAAAGAAATAAAATGAAAATGAAAAAACACTAATTTAATTAGATTTAATGTAACAAAATATTATAAGAAGTGTGGATGACAATTTGTAGCATTACAAATTTGAGGCAAAAATAAATAAATTCATAATGGCAAAAGGAATTTATGTGTCTTGGACTTATTGAGCAATTACGGCTGCTCTTACAGATGTTCTTAGATAGTTTCATACGTGCTTTGCATGTAAAACTGGAATAATTGGGTGACGTAATCTGAACTAGAACTGGCTTTTAAGTAATAATAATGAAAGACTGCGAAAAATATATGAAAATTTAAACATTGGTTTAATATTGAAAGGTTATTTAGAAGAGAGGCTAAATAAAATGCAGCGCTACACCCATAATTAATCTCAATTTTATAGCTGCTTTTTACCAACAGGATACATGATGCACCATGCATGTTCTTAAAGGTTACACAAATCCTTTACTTTCAGAGATTAAAAGTCATTTTCTCCCAAGAGAGATCCCTACCAACATTTGTATGGAGCAGAATTCTTCAAGGGAGAGAGAAAATTATCTTAACACTGGATTTGGTTTAACAAGCTTAGATGAACTATAAGTAACTATACATGAAAAATAGCAAAGCATCATTGAAAGAATTTACATAAAAAAAATTAAAAAAATTGTAATCTTTATAATATTATGTGATTTCCATAATTTGAGATCTTATCTTCTGTTGTCTTAATTTCCTGTTTCTTACTGCATTGCTTCTCTTAGATGTTTTTTTAAAAAATTGCTGAAATTTTTTGGATGAGAGCCTAATATTTTCTTTAGTAACCTGTAACCCATGTGTGATCATAGTTTTTAATTTAACTTTTTATCTTGAGAGGAAATATTTGCGTTTTCATAAAACTAACATGAAAACTAGTATTTCGGGGCTACTTTGTGCAGAACTTTTTTTATTCGAAAATAGCCCCAATTACTTAGAAATGCCTTTTATACAACCAAATCTCTTAAAACATGTTTTAGGTAACATTTTTTTCAAATGGTACTGTAGCAAAATGTTACATTAATTGTTTTTGTTCCATTTGTTGAGGATAACATGACGAAAACTGTTTCTCGTTTCTTTAATATTAACAATTGGTTGATTGTGTTTAAATGTGAAAAAAAAAGCATTTGTTTATCGATTTTGCAAAGTTAATTTATTAGCAAATGCTATTGCAAGGGAGTTTCAATAAAAATGTATTCATTTACGTATGAAACATATTCATTTTATATAAAACTAAGTGAATGGACCAAAGAAGACGCCAGAAGCGCTACTTTGTTCCAAAACTTTAAAAATAGTTAAAATATAAAAAATTTCCTCTTTAAAACCATACAGTTTGCTTCAGTGTTTCATGTTAATTGTGTACAACTCCATTTCGACGTTGAAAAATCACATATAACATATTTTAATAATTGAAATGTGAATGGAACCATGGAAAAGTGGCCCAATGTAGCCTGGTTGACAGTACACGGGTGAAATCAATTTTATAGAATCTTTTCAGGTCCACAACTTTATAAATATTTATATATTTTTTTACATTTTTATTTGCATGAGTAATAAATATTTGTTACTGCTATCTTTAGCAAGAAAATAAGTACACTCATGTTCAAAATTAAGAGAATTTTTATTTTTTGTTGAATTTCTTCAAAAGTACTGAACAAAAGGTAAAACTAATGCTTTGAAGCAAAAATTCAACTCTTTGCTAAGACACTATATAACTGTTTCGAAATTTTCGATTAATTACATGTATGCACGAAATTGAGAAGCAATAATGAATTAATTGTTATTTGATTTATCTGCGATATAAGCAGGGTTCTCAAATATCATGATATTTTGATATATATCTGGTATTTTCAAATAGTCAACTTATTGATGATTATAAATATTTTCAGACCTAATAAAAATTAGAAACTAAATCACATTGCACTTAGCATGAAAACTAAATAATAAAATATTCTAAATATCTTTTTCTTTTAACTTATGTAACAAACTTAAAGTTCACCTAATTAAAAAAAAAATTCTTTTTACACTCACAAAGCACAAACTAGGGTGGATGTGTCAGTAATGGATATCCTTCAATGTTCTAAGTTTATGGAAAAAAAATAACCAATAAAAATTTAGCTTATATTATTTTTTTCACAACTCCCCTTTGCATGTTTTATAATCTGGATTATTGTTGCCATTTTTAATCAAACCAATCAGGAAGCAAAAAATAATATTTCGAAGTTCCACTGTTTTTCAGTAAAAATCTAATGAACATACTTCACTTAATAAATTTATATATTCTTTACTTTCTTGCAAAATTTGCATGTTGTTTTTTGGTAGTAATACAAAACTTTGAATTTTTCATACTATTGGCCATATACAACACTTCTTTTTTTATAAGGTTTTAAGACTTGTGTCTATATGTATACATTGCTAAAAATGCAATTTTGGTAATGTTCATAGAGCATAAAATCTTTTGACTTAATTGAAAACCTAAGAATTCAAATTTAATTATTAAATTACACTTACCAGATCATAATAACACCAAATTTTTTATAAATAGTTGATTTTAATTAATTTTGTTTGGTTAATAAATATTTGAATATTTTATCATTTTTTTTCTTTTCTTTTTAATAACTCTGCCTTGCATATTTTAAAATTTGGCAATCAATTAAACGAATCAGGATGCAAAGAATACTGTTTAAGGACATACAGAAAAGACGGGCCCATAGTGTTCAACCCCCCCCCCCCCAATTTAAATAAAAAGAATTAAGTTACAGAAATTATTAAAAATAAATCTATTATTTTTATCTCAAATGTTTGCTTATTCAACTCTGACAAAAAAAAAAATTGTAATATTAATTAAATTTATAGTAGTAATGAAACTAGTAAA
Source organism: Maratus speciosus (assembly GCA_963932465.1). Lineage (NCBI taxonomy): Eukaryota > Metazoa > Arthropoda > Arachnida > Araneae > Salticidae > Maratus > Maratus speciosus. The sequence goes on along the minus strand of OZ010797.1, from coordinate 47,597,043 downwards.
TCCGCAGATCAGTCATCAGTTCTGCAGTTTTATTTTGAGGTTATTTCAGAGTTTCCCCCAGAAAGTTTCATGAGGGTGCTGCACCCTATCTGCTCTTTGGTTTACAAAATAGCACGCCTCTTGCCCCTCATTCAAAGAATTAGCACCCTTCTTGAATCTCCATCAAAAAAAGTGCCTTTTTTGCATTGAAAAAATTGCTTACATAGTAAAATCTGACTCAATGTTGTTTTGAAAAGAGATATCCAAGTTTTAAATATTAAAAGTGACTTTAAAAATTAAAAAAGTGCTTTTAAGAATCCAAAACATGCCCTTAAGAATAAAAAAGTGCCCTTTTCTCACCGGCAGCATCCTGCCCTTTTTTAAACCAAGGGGAAACTGTGTTATTTTATTTAGTATACCACAGTTTTATTTCTTTCATATTTGTAATACTAATTACATACTACAAGTATTATATGAAGTAGTTTCGGGGAGTTTAACTCATAAAAATAGTGGAAAATATACAAATCTATGTGCAATACTTAAAAAAAAATCAGATTTTCCTTTGTTATCCCTCTAAACTCACCACTGTCTCAATAATTTGATAACTGTAATTCCCTGCATTTAGTATTTTAAAATAATTAAAATACTGAACTTGGGATGATCACAATTAATTTAAATTGTGAATAATTCTCAAATATTTTATTACTGTTATTCTAATTGTTAAATTTATTTGAAAATAACTATATTGTTTCATTAGTATGCTTTCATTAAATTCTGGTTCTAAATATTGTCATAAAAACAATTATATTTATTACTTGAATTTTGGGTGTTCTGCCATATTTCTGTTATTTACAATAAAATAAGAAAATGAGAATGATTAAATATCGTGGATAGATTAATAGAATATTGAAAAAATGTAATATAATAATTATAACTATTAATTAAAAGCTAGTTTTTAAAGAAATTCCTTAATCCGTCACTGTACCATGTGCCATATCTGGCACATACCTAAAAACATTATAATTTTTATTATGTGCCAGGAATTTGGCTAATATGGTCACTGTAACTAATCAAGAACAATCCAAAGAATGAAATAACACTTACTTTGTCCATGTCAGATGGCTGCATTATAGAAAAAATTAGAATTTGTTCTACGGAAACAAAACAAAAAATTCGATGAAGCTATCAAGGCAAGATTTACTTTCATTATTTTTACTGAATACTCAAAAATATTAATATAAAAATAGTTGCAGAGTGTTAAGCAGGTAAAATGAATTAATTTAAGTCCATTTAGTTTCAAAATATAGCAATACAAAATTTAACAACCCTAAATGTGTACATGTAGCGCACACCATAAAATATCAAATTTTTTCTGAAAACTTGAAATCTATTTTTGTTTACTATTTTTTTTCTTTATTAGACCGATATACAAATTTCAAAAATAATTTTTCATAAAAATAGAAAATTTGTGCAGTGAAGGGTTAAGGGTGTCCATTACTTGCACATCTACAGTATAGGATTTCTCAAGTTGCAAGAAAATTTTATGTTTTGTAAAACTAAGTTGCCTTCAAAATAATTTGTTTTTATTGAAAAATTTGAACATAAATGTCAGCTTGTGCGCTTAACCCAGGAAAGATTCTAATGAAGCTGTAAATAACTTATCTAAATTAGACAGTTTCTCTTTCAATAGCTGTTTTAGGTAAATGTTGTCCCACATAATTATCGGTTCTACATTTAAAATTCAGTTTTAAACATAAAGCTTTGAAAGTTTTTTTTCGGGGGGGGGGGGGGGGGGGGGCTAAAAAAGCAACTGTCAAAGTAAGTTTGTATCAACAGAATAATACTGTCAATGAAAGTTAAAAAATTCATTTATACTTGTTTTCACCTAAAATTTGAAAAATATCATGCACAATGCTTTTGAAAATAAATATAAAATATATGAAAATATCAAACTTCATAATATTTTGAAAATAAATATTGGATATACATCGGGATATATATACATCAAGATATATATCACGGAGCCCTCGATACAAGGACTGAAAAAATATACATATTACAGTACTAATCAGATATGTATACAATTACCGTATTTTATGGGATAAACGCCGCGCCGTTTACGAGTTTAAAAGTTTTTTTTTCCAAGTGCGGCGTTTACGCCATGTGCGGCGCTTACGATTTTTTTTTTAAATACCAACTGAGTTTCCTTAATTTAAAAATTCATAAAAATACTTAAAATAGGATTTGAATATTTTAAATAAAACTTCAGGCATCTTAAGATATTAAAAACGAGGCATCCTACATTGCTCAGTAAACTTTGATTAAAGTTAGGTCAATGTGATGCTGTCGACAAAAGTAGTGTTCCAACGGATGCGGCGTTTACAACAGGTGTGGCGATTACGATATTTTAAAGCTTATTCAGGCTTATTTGAGGAGTGCGGCGTTTCTTCCATAAATTACGGTAATGAATAAGCTGTTTTTGTGTTCTTATTTTTATCTGCTTTAAGCATACTAAGGGATCTAATCCAGGCTTCCCGGCTTATAGATGAAAACTATTTTCTACATTTAATATAATTTTTTAGATATCTAACTAAGTCTGCCAGATAGCTTTTTTATAAGAAACATACTAATAATGTATTGAAAATTATGAAATATTAATTAAATAAATTATGAAAATATGAATTAATATATGAAACAAAGTTTTGAAGCTTCTTTAAAAGTGACACATTCGTATTAGTTATGTACCAGGAGTTAAAAGAGTTTGATTTTGACACTTTGGTCTAATTAGACATGCAGCATTTATTGGAGGTTCCTTTACCAGCGGTTTATGCTGTTGAACTGTTTCTCATAACAGAACAGATGTGATTGCCGTAGGGTTGTTAAAATGAAATAATGCCTGCCAAATTTGTCTAGGATAGCTTAGTTGAAGAAGAAGTATTGGCAGCTTACGTAAAGTCATGGATTCACATCAAAGACTGGGCACTTTTATACTCAGTCGATAAAATTAGAAATGCATTTAATTCTTAAATTAAGACTAACCGATATTTCAACAAAATTTATTAACATTTAACTTTAAAGTATCAAAATATTTTCAATTTTTTTAATGTAGCAAAAACATATATAACGATAACTCATAATAGTTCAAGTTTATAAAAAGACAATTTCATTTGTTAAATAATTTCTTTTGGAGAAATTTCCTTTTAATTTTTATAGTTTTAGGCAAAATTAATGCAATATTAGATACTTACCACTGATATTTACTAACTCTTTTCAATAAATATACTAATTGAAGTACCAAAAATGTAACAGACTATTATGTGAGCCATAACAAACAAGTGTCCATATATGCATATCCATTCAAATTATCAGTCTGATGATTTTCCGTATCCACAAAACACAACCTTTAAAAAATAGAAAAATCCAAAGATTAGAAAAAAAATAGAAAAGGAATAAAAAACAGTATGAAAGTTGTCTCTCAAAATGGTATCTCAAATTTGTATAAAATTTCCTAGCTTATATTTTGAAACTTATTTAACATTTTCTATTAACTAAGTTATTATACTATAAGCAAGTAGTAGCTATGGTATGAAATACTTATGATACTTACACATATATATATAAGTAGTAACTATGTATGATATGTTGATTGAGGTCCTTCTCTCTTGCACTAAACAGACTATCACTTGTGTCTGAAAATTAAAAATGTGAAAAAATCATGCCTAATGGGCTTGGTAGGCATTTTTCCATATTTTACAAAACTTTTTGAGCACCCAAGTGTGTAATTAAAAACTAAAGTTTGAAATTGCTACTTAACCCTTTCAGGGACAAGATACTTGTATTCGTAAAATGTTGAAATAATTGAATGACACCAGTATTGTAAACTAGTATATTTTTGCGCACTTAATAAAACTGAAATTTTCATTAAAAAATTTGGGTGCCAATGTGGCAGCAATTAGGGATTAAATTATGTGATGCCATAGTGGCATCACCATCCTTCAAGGGGTTAAGCTAATATTTATGCTTTTGATATATAGATAATTTTTTATTTTTAAGCTGACTATAAAGTCCATCAATTTCATGCATATTTTTTGAAAATTCTAATTTTCAAAAACATGTCAAGAAATATTTAATAGAGGAATAAAGGATTTCCATCAACCCATCATACATAGGCACTTGACTTACATATGGTAATTTAGTTAATAGAAAATGTTAAATACGTACCAGACTATAATCTTGGAATTTCAAAAAAATTTTAATAGCTACATTCTGATACTTTTCTTTATATTTATTTATGTGTTCAGTGTATCACATAAAAACATTAACGTGGAAAATCTGATCTCTAAGCAGAAAACCATTTCAGAAGCTGAGTCCTTTAAAAGACTCTTCACATTTTTTTTCACTTCAAAACATATGACACGTACGAAAAAAAAAAAAAAAAAAATTCTCGAAAAACAGACATTTCTGAAAATGTTTCAATCTATAATCTGAATCACAAAATGTAATAATGATTGCAAAAGAAAAATCATGTCACTTAAATCACCAATGAATGTTATCTAGATGCATGTATGTATGATGGACTTATTAAAAATGTCTAATTCGAAGCCTAAGTATAACGATAATTTCAGTTTGCCTAATTCCAATTACATTTTATACAAATACAGTAGACTCCTTCAAATCCGCACAGCTTGGGACCAGAGATTGCGCGGATTTTAGAATTTTGCAGATTTCTGGTCATTGGTTTGTTTACATTTTTTAAACAATAACTTGAATGTAATAATGCGATCAAAATTATAATGAATGCTTGATATATAGTAAAATATTAAAATAATTAAGTAGTGTAATACAGTAAAATGATAAAAATTAAGATAATTAAACAAATTATCAAAAGTAAAGGTAGGGGTGCCATTTTAGAACTTTCTTGGGGGGGGGGGGGGGCAAAGTTTTCTTCGAGCAAGGGTGAGGTTTGGGGGAGGGGAGGGATTATACTTTCTCCCATCCGAATGAGAACCAATGAAAAGTTCCTTGTTAAGCAGTTTTTCATCTTAGCAGGTATAATTTCCAGATAGTGACTAAAAAAAACTTTTTTCTGTTTAAGACAGGATTTTGTTTCAGACAGTTTCCCTTTTAACAAGTATTCTCAAAGGCTGTTAAAACATCCTTTCTATTGTACACCTCTGAAGAGTATAGGTATATTATATTTATCATAAAACTTGTGAAAATGAAACCTGTAAAACAAAAAAAGAATTAATTCGCAAACGGAAAAAAAAATTAAGTTTCTATGAAAAAACACTATATACTTGCTAAGATGGATGCCTGTATAAAATGGAGCTTTATTTTACTTCAACTTCTTTGAAACTTTATTGAAGTGGCAGGGAGCCATTTAAAGAGTTTCTTGGAGGGAAGAAGGGGCAAAGTTTTCTTTGAGGGGAAGGGTTTGAAATAGCGTGCAGGATTTTGCCCTCTTACCTTCTTTCACAAGCATGGGATTCTTTCAGGAATATTTTTAACACTTTTCAAGATAGTTGAAAAGTGTTTATGAATTGGGTTTGCTTGTCCGTCTTTCCATGCTCTAAATCGCATAAATATGCTTGGATTGATACATAACTGATACATGTTATTCATGTTCACAATGGAAGATTCGTTCATTATTCAAAATGAATAACGAACATTGTAATACTATTCATAGTTCATTTACAGGGGCACTCAAAAGTACTGCGTTAAATTATGGTCTACAGGGGAAAAACCATTTGCAGAGCATTTCAATATTGTTACAGTATTTCAAACATAATGAAATTTACATACATTATTGCGGTGAACTAGAAGATGCCTACTATAGAATATGTTATGAGCAGCACTTATAGTTCACATCCAGGTGAACTCAAAAGTATTCTGTAATATTATGGTCTATGAAGAAAAATTAGTTGTGACATATTTTAATGATGTTATTTTGTTACAAACATAATGAAATTCATAAATATTTCTGAGGTGTGCTAATACATGCTTTCTGTAGAATGTGGGGGGCAAAGCATTCATTATTCAATTGCAGGGTCATTCAAAAGAGTTCGATTACATGATGACCTATGGGGGAAAAACTGTTTGTAGTGTATATCAATGATGTTGCCCTATTTCAAACATGATGAAATTGATATACATTACTGAGGTTAACTACAAGTTGCTTGCAGTAGAATAGGATGTGCATTGCATTTATTGTTCATTTACACATAAAAGATTTCAGCGTCAATTCTGTATGTGAAGTGCTGGAAGTGTGTTTTAACTTATAGTATGGTTTTTAAGTTTAACTAAATTTTTGCATACTACATGGTATGCAAAATTTCTATAGAGCATATCCAGGGCTACACAGACAATTCATAAGCATTACTGAGAATGAGTGGGAATTGCCTAAAAGATATTTTTTAATTTGAGTTATGCAACTTCAAGTTGATTTTCAAGCTCAACTACATTTAGTATAATACTAAAGTTAAGTTTGCTGCATATAAATAAAATCATATACAGGACTATGCAAAGAACTGGATATATGGCTGCATATAGAGAGTAATTCCTGGAAGTAGTGTGATTTAAGTAGATTAAGCATTGCTTGAATTGAATTTCAGCATTAATATGTGGCACGTATTAAAATCTGTATGTCATATACAGTGCTGTACAAAAGAATATAAGTGTGTTTCTCTCTGTCAGTAGAAACTGCTGAAGGGAAATGTTTAACTGTTTTATGCATTTTCTTAGTAAACAAAATTTTAGCATACTACTACGTAGAATATGTATACAAATCTATACATCATATACAGAGCTGCACAAAAGAATTAGACCACTTTTACGGTTATGGGCGGTAATTATTGAAATCTGGTTTTTAAATGTGATACATGTTTTCTAAAATGTTTACTTAGGTATTTTCTTTACCTTATTAAAAATGCTAAGTTTTGTTAAAACATTCAGGAAGTGTTGGAATGTGTTTCATAATCTATGCATGACGCATGATTTTTCTTTCTTATTTAATTTTACGATTGAACGCCATGGTATTTTATTAATTATTTTTTTTGCAGAACTACACAAAATCAATTTGTCAATCGACCGTGGGAAAAGATCGTTAATTTTGCGAATTGGACTTTGAAAAAATAGTTAATTCAGCAAATTAGAAAATATTTTTGATAATTATTAGTTTCTGTGCCTAAAGTGTTTTTTTATTACACATGTTTTCATTGTAATAAAATTCGACAAGTTATTTTAGCTTGAGTAATTTTTGAAATTTTTTTTTTAAATCTGGCATGTGATGACAGATAAACTTTCTAAAATATCAAATCCCTTGAGGGGGGGGGGGGGGGTGCGATGGTCCTCCCTCAAATGGCGCCCCTGATTAAAGGTCAAGTAAATAATTAATAATGTATAATTAAATATGCATAATAAAGATGATACATTTTTCTTGAATTATTCAACGAAACTTTGCTCATAAAGGTAACCTATATTCACATCAAAATCAAAAAGTAAGGAAATTTTATTTCAGGTTTAACCAGTCTTAATAACCAAAAAAAGCTTGATTAATACACAAATACATTTGGTAAAAAGGTTGTGATTACCAGTGATATCAGCAAAGCAATATCTTGATTTTTTTCACAAATAAATTTATACTACCTTCATGAAGAAGTACAAGTTCAGTCAAATTATTGAGAATTACACATTAAAATACATACCAAAATAAAACTAAAAAAATTTGTACTTTTGCCCCTACATCTGAACTCAAAGTGTCATTGTTTAAATCCATGATGATGTACGGATTTTAGGGGCAGTCTACTGTATATACAAAACTTCCCAATTTCACAGAAACAGGTATGTGTAAAAAGAATCTAAACAGATCCCTGGTAAGTTAATTCAATACAACGTCTCATTCATGAACAAAATTAATTCAATAAAATTCCAATTAATGGAATTGATAAAGATGAAAATTAAATATAAAATTTGAAACATGCATTTATTTTTTATAGCGGCAATTAATAATGTAATAAGATAACATAGCAATATTTAAAGTAATTAGAAAAAAATGTTTTTTAATAACATGCAGTGGAAATTATTTACTCTCTTACTCCTTTCTTTCAAGACTTGTCTAACTGTATTTTTTTATATAAATGCATTCAAATAATCTTTTCAAAGGAAATGTAAGCAATTTCTTGTGAAAAATTTTGTTGAAAGCAATTTTTATACTTAATAAAAAATACATCTGTCTTATAATTTTAATTAAAAAAAATTACTTTCATATTAAAAAGTAAAAGAACTTTTTTGTTTTCCAATTTCTGAAACTTAATACAAAATTTATAGTTAATTTTATTAAACTATTTCGAGTTGGAATCTGAACTAGTTGATTCGTCACTAGGCCTGGGCCTTAAGTTGATTCAAGCTAACATCAGAAATCCCATTTAGATATTGGTCTTAAATCGATTCAAAACAAAAAAATTGATTAAGGATAACATCAGAAAAATGATTTCTCTATTCACTTTAAATCGGTTTAAAACAAAATACTGATTCAGAGTTAATGTCAGAAAAACGATTTATCTACATTGATGAATCTACTATGTGTGAGGCAATTTGATGTTAAATCGATTTAGGAAGGTCTGATTTAACCAAATATTGCAAACTTCAATGCTCTTTGATTTAAGAAAACGGTGACTGGTGGGATTTAAGAAAAATAACTGGTGGGATTAATCCAGAATTCTGAGCACCTTATGGGGTTAAAGGAAGATTTAAGTAAAAATTGAAAATTAAATTATTTACTTATTTTTTATTTTATTTTTAGTAAATAATGTATTTTTTGGCAAACAAGCACTCATATGATCGAAAGTTGAAAAGAAAAGTAAAGCTTAACACTTAAGATCCAAATTCATCAAATTTCTGTTTATATGCTAATACAGTCTTTCCGCAAAAAACATTTTTATTTTTTAACTAAGATCCCTTTCTTGAAATTGATTGAGTATTTGTGGTTGAAAAGAAAAATGAAGTTTTATATTTAAAATCCAAATTCATCGAATTTCACTTTTTATTTTTAAGCCTTCTTTTGATGAAAAAGTCACTTTTCATATGTTTGGATAATATTTAATTTTTTTATTTAATTTATCTTTATTTCCTTTTATTCTATAATTAATTACAATACTTTAAAATAGGGTCATACATCAGGTTTGACATCCGATTTCAACGTCAACCACTTGGATTTATTTTTTTTTATCACATTTTTTATATATGTTTTTTGCAATTGAGTGTATTTTGCTGAAAATAATTCACTATTTATGACTTAAAAAATATATAAATAAATAAAGTCATGATGTTAAAATCCAAATCCATCTAATTTCAGTTTATATTTTATGAATTATCTTGATAAAAAGAAAATTACATATTTGGGTAATATTGATATATTTTAGTTTTAATTTATTATTATTTTTATTTAATATACAAAATAAGAATACTCTGTATTAGAAGGAAAATATAATGTGTCCCCATTGCATTTCTATTTATTTACACTCCCACTCATCTACTTTCATTTTTTTTTTTTGTCATTATTTCTTCTTTTTTTTTTTTTTGCTTCAAATTCCTAAACTGTCACAATGACTTTTAAAAAAGGTGATTTTAGTGGAAATACTGAAATCTTTCATGCCTAAATTCACTGCCAATCTGAAGTTTTAATGAATCTACCTGAAATTTTATTATAATTTTAACAATAATGAATGGAATTTAGAAAACTTTTCATCAGACTTACCTTACTGTGAAGACATTACAAGAAGAGCTTAAAGTGGCCACCATCCATGTCTAAACACTGAGCTAGATTACCTAATGGAACGTAACTTACAACATTTGTACAACTTGCCACAAACAGATCTGGAAATAAACAAGAAAATTTAATGCAATTCATTTATCTAGAAATTATTGTGAAAAGGGTCATTAGGGTGGTTCAAAAAATTTTTTTTTTCGAGGTAAAAACCAAGACACCCCCTACTTTTTTTACATTTATCCATAGTATCACTCTCCTAAAATTGTAGTTGTTTACACCTACAAGAAGGTGGTGCTCAATGACCCTTCATTTTGACACTTTTTAGTAATTTTGCATAATTTTATAGTTTTAGATTGATGATAATATGTGTTTAAAATACATAATTTTTAAACAAAAGCTCACCTTTTTTAACTTTTCATAATTCGTAGTACATAATATAAAGTTTAGTTGAAGTATTTGGCAACAGTTTTTCAATATAATGCATCTGACACAAGAAGCCGCCATTTTGTAAGCAAGGGCCCTTTTTTTGATATTGGCCATGCTGATGCTTTGATTCTAATAAAAATAATAGACGATTGTGATTTCCTTATAGATAAACGAAATAGACTCCAAATATATTCGGTAATGAGGATAGCAAATTTATTTTTTTTAAAAAGCAAGAGAATTCTTAAAAGGAAAAAACAGGAAAAACGACCATAAGAAAGTCACAGATGTGGACACTTCTTCAACAGCTGTTTATGTTTATTCAATGGCTGATTCAGAAAACTAAGAGTCCACTTCCCAATTAGATGTTGATTATGATTATTTCTGAATATAAAGAAAATCTTATTTAAAATCCTGAAAAGTGTTTAAAAACAACTGTTCACATCTCATGTTACTGGTGCTTTAGATCGTAACAAAACATCTGATTGTGACGATCTGCATTTGATCATTCCATTTGTCAGCTCTGAGACCTGATCTTTGTGCACTTTCTCTTTCAAGAAGCACCATACAACGATTAAGAAAAAAGCTAGGAAATAATATGTTGAGTCAGTAATCCGTGATTTCAAACCAGATTGTCCTCTAGTCTTCCATTAGGATTGCAAAATTTTACCTAAATGTTTTGTATTAAGAAAGGTTGTTCGGTTGCCAGTGCTTGTTTCGGAAGCCGGTACAGAAAAGCTCCTTGGTAGTCAAGTGGCTGTGACACAGCAGAAAATATAGTGAATTCTAATTCTAAAACTATTACTTGAGTTGCGTATAGAGGAAAACATTCAAGGTTTATGTTTTGACACCACGAGTGTAAACACTGGTTATGTAAAAGGAGTATGAATTTGTTTGAAAAAAAATTTTGCCTTGAACTATTGTGGTTAGCCAACTGACACCATGTCATGGAATTAATCTTAGCAAAGGCTTTTAGCTTGTGCCTTGGACCATACATTTTCCCAGAAATTCCACTCTTCAACCGATTGAAGAATGTTTGGAAAGGAATTGACCAAAAAAATTTCTGGGTACAGTATTGAAAAAAATGTACTAAAGATTCAAACATGGCCTGTCTTTTATCTGTAGATAAATCTGTGATCATTAGAGATGATTGAGTAGACACTTGCTATTTTGGGACATCTACCATATAAAATCCATTGGAGAGAGCACCAGGTGCTATTCATCATGCTCGGTGGATGGCTAAACTCCAGTACCCTTTCAAAATCTTTCTCTTCCGAGATCATTCAGAAGTTTTCCATCTAACTAAGAGGGAAGAAATGCAGCTCCAATATTTTGTGCGGTTCAGTTCTCTTCTCTAAAGCAAAGAATATCCATTTGCAACTGAAGCTCCTGTAGTTGACATGCAATTATGGAAAGACCTGAGAAAATATGAGACTATTGACATTGGACTAGGAGCAAGGAAAGTCCTAGAAAATCACATGTGGTACCTTTCAGATGAGTTGGTTGGTCTTGCTCTATTTTCAGACACAGTACCAACAAAAGAGAAAGCAAAAATTATTGCAGGCATGAACAATCCAAAATGTAAGAGGGCAATCAAATGTATTGAAAGATTATGCAGATTATTGCCTTGGAGATTTTGCAACAAAAAGAACTGTTGAGCTCTTTTCTCGTTTGAGTATTGATGACTTTTCTACAACTTTTGCCTGAAAGAATAATATCAATTATTAAAATGGCAGAAACTATATAAAACGACTGAGAGTGGTCAACGATACTGCTGAGAGAAGTGTTCAGATGATTCAAGAATTCAAAAAACTTTTAACAAATGATGAGGATGATAAGCAGTTTCTTTTGCAAGATGTTGAAGCAAATAGGACCTTCCCTATCGAGGACAACAAAAAAATCAGTTGTTAATATTGTTTCAAAAAAGTAAATATAAAAATCTGTTAATGTTAACTATTTTACTAGCCTTTAATAATATTGTAAATATATAAATAAAAGATATATTTAAATAATTTAGTTTATACCTGAAATTTTAGAAAATTCAATTACAAATGCTAAATATGTCCAAAAGTCAAAAGTAGACAGTCATTGAGCATAGTCTTTTATTTGGAGTAGGACATTGAAACTTTGCCAGAATAATATGGGCTGATGTAAAAAAATGAGGGGGTGTCCTGGTCTGTACGAGAAAGTTTATTTTTTTCCATAGGTCATGTTATGCATTACTTAAGGGGAAAAAAGAGTTTGTTTGTACAGAAGCATAAAAATGTATGCAGTTATGATAATCAGGAATACATAAAAGAAATTCAATGTTCCTATTTCATTTTTCACGTAAAAGATGACACGTTTGATGGATCATAAATTGAAACTATCCTTTCTGATGCACGAATGAACCATAATTCAGAAATGTTTCTTCACTTAAATCTCTTATTAATATTTTCAGCATTCTAAAGAACATTTGATTAAATTCATGTGCAATTATGCTAGGCTGCAAAATTTGTGTTCTGTCATTTTTTTTTAGCTTTTAATAACTGATTCTTATGTATTTTGTAACGCTGCATCAGAAAATGACCTTCATATTTTACCATCTTGTAAGGATTTTTTTTCTAAATCATAAATTTTAAAGTTAAGAATTAAAAAAATAGCAAAAATCTGATACTATAAAATAGATGTGATTGCTGTGTTTTTAACTTTTGATAATTGATTTTAATGTATATTTTACCACTGAATCTGAAAATGACCTTCTTTTTTAACCATCATGTCAGGATACTGTGCAAATCCTAAATTTCAAAGATTAAAATTAACCCCCTCTACTACACACACGTAATTCACTGCAGAAATAAAACTCTGCTTTATTAGAATTAAAAATAGGGTACTTTCCAATAGAGGGGCATTCACGAGATACAAAAAATAGCTTTGGGGAGATAGGGAAATTTCGTGACATATTTTATGGAAAACTATTCACTGTTTCATTTTCACAAGCAGCTTTTTCAATATTTATACAATTTATTTAACATGATGAAGCCATTTAAAATTTTTTGCATATAAACGGATGTAAATTGTACATAAAAAACAATAATAACATATATATAAATAAAATGTCTATCTATATATATATAAACTAGTAGAATTACCCAGCTTTGCCCAAGTTGGGGACCTTAAAGGTAAAATAAAGTAAAATGAAATAATATGGCAATCACAATAATGGAGCTTTGTGCATTCTCATCAACAAAAGATAAAAATTATAATAAGAAAATATGACATTAATATGTGGCGACCATAGTGAAATCCCCCAACTTTAAGCATCAGAATGCACATTCATTTTGCCGGGTGTAATAGAATAATTTATATTTTAAAGGCAATACAAAAAAAAAAAAAGAAAATTAACCAAATGGCGTAGCAGTTTTGGTTACAGTTTAGTAAAATTCTCGTTAGCATGCAATCTATCTAAATTTTAAAACAAAAACATGTCAGTTAATAATGGTGAAATCATACTAATGGAGACAACGGCCTAATCCATAAATTGTGCTTTTACTGGATTTTTTTCTTAATTTCTAAAAATTGTCCAATTTTATTTTTTACTTTGTCAAATACAAAAAGTACTCTCAAATAAAATTTGTTCAAAAATCGTATCTCATGTTTCCGATTTTTAATGGATTTGAAAGTATTTTTCAGACATGGATATTTTAAAATTTGTGTGCAACCAAATTACGATAGATGAACCCGTGTGCACTTAATGCAGTATTATAAGGAAAAGACATGTCCATATGAGTAACGCTGACATCATATTTATGGTGGCAATGACCTCACCAATAAATTTTACTTTTAATGTTATTTGTTTAACCTCGGAACATCACACATTATATTTTTAAAACATAGAATGAAAAACAAAAAGTACTTTCAATGATATTTGTTTGAAAAGTGCACTCCACTATACTGATTTTATATGTTTTTTAAAGTAATTTTTAATCATGACTATGTTATAAATATGCGTGCAACCCAATTACAAAAGATGAATCCGATTGCTCTTACAATGTCAATAATTCAGCATTTCAAAAATATAGCGAGAAAATCTGAATTTTTACTGGCAAATAGAGCTATTTTTTTATGAGTTGTGAACAGGCAGTATATGGCCATCTTTAACCATGGATATTCCAGGGTAGATTGCCTGATTATTTTTAAGCAGAAACTTTTATTCATGAAAACTAAATCTAGAGCAACTAACCTGAAAAAAAAAAAAAAAAAAAAAAAAACCATGAAAATAACAAATTCCATTTAATTTCAGAAGATCAAGAGATTCCTCTCAGAATAAAACACTATTAGAAAGTGATGTCATAGCTAGCAAAAATTTTTTTTTTTAAATTATTACCTTTTTCCTAAATTGTATTCTTGATATTGAAACCACTTCATTAAAATAGATTTTTAACTTCAGAAATGTTCAACTAAGATAATACGTCATTTTAACACATGCTTATTTAAAGTTTTTACATATATATATATGAAAAATGTGCATTTTTTTCTTTGAATGATGTCTATTTTAAAATCAGCAAAAATATAGTGAGAGAATCTGAATTTTTATTGGCTTATTAAAGAAAGTCAGGGGTGATTGCAAATTCATGTGAAAATACCTGAAATTTTATAGTAAGAAGTAGTTTTCGTATGCAGAGGGAACCTATAATTTATTGCAGGGAGGTCCATTTCTCTCATTATGGAAAATTATGTTTAACAATCATATGAAATTGATATTTTAGTCTTATTTTATTAATTTAACTATCAGAAAAAATGGAATACCAATATTGAAAATGAAATAAATACCTGAATTCAGGTATATTACCTGAACACAATCACCCCTGGAAAGTACTTGAGTTATCATTTTTTCTCAGATTATTGAGCAGTTTTTTAGATGTGCAGGAACAGGAAAGAAATAATTGAATTAGAAAATTAAAAATGAAGATATTTCTATAATGTTAAATTATGGAAGGTGGTAGAAAAAAGTGATAAATAGTGGTCTAATGATTTTTCAAAGTAGACAGTGATCTTTTTCACGTTCTAAAACATACATACATCAAATTTCATGCAAATCGGTCAAAAATCTAAGATTTGTATGAAGGACATACACTCAGAGAACAACTTTTATATATATAGATATGTATATAATCAAGCATAAAGTTTATCAGGTTAGTTTTCACATTTGTTTATATCAATTTGGCAACAAATCTCACTTTCTGAAGCTTGAATTTTGCCAAGCTTCTTTAAAAAAATGTCAAGGCCCCTATACTGGAAAAATACTGAAAATAGATAAATAAGGGTAATAAAACTCTTTTAATTCATTGACGAAAGGATTATTTTTTCTTTGTTAATAAATGTGTTGGAGAAAAATCATGTATAAAAAAACACTAAAAGACAAAAAAATATAGTACAGTAGACTTCCTTAAATACATGACCCTAAAATCTGCGAACGCCTAAAATCCGCGTATTTTTTTCAAATGTAAACAATGAAATTTACACTTAAGTTGCAAGAACAAAATTCAAGAAAGCGCCGAAATCAGCGACTACCGCAATGTTTTTTTACTAAATTGTTTGTTAATCATTCTCTTTTGGTTATTACAGCTGATTTATTACTAAATAAATTTACATTACTTTTGATTTTGATATAAATTAGCATATCTATATGATGACGTATCGATCTTGTGATCGCTGTACTAGATGGCAGCATAGGACTTTTGGAATCGAATTGAATCGATTTCATCGGTAATAATTTAATATTTTTCTAAATTTTTATTTTACATAATTATTTTAATGATTACTTACGTTTAAACTTATAAATTATTTTAATATTTTGCTTATTTTAATGTTTCACTTTATTGTAAGCATTCATTATAATTTCCCTTGCTTAACTACCAGTCAAATTACTGTTTCCAAAATATAAACAAATCAATGACCAGAAATCCATAAAATTCTAAAATCTGCACAACCTCTGGTCCCAAGCTGTGCGGATTTGAGGGAGTCTACTGTACTGCTATTTTTTAAGCAGAGTATAAAACTTAAAAGTGTTAAATAAAGGTTTTAAAAAGTGTGTCATCTCTAATTTCTTGCATTGAATTAAATGAAGAACATGACCCATACAATCAGAAATATAGTGGAGGGCACATGATGGACAACACCATACAACTTCTGAAATTTCTTAACACATTGAGGAAGGGCGATTTTTTGGAAATGAGCATAAAATTTATGTTTATAAATGTTACTACAGATTAAAACCCGCTCAAAATCAATCAGAAGGAAGTTTGTTTGGATTACACCTTTTCCTTTTTTCCTTACAAAATTTCCAGTACAAGTAATATTTTCTTCCTCCAATCCAAAAAAAAGATAAATTTATGTGACTCATCCGTTAAGTGTGAAGAAGTTCTGTATACTCTCTGTTTGTCAAGTAAAGCAATAGCATATACCCTGTTATTTTTAATATTTCTTTTTCCGGAACGGATGTCATATAATACCATATCCACCATCTTGGATTTTTTTAATGTAAGTTAAGAATATATTATTATATTGTCAAAAAATTGAAGATGGTGGATGCAGATTATAAGACATCTGTTCCCTTTTTCCTTTAATGATTACAGCATTGTTTATGGCTATTCTGTTAATCTAGATTTTTCAGAATTTAACAGTCAAGAAAAGATTTAATTTTCCAGATGAATAATAATCGAAGATGGTGGATTATAAGACATCTGTTCCCTTTTTCTTTTAATGACTACAGCATTGTTTACGGCTATTCTATTAATCTAGATTTTCCAGAATTTAAAAGTGAAGAAAAGATTTAATTTTCCAGATGGATAATTTTCAAGATCCAGATTGATCTAAATCTTTCTTTGTATTGATACTTTCTGCTTAAAAATTTGAAAATTACGATTCATTTAAAAAGAAAATTTATAAATGTATCTTTCCTTGTAATATATTTTTCTGTAAAACATTTTTTAAAAGCAGCAAGCTAAGGTCCTGTACTTTCTAAAAATGTTTCCGCTAAATCTAATCTGATCAGATGCAAATTTTTCATCTAAAAAATGCTTTTAAGATTCTAGGGCCAGATTTATTTGTCTACACAAAAAGGTATCTTTTATAAAGATTTTTAATAAATAAATAAATATTTAATTTTTATTTTAGTTCTAATAAAAATTCTTCAGAAAAAATGCATAATTTTATACTCTAGTTCGTTTTATAATTCAAAAATTTTCATTCAGTTAATGCTTTGTTTTCTAAAAAGAAATTATTGCTTTTGTAACAGCAACTTTTTTTTTATTATTATTGTTAAGAATAGATAAAAAATGATGATTTTTTAGGTTCATAACAATAAAGAAAAGATCGACGATTATCTCGTAACTATCACTCAGCTTTAAATCGCGATCAACTGATGTGCGATTGTATATCTGGTGTAAAGCAGAGCCCCAATTTTTTTTTTTAAAAGACTGGTAGTTTTAAAAGAAAACTTACAGACTGAAAATACGATTAATAAATATGAAAAATGTATATTTCATGAATCTAAAGATTCAGAATTAATTTTAAATTAACGATTTTCTGTTAAATACAATCCACAATTCTATTATACTACATTTAACGACAAAGCTGAAATTTAAGAAAACGCAAACGATACGATGAAGTTACTTGTACCTGTATGAAAGAAACATAAACCATAGCAACGTGTTTACCATTATTTTTCGGTAAAATCTCAAAAAAGAAAAAATTAAGCTCTACAAACTTTTATCGACATTTTCGCTAACACTAAATTGATTAGGTGGTTGGAACTCCACGCAAATTTTTTATCTAAGAAATGTTTTCTAGAGGAAGATTTATATCTCTACATAATAACAATTTTTAAATAGGAATTTTTAGCACAAAGTTAATAATTTAAAATGTCTTTCAGTTACGCATTACTCTACACATTCTTTTCAAAATACGTATTGCGAAACGCATATCTTCACATTTGATTCAATGCATTGAGTATGATTTACGAGTCATTCAAATGGAATCGTTCGTTTAACATGTCTTGTTTCTGAAAATAGATTATTGCAGTTTGTAATATTTCAATCGTAAACCTTTTTCAGTGGTAATTTTTTTATTTTACTTATCCCAGTTTTTGTAATGATTCTTTGAAATCGAGTGTTTTGTAATGTTATCCAAGCGTTCAATTTAGTCATTAAGTCACTGCAGCTGAAATTTTCACCATCTCAGATTTGGTTAAATTCGGGCAACCTGGGTATTAAAAAAAAACATAAAAGTTTATTTATGCACGGAAAATACCATCAGGGCACGAGTTAGATTACGTAGTGCCTCGGAGAAAGCATCATTCGCCCCCCCCCCCCTCCTCTTCTATCTACATATAGAAAATCTGACATTTACGATCATCCATTATTGGCATTTAATCTTATAGTTTGGCGATAGTTTTTGGTCGACAGGGTAATCAAGTAGTACCACAAAACGTTTTATTAGTGACTATAATTCTTTTAATAAATTCATTTTGAAACAGGAATAAACTTTAATCAATAAAGGATTTAAAACATATTATTATTCAAAGCAAAAAATCCGGCAATACAAGATTGTTTTTAAAACATTAATTAAAGCCATTTTCCATTTCTAAAAGAATGCCACGCTTTACTTTATATCATGACTGAAAATGGTAATTAAGATACTTTATTCATGGTTATGCATATTTCAGGTTAAATTGGATGCCAAAGTCTATTAAAAATGGTCTACTTAATTAGAATCAAAAGGTCTATTAAGCGAGTTTAAAGACATCTTTAAACCATAACTGAAATCATTTGCTTACAACAATCATTGTATAGATTACTCAAATCATACCCTGTTTAACATTTAACTTAGTAATTTAAATGGAATACTAAATTAGAAATCATAACACTCTGCAATCAACTCAGCAAAGCTTAAGCTAAACAAGAAAAAATAATGTATTAAATTAAAACTGCTTCGAAGCTACAACTTCATTCCATTGAAAATCTTTTCCCAAAATTAGAATTGAGAAGTTCCACCCTCAAAAGAGTGTGTGTGCCAGATTAGCCAATTACGGAACAATTTGATTGGAATAAATCAATGCCATCCATGAGGCTGAAATTAAATATTTTGACAAACAAAGAATGTGTGAGCTTATGATATATGGCTATTTCGAAATAAGTCATAACTTGTTTACATGGATTTATATTTTCACAAAACAATTAATATTATGTTTTAAATACAGAAATTACTTCTGCTGGAATAAACAGAGGATGTGGAGAAGCTAATTATAGGCAGATTTGACTGGAACAACCAGTGCCATCTATGAGATGGAAATGAAACTTCTCTGCAAATGAAGAATGTCTAATGTTATGGGATAGTAAGTATGTAAAATAAGTTGTAATACGTTTCCATTAACTTATATTTCAGCAAAACAATTGATACGATTGTGTTTTAAAGCGAGAAATTTCTTCTGCTGTAGCTAACAGATTTGAAATTATTACAGGGAAAGCTTTTAAATCCTTTTCTTTTTCTTTCAGTTGAAAGAATTAATTTAAAAAAAATATTTTTCTAGTACATACAGTATGAAAATTATTCCTATAAAACGATTTGGCTTAATTTGCATGCAATTGCTTAAATGTGTCACTCTTTCAGTGTTGAATTCAGGGGGTGATCTGGATGGGACATTCAGCCTTGGAGCAATGAGATGTCCCCTCCCTCGGAAGATTTGAGATTTTGTGATTTTAATGGTCAATAAGTGCAATTTCCCCTCGGAACTCTATAGTGTGTGTCCCCCCCCCCCCCGGAGCCACAGAAATCCCTCCCAGAGAAAATGTCTGAATTCAACACTGTCCTTATTGTTGTTTACAATTTTCTTTAACAATAAATTTAAAGATTTCATTTTATGTAAAATACTAAAAGCAGGATTAAAAAAAAAAAAAAGACTCCCTAAATAAACATAAATTTTTGTAAAGTTATTTGATATTTTAAAAATATTTGAAAACAAAGGCAAAAGCAAATTTTTCTAATTTATTCTTTGAGATGAAAGTGTTTTATTTTTATTTATTAGGAAAGAGGATATTTTTGATATAAAACATATATTTTCAGATTTTACTTCTTGTCCCCTTCTAAAGTGGTGAAATATTTAGCAAGGTGACTCACATTATTGTAAATTGTCAATGAGTTAGGTGAGAAAATTCTTCGAAGAAGGATGTTTTCTCTCAAAATATACTTTTTTTCATACCTTTAACATTTTGAAAGAGAATCAATCTTTTTCACCGGACTGTACAACACCGCTTCAGGAAAGCATTTCCGACCCCACATTGCTATATGATTTTGAGTTGTCAGGATGTACCCTACCCCTCTTAGAAGTTCTGAAACATTTAACTGAAACACCCTGTATACACATATATATGTATATTGTATATTACAAAATTTAAATTTTTGCGCCAAGTTTAGAGTATTTTATGTAAATTTTCCTTTTTCAGTAATATTCCGTATATTATACCGACTTATTAAATTAAAAATCCTATTCTATTAAACCCTATAAGATTTTAATTCATATATTAATATTTATTCCAAATTGCCTAAATCAAAAAATGGCTCAATCTGTTCATCTTTCTTTAATAAAACTTTTATTACTATTTAAATTCCTATTAAATTCCGCTATTAAATCCGGTATATCATATTCCCCTTAAATCTTTATTTAACTGCTAAAATATTATTCCGTCTTAAAGAAAAAAACCTACTTATTTCAATTTATTCTTTTATTTAAAA
Organism: Maratus speciosus; assembly: GCA_963932465.1. Lineage (NCBI taxonomy): Eukaryota > Metazoa > Arthropoda > Arachnida > Araneae > Salticidae > Maratus > Maratus speciosus. Next base: position 47,576,102 of record OZ010797.1, on the reverse strand, counting down.
TATCCAGGTGTAATTAAAATATTTCAAAGATTAAAACTTTCGCAGACATAAATTCATTTCTTTTATCGTCTGAAGAGGAAAAAAAGGGTTATTTTTGCATAATCTCGACTACAGATTTTAACATTTGTTTATGCTTTAGACATCTGGGGTGAGGATATAAGATTATTCTAGAACAATCTTTTGAGGTGAGTATAAATACGGATGGCAGGAACCAGAGAGGAGCTGTAAGCTTTTTAGTTTTTTAGCATGTAGAGATGAAAGCGATGTCATGTCATGTAGAAGTGTAAAGAGAGAGAGAAGGGTAGCGGATTGCAGCCGTGGCAGACTGGATATTCAATGTGACTGCTCGATGGAGGTAGTAATACGGTGGAAGAATGCTGTTTTATATGTGAGTAGAATGAGGAAGAAACGGTATCGTAATGGGTATGGAGATGTTAGTGGTTTACGGATTTAAGTATAGAACGCAGTCAAGAGATGGAATGTTTTTAAAACTAATTGTGTGATGAGAATAGACTTTACTCTTTTTACCATTGAAGGAATGAGCATCTTCCCTAGATTCAATCGTGATTGTGGAAATAAAGTGAATAGTGTTTCAAGCGACTGCCTTGTATGAATTCTTCATTTTTCTTTATTATCTTAAACCAATCGGCTGCTACCTGTGCTGTGTACGAATGGAAATCCTCATTATTTCGACAATACCAACTACTTGCCGTCAAAATGTCACATATATATATATAACACTGGCGCCCGGCTAACCAAAAAGTACCATTTTACCATTTGAGAAATTTTTAAATTTTTGTTTGAATTTGATAATTGATGGTTGACAAATTTTCTGAAAAATCAAATTCCTTGGGGGGGAGGGGGGCTATTACTCCCCCCAGCCCCTTTCAAATGGCGCCCCTGGATTAAACTTTAGGATTGTGAGTACTGTTCTGTTAAATGAACACCAATCTTGTTTCGCACAAAATGTGGTAAACAGATTATTTCTCATCGACAAGTGTAATGATCTTATTATAAATTGTCATTTGAGATTTTTTGCTTTTTCAAGATAACCTTTTGTTTAAAAAAATAGTTTATTAAAAGAAAAAAAAAAGAAGAGATTTTAATTCATATTGGAATTTGGTATAATTCAAAATGAGTAACTTGTTTATAAAAGTACATGACAATGTATTCCAGATTTCACAGTGCCAAAATGACTATGGACAAAAGATGAGGGTATACTTACTAAAACTTCACTTCAAGACTCCTTTAAAATTGCTGTTCAATTTATACATTCCTGGTATAAATCCAACAATGTCTGTAAATATTCGGTAAAATGGTAGTAACTACCTTCTTGTCCCAGACTTACAGTGTCCTTATGCATATGCACCAGCTGGACCTTACTTACTCAATGTGCATTGCACAGGTATAAAATTCCAAAAAAGAAGAAGCATCACATCACTACTCCTGAAACCCTGAACTATTTGATGATTTGGTTGTGACAACAGCAAAACAAATAAGAACTGAAAAGTAATTAGCAAAGCCCGGTACAGATGTCATATTCGCCCCATATTGGCGTGATTTTTTTCGGTTGCCAATTTGGCGAAAACATCAACAGCATAAACAACATAATCTGGGTTACTACATCAAGCAAAATAACGACACTTTGGCACAAGTTAAGTATCTGTTGCCTATATGATATTGGCGACAGAAAAAAAATCGTGCCAATATGGGGCGAATATGACATCTGTACCCAAAGCCCAGTGTTAAAAAGGATTAAGCTGCACTGAGTCCCCAAGATCCTCGGGGAGACTGAATACCCTCAGAAGCAGGCACGTAGCCGGGGAGGGGGCTAAGGGGGCTGAAGCCCCTCCCGAAAGTTTTAAATGTCTTTCCAAAGTTATCTGTAATAATAAAAATTGACAAAGTTTTTATCTTCCATTACATTAAAACTGCGTACATTTTAGTTCCAAAAATATAAACTTGTTCAATTACAGTTATATCTATCCTTTGTTATATCTCTCATTCAGATATATTGTTATTTATTCATATCCACCAGTAAAAATATAAGTTCTTCTTAAAATGCAACTTTAACTGTCTTTATGCACGGTAAAATTCGATAAGGGTAATTCCCTAACATTAATGGGACTAAGAAAAAGTAATTGTAATACACGTTTGGTGTATAAGTTAACTTTAGGAGTCAAATATAAAACATTTGCTTGCATGTTTTGATCTTAATTAATTTTCTCTATCCTCATTATATCACGCTGATAACGAAAGCTTAGAGTGGTCAGTGTTAAAATGTTTTGTAGAGAAATGTGCCAAAAATTTTAATAGCCACCTATAATGTAAAACCATGTGAAAATTAATGATTTTAAAGAAAGTATCTTCGAAAATGGTGTTATAACTGTAAAAAACTTTTTATTAAAAAAAAAAAAAAATAGAAGCAGAAAATTTTGAAGCAAAGCCTTATGGTATCGAGAAACCTTCAAAGGCGACAAGGCGTCCCCCAGGCTCTTCACTGAACGACTTTGCTTTAAATTGTTTGTGCATGAATTTTTAATAGAAAAAATATTTGCACAGAGGGAAAGAAAGAAAATTTTCTTTGTCTTTTGAAGAATTATCAGCTTAAGTGATGGATACCCCTATGCAGAAATTTTTTTGGCAGTTTTTTTATCAACATCTGATATAGTTATCGAAGAACTAATTACCAAAATAAATAATGCGATTTGTTTTAACTTGATTGATTATGTTTGTTTTATGAATGTTATTGCAATTTCTTTTAACTGATGAAACTATGGACATTTCAAACACAGAACAGCTTGGTCTTTGTGTTAGATATATGGACTATTTATAAAATTCACAAAACCCATATTTCGGGAAGATGTTTTAGGTTTCATCCTAGTAAATAACTTGTCCGCAAAAAATTTAACTGAAGTAATATTATAACGTTGTGATGAACTACGTCTTGACATGTCTAAATGCGCCGCACAGGCGTATGAGAGTGCGGCCAATATAGCTGGATATGTTAGTGGGGTCCAGTCTGGAATTCGTCAGAAGTATCCAAAAATTAGATACATCCATTGTGCAAGTCACCGGTTAAACTTTGCATTGTTCAACAGCATACTGATTTCAGCCATCCGAAACTCTCTTGGAACTTCTGATGACATCTTCCAAACTCAAATAAATATCCTAAGACTAACATTTAGGAAAACAACACGTGCAAACCCTCAAATTACGTACGCTGAAAAATAATACATTTTATTTATTCATCTTATTCAAAATTTAAATGGACAGATTCATTTCGAATGATGACATTCTAACAGATTTCCAAGTACTTCTTCCAGGATTTGATTTTCCGGAAATAGCTAGCATATTAGAGAATTTCTCTCAATATTTTGAGGTTAAAGTGACAATGTTGCAAGTGAAAGCTGAATATAAATTATGATGTGAGAGAATTGCTAATGTTGACGCAAACACAGAAGTCCCAAAAATTTTAGAGTGCTGTAATGCAACGTATTACAATTAGATCAAACAATTGCTCACAGTCTTGGATTCAATACCGGTAACAACAGCCAGTGCTGAAAAGTCTTTTTCGACTATTAGTCCAGGCAATAGGGAATTTTACCTAGCAAAATTAATGGTAGTTCTGGAAATTGTCTTACTTTATGTTTTTTGGGTCGCTGAATCCAAATTTGTAACTTCCCACCAAAATTTTCCCTGGCAACCCACCCCCCAAATTTTGATAAAAAGACCCCCAAAAAAGGTTTTTATTAAAAAAATCAATTTTTTTATTGTTTTAGGGGAAAAGTATCTAGAAAATCAGAAAGAAGACAAAATTTGCAACAAATTAGATATATGACATTATGACTTAGAATGAAGGGGAAGGGGAGATCTGCCTCGGAAGATGCGTGCGGTGCTGCGTGGACAAAGTTGCACAATTCCTTTTAACCACTCACACGTTTACATTCGCCCTCCCATCTGCCCTCCGAACTTTCCTTATAAGGTTTACTTTAAGTTTTTTGGGTCGCTGAATCCGAATTTTTAACTTACCCCCAAAATCCCCCCCCCCCAAAAAATAGTTGTTATTAACTTAAATTTTTTATTGTTTTAGGGGAAAAGCATTACAAAATTCAGAAACTAGACAAAATTTGCAACAAATAGGATATATGATATTATGATGTAGGATAAACGGGGAGAGAGGGGGCTGCCTCGGAACATTCCCGTGCACTTTTCTCAAAAAACAATTCTTTTTTTTAAATCAATTTTTTGGGGATTTGCTGGGTGAAATTTTGGTGGGAAGTTACAAATTCAGATTCAGCGACCCAAAAAACATAAAGTGAGCCAAAATCCAGAACTAGTATTAATTTTTCCAGGTAAAATCCCCTATTGCCTGGACTTCATAATTTAGTGCACATAGCACCGCAGTGCATGTTCAGAGGCAGCCCTTCCCTTCCCGTTTCATCCTACGTCATAATGTCATATATCCTCTTTGTTGCAAATTTTGTCTAGTTTCTGAATTTAGTAATGCCTTTCCCATAAAACAATAAGAAATTTAAGTTATAAACAACTATCTCGGGGGGAAATTTTGTGGGGAAGTTAAAAATTCGGATTCAGCGACCCAAAAAACTTAAAGTAAACCTTATAGAGAAAGCTTGGAGGGGAGATGGGAGGGTGAATGTAAACGTGTGAGTGGTTAAGTGGAATTGCGCAACTTAGTTCACGCAGCACCACGTGCATGTTCCGAGGCAGATCCCCCTCTCCCCCTTCATCCTAAGTCATAATGCCATACATCTAATTTGTTGCAAATTTTGTCTACTTTCTGAATTTCTAGATACTTTTCCCCTAAAACAATAAAGAAATTGATTTTTTAAATAAAAACCTTTTTTTTTGGGGGGGGGGGTTGCCAGGGGAAATTTTGGTGGGAAGTTAAAAATTCGGATTCAGCGACGCAAAAAACATCTAGTAAGCCTTTTTCCAGAACTACCATAAATTTTGCTAGGTAGAGCCCCTATACGGTCTCTATTGCCTGGACTATATGAAAAGAATTAAATCTTTGCCTTGAAGCGCTTTGGCAGATGAGAGACTGAGTAGCGTTGCAGTGATTTCCATTCATTGGGACATTACAGTAGATCTTGATAAGGTAATCAGCCTCATGGCTGAGAAGAAATCACGAAGATTGCTTCTGTAGCTCTAGTAAACTTACTATACCAAGAGTACTGCATTTATATTTATTCTAATTCTAAGCAAACAATGTGAAATGTAAATATAATTTTTATGATTACATATATCTATAACTTTGGAAAAAATAATACGTGTAATTAATTTCATCTATGGGTTAACCATTTTAAGACTTTGTGCTCGTAATGCGAAACACTTGCATGCTAATATTAATCCTGTGGTTTAACCTGGGAGAACTCGCTAGTGAGAATGCCCAATTGCATTTCTTTTACTTTACATTCATATAATATCAACTTTTTTTGGTTGGCTTAGTACTTTTATTCACAAAATAGGTAAAATAATAGAAAAACATTTTGAAATTTTAATTAAAATGAAAAATGATTTAAATAAGAGTCTGAGTCTTAAAAAAGTACGACTGTGAGAGAAAATCTCATGCAGAGAGTTCTCCCGGGTTAAGCTATTCAAATTACTTGTTTGCATTTCAATATTTTTTAAAGTTTTACTCATAGGGTACAAAAGGTTCATGTCAAACATTTTTAGTTTGTACTTTTTTATTTTCGTTGCAGTTTTTCTGTAAAAATACTTCATTTCCAAACCGATTTGAAAACTAGAAATGCTCTTGAAAACAACAAATTGCAACAGAAATCGAAAAAAATCTCCTTCGGCTCGACCTACCGGCGGAGGTGGATTTCGAAGTTAAGTACTAATTTCAGCAACAAAAACTAAATCAGGATTGGAGATAAACCCCGTTTAAAAATTTTATTTGGCCACTTTTGACGAATTTTTAATTCCTTTAATTATTGCATTCATTTTTCTGTAAGAACTGGTTTTATCAGAATCATATTAAGGCAGTATTAAAAAAAATATTTTTCCATGCTCAACAACTCGAAATATTCTGTTGTTATTTTCAGACTCACTTTTAAAAGTAAAAGCATGAAAGTTGCAGGCGTGATTTTTTGAAGAGATTTATAAGCAACCTGTGTTTTTATTTTTCATTCAGTTAATTAGAACTTGATTTACAAACAATTATTTTCTCAGTACGATATTTTTTTTTTGTTTCCAGCGCTATCGCTTCGGGAAATTCGGTTCAAAAGGCTCAAAATAATTCGGTTCAAAATGAATGTAAAAATGAGTCAGAAAATAAGCCATTTGGATTTGAGTACACCCTTAATACGATAATTTTTTCGTCAACCTCTATTTTTGTTTAATTTGTTTTTGCTGTAAGAGTTGGTCCTATCAAAAACTCCGTATGAAAGTTGTAGATAATATTGAGAAGATGTGTAATAAATTTAGGCGGACTGGATATCTTGTGAATTGAAGAAGTTATGAATTTTTTTTTCTTTAACACCCCCATTTTGTTTTTCGTTCGTTTAAAATTTTTTTTGCGGTAATAGTTAGTCCTATCAAAAACTTGCCAATATAAAAGTTCTAGATAATATTAAGAAGATTTATAATAAGTTTAAGTGAATTTGATATCTTAAGAATTAACGAAGTTAGGAATTTTTCCTCCCTAAAACTCTATTTTTTCGCTCCTTGAGCCCATTTTTAGGTGCAGTCATAATTATATAAATACGTAGCACCTATAGTCGTTGTTCAGTCCGTCTGTCTGTCCGCTCATCCGCATATAACAGCGCAAAAACTACCCAACCGAATGGTCTGAAGTTTTAAATATATAAATGTTGGAAAAATTAGCTGAATCATTTAAAATTTTATGAAAATCAGATGCATAGTTTAATTACAGGGACAGTCAAATTTTTTCCGTTACATTATGGCCAATGGAAAAAAAAAAATATTTCAAGTGCATTTTAATGATGTTACAGCCTTTCGAACAGAATGAAATTGATATGCACTTATTAAATGCACTAAAATATACATTCAGTAGGTACAATATGCGCTGCAAAAAATATTTATAAAACTAGATACGGTACGAGCGCACCTCATTTTCCACGCTTAACGTGAAATTTCCAACTTGTTAATTTTATCAAAAATCTGTGGTACATAAAATTTTGCCCCTTTTCCTAGAAGAAATAATAACTTTAAACTGATTTGATGTGTATTATAATTAAGAAGTTATGGAATTTTTTCGTTTTTCACAAAACTCCTCCCTATTTTCACCGCCTTGGTCCAATTTTTCCCATTAACGAACTTGCCCCAGACTTTTTACCCCTTGATTTTATGTATCAGTTTGGAAGAGATACGTGCAGAATTATAGAAGTTATCATGTTCATAAAAAAGTGATATAGATAGATAGATAAAGTTTTGAACAGGCGGTGGTTTTGGGTTCTAGGGGCCATGGTCTGCGTAGACCTACAAAAATATTTTGGAAATTCCAATATAGGGGAGATTGGAATAGGTAGTATTTCTTGCGAAAACTACCTAAAAATACGAAATAACTATTTCTGACATGGACATCAAGCATCCTATGCAGAAATATACCTTAGGTTAAGCCTATTTTATTTTTTTATTTGTGCTTTAATTTATGAAAATTATTGCTGTTAGATCAGAAAAAATTCTAAGATTAAGCCCCCTCCGAAAGGAAATCCTGGCTACGGGCCTGCTCAGAAGTGACTAAGCCTTTGACTTTTAATCTGGGTTTTTTTAAAGTAATACTTTTGTATCACCATAGCCACTGAAGATCAAAATCCGAATGAGGAATGGCATTCTTCTTCAGCCATGGATGATGAATATTTGACAAATCATATTTAACTTAATTCTTATAGCACCAGTCACATTTAAAGAACATCAGATAATCAGACATTAACAAAATCTTCTGTAATGTTAAAGGATATCATTTACATTATACTGGCTTAGTAAAGAAAAATTCATTAATTGTAGTGTTTGTGAATTTCCTGTGCAATTTATATTCATAAAATAGTTATACTTGCCATTAAAAAATATGTATGTCACTCATAGCAACGAAAATCATTGTGCTGATTGCTGATTTCATAAACACTGGACCTATGCCTAAAATAGATCGTTTAGATAACTTAAAAAAACACCTAATTATAAAGAATCATTATAATAAGCGGGGTATACAATAATTAAAAAAAAAATCTTCGAAAATGCTTTTTGATTGAAATACATTCCGAAAATGCAGTAACCGAAAGTGCAAAGAAAAGAAACAAGATACGCTAAACGAACGATTCAATTTGAATGATTCTTAAATTGTAATGAATGAATCAAAACAATTGATAACCAAAAGCAGTTTGTAAGTTTGCATTTATTTGACGAATATGTAGCAGAACTTAAATAAATTTAAATATTTAACTTTACGTTAAATTCTTTTTATAAATATGCTTGTTGTGTATACAAGTAAATCTGGTCTTAGAACTGTAATGTATTTTATAGGTTTGCACCTGATGGCATTACATACTATGTAATAGGACTACTACTTTAACTTGGTGCTAATAAAATTGCTAACTAAGATTTATCATGGTGTCAGAAGTATAGTGACCCATGTATTTTTGTTAAATATTACAAAAGAAATTGAAGCAATATAGCAGGAAGTTTACATAATATTGCAGCATTTGAACCGGGATCAAATCCATCCGAGTCATGGCGGTATTGGAGGCAAGATTTTGAAGATTACATAGAAGCTTTGAAATATGCAGGTGAATCCGAAAAAACAAAAACAGCGCTCTTCCGGCATGTTGGCGGTGATGAGTTAAAAAAGCAATTTCGTGCATTTGATCTGAAGCCAGAAGGAGAGGCCAGTGAAATAACATTGAAGCAAATTTTGGACGAATTTGATAAATATTTTCAGGACTATGTAAATGAGATATATGCTTCATTTAAATTTTTAGAAATCAAGCAAGAAAGTGGAGAAAAATTTGCGGACTATTATTCACGTTTACGTAGAGCCGTTATTGAATGCAATTACAGCAACCTTGCGGATCGGATGCTTCGTGATAAAATCATTCAAGGGTTGGCTGATAAATCGCTACAAGAGCGATTAATTCGCGAAACTAGTAGAAAGAAGAAGACGTGGCAAGAAATTGTTTCTGAATGTAAAACGGTCGAGCATAGTAAAGTGCAGGCCGCGGAAATGTGCGATAAAATCAGCAGATTGAATGTCGATGCAGTGAAGTGGAAGGATGGCCGTGCACGATATCGTAAAAGAGAAATATTTTGTAAATACTGTGGCAGGTCTCACGAACCAAAGAAATGTCCAGCCTTAGGTACAAAATGCAGAAACTGTGAAGGAAAAAACCATTGGTCAAAAGTATGTCGGAATAAAGTAAACAACAGTCAACAAGTGCGTCGACTAAATGCAGTGGAACGGAATAATGACAGTGATACAAAGTTTGTTTATTTGGGTGAACTGAAATATATAAATCAACTTGAGAGTAAAAAATCAAATTCTGTATGGCTACAAAAATTAGAAGTTAATGGAAATGATGTTATATTTAAGCTAGATACAGGTTCTCAAGTCAATGTTATTCCAAAGAGTCAAATATTAAAATGGAGTGAAAAGCCAATGGTGAGAAAATGCAAACAGTCTATACTGGATTACTATGACAACGTTGTACCAATTCTAGGTGAGTGTTTTCTTAATTGCAAAACTTTAAAGAAAGATATGACATGTAAATTTTTAGTAACCTCTTTAAATGCTAGTGCAATATTAGGGCACGAAGCCTGTGAGAAATTAGAACTTATCCAAAGACTTAATAATGTTATAAAGCCCATGTATAATTTTTTCCATCAAACACCAGAAGATATCGTCCAGCAGTTTTCAGATGCATTTACAGGAATTGGTCGCTTGAACCGTGCTGTAAAAATAAAATTAAAAGACCACTATATTCCTCACATAGCAGCCCCACGTAAGATACCACTAGCTCTACATGACAAAGTAAAGAATGAGTTGCAGAATATGGTAGAATCTGGAATAATTGCAAAAGTAGATGAACCAACAGAATGGGTAAATAATATGGTTGTCATTAACTCGCCTAAAAAATTGCGCATCTGTTTAGATCCAAGGCCTCTAAATGAAGTAATTCGTCGACCTCACTACCCTATACCAACAGCTGATAGTCTTATTGCACGGCCTCAAGGATGTAAAATATTTACTATTCTAGATCCAAAAAATGGTTTTTGGCAATTGCCGTTAGATAGAGAATCTTCATATTTAACTACATTTACAACACCTTGGGGACGGTTCAGATATTTAGTTCTGCCTTTTGGGCTTAATAATGCTGCAGAAGAGTTTCGGATGGCTATGGAGAACACGTTAGAAGATATGCCTGAAGTAAACCCTTACTTTGATGATCTTGCCCTTGGAACATCCTCTATTGAAAATCACTGCCAGTTACTACATAAAGTTTTAACACGTGCTAGAGAAGCAAATCTTAAATTTAACCTTGCCAAGGCCCAGTTGTTAAAATCTTCTGTGAATTACTTAAGCCACATATTATCTGACAAAGGAATAGAACCAGATCCTAAAAAGATAATGGCTATAACTGAATTTCCTGCGCCAAAGGGTTGGGTTGATTTTTGACGGCCAATTATCTACACGAGGGATATAGGCCCGGGGGGAGTGCCCTCCGTGGGGGGTCTTTCTAAGGGAACCTAATCCGTATTAACGCATGGAAGATCCACGGCTCGAAGAAAACCACGAAAACTCCGAACGATTAGGCCGACGGGCGCGATTGGGATCGAACCCAGCACTTCCCGTCTACCAGCTTCGAGAGCAGAACCTCTCGGCCACTGGTGGGGCCCCTGCGCCAAAGAATCGAGAGGACTTGCAAAGGTTTCTTGGTATGATAACATACTTAGCTAAGTTTACGCCTCATCTCTCAAATCTAACCCATTCATTGAGACGGCTTTTGAAAACAGGATACACAGTGGTTGTGGGATGAAAATGTTCAACGGGACTTTGAACTAATAAAAGGAACTTTAGTACAAGCTCCATGTTTACAGTATTTTGATAAAGACAGAGCTGTAACCGTTTCAGTGGATGCCAGCCGTTATGGCTTGGGAGCTGTTTTACTGCAAGATAATAAACCAGCTGCATATGGTTCTGCATCATTAACTGAAACACAGCAACGGTATGCTCAAATCGAAAAAGAGTTACTCGCTGTAATTTTTGGCCTTGAACATTTCAATTATTATACATATGGAAGACCAGTTGAAGTGCAGACAGACCACAAGCCATTGTTGGGATTAAGCAAAAAGCAGTATGATGCCATATCACCGAGACTTCAACGTATGCTTCTCAGGCTGAATAGGTATGACTACAAGCTTGAATATGTCCCCGGAAAACTTCTTCTGATAGCCGATACACTTTCTCGTGCTCAGTTATTCAAAGAATATTTTGCCGATGAGGAAGAATCAGACACAAGTGTTAAGATAAATCTACTATCTCATGCATCAGTAAACAAGTGGAAAGAATATGCACATTTACGACCAATGATAATGAATTGCAAGATGTTTTATACCACATACAAAATGGTTGCCCTGAAAGAAAAAATACACGAAATTTCGCTAAGCACTATTGGCATTGCAAAGAAGAATTGTACTGTACAGATGAAGGTATAATTTGTCGCAGTAAAAGACTTGTTGTGCCAAAGGTCGCAAGAGCAGAAATATTACAAAAGTTGCATTTAACACGTAGGGGTATAATGGCTTGTAAAACGAAAGCAAGAGAATATTTTTATTGGCCATCAATGAACTGTGACATTGAAACTTTTATTGAGAAATGTAAAACTTGCCAGCAGCATCAGCGTAACAATCAAAAGGAAGTTTTGCTTGATCAAGATGTTCCAGAGAAGCCCTGGAAAAAGGTTGGTTGTGATTTTTTTTATCTAAAAGGCCAGCAATATCATTTATTAATTGATTATTTCTCAAAATATGCTGAAGTCCAAATGGTTAAGAATAATAATGCACCAAATGTCATAATTGCCTTCAAATCTATTTTTGCAAGATATGGAATTCCAGAGGAGTTGGTCAGCGATGGGGGACCACCATTCAATTCAGAGGAAGTGAAAAATTTTTTTAAAGAATGGAATGTGGAACATGACCTCACATCACCATACTTTCCTAGAGCTAATGGTAAAGCTGAAAGAGCCGTGCAAACAATAAAAAAATCCCTAATTAAGGCATTACAGAATGGAAAAGATCTATATATGGTCTTATTAGACTATCGTATTCAACCATCTCAAGATCTCCCCTCTGCAGCTGAACTATTAATGGGCAGACGACTGAGGTCTCTTTTGCCATGTCATCCAGAAAAACTTAGGCCAAATTTTCCATTAGCTGAAGCAAAGGAGTCTTTAGAGAAGCGACAGATGATTCAAAATAAATATGCTAACAAGCATAGTGCACAACTCTCAAATTTGAAAGATAAGGCAAGAGTTTGGTTTCGCCAAAAGATGAACGAACCATGGAAGCAAGGAACTGTCATTCAAGTTGGTCCTCAACCTCGATCCTACATTATTAAAGGGATAGATGGTAATATTTACAGAAGAAACATATTTTACATCCGCTCTGATACATCCGAATTAAGTCCATTTGTGAGATCAGTAAAAGATTTTTATCCAGCAATTACAGATTCAGAGACAATAGATAAAATAGATAATAAAACAGCTAAGTTACAAACGGTGTTGCCTCAAGTGCCTCTACCGAAATCTTCAAGAACAATTGTAAAACCTCAACGCTATAGAGACAACTAAACTAAACTATGTTAAATTTAGAACTTTAAATGATTTATAATTTTTAATACTTTTTAAATATCCGTTGCCTTCATAACTCTCTTGTTTATTTAAAAAAGGGGCATGTAATGTATTTAATAGGTTTGCACCTGATGGCAACATATACTGTGTAGTAGTACTACTACTTTAACTTGGTGGTCTCGTGGTGTTCTAATAAAATTGCTAACTAAGATATATCACTTCAACGAAATGTTGCTTTAGGTGATCTAGGCCTAAATCGAGCCTACGCAGTAACTGGTAACTCTCTTTAAACTTTTATATTGCTCTGCTAATTTTAGGAATTAAAAGAGAAATATAACAAATCAGACATAGAATGTTATTTTACACAGAAATTAATAAAAATACCACGTGAAAATTGCGATCCAACATGCAGTTAGAAGATTATGTGACGAACAGAGTAAAGCCATTTTCCGATTAAATTTACGTTAGACGCAATTCTAAAAACTTTTCGATACATGTTCGATTAATAATTTTCTAAGCTGCCATCTATTGTCGTAGGAAAATTTCAGTAATCTGTGTTTCTCTGTTACACATTTCATGAAAGATTAGAGGGCTGTGTTTTCGCTCTTACAAGAATTTTCAAAAAAAATTCGTCGTTTCAAAGGCCAATACAATTAGATAAGTCACAATTGTTAAGTTATTTGAAGAAAGATAAATCATGCTACAACTTACATAGATAAAAAGAGAGTGTTTAAGATAAGTATCAATTAACCACAAGATATCCTTTTGGTATATATATATATATATATATATATATATTGTTATTATCCTGAATTTAAAAATTGAAATTAATAAAACATGATAAGGACATGTGTATAACTAAAATAACTTATGTATAATGCATTAATCCTTCATTACTTATCAAACTGTTATTTAAAAAAATCTATTAATATTTTAAGGAGCTGTAGGTTAGCTGTTTCTCAGACGGTTTATTGCGTGAGTTCTTTAAATGCTAATAATATTTTCAAATCTATTTAAATAATATCTAACACTTTTGAACTACTACTACATTTTACTAATTTAAATAATATTTAATAACATTTACTAATTTAATATCAGAAAGCTTTTATTGACATTTTGCGTCGAACACTAAATAAAAATATCTTTTTTACAACTTCTTTTCTGTTGCCAGATGCATTACACTATGTTTGTTGCTGATAATATTTTGATTATTTACACCTACATTACTCCCCTACCGGTAACGAAGTTACGTTACTTTGAAAACATGGTAGGATGTAATGGTATTAATATATACTGATGCAATTATACATAGAAATACAAATTATATACAAAATAAATAAACAGAAAACATCGCGAAATTCTTGGGTAAATATTAAACAATAATTAAAAATATAATAATAAAGTAATATAATATATTAAATAGATCAGAAACAGTCAACAACGTCATTAAAACGAACTGGAAGTTTCACTTGTCTTCCACAGTGTGTCCGTTTCTCAGATTGCTCTAATTTTTCACTTGGCGCAACACTGTGTGTCGTCGTTGGCTGTGGAGTCTGGCTGTTCATGGGAACTGATGTATGACCAGTCTTTGAAGTAGGAGGCAGTATTTCGTTATCGGAAAGCTGCAACATATAGGCAGGTTTTCTAGATCTAGAACTAAAATTTCTGTACCAAAAGTTCCAATTTCAGTGCCGTTTGCTGCATATAATTTATAATCACTAAGAAATTTGTGTTTGTTGGTATGAGGAATTAGGCTTACATCTGCTCCACTGTCCACTAAAAAACGTAAACCCGTTTTTTTGTCTCTTACAAATAGGTGGAATTTACGGCAATCTTCATTATTTGCAGCAGCAGAGCTTGCCGCTAAATCTACTGCTGAGTGAGGTTTTCCGAGGACTTGTTTTTCCAAGCACATGGTGCTTTACAATTATCAGGGAAACACTTTTCACCAAACATAAAATGAAAATAACAGTACTTACCTGCAGGATTAAAACGTTTGCGAGATTTGCTGCGATCATAAGAAAATCGACCCTTACTTCTTGATCGAGGGCTCGAATTTCTAGTGACTCTCAGATTTTCCAGCTTAGTATCCAAAGCTGCAATTTGTTGTCGTAATTCACTGATAGCATCTGCACCTGATGAAGGAAAATTGCTTGCACAATACAGTTCTTGTTTTGGTTGCATTTCTACAATACGGTCAGCCATTAGTGCCAGCTTCTCTATATCTTCATCACTAACCAATAGAATATTGCGTATGAAATCAGGAATTTTTTGGAGAAATAGAGTTTTAAGGACTTTATCGGAAACTTCATCGGTAGCCAGAGTTCGCATCTTTTGTAATAGGTGGCTGGGTTTATTGTCTTCTAACTCAATGCCCATCAACAATCTTTGTAGACGTTTATTCTCACTTTCTTTGAAAGTGTTAAGAAGTCGCTCTTTAGCAGCAGTATATTTTGTTGCACTTGCATCACTTATTATATCCCACAAACTTTCTACGAATTTTGGCTCTAATTGCGAAACTAAATAATTGAACTTTGTTTCCTCGGCAGTGATTCCACAAATAGAAAATTGCACTTCCACTTGATAAAACCAGATTTCTGGTTTTTCTGCCCAAAATGCAGGTATTTTAACACTTAATTTCGCTATTTCATCTTTAGACGTTGATTGTTCTATAGGGTCCAGCATTGTATCGCATACAAGGTCACCAATTGTAGGTTAGCTGTTTCTCAGAAGGTTTATTGCGTGAGTTCTTTAAATGCTAATAATATTTTCAAATCTATTTAAATAATATCTAACACTTTTGAACTACTACTACATTTTACTAATTTAAATAATATTTAATAACATTTACTAATTTAATATCAGAAAGCTTTTATTGACATTTTGCGTCGAACACTAAATAAAAATGTCTTTTTTACAACTTCTTTTCTGTTGCCAGATGCATAACGCTATGTTTGTTGCTGATAATATTTTGATTATTTACACCTACATTATTACACACATTACCTACATTAGAGGGCTGTGTTTTCGCTCTTACAAGAATTTTGTAAAAAATTCGTCGTTTCAAAGGCCAATACAATTAGATAAGTCACAATTCTTAAGTTATTTGAAGAAAGATAAATCATGCTACAACTTACATAGATAAAAAGAAAACGTTTAAGATAAGTATCAATTAACCACAAGGTATCCTTTTGATATATACATATAGTTATTATTCTGAATTTAAAAACTGAAATTAATAAAACATAATAAGGACATGTGTATAACTAAAATAACTTATGTATAATGCATTAATCCTTTATTACTTATCAAATTGTTATTTAAAAAAATCTATTAATATTTTAAGGAGCCACCTATGATGTAATAAAATATAACCTTATACTCTTTTGAAAAATAATAATGCTTGACTCAACTGCAATTCATAACTACAGAAGGTAAAATGCGAAACAATAACACTAATCTAGGATGATTTTGAATCATATTAGATTAGTTAAATCTTGGCTCAGTGTTCAATTCCCAATGTAACAAAGGTAAAATCCAAGTAATTTTTGTGTAAATTTAATGGTTATTTTAAAAGACAATAAATTAAAAATTGTCTTTAGCCAGTCGATTTGTTTAATTTAAGGGAACTCGGTATCGTTTAAACTATTTTTTTTTTTTCAGAATATTTTACAAAAGCTTATTGAGATATTATTGTGTGGTTTTATGAAAGTCAATGATTTAATAAAGTAAAAATGCAAGTTTTCTAGTAAAATTTAAATATTTAATTTTACAGTAATAGAAAAAAAATTTTAAACCACACTTCTATAATTTTGGACATACCGAAGCAGCTTTTGTTGGGCACTTTCCTTGGAAATGTGTTCTACGTAAGGATCAGGTTTCCTAAATGATATTTTCAGAAAAAAATAAATAAATGAAATGACATTATATATATATATACCAACATTATGTAAGAATACAGTAACTTTTCTAAAGGAAAAAAAATAAAGATTGCAGGTTTGAATCATTCTAAGGGAAATGGATGGAGTAAGTAGTAATTGTTTGCACATTTTTCATTATTGTATCTTTACGAGACTTTGTAAGAAGATACTAAAGATGCCGAAATTTAATTTAAGCAAAATGTGAGAAAATTGATAGTTTGTCAATTTTCTCAAAATGAAGGGAACCAAACTCCTTTAATAACGCTATTCAGCACCAAAATCCTCCCTGTAAAAGTAATGGTTGATTCTTATAAATTTCATGTTAGGGGCTATGCATATATAACGTTATCATTTTAGGGGGGAGGGGGAGTCTGGCACATGATATCGTAAGATATCTCAAGGGGGAGGGGGGGTTGTGTTTTGATATCGTTATAATTTTTGATCCAACCAAAATTTTCTCTTCTTATTTGTAACTTGGTCTTTACATCAAAATAGTATGTTATCTTTCTTAGCATGTTATCTATTTTCCTGAAAATACTAAAGTTATTATTTGAATCCTTAAATGATATTAAAATTATTCAGTTCCAAAATAAGGAATACCCCAACATGTATGCATATATAATCCGCTGTTCAACAAAGTATAATGCGAAGTATGTTTGAAATTATTCTTGTATTTAACAAGTAAATAAAAGAGAATGTTGTCCGCCTGTTTTGTTGATAAGAAGTTCTATTGACTTCTCTTCATTTGAATCAATAAAGTATAAGAAAAATAAATGTAACATATTTGTATATCACTCCAAACAAAAGAAAAAAATTCCAAAAATCTAAAGAATGTTTATACATCTTTATTATTTATTATTATGATAACGATATCATTACTGGGGTGGGGGGGGGGAGGGTTCGAGGGATGATAACATATGATATCGTAAGGGGGGGAGGGGGTCAAAAAATACCAAAAAGTTGATAACGTTATATATGCACAGCCCCTTACTGAATTAAAATATGGCAGTGAAATAGTTGTACCACATACTATTTTTTAGGTAGGAAGGCTTGCTTTTAAAATTAACGTATTTTATGTCCTACTTAAAACTTAAGTGGAAACTGCATAAGTAATGAAAAGTATTTTGAAGATATGTAAATTTCCTATACATAAATGTATAAAAACATAATCCCGATTTACAGCGGCATAAGAAATGAAAATGTATCCGTGCATAACAAATAATAAATATAGACCTGAAAAGAAAATACATGCTACATGTGTAATTGGCTTTTCATGCTATATTCTGTCGATTTGTTATATAAGGCAATGAAAATACTTTTTTCATAATTTGGATTTTATCTAGCGTTGCAAAATACTATGACAATCCATCCCTGTTTATTATTATTATAAAACTGTTTCTCGAAAAAATGGAATGTGCTGGGGCAATTTGGATATCATATACAGATTTGGGAACATTAGTATCTGTACAGTTTACCTATTTATTTTGCAAGGAAAAATGTATTTATTGCTAACCAGTGTCATTAAACATACATAAATTTCCAATTATGCATTTGTTTTTCAACATTAATTTCATCAATTGCAATGACATAATTGCTTGATAATCAGATTTGTATGCATATTAGCTTTATAAAGAAAACTTAATTAATTAATTTATCTATATTCCAATTCTGTTTTTCTGAATAATGTGTCTTGAAGGTTTTTATTTTAGTATAAAGCTTAATAGCTAGCCTATTTTTACAGCTATCTATAAAATAACTATTTTTAGGAAGGATGATTACTATTTGTACAGGATGCTACTGTATGCTAAATTTATCTTTGTGATAATGTTGTATGCATTTCATCATTTAAAAAAAATTAACATGTAGTATTTTATAAAAGAAGAATGGTAACTGAAATCTAATACAATATGTGCATATACTTATTTATTTTGTAAAATTTATTATATATTCTGGTTAAAGTTTGTGTTCTGTATTTATACTTTCTGCCTTTTACGGTTTTTGGTTTTCTTGATAAAATGCTGCTAAGCATAAAACACTACCAATAAGTTAAAAAATAAGGATAGTAATAAGCATTGTCATGCATTCAGGAATTTACAATAGTGTTTACAAATTTAAAATAATATGTGACGTAATTTTTTTTATGGTTTTCATTTAATATATTCCTTATTTATTTGTTTGTTGACAGTATGATGGAAGAGATAAAATGCCAGTTTCAAAAGATCTCATTTTCGAATGATGCCAGTAAAAAAATGGCATGCTTCATCTGTTTAGAATAATAATTTTCAAATCTGTTACAACAATCTGACAATACTTCAGTTTCAGCTAAATATGGTTTTTCTACTAATAATAATAATGTGATTGAAATGCTGTTGCTAATATTATTTTATCATACAGATGTGTATCAACAAAACTTTAACCACAGATTATTATCGTATTCTAATTGTCTAGTCTAGTATAATTATCTTATTGTTGTTGAGTTTCTAATTGTCTGTGAATTTAACTGTATGGGTAAACATTTTTACTTGATTTTACGTGGGTCTGCAGCAGTGGTGTAGTCGTAAAAAAAACAGAGGGTACACGTTCTAAGCAGAGGGTATACGCTCAAGGCAGAGGGTATACCCTAGTGTATATATACTGTAGCTTTCTTGAGAAACAGAGGGTATACGGTGTTCCTTAAAAAAATCCAGAGGGTATACGGCATATACCCCCGTATACCCTCCACTACATCCCTGGTCTACAGTAAGTCACTATTACAGATATGAACCTATTAACATGTAGATGTGAAGGGAGTATGAGTAAAAAATGTTTTTTGCTCTTGTTTTTTAAAATACCAAAAAATAAATAAAATCTCTGAATAGCATCAAAATTAGTCAAAGAAAATTTAAAATTGTCGCTCGCAAAAATACAATGATTTCTAAACACAATGATGGATTTTGATTGTGCTAAATTATTTTTCGAATTAAAAAAATACCAGTGATGCCAGAATTAAGGTATTTAGGGAGGAATTTATTATTTTAAGGTTTATTTAAATGTCTGGTGTAATATAAGGCTGGTGTAAGAAGTTTTAAGCAAAAACAGTACATAGCCTGCATATTAAAAAGCAGTGTAGCATGCAAAAATCTTTATGAGGTTTGTTAATAGGCATGGTACAGGATCATAGATTTTGCGCTGTTAGCAAGACAAGATTGACCAATCAGAAAATTTGCTTACTTAAAACATAAAAGTGCCCAAAAATGCAGGCTTCTGATTTGTCAATCTCGTTTCGCTACCAGTGCGAAATCTATCTGGTAACCGGCCAACTTTGAGTATGTAATCGAAAGTTTTATTTCATCGTCATCGTTAATGAAATTTTCATTTCACCATCATCGTAGCTCAAGTTGTCTGGTCTCCTCTCTTTTGCGAAATCGTGCTGTATAGTTTTCTCCGCTCTGGTTTGTGAAGTTTTCTATCTAAATAAGGTATAGTTTAGTAGCCTTTGTTTAAAATATTCATTATTTTTGTCATTAAAGTTTATTATAGAAAAAAGTTTCAATATCTAATTTACTCTAATCTCTTCAAATATTGATATAGCCTTTGAGATAAGTTGTACTTAGGCCTAAGTATCATGGAAGACGGCAGTATTCCGAGTGACGCAGCCTTAAGCCTAAAATCGTATCGTATCGTATCGTAGAATTCGTAGATGGCGGAACTCATATATGCAGCTAACTCTACATCAAAGAAAAGGCGAAAAGCCGCCTGTTAATAACTCATCAAATATAGGTCCTATTGTTCTGATTTTTTTAAAACAGTCTTATATCTGCAGTCTAATCCTATTCTGAATTTTTTACAATTCTACGTGCAGTATATTTTCAGATCTGTAAACCCATTTTGAAAGCAATTTCGATGGTGTAAGTTTGTCTTTTTTTTTTCTCCGAAACGGTCTAGATTTTTCAAAAAACATTAATATATAAAATGAATCTGCTTTTGATGAAGTGGATAAGACTAACCTAGTATCTAGGATAACTCTTAATTTTTATATAATCCGCATGATAAAACGGACTTCTTAGGATCGCGGATTACATGTTATTCTATGGGCTAGCAGCCAGAACGTTGCACATCGGTTTTGCGCAGTTTAGGTCACAGTTAAAAATCTGAATATTGGCAATAAATCTTTTTTTAAACTACGAAAACAGTTTATTATGTGCTTTAAAATACTTAGACTGATTTTTCAAAATGGAGCAGTATTTTGTAATTATAGGTATTTTATTTCATTGTTATTCATAGTAAGTAAACATTTTTTAAGGAGAAAATACTTCACATTTAAAAAAAATTCTCGTATCGAAATTCGATATTTATCGAAAATTCTCGTATCGAAATGAAAATTCATCGCGTTCGCCATAAGACTTCGCCATGTATCACTACGCGATACGCGAAGTTGACTGAAGAAATAAGAAATATCAAAGATCTTGAAATGGTATTCCAAGGGGAGAAAGTGAGTACAATTTCTAATTATCCAGACAGCATTCTTTGCAACCGATCCTTTCTAATTAGTATAATGTTCTGAATTGTTTTTATTTTCAACAATACTTATAACTCTTTTCCTTACAAAATAACGTTCATGTGTGGCATAGGTATTTCTTGTGATATGTGGGTGTAATACAGATAGATTACTAATTTAATTTTGAGTTTTCTTTTAAAGAAATTAAACAAAATCTTTCATTTTTAAAGAACGCACGATTTAAATAAAAGGTATGACGAAATCAAAATTAAGATTTCCAATCCCGTTTATAAAATGATTCATTTGCGAATCGTTTCTAATAATATTATAAACGAAAATTGACTTAAAATGACATCTTTCGTTTATTGTTTTTTTTTATATATATATATAACTCTTTTCAGCTTCAAAAATTAAAGCATCGTAGTATTTTATTTTTATAAAATTTAACCTAAAGGGGAAGAAAATTCTTATTGCCGTTTATCTCTGTAACAAAAGAAAGAAAGAAAAAAAAACACCTGAAGCATTTCTTTTAGGCTAATTGATTACAGCCATGGGTGCAAGACCTTCAGTCTCAGGACTGATTTCAGTCTTGGACATATTTTTGACTGATAGTAAATTCTACTTTATATACTTAAATTATCACGATTAGCTCAAAATGAACCATTTTATCCTGACTGGTTGTTTTGAGCTCCTAAAAGTAAAAATTTTCATCATGATACTTTTCCTTATTTAGTAATTAAAGTGATAGGTAAATAAGATAGAACAGCTTTTTTGCAAAAGTAAGATATTTGTTTTTATTTAATTTTAAAGTTAATATGCTTAAAAGAAAGCTTTAAATAATTTACTTTTAAAAAATATAAAAGTAGCCAGCTCCCTTATATGGTATTTGTGGTAATGAAGTATTATTGTAAATAAGAACAATTCAGAACATGTTACTATTTAGAAAAGATTGGTTTCACAAAATTTCATTAGCAGCTGCATTGTAGCTGTCATGATAATTAGACTTTGTATAAACTAATAAAGTGATTACTCAGTAACCATTTCAATTAATATATTAATCTGACTCGCATCTTAAATTAAATATTATTAAGTTTTTATTCTGCTTTCATTAAACCATTCACTATTCTGTAACATTTCCTCATATTCCGACTACAAAAACTCTTTTTATCAATTCCACCTGTACACTGGAGGGTTGCCGTGCCACTTACAGAGTAGCGCGTTTATCGCCTCGTTGTGCAATATCATTTGAAAGATCACCACACTAACATAAAAAAGTAGAATAAAAGAAAAACAAAATTAATTAGTTGATTGTAAAAACCCGCTCCATTCTCGGTTGGGGGAGGAACACAAGAAAAAATAACCTCGCGAAATCTGACAGTATGTCATGGGGGGGCGGGGGGGGGATCCAAAACTTCATGAAAATAGTTGTAACTTTTCTAATAAATATGTTACATATAACATATGGTAGTAATAATCAGTATATCTGATGAAAATACAAGTAATTTTTTAAAATAAACTATTTAATGATTTTTTTTTATCCCTATTACTGTATTTGATTAATAGTAGTTCAAGAGCCATAATTTTATATTGTAAAATCCTTAAAAGCACTCTGCAAGCAGTCCTTGTTCAATCACAAAAGCCTGCCACTAAAAAATTTTAATGCAGAAGATGTAATGTATTTCTCAGCTATAAACAATGAATTTTTCAGTTAAGAAGCACATGTATTTTACAAATATTGTTATTTCTTGGAACACTAAATGTGATACATTATCGCCTTTAACGCATTATTTTGGAGTAATGAAAACATTGTTATTATATTAAATTTTTTTGTAAATGAGTGTTATAATCAGAGCAGCTCATGACAGATTTTTTTTGCAGCACTAAAATGCATGCTTTCCAAAAGTTTTTTTTTTTTTTTTTTTTTTTTTAAATTTTTGCCTTATTTAATGGAAGAAAATTCTGCTAAAAATAAGGCAAAGATTTCATTATTAAAAATAGTGAAAAAGAATAAATTGGCCAGCCATGGCATTTAGTGTTCCCAAAACTGTCAGTCATGAGTTACCGCTGTTTATAATGATTTTGCCCAGGCATATTTGGATGTTATATTTCAAGGTAATATCTTTAAGGTAATTTAATAATGTGTGATCTATACCTATTATATAAAATATCATATTTTGCACATTTTCTGTTTCCAAGGAATGTAATTTAAAGCATGTATACGAAGTAAATTTAATGATGTATGAAATATGATCTATATAATGCAAAATTCTATAATACGCACAACTTCTCATACCAAGGTGTGCATTATAAAGATCTTCTACTGTATTCATATGTAGTTCACACATCAAAAACCTTAAAGATTTAGTATCTGTAACAAGAGGACATTATTACAACTTTATATTTTTTTCATTCTGTAGCACAAATTACTCAGCTTTGAATTTGCCAATCAAAACATTGCCATCTTGATTTTTTTCCACTGTCTTTATTTACCTCAGAAGTGATTAAGATTTTTTTATATTGTAAATCCTAAAGGTTATAATAGCAAAAAAGCATCTTTAAGCCCTTGGGAATGAGCGACCGGTATACTTGGCCACTTAAGGTGTTCAGATTCCTTCATTATTCTCACCACTTATTTTTAATTGTAAAGTTTACCTTCTTTAATGGGAGCATTTCTGTGATTCAATTACAGAAAATTTTCTGTTTTTAAAAACCTGTAGTAAAAGGTTAAAAATTAACCAAAGAGCTCTTGTCGCGAAGGGGTTAAACATCTTGAATTACAGTGAACTTTAATAACCCTTGGCTTTAATTGCCAGTACTCTTCCAATTGAGCTATCTGTACGACAGCCCAGCCAACACAATATTCGCTCAGAACAACTATTATCATGACATCAATTGATTGTGTGAAAAATAATTAAAAGTGTATATGATTATATATTTTATTATTAAGCAACAGACTTTGCAGATCCGATTTTCTAAAAAGCTTTAAAGATTGAAATCTCTAGGCTGGAGTGGGAAAGTGGTAATTTTGAGGAATAGGAGGATAATTTATATAGAAGAATTTTCTGTATAAAAATAAAGATTTAAATTTTTTTAATGTTGGGGAGTAGGGGGAGGGAGAAGAGGTGAAATGTACAGTCGTGGGGAAAAAAAAGTAAACACCCTCTACTAACTCCTTAACAAATTATTATCGTAGACAAAAGTTATTGGTACCGAACGATTGGAAATAAAGTCTATTTTTAAATGATGTATATAAAATTTGCTTAGGGGGCCATCTACATATTAAAACAAATCCAAACTTCATTTTTTTCAATGGCAATACCCAATTTTAACGAGATATTTCAAATCTTCGGTTCAAACTATGCCTAGGCACCAAATTTCAAGTAATTTGAATAATAAGTTTTTGAATTATAAACATTCAAAATTTAGTGCTTCTAACGTTAAATTATATTTTTATATTTTTATTCATATCTCCTGAAATTATGCTCCTAATGTGCTAATTTTTTGTGTAGCGGTAATACTAACATACCCAAACATAAATACGTTGAATTTGCAATTTTTATAATTTTATGATATGAATTATAAAATTAATATTCGAAAAAATTATGAATTGTAACCTAAAATTTTTTTGATGGATTTAGATTTATTAAGTCCTGCTTTATGGAAATCCAAAATTTCACATTTTTCTTCCAAATAGTTTTCAAATTATGCTTAAAAAACGGCAAAATTATGGTTTAAGGGGCCGTCTAGGATAGAAGTGACTAGATATTTTGAAATGTCTTACGCTGTCCTGTAATCTAGCAGACTTCATTGACTGCTTGAGTGATGCTTAAGGTGCCTTGATCAAGAAGGGGGGTCTCTCGGTTAACAATCGAGTACCGAACTTCAATTTGGATACAGCCCTTAAAATAAGCTTGTTTGAAAATAATTAATTTCTCGGGAACTTACAGTAAGAATTGCATAAAAATTTGTTTTTAGGCTAATTAAATGGTGTAGAATTCATTTATGCTGTAAAAATTGTGTACTGCTATTGAAAAAAACAATGTTATGGTTCGTTTTGATATGTAGATAACCCCTTAAGCAAATTTTATATACATTTAAAAGTAGACTTTATTTCCAATCGTTCGGTACCAGTAACTTTCTTCTACGGTAATTTGTTGAGGAGTTAGTAAGGGGTGTTTACTTTTTTTTTCCATGACTGTACATTAGGGAAGTTAGTGCTTATTTATTTATTTATGTTAGTGAGCAACAAATGTTGCAGATTTTTTTTTTTTCAAACTAATTTTTGAAAGATTTTATTATTTAGGTAAGCTGGAGAGGTGGGTGCAAAAACAGAAGTGGAATCTTCGGAGCTCAGGGGATTATTTTATATGATTTATTGTTATTGTTAATAAAGAATTTTAAATAGGGATGGTGAAAGATTATTTTATATAAAATTAAAGAATGTTTAATTTTTTTGCACTAGGAATGAGAAAAGGGAGAAGCAGAAATTTGCAGGGGTGCAGAAAATGTTTCTACTCCCAACATTTTCCCCAATCCACACAAAAATGTCCCCAAAATTTTACGGTATGTTATAAGTAAATGCTGTCTTACTGTAGGTATAGAAAATTTATTTTTCAAATATTTCTCAACTTATGCGCGAGTATATATGGCAGGGGGGATTCTGAGTGAAAAAAAAAAAAAAAAAAAAAAAAATCCTAATATTCACAGAAAATTTTCTGAAAGGTTACAGCAGAGTGGGGGAAATCCACTCCCAACACTAACTATGTATTTTTCGCGGCCCTTTGACGCAATTCAGATTTTTTCACGACCTTTTGACGAAATATGCTGGTATTTCTCCTTCCTTTTCGATTGTTTGGCGAAATTTGCGGTTATTTCGTGATCTTTGGACGAAATTTGCAGTTTTTTGCGATCTTTTAATGAAATTTGTGGTTATTTAGCCTCTTTGACGAAATGTGCGGTTGTTTCGCGATCTTTTAACAAAATTTGCGTTTATTTCGAGATCTTTTGAGTAAATTTGCGTTCATTTCGCGATCTTTTGACGAAATTTGCGGTTTTTTTTTTTGCTTTTCTTTAACAAAATAGAAGGTTATTTGCCATGTTTTGACGAAAATCGCGGTTATTTCGCTATGTTTTGACGAATATCGCTGTTATTTTCGCCCCTTTTGACGAAAATCGCGGTTTTTTGACGAAATTTGAGATTGTTTTGTGATTTTTGACGAAATTTGCGGTTGTTTCGCGATCTTTTGACGAAATTTGTGGTTGTTTCGCGATCTTTTGACGAAATTTGCGATTGTTTCGCGATCTTTTGACGAAATTTGCTGTTTTTCTGCGGTCTTTTGACGAAATGTGGTTTATTTCGCGATATTTTGACAAAATTTGCGTTCATTTAACGATCTTTTGACGAAACCTACGGTTCTTTCGTGATCTTTTGACGAAATTTGCGGTTCTTTGCGATCTTTTGACAAAACTTGCGATTCTTTCGCGATCTTCTGACAAAATGTGCGGTTATTTTGCGATTTTTTGACGAAATTCGAGGTTGTTTTGTGATCTTTTGACGAAATTCGAGGTTGTTTCGCGATCTTTTGGCGAAATTCGAGGTTGTTTCGCGAGCTTTTGACGAAATTTGCGGTTGTTTAGCGAGCTTTTGACAAAACTGGCGATTGTTTCGCAATCTCTCGAGAAAATTTGCGGTTGTTTCGCGATCTTTTGACGAAATTTGAGATATTTTCGCAATTTTTTGACGAAATGTGCGATTATTTTGCGATATTTTGACAAAATTTGCGTTCATTTCACGATCTTTTGACGAAACCTGCGGTTCTTTCGTGATCTTTTGACAAAACATGCGGTTCTTTCGCGATCGTTTGACAAAACTTGCAGTTCTTTCGCGATCTTCTGACGAAATGTGTGGTTATTTTGCGATCTTGTGGCAAAATTTTCATTTTTTCCGTAATTCTTCGACAAAATATGCAGCATTTTTGTGTCCGAATTTTCAGATTGCTGACCGATTTTTTTTTTTTTTGGGGGGGGGGGGGGGGGAACCGAAAGTCTTAAATTTTCGGAAAATTTGGAACAGAATTATCCCTGATATATGGTACATATTATTCTGAGATCGATTTTGTGAAGGGCGCCATACGGATCTTTTTATTTGTAGTAAAATATTTCTATCTCAGGGAATTATGGAATTCGTTGTTAAAATCAAAATCAATTGTATATGTTTCTGCAAAATTTCCCCAGGGGGTTAAAATTTCCCCCGATCCTAGATCGCCCGATCGGACATATTCTGCACCCCTGGAAATTTGTAGTTTTGGATTTAATATAAATGTATGGAATTACTTTTATAAGTGAGCGATGATTGGTATATATATATATATAAAGGTTTAAAGAGTAATATTTCTTGCTATTTTTCTTAACAAAGTAATTTTTTTACATAGTAAAATTTAACATAGCTTTTTATATCTCTGAAGCAAACCAACAGAAATACCCTCTAAACATGCATGTTGTACATTACTTCCATATCTTACCAAAGAGTTCTTATAAAAATCTCATTGCACGGTGCTCTTTAAAATTGAAGTATGGTCATCCTTTTTTGCGGGGAGGGAGGGGGGAGAGATTGAAGGTGAATTGAAATCCTGACTATTAATTCTTTGTATTGGTCTTTAATTTTTTTTTGTGTGTGTTTATGGTTTTATTTTTATTTTTTTCAATAACCTCAAAAAAGTAATGATATCAATACAAAAACCCTTAACGGGTTAAAAGTTTGTGACGCAGCACTTTATCTTATGCTCTAAGAATTTTAAATATGGAACTTAAAAATAATGATATCAAATTTTGAGTGACGCTATGCTATTAATTATAATCTCTCTATATATTATTTATTTCATCTTTTTATTTTTTTTATAATCGCATGTGCAAAAATTATGTTCAATTTAAAAAAAATGTATAAAAGTTTATTCATTGATGCTTTAACATTTACACCTCTCATAAATTCCAAGTATGAGTTTTAAAAGATATGATATCAAAATTTTAGTGACGCTTTGATGTGGCTTTAAACGATTTGTTTTAAAATTAAATTTAAATTATTTTTGTTTTGGCCAAGATATATTCACACATCTAAATAATAGTTTTAATTTTCCAATATACTTTAAATATGTCACTTTCACTGAATTTATATAATGCATTTAAATGTATTTATTTGAATAAATTGATTTATCCTTTGTCCAATGCTATTAAAAATTTAAAATAAGATTTGCGTAAATAATTTTTTTGCGTCATTGTATCCAAACTAAGGGGAATGTATTCAAATGGATACTATGAGGCAAAAAAATTATTTACGTAAATCTTATTTTAAATTTTTAATAACATTGGACAAAGGATAAATCAATTTATTCAAATAAATACATTTAAATGCATTATATAAATTCAGTGAAAGTGACATATTTAAAGTATATTCGAAAATTAAAACTATTATTTAGATGTGTGAATATATCTTAGCCAAAACAAAAATAATTTAAATTTAATTTTAAAACAAATCGTTTAAAGCCACATCAAAGCGTCACTAAAATTTTGATATCATATCTTTTAAAACTCATACTTGGAATTTATGAGAGGTGTAAATGTTAAAGCATCAATGAATAAACTTTTATACATTTTTTTTAAATTGACAATAATTTTTGCACATGCGATTATAAAAAAAATAAAAAGATGAAATAAATAATATATAGAGAGATTATAATTAATAGCATAGCGTCACTCAAAATTTGATATCATTATTTTTAAGTTCCATATTTAAAATTCTTAGAGCATAAGATAAAGTGCTGCGTCACAAACTTTTAACCCGTTAAGGGTTTTTGTATTGATTCAAAATTACGCCCAGGCTCCATCTAATTTTAATCTCTTTTAAGTTGATCGAAAATTCTTCTTTTTTTTTTGTACTTTTTCACATTTTATAAGAAAATGTCGTCAAACTGTAGATTTTAACGTCAAAAATGCATGATCGTGGCGTCGCATTCACTTGATGTCAGATCTGTTACCGGTGTTTGATACTACGTCTTCTAGTAATTTTCTATTCGATGTATTTTTTAATGATGTTTTACTGAATTACATATCTCGGTAATTAAAATATCAATTACTTCCTTAAATGGCAAGGCCCTATGATATTAAAAGAAAAAAAGCATTGAAAAAATATTCTCATGCATAGTCACATACAACAGTTCAGTTTCAACTGACCTTACAAACATTTATCTACCAACCTAGAGAGATAATTAAGAAACATAATGTAAATAAATTAAAATCCAATATTTTTTCCTGTTTTCTTTAAACATATTGTAAATTTTAACGCTTTTTCGAGTTTCTTGTATTTATTTTAGATTCCACTGGCAACATAATTCCATAGCCTCTAAGCCGTCAATTGAATTCATCTCTAATAATTAACAGGAAATAAATTGAAGGGAATTAAATTATTTTTCAAACTTTTACCAAAAAAGGGGTCAAATTGTACATTTACTTCTGTTTCTAGATGTTTTTTGAGAATTACTGTATTTCTGCTATCTTTGTCTTTCAAAAAAAAATTTTGTGGTTTGCATGAACGACTGGTTTCATTGCATAAGTATTAAGTTTAATTTAATTAATTTTTCAACTAGTTTTCAGCAATGAAATTACGCTTGAAATTATTGAATATTAAAGACGTGAATTATCACATTGCTAACAAGGCGTAAACCAACTTTGTGAAAAATGTCCAAGCCGGGAATCGAACCTGGGCCCCTGTAATAGATCTCCAGTGCTCTACCACTAAACCACAAGGACGATGCCCCTAGCTTGGCATCTTTCACTTATATAAGTCGGTAATTCACGTCTTTAATATTCAATAATTTCAACCGTAATTTCCCTGCTGAAAAGTAGTTGAAAAATTAATTAAAATTGTGTATTCACCGATGCTGGATTCATTTGCGTCTCATGTTACGCCGCTAGATTGTGTGCTCATGAAGACTTTTCCATCTAGTGCTGCGGTAGCAGCCTTACCGACTAATATAAGTGAGAGATGCCAAGCTGGAGGCATCGTCCTTGTGGTTTAGTGGTAGAGCACTGGAGATCTATTCCAGGGGCCCGGGTTCGATTCCCGGTTTGGACATTTTTCACAAAGTTGGTTTACGCCTTGTTAGCAATGTGATAATTCACGTCTTTAATATTCATTAAGTTTATTTTTTGCTTGTATTTTAATTGACTGGTGTAAAAAAATCACAATTTAAGATTTTTAAAAAATTCAATAATTTGATTTTTTTAAATTTAATTTTTATTTTTTATCGTTTTTCTGTATTAATACATTGAATAGCTAATAAAAATTATAGTTTTCCAAAATAATTAAGCCTCTGTTAGATGATACAAAGTAGCATAATTTATACTTCAATATTATTTTTTCTTCCTATAGTATTACATCCTTTTATAATAGCTGTTGAGCAGATTTATTATCCTTTATATCTAATTTGTTTTTATATCTAACAGTAGTATTAAAAAGAATGAATCAAGCTTTTACCTACAGAACTTTTGGTAGGTGCTTACTTCGTCTTTATTCCATTGACTACTTTCCATAAAATAGCTATTATCAAACTATTTGTCAGACTTTATTTCTCTAATTACGTTCTAAAATTTGTTTTGCACACATTGTTTGAAAGCATGGTTCAAAATTGAAGTTTCAGTTCAATGCCGTGCAGATTTATGCATTGGATATATATAACTAGATAATATTTTTAAATGCCACATTATAATTAATATCTAAAGATTCATTTATTTGCTAATTTTCTGGTTTTTGTTGTTTTTTGAGTTGGAGGAATTTTTTAACTAGTCTTATCTCTGACTGTATCTAAAAGTTCAAATTTTCTTTATAAGGACATAATTGCTTGATAATCTGTTTTGTATGGATATTAGCTTTATAAAAAGAATAAATTAAAAATTTTTCTAGAATCCGAATATTATAATTTAATCAGGTTTTACACTTTTGTAGAAAGCCAATTTTTATTTTGTCTTAGTAATTAATGCAGAATAAGTGTTGAATATCTACAGTACCCTCCCCTGTTCCCCTTAACACAAAAAAATAGAAACAACATTGTTAGCATGGTTGCAAAAAGGATTGAAGAAATATATTCCATAAAATTTAAACCGTGAAATGTAGTTTGGCATGCAAAAAATGTCGGAGGCATCACTTGATGCCTTTATTTTATAGCCATGGTTTGCCTTCAAAAACTAGGGTGGGTCTGTTTTTTTTTTTTTTTTTGGGGGGGGGGGCGGAGAGGTCTGCATGGAAAAACCCATCGTGGGTGTTTCAGATTTTCTCGCGTTTTCACAACTGTAACATTATTTAATCTAACGTATGAGAATGGAAAAATTAAAATAAACGGGGGGAGAAAACAAAAATATGAAATTAAATATTTTAACAATTACTTTCATGTGAATCTTATGTTTAACAAATTTCCAAAAAAAAAAAAGAAAAAAGAAGATAAATGCCAATTTAAATATATTTCAAAAGAACCAGGTTTAAAGAAATAAGCAGAGATGAAATAATCAAAAAAGAAATTAAATTCGAAAAAGAAATTAGCTGAAATGAAGGAAGATTTTCATGCCTATAATCTAAAATGCATAAACCTGGAAACTTGAACACCATCCTGATTTCTTGCCAGGTGTTATAGCTTTTAAGATTAATGATCCTGCTTCAATGTTCAATGAAAGTGTTCTACAGGAATTTTCAACGTAAAAATGGTGGCAGATTATGGCGAAAAAGATAAGTTTCCTCCTGGATTTTGTCAGTTTTTCGTTTCTTTACATTGAGCACCAGCTTTCTCAGCTTCAATTGAACAACGCTTTTCTATATTTGGTCGGGTTTGGGGCAAATTACGTAATCATTTAATAGTTGATAAGGCAGCAAAGCTAGTAAAATTGTATCGCTACTTGCAATCTAAATTTACAGAGATGTCACTGACACTGACTTCTACGACAATCTGATTTAACATTTAATACTATTGCAATACAGTGAAATACGTTTAACACGAAATGATATATCGGTCCGGACAGTATACTATGCAATTTAATACATTTTTTTTTCTTTTAACACGAAACAAAAATCGTTTAACACGAAAAAAAATTCGCTTTCAAGCTAGTTAGTTTGAGTTAAAATTGGTGAATTTTGGGTGAAAATCAGAGAATTTCGTATTTTTTGTAAATTAGCTTATGTTTTATTAGCACAATGATTGAGAAATCGGTGCAAAAACAAACTGCTATTTCGCTTCAAATGAAGATAAACCTCAGCGGTTGATGAAAAAGAAGGGCGAAAACAGAAATCTGCAAAGAGTTTTGGATTGCCAATTCTACTTTATCAACAATAATAAAAAATAGGGATCCCATTACGTTAATGTTTGAGCGCAGTATATTTAAGCCAAAGAGAAAACGTATGAGAACGGCTAAGCATGAAGATTTAGAGACAGCTTTGCTTATTTGGTTCAAACAAGCTAGATCTCAGAATGTTGAAAAAGACACTAAAAAAAGATATCTGATTCTGTCCCCCCCCCCCCCAAAAAAAAAATGCTTGCTTTTTATCCTAATGGATGCAACTTACTAGTAGTTTAACAGGAAATCGAAGTAAAATTTGACGACGTCGAAAGTTTTTCTGAGTTTTGTTCTTTTTTTACGAATCTTTTAACGCGAAATTCTTTTAACACGAAAAAATTTTTTGGTCCCCTCAGTTTCGTGTTAAACGTATTTTACTGTATATATGTGGCAAATATTCCTAAAATTTTCAAAAATATTATGAATCCCATTTAAAAAAAATAATAATATACATGGGGCATTCTCACAAGCTTTTGACTTTCGGGAATAAAAATCTGGTGAAATTAAACTTGCTAAATAAAATTTTAATCTGATAAATCTGATAGATGAATGCCTTAATGATTCAAAATAAAGAAAAAATGGTCAGCAGCGAAAAAAAATTTATTTAACTGAGGTTTAAGTTAAACTTGCGAGTTTAATTTTTCTTACCATTTTACCGCTATAACTTTTTATTTTCTTCTAAATTTTTACTTATAATGAATTTGCATAGAGCCCAT
Source organism: Maratus speciosus (assembly GCA_963932465.1). NCBI lineage: Eukaryota > Metazoa > Arthropoda > Arachnida > Araneae > Salticidae > Maratus > Maratus speciosus. Next base: position 47,542,789 of record OZ010797.1, on the reverse strand, counting down.
AGGACATTCAAATAAGAAATAATAACAATGAAGTATTTTTAGTATAAAATTTTGGTATAACATTGTCTTAAAGGTGTGTTAAAGATGGGACGGTAAGGTAAAAAAAAGGGGATGGAATAGGAAAAAAGAGGCGAAATGGGAAAAAAAGGGACGGTAAGAATGGAACTTCAAGGAAAATTACCACCTATTTTAGGCAGATCATGTTAAGAATAAGTGGTAGCCAAAATGTTCATTGATTTTTTGAAACAGTTATTTACATTGGATTAAATTAAAAAAAAATTAATTTACCTCAAAAAGAGCAGGAATAAACCTTGCGGATGGTGAGTCAACCAATAAAGCCACGATGCTTGAAATTGATATTTAAATGCTGATTTAAATTCTACAGTAAATTTCCTGCCAAAGAATTTTAGACATTATTTCTCTAGCAAAAGAAAAAAGTATGAGAAAAAACTTGAAAAAAATTCTGTCGCTGCATCTGAAGTGATTTTCTGTATAATTTTAGACGAGGGATGGTAAGGAATCTAAAACCCAGGGACAGAGTTTAAAAAATAATAACAACCCTAAAAATGTGTGCAGGTTAACTTTTAGCTACATATTTATATAAAACAATAGTTCCAGGTTTAAAAAAAACTTACATCGAATTATTTTTATTGAAACAATTTTATCCAGACAGCTCCAAACTTAAAAATCAGCATCAGGGACACGGGACGGTATAGGAGTTTTCCAGGTTTTTGGACCCCCAACATCGTCTAAAACTTATTTATCTCGTTAATATTGTTGTGCAATCATGCAATGGGATGTTCCCCAGTATACGAAATAAAAAAAAACACAATAACATGTACTAAAATGAAAATTATTATTCAGGGACATAAAAGTCAAAAGACTGTGAGAATGCCCCATATATGTATGTATAAAAATGTTCTCTTCAACTGATTTCTGATTGAAGCAAATGAAAGAAACAGTATAAATTTAGCCTTTTTAACTTAAGATAAGAATTATATAAAGAAATCCAGTTTTAGTTAGCTTAATATATCCTTAGTGCAGCAAACTAATCCATGAGATACAAATTTACCATTGATATTAACTTTTTTATTTTGATATATTTATTGTTAATTCATACCTAATGCAAATTTATACCCAGGTTTCACTGATGAATGAAGTTAGGTATTATGCATATGAAAATTAAAGTTTAAAGAGTGTTCTGAATAAAGCTCAATAAACCCCAAAAAAGGATGGAAAAAAACCTAGTTTTTTGACCAATGACTTGGATATAAGAAAAAAATAATAATAATAATTTAAAAAAAAATTGGGTTTTTCAAACCCTGGTTAGATTTCCTAACATTTAACACTGATTCAATATCACAGCAAAAACGGCAGAATCCTAGAATAAGCGAGGCACCTGATTTGGCAATTTTTCGGATACATGCCAAAAACCCCCATGCACACAAACCTGAAAACTGATGTGATTGGTCTATTTTCTTGACTGCTGTCAGACTGATGTTTTCTACCATGTCATGTTTTTGGAATCATGGGGAAAATAGTATTTATAAATAACAACAAGTTAGAAAATGCAGGAAAGTTCATTTTTATGTGACAATCAAAATAAAGCAGAAAACAACTGCAACATAAGTTTATTGAAAAATGATACAAGAATTTTACAATTATATACCACTACATAATACTTTATCATCATGTAAATCTGAAAAAAACAAGTCTCTCTTCTTCTACCTACACTTTTCAAAATTGCATGATAAAAAACATGCTGTGCTGAGTTGTTGATTTCAGATTTCTTCATCAATGACACCAATAAAACAATATTTTCCTCTGATTTTTCAATCAAAAACATAAAAAAGGTGATACTTCAAGAAGAAACAAATTATGACCTTACCAAATTGAATGTCGCAAAGTGACTCGTTTGTTCTAGGATTCAGCCGCAATGACTTTAATGACTAAGTATAAAAAATGTTGCTATTGGGCGTATTATCTTCTCAGATTGCAAGACAGGAAATATAAAACTAATGAATCGCGATATTCCGGCGACATACATTTCACAGTAAATCACAAAGTTAATTCTATTGACCCTAACACTAGATGTCATACCCAATCTGTTGGGCCATTGTAAAATGGCATAAAAAAAGATTCTTGACCTGTTTGTCATCATTTTCAATAAAGTTCATGTGCCTGTGGCCATGCAGTTTAAATTGAGTTTTATTTATTGTATAATATTCCATATCTATTTGTTCTTTTATTTTAAACATATATTTGTATTGATTTAAATAAAATAGTTCTTGAATGTCTGTAATTTTCAAATGTTATATTTTTTAAATGATCTCTTTCATGCTGTGTTTTTTTTTCGAATGTTTTATTTGCAAGCTTTATTTTCAATACTTTTTGCATGCTTTACTGTTTATGTTAAGAAATTTTTAAAAGATTCTTTCATTTATTTAATTTCCAAGATATCATAAGGAACATTTCAATTTATGTTCATCTTAGCTTTTCATAATTTTTCGCATCATTCCAAGTTCGAATCTGTGTTGTGGCCTGAATATTCGTAGTAGGTCAAATTCCACATTAAAATGAAACTTCAATTATGTTTACTGTTGAAATGGCAATCATAGTGCCTCAAACCAGCCAGCAAAACTTATGTTTATCTCCAGTGTCGTAATTGTAAAGAAAACAGACGGCATAGTACATTAAATCATGAACGCCAAACCTGGAATATATGCTACAGCTTAATTTGAGAAACAGAGCATATATGGAGCTTTGTAAAAAGAAAAAAAAATCCAGAAGGTAGGGGAGAGTGGGGATGAATGGGACACTTTTTACAAAAATAAGAAAATTTACTTTGTTTTATATGAAAATAAAAATTTCATTTTATAGAATGCATGATGAAACACTTTTTAATGTCCCTGAACAGTATAGAAACGTAACATGCAAAAATAATTTTACAATTAAGGAAATTGTAAGTTTCAAAATGTGTCCCATAGCTCTCTACTAACAAAGAGGTATGATACAGCTATAAAACAATGAATTTTACATTAAAACCAAAATTGTCCTACAACTTCAATTATTCTTTTATAATTTATCTCTGCTTTCTTGGCAAAATACTTAGCAACAACAAAATCATTTACACCATTGTCAACATTATCATTAGACCAATTGATTTCCTACATTACAAATTTATTATCTTCAGTGGTAATGTGAAAAGTCCAATGTCTATGTCACAATATCAAATTCCAGTATCTTCATCACTGGAAGTTTCTGAAAACTAAAATGTATTTCTTTTTTGTTTTCTTTCCTTGTTTATTTGGTCTCTGGCTGAAGTTTTAAAATATTTTCTATTCAATTCTTTCAGTTATTTTTTTTTCAATTTTAATCCTTTTTATTAAAATATTTGCATATAATTTGTTATTTAAATCTATCTTATTTAAAAGAAGGAATTGGAATTGTCCCATTCCACCCTTTGCTGGCCTGTCCCATTCCTCCCGACTACCTTCTTTTACTTTAAACTACTTGTATAAACAACAGTGCTGCTTTTAAACTTAGTTTAAATTATGGGCCCATGGGGTGCTAGCCCACCCAATAACACCATCTCTCCGTCCACCCATTTTCAATTTACTTATTTTGTTATTATATATTATCTTTATTTATTTTATAGCTGAAATGTAATTTGGTTTTATTGAAGTTCTCAAATAATTTTGTTTGAAAAATAGTAAGGGCACAGTATTCGTACGGTCATTGAAAGTCCTTAAAAATGCTTACATTTTTCAAATAGAATTTTTAGTGCTTAAAAGTACTTATTTTCATGCAAAATCTGCAAAAAGTCCTTAAAAGCCATTATTTTTATTCTTGTATTATTTCTTAATCAGAGGTGAAATTCTTCTACATTTCATTGAATTTCTGATATAAAAATTAATCTTAACCCCCTCCCCCCTTGCCTCTCCTTCTTCCCAAATTTCACTTCCTCCTTTTTCTTCATTCCTCCACAATACAAAAGTTTAAAATCTTTAAAACTTTATTTTTGTAAACCTTTTCTACTCTATTTGTTACTTTATAGTGAATAAATAATCAGCCCTAAATTTAATTGACAATTCCTTTTATTAAAATTTCATCTGAATTTCTCGCTCTCAAAATTTTGCTTCCCCGTTTTTGTCTCCCCCCCCCCCACACAGTACTCAAAGTTTAAAAACTGTTTAATTAAAAAATAATAATAATTCTGCTCTATTTGTCTTTTTATTGTCACAATAAATATTCGATCATGAAGATTTCTCTTCCTATCCGAAATTGGCATTTTCACTTTGCTCCGGCTTCCCTCCTCTTCACTTAAATGAATTTTCATCAAACTTCAGATTCAGGTATACCTTGATAAATATTGGTACGATTATGTTTTGGTGTAAATCACCGGACAGGCGGCGCTGGTATACTGCCTTTTTTACAATAGCTCTATCTCAAGAACCAATGCTTTAATTTTCCTGAAACTTCAGATTCAAGTTTTGTTGTAAATCACACAATAGGTGGCGCTGCCATGCTGCATTTTCCAGGATTTACACGATTTTAGCAATAGTCATACCTTAAGAACTTATGCATGGAATTTCATATCTTTAGAATCCTCATGATGGGCATAGATTGTCGTTTAATTTTGGCCGTTTGATAGCGAATTTTGAATATTAACATGTATGAAATAGAAGAAAGTTTTGAGAGTGCACATCCGACTAGTTTTTTTCTTCTGCAGTATTTGTTATTTTAAAATTTTCTAAATTTCTACTGCCAGTTGCTGAAATTCTCTTCTTCTTGGGCATTTGAATGTTTGAAACTCGTATTTAGAAAAATGAAACTCTTTATTAAAAAATGCATATTATAATTTATTAGTTTATTTAATTTGTAGGTCCTTACATTTTTTTTTTTTTTTTTTGGTCCTTGAAAGTTCTTGCTTTTTATTTTAAAAAATATGTACAAACCCTGTATATATATATATATATATACACACTGGTGTGCAAATATTAAGGACGAAGCAGAAAAATTAAAATCCAAATATGGCAAATGGAATGGATTGTTTAAATAATTTTGATCACTTTGTCGCATATTTTCACATCTTGGAGATCTTATGGTAATGGGTATGATTTCGATCAATGTAGAAATCTTCTGTGCGACGATACATTCAAAAACTATCTTGTCCTTAATTTTTTGAACACCACTGTATATATATATATACACATACAGGGGTGTAAAAATCTAGGCGCCAGCGGGCAGTCTCTCACCACTAAATTGTATTAATTGTCTTTGCTTAAATTTTATTAGCATTCTTACAAAAAATTTAGATGAAAAATAATGAATAAAATTTAGTGGTGAGAGACTGCCAGCTGGCGCCAAGATTTTTACACCCCTGTATATATATATATATATATATATATATATATATGTTGTGGCTACCTGTAAGGGATGTGTTAGAATTTCAACAATTGTCTTTTTTCAAATTATTTTGATATCGTAAAATTTTCTTATGAGACCATGCTCAAATTTTTAATTTAATATTTTAATTGAAGATTGAACTTATTTTAACTTATTAACAGTTTTTTGGAACCTATGTCATATATTCTCGCGGCTGCCATGTTGGATTTTTTCTTGGCGTGAAAACCCCTTTTCCGCCAAGTAGTAAATGTTGCCAAGCAGCGATTTATGCGCATGTTAGGCTTAATGAAAATAAAATGTAAATAATAAAATAAATATAAATCTGGAAAACATCAGGAAACTCCTTAAAGCGGCAATTCGTAAATGAAAGTGTGAACGCTACACGTTCATAAACCGAGAAAAAACATCACTGGATTCAGCAAACTAGTTGTGCAGCATTCTGGAAAATGCACGAAACTCGTTAAAGCGGCAGTTAGTAAATGCATGTGTGTTGCTGTGCAGCAATCTCAAAAATATGCGAAACTGGTTAAAGTGGCAATTAGTAAAACAGGCGACTAGACTCAGGGGCGTGGCCACAGATATTTTTTCGGGGGGGAGAATTCGAAAATTTCCCAACTTTAAACAAATTGCTCCAATTGTCGAATAAAATGATATGCACAACGTGTGTAATAATTATAATGATACATTTGCATAAAAAATTCCTTTCCAAAGAAACATTCTGAAACTGAAAACGTAAAAATTCTAATTATGGGTTTGTTTACTAAAAAAATAAATACGCTTTTTACTTTCTTCTATCTTTACAAGAAGAAAGTATTGGATTCATGAAAAAATTCGACTTCCGGTTTTAGACTGATTTATACGTTTTAGTAAGTCCTGAACACGATTCGACTGTTTTTAGAAAATATCTGTCTGTCTATATGTGGTACAAATTTTGTGGGCGCTCTAACACGAGAACTAATGCACGAAATTTAATAAAACTTTGGAGATTCACTTATACAGTCGAACCTCGTTAACGCGAACACTCAAGGGGAAACTTTTTTTGTTCGTATTAAAAGTAGTTCGTGTTATCGGAACTTAACTGCATTACATACAACTGGACGAGGCAATCCGAAACAGTTCGTGTTAACGAGGTTTGACTGTACCTTGATAAAAATTGGTGCTGATTTGTTTTTGGTGTAAATAGTCCAACAGGTGGCACTGCTATGCGGCATTTTTCACGATTTACATGATTTTAGCGATAATTATATCTCAAAAACTATTGCGCGGAATTTGATCAAACGTCATATTCTGTTAAACCTTGACATAATTTGATGCAGAATAGCTTTTTATGTATATCATATAGCAGGTGGCGCTGCTATGCAGCATTTTTCACGATTTTGCGATAGCTGTATCTCAAAAACTAATGCACGGAATTTAGTCAAACTTCACATTCCACATAAGTAACACTTCCACATAAATAGATCCTTATTAGGCTTGGGTCTATACTGCCCAAAGCTATCGCTTTTGTGCACTTTGAATAAGGAATTTTGGTTGTATACATCTAAGAGGCTGGGTGCCAAAATTCAATGATTTGTTTGAAAAATGTTCTGCTTATATCTCCTTTTTAAATGCACACAATTCAACAAATCTATACCTTTAGAGTTTGTTATTATAGGCAAAGAATTGTCATTTAATTTTGGCACTGTGATTGAAATTTTGAGGCATTAACATGTATGGAGTAGAAGAAAATTTTGGGATTGGCACATCCGACTAATTTTCACTTAATATTAATTCTTGTGGTCTTCAAAGAAGCCCATCTATTAATAACATCGCTTAGTTTAATAAAATTTCCTATTTCACTGTCATATTTTAAAAGCATTAGGCTGTCAAGTCTGTCATCCCTCATTGTAGCTTGCAATATATATTTTTTAAATTTTTATTTGACTAAAAATTCTTTCATAAGATGCAGCGCCATAAAGATAAGCTACTGTGAATGTTAAGGTACGAGTATATAGTTTGACGGCGTGACCCAAATAGTCTTTGAATTTAATGGCATGAGTAAAAGGTTTGTTAAGTGAGTTGGGATTTGTTTTATTTCTATTTGATTCTGCAAGTCATGTACATCCGGTTTCTCATATCCAGGTGGAAACATTATTAACTTTTCCCTTGCACAATTGTAATTTAAATATGGAATGCATTGCTGCAATATTCTCTTGATATAGGGAATATTGTCATTTAAGCCCATTACTAAATTCCCGAAATTTTCTTGTATTTCTTATAATTCTTTACTGTAAAACTTATGTATATCAATGTCCATTGCTGTGCTATTATTTTTATCTATTGCCTTTGGTGAAACCATTTTCCTACGGTGCTTTCGGAACTCAACATCTCCAGTCACATCCTAATATTCATAATTGTTTTTGAGCTTGTCTGTAAGGAAATCTTTATTTCTTCAAAATTTTATTCAAGTGCAACATGTCAGTGTTACAGTGCATGTCGATTTTTTCTTCAGTTGATGGACTGCTTTCATGGTCATATTTTTGTTCCAAATTAAAATCGTCTATTTTTTACATTTTTCATCCTCGAATGGATTTTTAGATGCTCCAAAATCTTGCACGAAAACTCTTTTCCTATTAAGAAGGGTTTCTTCGTCCTGAGATTTAAAGCTACTTTTTAGAACAGCTTTAAACACAGAACACTGGACTTTTGGTTTAAAATTTTATAAACACATATAAATATAAACGAACAGGACTGATATACAGGACTGATATTTCCGCACACAAATAAAAGTAAAATGTGACAAATTTATCTAAACTAACGACTTCTTATATCCGCATTTGCTCATATAACGCTTTTTACTTGACAGCGAAGGTTTAACTAATTTTTGGGGCAAAAAAATCCCGAGAATGAGTAAAATATTGTCCAAAGATCGAAAAATTAGTCAAAAAAGTTGTGAAAACTCATCAAATCTTCTTGCCCATAGCTGTGTTTCAAGTTGGTTACTACATTCCTTTCTGTTGTGCTACAAGTGATCTCCAATTTTCAAAAGAAGCTGCAATCCCTTTGGATTAAAATAGCTGGATTCTCTTTTGGGAGGAGAAGGGGAGGTAGGGTGAAATTTTTGAGAAAGGAACAAAGTTTTGGAGGAAATAAAGGAACTGGTTAGTCAGTTATTGATGGGCAGGTGTAGAAAAATTTAGGTCTGGTAGATGTACAATATTTTTGTAGAACTGGAAAATACAATGATAGATTGAGTGTGACTGATTTCTTTTGTATTTCTTTTGATAATTTAACTTGTTTACTGTTGCAGTACTCAAAATAATCACCAAAACAATACAAATTTCGTAATTGTTTTACTATTACTTTAAAAAAAGAAAATGTCTCAAAAATCTAGAATTTCCCAACTCTAAGCTCAAATTTCCCAACTTCACATATATTGGGGGGGAGGCTCCCCCCCATACCCCCCATGGCGACGCCCCTGACTAGACTCTGGCCGTCCACATAACGCAAGTCTTCTCTGATTGGTTCGTAAGACGGACCATTACTATCAAAAAATCTAAGCAATTCTAGCTCAATGAGCATGCGCGGAAAAGAATTTTTTCGTGACGCGAATGGAATTATCACATTATAACTATTATTATTTTTTCTTTTATTTTGTCTTTCAAACATGGCGTATTATTTATCGGAGAATTATTATGGATCAATTTTTATGTCCCGAATGTGGAAAGTCATCTTATCAAAAAAGATATTTGACAGATCACGTAAGGAGGACGCATAAGGTAAAAAGTTTAGAAAAAATGACCGAAAATCTTGTGTAAACATGATGCTCGGTTCTAACCTATACTAAACTTTTCTTAATTACACAGGCAAAAAAATATGAAAATGCATTTTAATAATAGTAATTAACTATTTTTGAAGTCATGTACATTTTTTCATAACACTTTTCAACTGTACTACATTGCATCTTGCTGCAGGTAAAACAAATACTTGGCTGGAAAGATTTTCTAAAAATTCCGCACCCCTGGATATGTATATAATATATTATTGTTTCAGCAATATTGTATTCTAGATCAAGTATTGTATTGTATTATTATTTTGAAATTGCTAGGATAATTTATGTTTAGATATAAATGAAGTAATTTTATGTGTGTATTCTGAATAAAATCTATTAAAATTCTATTAAATATCGTATAATAATATAAAATCGTATTAAATATATGTTTGTTTATGTTAGTAGAAAAAAAATTGCTTCTTATTCTTTTTGCACATTTGAAAACGTTGCAATTTGTAAAGTTACTATGTAAATCTATCTTCTCTTGTAATAAATCTTTTCTAAATTATCATAAATTATTTTGAATGAATAGTTTACTTAAATTGAATTAAAATTACTTCAATGTGTACCTCAGATTTAAATCAGTAGCGTTCAATGAAAATATCTTTCTGGGATCTCTTAATGTACATATGAAACTAAAAGAGTATTTATTTATTTTAACAACAAAATTAAATATATTCATAACTTTTTTTAATCAATGAAAATATAACACTCATTTCAATTTACTTCATTTTAAATTAGTAGGTATTGATAACTCTTATTAATTTTGGAATTCCTAATGAGTTTTTAATATATGAAACTCTTCAGACAGAGGTATAAAATGGATTTATTTACTGAAAAATAAAGGACATTTTAATATGGTTGTTATCTAAAAATGTACAGTTTATATAACTTTCCAAATCCCAAATGAATTTAATATCAAAATATTAATTTAAAATGTGTGTCATACTATACTTACTATCACTGAAGATATGGGTCAACTTTTGGGAGTCAACGAACGGAGTAATGAAGGATGGAAAAAAAATAGGTTATAATTTTTATGACAGCTGGATACACTCGCAGGCAGGACTTAATTTTGATTTTCTGTCTGCAAGTGTAACTTGCTAGAGTGCTTTACTACTATGGTTTTCCACATCGCAACAATATATCCGGAGGTTGGTGCAAAAGCTGTGCTTGCTGTTAGCCTAGACGTCATCTACACCACTTTTGCTGCTGCCCTGGTTTTATTTATTACAGTAAGTGTTGCAAATGAACATGTAGCAATAAGTTAATATTTTGATAATTAAGTTTATTTGGGATTTGAAAAGTTATTTTATTTGTACACTTCTTGAATAACTCTATTAAAAAAATTTTAATTTATATTTCGTGTATTTTTATTTTATACTTTTATCTGAAAAGTTGTTACACATTAGGATGCATAAGGAATTCTAAAATTAGAGTTATTTGTAGCACCTAAATTAAAAGCGATTCATATGTGTTTAATATTTTCATTTTTTACTAAATAAGTACATGTAAAGTAAAGTGTGAATACTACAAGAACTATTTTTTAAATTTTATCTTTTCTAACTCGCTATATCACCAAATAATAAATTATATGTTAGCTTTTAGAAATCATCAGTTTATCTCAACATAATTAGTTTTTTATACATCTTATCAGCTTTTTAGGTGCTCTGAGAAAAACTATCCAGCTCCCCCCTCCCCTCCCCCACATACCCCTTTCTCATTGTTGTTGCAAAGCTAAGTATGTTTTGGAAAAAAAATTACTTCATTGGCATATTTTACTCAAGAACACAATATCTAAATGAAATATATTTAATATTTTTTAATTAAAAATTATCCAGTTAATACTCAGATACTTTAATATTGATTGATAACACAATGCCAATTATTTTTATGACGTCCATACAAAAATGTATTTTGTTCAATATTTCATGCTATTATTCTTATTAATTCCAAGAGTTATTGAATTTAAAAAAAAATTAAATCACAGTAAATTTTATGAAAATGTAATAAAGCATGGCAAATTCATTTAAATGTTGCTATTTTTTTTCTAAATATGCACCTTTAAACATAGTAATTGAAAGGTAGCCGTCAATTAATATATTCATCTAAGATAATGTATTATTTATTTTACAAGTTGTTTCAATTCATTGATTAACAGTCCTCATTTTAGCATACATTTAGTTTATTTTTACAGCCATTACCAAGTTTCATTAATTTTTATCTGTAGGTGTATAGTAGTGTAAAATACAAATATGTTCATGCTTGATCAGGATTCCCCCCATCTGTCTTGAAAGCACTCCTTCTATAGCAATATGAACAAAATTGACCGATGGCTAATAAAATTTCGCTTCCTATTTTTAATTTATATGTGAATAAATCATATACCTGTTTTTTTTCTGGGAAAATAAAATCTACAGATTAGAGGTCTGCCCGGGCCGACTCGTAGAAAAAAAAATTCGGCCCAACCCGATAAAAAAAATTAAAAGTTCGGCCCGAGCCCGGCCCGATAAAAAAAATTAAAAGTTCGGCCCGAGCCCAGCCCGATAAAAAACCTAAAAGTTCGGCCCGGCCCGAGTGAATTTCTACAAAATGTGGATTTGGTTAAAAATTTGTCTCATACGAGGAGCTCTTATCAGAAATATTTATCTTAACTTTTTTTCATGTTTATAATCTTTATTTTTATAGAAGTGCCGCAGGCTGCAATGTTTATTTTTTTAAGGAATCTCTACTTCTCATATGTAAATGTTTCAGTTATCATTAATACTGTTATTCCATGTATGTTAAAAATCAGAAAAATGAAATGCAGCAAAATCTTTTAAGGTGAAATTGCAAGGGGAAAAAATGCGTTAAAAACAAGTTCCATTCTTAGCAAGTGTAAATGTGTTATATATTCTTTTCTTACGTATTAGTATATCAAATTTGCATGGATCAACACGTTTTTCAGTTTAAAACAGAGTTCTGTCATATGCAGGCTCTTTTTCTCATGTTTTACTAGATTTTAATTTTGCTATACTTTAATAAGCGTAGAAATCTGCTATTCTTTCGAAAGAATAAATTTTAATGTTTAAGTGTAGAATAATGGCGATTTAAAAATGCATGCATTTTTTGGGCCAGGTCTAATTTTACTGACCTTTGAATGGACCAGGCCATGCTGAAACAATGGTTTTGGGCTGGGTCAAAAATAGCACTGAAAATTTTGGGCTGTGAAGGCTAGGAATGAAAACAATCCCGGCTCTGTACAGAAAAAATAAGTTAGGCCTGGGCCGAGCCTTCAGAAAAAAGTATGGACCGGGCTCAGGCTTCGGGCCGGCCCGTGCAGATCTCTACTACAGGTGAGGGATTTTTTTATTGTATTTAATTAATAAAAATATTCAAAATCTGCATAAGCGACAGTGTTCTCGCTGCCGCTCACCATCGCGCCTAATTGCGACAAAATGCTTTATTTGGCGAGTAAACGAACAATCGGATTCGTCAAATTGCGAGTGGTCAATTTCTGCTCTTTTTAAGCGTGTGCCAATGAAGTCCAGATTCTTATCCGCGTTACTGAACGATTGATGTCACTTTCGATGTTCAATCGCACCGTGCTATTTACGTTACTCTATTTACTACTACTATACAGATACTGAGTCAACACCAATTCAGTCTAACAACAGCCAAAGATACAGAAAGGATTATGTGATAGGTATTTCCCTATTGTCAGTTGATCACTATATCTAAGCACTGGCATCGTGCCGGTAAAAACACAAACAAAATTACTTGCATCAAGCTCCAAAGAGAGAAACGTTTTTCTGGAATGCGGCTTTTCAATTAGCCATTTACCATACTATTTATTAGCTGTATGCAAAGTATCAGTGGCGGGTCAATCTTTTCTTTATGTTAGAGTAGAAATCTCATAGCAATGTTTAGAGTATATTTTCATAACGGTAAGTCAAGGATCGTCGCTGTTTTGAATTTTTATTTAGACTGCTAAAAGAATGTCTGAAACATTTGCACATTTAGGAGACATTCAGAATGTACTTATTTTTAATAGTTTCTGTAGCGGATAGTCCAATTTCTATTTTATAAGCGATTACAAAAAATTAGGTTGTTTTAGAACATATTAAAAAAAAAGAGGTACAATAAAGGGTTAAAGATAGATTTTTCAGTGTTTCACGCCGAATCTTTTTTTGCTAACATTTTTTTCATTTGGCTACTGTTTTTTATTTCTTATTCGCCAAATCGCGAATGTTGGTCAAAACCCAGCAAGAACACCGATAAGCGATCACAAATTTAAAATAATGTAGCAAGAAAAAAATTGAAAATTTCTTTTTATAAGAAATTAATAATTTTTGGCTACGGACTACTCTCACAGAGTACCGCGTTCAACTGATCCCGAAATCAAGACAATACTTCGGAACCCAGCGAGGAGGAGATCATCTGGCTGTGGTACCACCGACGCGATCTAGCGTCCTAGTAAGCAGGTCTGTGACGATAGCCACTATTCCTTTCCTGCTGTAATGATCGAGGCATCAATAACTAAGCGTTCGAATGTGAAAGTTGCGAGGGAAGTAGTTCTCTCTAATATTTTTCCACAGGACACACTCATAGACACAATGTCTAATCGTGCTGTGCCCGATCCCACAGAAGCAAACTGGGTTGCCCCTGAAGAACCGAGCCTGGTGGTCACCAAAGGCACCATGTTCCGTCAGAACTTGGTTTACATAGAAATCTCCTTGAATTCTCCGAGTGAAGACTTTTCGGAAGATCGCATAGGTTACCCCCCCATCCTGTGATTGATCCCACCTGTCCTGCCAGTCTTTGATCGCCCGGCCAAGGAGTCTCTTCTTCACCTGTCTACAGGAAAGGAGAACCTGCCGGTCCACCGTTGGTCGGGCCGCAGCCCCTTGGGCAGCGCATCGACCAGCTCATTGTAGGCGTCACCAATATGTGCTTTGATCCAATGCATATGAACTTTGATTTCATTATTTTTCACCAAGTCTCTGATCTCGACTACTGCTTTGTGATGAGGCACAAGCGAGTAAAGCGCTTGTAGCACCGATCTCGAATCTGAGTAGATATTGAGCTCACCGAGACCTTTCTGAAGGGGGTGAGCTTTCGCCTCCTTGATCGCATAGATCTCAGCAGCGAACATCATCGACCCTTCAGTCAGGCGGAACTGACCCTCCCCGACAGCACCATTCTGGGTAGCCAAGAGAAAGGCACAGCCTACCTTCTGATTCTCGAGTTTAGACTCATCTGTGTAGTAACTGAAAGGTGTTCTCCGATGAAGATCCAGAGTCCACGGAATTCTACTGTGATAATCTCGTCGGGTTGGGTATTTCCAGATCTCTACCGCATCGGGCCTGAGATCCAGATTATCAATTCCCCCCCCCCCCACAACGGGGGAGGGCTTCGAAGTCGCGTTCAATACCAGCACGGAGGTTGAGAGGGATGACTCCCGCCATCACATTCAGAGCGTCTGTGGACACCGTGCTGTAGCACTTGGTGACACAGAGAAGGAGACCCCGTTGAATGCTTAAGAGTCTCCTACGAAGAGTTTCTTTGTTAGAGTACCAAATCGGGGCCGCGTATAAAACTATTCTCTCGGCAACGACCGAGTATATGGTTTTGCGGACTTTCGTCTTCAGACCCCATGTTGCCCTGGCCAGCCTACTAAGTTTGTACTGATCCTTGGTTGCCTTCTCCTGAAATTGGTCCAGGTGCAGCATCCAGCTATGGTCACGGTCGAATACCACGCCAAGGCCCTTGACCTGATGAGAACTTCACCCTCCGTCCATTTAGTAAAATGGCTCTTAAGGGATCGTTCTCCATCTTTCCCTTTGGCGGTATGACCGTGTACTTGCACTTGTCATAGCTGAATTCCAGACTGATTTCACTTGCCCAAGCGTGAATTTCTGCGAGAAGCCACCTGACAATATCCGCAAATTTGTACACAGCTGTGCTACGTGAAAGGATAAAGATATCGTCGGCAAAGAACAGGATGGTCCATGCCTCATCTAGACCCAACCGTTTCAGCAGGCCATTGATCAACACCAACCAGAGAACCGGGTCGAGGCATGATCCTTGCGGCACTCCAACATTAAAGTAATGCTCTTCATTGTTCAAAATGATTGATCTATCCCACAAGAATGAGTTAATCAATCCCAGGAGGTCCGAAGGAACTCCACACTCAGACAATAGTCTGAGCAGGTCGATCCGATGGACGCTGTTGAACGCATTCTTCACATCGAGGCTGATCAGACATGTGTACTGACCAATACGCTTTGATTCGGAGACATAAAGAACCACCTCATGGAGTGCATCGACGGTAGACCTATTCCGGCGGAAGCCATACTGCCTACCGTCAAGAATATTATTTGATTCCAAGAATTCCATTAGTCGAGTGGCGCACATTTTGTCTAGTACCTTACCAATAACCAGCAGTAGAAAAATAGGGCGGTAGGATGCCAGGCTGCTCTTGTCCCTCCCCTCTTTGGGGAAGTAAACAGCCACAGCCCTCTTGCAACTCCGCGAAAACTGAGACTCTCTCAGGCACTCATTGTACAAAGAGAGCAACCATTCTGGGTGAAAGCGAAAGACTTCTTTGACTACTCCAAGTCAAAACCGTTATGGCCTGGTGCTATGGAGTCTAGAGCTAGCTCCAACTCCTCCATGACGAACAAGCTCGGAGCGTCCGTCTTATAGATCGCCGTCTGCTGAACTTCATATGCTTGTTGAAAGTGGTGCCGTGCGAGGGCCTCTTGGGTCTCGTCCCAGGTTGACGCCACTTCCCCATCGAGTAGCTCCAGGGTGACTGGAGCGTCTGGCTTCCACCTGCCTCGCATAACTCCACAGACCTGGCCTATATTATTCATCGTGAGCTTTTCCGTAATGAATTTACTGAATGATGCCCGCATTGTCCTGACGATTGCTCTCTTGTACTCGGCCCTACACCGTTTAAAGACAGCCTCACATCTCCCCCTCTGAGCTGGGTCAAGCGTGCGCTTGTTCAACCTTCTCAGTGCGCGGACTCTCGACCTCTGGCATTCCAATACGGGTGTCCAACAATACGTCTCCTTACCTGCGGCAAGGCGACGCCTTCGGTGCCTCGTACACAACTCCGTCAAAGTTGACTCGAAGTGTTCAACTCCCAGGTTTGGTGAGTCGTGATAATAGACATCCAAATCTGCTGTTCACAGATCCTGGAGGAACTCGTCCCAGATCAGGTCCCTAGATTTCCACCTGCGGTGGACATCTCTAATGTGCGCATTCGCTGGTCTTCCTTGGTATCTTCAGGTCATGGCGTTATGATCATTGAGTGCCACCCAGTACTGAATGGTCCAGTCGGTGATGCGATGAGCACATTTACGGACTAATAATAGGTCAATCCAGCTCTGGCCCTGATGACCATCGAATGTCGCAACACTGTCTGGTTTGTTCATGATTTCGAGATCGTGAGCCATGGCGAAGGAGATGACCTCTCCCCTTGGATCCGTTGGCCTATCCCTTCAGATAAAAGACTTCGCATAAAAATCCCCAACAACCTGAATGTTAAAATCTGGGAACTCCTCAATCAAGCCAGATATAAGGATAGGGACAATGTCCTCTGACGAAGAACAATAGCATGAAAGAGTAAGCACCTTCTCACCGGAAATCGTCCAACGTATGGCCACGATGTCTCTTATGTTTCGGACCACACAATACTTCAGTCTTGGGCTGACCCAGAGAGCTGCTCTACCTCGGTCCTCTGGAGAAAAGACCTCCGAGTAACCTTTAGGCCTACCTGCAATAGACCCTTCGCATATGTGCGGTTCGTTCAAGGAGATGACATCTGTACCTAATGAAAGTATTGTTTTACCTAACTTTTCTGTAACCGCATAACTGCGGTTGACATTGAGGTGTACACATTTAGGACTAGTTCCCATAATGTTTCCTCTCCATCAAGTCAAGTCGTTTGAGGTAAATACAACACTCCCTTGAATCCGCCGCATGACAAGTAGGTAGAGCCTTGTCCGCTGGGTTCCTTGTATTGACTTCCGTACAATTGACGCACACAGAGTTACTGGTGCAATCTTGTCTTATGTGGTCGTGTTTGCCACAATTTCGACAGCGAGTGTCGCTGCGGCAGTCTCTCGCCATGCGGCCATTTTTCCAGCACTTATAACACTAGAAGGGGCACCTTTTTACACTAAAAGGCTTCATGTCCCAGCCAACGTTTAGTCTCTGTCTCCCTTTAATAAGCTCGAACGAGCTCGGATCCAAGACGATCACCGCATTCCGCCCTTTCTTCCCTTGAAACAATAGTTTACAGGAGATTTCAGCGCGTTCTAGTGCCGAATTTTGACTTTTAAGGGCTTCAACGATCTCGTCCCTTGTGATGTCTGAGCCGACCGCGAAGACGACCATCTCCAGGTTACGCCTGCCTGAGACAGAGACCATGTGATCCTTCGCCAGTTTCGCTTTCTCCACTTCGGCCCTGAGTCTCTCGTGGTCTGCGGCGCTGTCTGCGAAGATCAGCATGCCTCCCTTAGAGATTTTCCGCATACCCCTGAGAGCCACCTTGGCCTTCATTAGATCAATCTGACTGGTTACTAGATTGTGGGTAACATCGGAATCCACTGTTTCATCCTTCGGAAGGATTAAAAGTGCGTGTCGATCCCGAACGATTCACACCGAACAATTCGTGGCTTTGTCGGACCGACCCTCTTGGCCGCGACATCCCCACTCCTATTCGGTTTCTCGGGGCCTCTGGACGAGTTCCAGATTTCCCCGCACGCTCCTCCCTCAACTGTGTTTTCCTTTTACCCTTTGACATGTCAGTGGTCCACTCGTTTGCTCTACTTTGAGCGGCTTCCGAGTAGGTCCTGTCGGGTGATCCCACCTTCTTAGGGTCGCTCTCCGGTTTCGAGGCTTCCTTTCGCCTTTCAGCGGTCCTCCGCTTCTTTGCGGCCTTACGCTTCTGAGCTCGGGTCACCCTCTCACCGGTTGCAAATAAACGTGGTATATCTTCAGTCAAATCTCAACGTGGTATATCTTCAGTTATAATCCATTGCTTTAAACTAACGTAGTAAAAATTTCATTTTGTAGGGAAGGGAGCTGAGTAGTGATGACCTTACCTAAGTCCAGAGCCGAAACTAAGGAGGGGGGAAGAGGGAGCATGTGCCCCGGGCGCCAAAACGAAGAGGCGCCGAATGAATATTTTGTTTGTAGATTTTTCTCAAGTGTCTATGTTTAGAACGGCATTGTTAAAATCGTCCTGTCTGTGGTAATGCCAAACCATAGAAGAATCTAAGGGTGATATTGCATAAGGATCCTTTATAAAGCGGAATTTTTTTTCAATTCTTTTCGATTCCGTTTTCAAGATTTTAATGAATCAATATTTGACAAAGCAGATTACGTAGTTCAGTATCACATATTTTGAATTTTAAAAAATGTTGGCTATTAGAAAATTAGTAAAATTTTCTTTGTAAATATACGCGGAGGGGACGCCAAAATCCATGTTTGCCCCGGATGCAAAAAAGGCTAGTTTCGGTTCGGCCCTCCCTAAAGTTTTCTGTGCCTACGCTCTTATTGCTTTCTAATTATGACTTTTCTCTCATAGATACGTCGTGAAAATCAGTTCAAAATACCAACTTTGACACCCTTTTCTGAAAGATAATTTCTTTCTTTATCTTGATACGAAAAGGGGGAGGGGGTACACTATTCGATGCCCTAGAAACCGAGCAAGAATAAATGCAAGTTATAGGCTTTTATGACAGAAAAGTACTATGTGAATTGTAAGAAAGTAAGATTGGGTTTGAAAACAACCTTTGCAGGGTTTTTAGGGGTCCGAGTAACATTATGTGGGACCTCGGACAAAGATCCATTTATGGCACCGTATTATAGTTTTAAGGTTCAATAAGATATTTCTCTTTGATTGAGAGCACAAATCTTTTGACACATTTTCAAAATTATTTAAAAAAGTAACAATATGAAATTTGAGATATTATTCGTCAAATTCTTTGGAATCAGATAGCGTTTCTTGTCTTTCTATAAATGTATTATATCCTGAGATTCCCAATAATGACCTTTCCCTGACTAGTCTCTCTAAAATCCGTTTAAATAGATAACTTTGACATTTTCTGGAAGATTCTGTATATATATGTATATAAGAAAGAGAAAAACAATGCCATTTTTTATCTTAATACGAATACCTAGAAATTTCACAAATTTAAAAAATAAGGGTGCCTTCATGAATATGAAATAAAGTAGCGAGTTTTGATTTGAGAACTGCATTAAATGTTGCTACTATACTATAGTGAAACGCCGAATATCAAGACGCCAAAAAACCAGAAAGACTAAAAAACTCCGAATATTATTCAAATGTCATTTTTAAAGGATGTTTTGAAATTTAAACTTCCTACTTTCGGTAACATTCACAAAGACATTTTCATTCGTAAATAAATGAAATTTGAAAGTTTTAGAATTCACATACCAAGTCCAAGATGCCATTACGATATGCCATTTTTCGTTTTTATTATTATTATTATTATTATAAAAGCAACGAGTCTTCATGAAAGTGCCCTCAAAATTGTGTTTTAGTGCCAAAAGAAGAACGATGACATCGTACAGTTGTGAAGAATACGCAAAATAAAATTCATCTCATTAGAAAAGGGCAGTTTTACTTTTTCGTAATGAATATAGAAGCTGTGTTTCAAAAATGTCCAATAATCCGAAGATGTCACAGTACCGATTATTCCAAATTTTCGTATTCTTACTGTAAATTTAATTTAAGAGTAGGATGCAGTTTAAGAAAGTCTTAAATCTGAAAATTTAAGAGAGCGTTAGAAGTCCGAAATCAATCTAGTTCCTTAGCGCAGTTGTGCTAGAATGACGCTGGCAGTGACCTGGCATCACAGGCACCAGGCATGATAGGAGAATGGCACCTAACTTATTACTGAAAATACAATAAACTCTGCCTAAGACGAAATCGATCGGGACCGAGAAAATTTTCCGTAGTAGACAATATTTCGCCTTAGACAAATTTTACTCTATGCCTATAGATTTGCAGGGACTTGAAAATCTTCCCGAGTTATACAGATTTCCGTCTTACACAGAGTCCGCTTTACAAAGGTTTACTGTACGTCGAGGATCTGTAAAAAAAAAAAAAAAAAAAAAGTATTTTTTAACGCAAGTTCGAAATAGAAATTGCTGCTGTATTCTCTTCAATATTTTAATAGATTTATTAAGGAGTGCATCAGTCATATTAGACATACCTAACTAACTGATATTTATTGACAAAGTGGAGTATGAATTTATCAGTAAAAGATAAAATTTAACTCATCGCTTTTCGTATCTGCTTTCAAACAGTAATTTAAATGTCGTTTGTTAAAATTTCTTAAAAAATTGAATACCTCCTCATTTTTCCCTACGCTTTTTCTTTTTTTTTAATCAAAACTTTTATTTTTGGTTTCTGGAAAATTTACTATTTTTTCCGAAAATTTCGAGTTTTTTTTCTGCTTTACGTAATATTGCTTGCAACACCTTGATGAGAATAAAAAAAAGTTCATTGTATAGGCCGCACGGGGAAAAAATTAACTTTTCAACACGTATAAGCCGCGGCTTATCTCCCGGAAATTACGGTAATTCATATCTAGGTATATCTGAATCTGAAGTTTGTTGAAAACGCAATCATTAGTTTTTGAGATAGATTTTGAGATAGATTGCGGAGATCGCAAAAAATGCAGCACAGCAGCGCCACCTGCTGAGCGATTTACACCAAAATGTACAAAACGCCAGTTCATGTCAAGGACTAACTGAATCTAAAGTTTGATGAAAATCTGCGCATTATTTCTTGAGATAGAGCTATTGCGAAAATCGTGTAAATCCTGCAAAATGCAGCATAGCAGCGCCATCTGTTGGGCGATTTACATCAAAACGTTACCAGCACCAACTCATATCAAGGAATAACTGAATCTGAAGTTTGATGAAAATTGGTGCATTAGTTCTTGAGATAGAGCTATTGCAGAAATCGTGAAAAATACAGCATAACAGCGCCATCTGTTGGGCGATTTACACCAAAAACTAATCAGCGCCAGTTTATATTAGGACTACTAGAATATAAATTTTTATTAAATTCCGTGCATTAGTTCTTGAGATAGAGCGCCCACAAAATTTGTGTCACATACATACAAACAGACTCACAGAAACACACAGACATTTTGTAAAACATGTTTTTCGGAGTCTCTGACCCCTAAAACGTGTAAATCCGTCGAAAATTTTCATGAATCCAATACTTTTTTCTTGTAAAGATAGAAGAAAGTAAAAATGTACCCATATATTTTTTCAAACTAAATTATACTACTATATATATTTTTTTTTCCTTTTTTACCAACATATTTCACCAACACATAATAGATACAAATGTCTCAGAAAGTATTGTAAAAGTTGGCGTTATGTACCAATTTTTTGAAAATCAAAAAGGCCGTAATTGAATAGTAATCAACTATAATTCAAGTTATATACTAGATATACACTGAGGCGACAAAAGTCATGGAATAGCCTGCTAATAGCATGTCGGTCCTCCGTTTGCCCGGTGAAGTGCTGCAACAGACGTGGCATGGAGTCCACGAATCGTTGTAAGACCTCAGGAGAAATATTGAGCCATACAATCTCTATAAACGTCCATAATTCCCAAAATGTTTCCGGTTGAGGATTTTGTGTACGAACTGATCTCTCGATTATGTCCCATAAATGTTCGATGGGATTCATCTCGGACAATCGCGGTGGCCAAATCATCCACTAGAGTTGTCCAGAATGTTCTTCAAACCAATCGCGAACAGTTATGGTCCTCTGACATGGCGTATTGTCATCCTGAAAAATTCCATCGTTGTTTGGGTACATGAAGTCCATGAATGGTTGCAAGTGGTCTCCCAGTAGCTGAACATAATCATTTCCAGTTAACGATCGGTTCAGTTTGACCAACGGACACAGTTCATTCCATGTAAACACAGCCCACACCATTATGGAACCACCACCAGCTTGCACAGTGCCTTGTTGACAACTTGGGTTCATGGCTTCATGAGGTCTGCGCCACACTCGTACCCCTCCATCAGCTCTTACCAATTGATATCGTCACTCATTTGACTAAGCCACTTTTTTCAGTCGTCTACGGTCCAACTGAATTGGTCACGAGCCCAGGAGAGCCGCTGTTAGTAATGGCACCCGAGTCAGTCTTCTGCTGCTATGACCCATTAAAGGTAAATTTCGCCGGACTGACCTAACGGACACGCCCGTGGGACGTCCCACATTCACTTCTGCGGTTATTTCACGCAGTGTTGCTTGTCTGTTCACGTTGACAAGTCTACGCAGACGTCGCTGGTCGCGGTCATTAAATGCCGGTGTTCGACTACTGCGTTGTCCATGATGTGAGGTTATGCCTGAATTTAGGTATTCTCGGCACACTCTTGACATTGTGGATCTCGGAATGCTGAATTTCGTAATGATTTCCGAAATGGAATGTCCCATGCGTCTAGCTCCGTCGCGGTCATTAAATGCCGGTGTTCGACTACTGCGTTGTCCATGATGTGAGGTTATGCCTGAATTTAGGTATTCTCGGCACACTCTTGACATTGTGGATCTCGGAATGCTGAATTTCGTAATGATTTCCGAAATGGAATGTCCCATGCGTCTAGCTCCGTCGCGGTCATTAAATGCCGGTGTTCGACTACTGCGTTGTCCATGATGTGAGGTTATGCCTGAATTTAGGTATTCTCGGCACACTCTTGACATTGTGGATCTCGGAATGCTGAATTTCGTAATGATTTCCGAAATGGAATGTCCCATGCGTCTAGCTCCGTCGCGGTCATTAAATGCCGGTGTTCGACTACTGCGTTGTCCATGATGTGAGGTTATGCCTGAATTTAGGTATTCTCGGCACACTCTTGACATTGTAGATCTCGGAATGCTGAATTTCGTAATGATTTCCGAAATGGAATGTCCCATGCGTCTAGCTCCAACTAGCATACCGCGTTCGAAATCCGTTTATTCTCGTCGTGTGGCCATAATCACATAATCAACTTTCTCACACGAAGCATTTGAACACAAATGAAAGTCCTGCCCAGGCACCGACCATTTATACAATTTGTAAGCGACACTACTGCCATCTATGTATTTGCATATTGCTATCCCATGACTTTTGTCACCTCAGTGTATATATACGTGTACAATATAACTGTCAAAAGAAGCGAGATTTTTGAAAATTCCGGATTTCTGAAAGAATATCAAAAGTACTTTCGATATTTGTAATGGTGCCTTTAGTCATAATTTAATTCATATCAAAGAGATAGTTATCTGAGAAAATAAATAAATAATAAATATTTTGAAAAACCCCTACTTTAATTGGTATTTTCTGTGTTACACAAATCTAGTAAATTGAGAAGTCATTTCTCCCCATGTAATTTCTGAAACATGGATGCCAATTTTATTTGCTTTTACTTTTCATTTTGAATGTTTAATTCGTAAACAATTGCTATCTTCCTTCCTCCCGTAAGTTTAAAGTGTAAAAAAGAAACGGCGCCGTGGACGGAGGGGGGCGGACGGTATACCGGATTTTTTAAGTCACCGGATTTCCGTAGGCGAGATTTTCGAGATCATACTCTTCTCGCACACAAGAGAAAAAATTCTATTTATTTCTAAAGTATGTTAATGCGAATATCTGAAATTTTCAGGAACATGGGAATGGACATAAATTAAAAAATATTTTATGAAGTTTCTTTTTCTCCTTTTTTAGCAACGAAAATAAATTTAAGAGCTCTGATTAGTGCTTATTTCATTATTGGTATGGCTGTTTAGTATTTAAAAACTTTATTTAACAGGATTTCCACAGCAATAGCTTTTAAATATTGATCTCCACGCTGTAATTACTCCAAAATACTGATTCGACTCATTATTATTTTATTTCATTAGGGCATTTTTTGCACTTCTGTATTAGAAAGAGACGACACCTTCAGCATAAGTAAGTTCTGAACTATTTTAAATGTTAATATTTTAAAATATTTATGAGCAGTTATGTGCACGCCGGATCCATTGTTAACAGCAACCACTTTTAATATGTTAAATAATAATAATAAAAATATATATTGAGGATTACAGAAAAAAAGTCTGTACAGAGAAAAAAAAGGAATTGTTATTCATTTATTTTTGTAAGATGTTTATTAATATTAGGATTTATATGAAGTGAGAAATATTTTATTTTGAATCCTTTTTCTCTTACTCAGAAAATTATTTTTCATTCAAATACCTATATGAAGGTGTCTGTCTAATACCTAGGTTAACATAGGTTTTTTATTTACTCCGTTTAATTCATTTTTCAAAATGCTAAAGGAAAACCTTCTTTATAACTTCAATTTTTGAGACAATTCATGAATTTTTAAATTTATTTCAATAGTGCTTGCATTTCTAGGTCCAATAAATTCAGACATTTTTTAAATACTCTATTGGATTGACAGCATCATTTCAACATTTCTAATTTCATGCTATAATGGCAATGTTAAAGAATGGTTGTATGTCAAAATATTTAGAAAACCATAAAATTTAAGTCTCCTCAATACTAAGCGGTACTAATATGTTTTACATTCATATCGTAAAGGTATTTCTATTTATCTGGATAACTTGGAACAATAGATGTTTCCATTTTTGTTCTAAAGCTCTCTCGGGAATTTTATACCTTGCAAAAAGGTACTATTCAGTCAGAATTCTTTTCTTTCCCCCATGCAGGGGGAAAACTCTAATCCTTTTCCTCCCACTCCTAAGATTGATGCCTTCTAAGTTGACATTTCTGCTAAGGGGGTATGAAATTTTTCAGGCGTTTCGGTTCTCTCAAGGACCTGTATAATTTCAGCCTCGGAAACGAAAGAGTTAAAAATATAACATTTAAAAATTAGAGACATTCACAAACTATTTTATTAAATCAATACAAATATAAACTTAAAGTAATAAAATTAAACTCAATTTAATCTGCATACATGAAATTGTAAATATATCTTAGCATTAGAGCAACATTTTTAAATATAGACATTTATAGTTTTTAGAACAAAACTTTTTTACAAATAATTCAACATTTTTATTTCAGCTTCCTTGCCAACATGTAAAATCTATCTCAGCATTAGTAATAGAAGTAAGTTATAAAATTATTTTTTAATCAAAAAATAGTAAATTAAGTTATTTTGCAACGTTCAGGTAAAATAATAATAATGCATAATAATTATTTTTTAATGAATAAACCTTTCTAAAATGAATAATCTTTAGTACCATGGCAAGACAGAAAGGCTTTTCATTTTCATCAAGACAAAATTAGGACTTATCTACTATACTAACACCAATGCTGCAAAATGAAATTCACATGAAGAAAATCCTTGTTGATACGAAAATGATCATTTAAAAATATAGCATTTAAAAATTAGAGACATTCACAAACTATCTTATTAAATCAATACAAATATAAACTTAAAGTAATAAATTTAAACTCAATTTAAACTGCATACATGAAATTGTAAATATATCATAGCATTAGAGCAAAAAATTTTAAATATAGACATTTATAGTTTTTAAAACAAAACTTTTTTATGAATAATTCAACAATTTTATTTCAGCTTCCTTGCCAACATGTAAAATCTATCTCAGCATTAGTAATAGATGTAAATTATACAATTATTTTTGAATCAAAAAATAGCAAATTAAGTTATTTTGCAATGTTCAGATAAAATAATAATAATGCATAATAATAATAAATATTTATGTTCAATAAATAGCAAATCTTAATGTTTGCAGTAAAAATTACTTGCATGGTCATGTTTGAAGTAAATGGTGCATTAGCATATATTTTCGTATTAGCGTATATTTTCGTTATTGCAATTGCATAACAGTACCCAAAGTTTTTACAAACATTCTTCATATGACATTATCTTTTATATAACATAAAACTCATTTTACATTTTCATGACTAAGCATAATTTTTAACACATTAACTACTGTACAAAATGTATATAATTCACTCTGGAATTGTTCACTAGGCCACATGAACCTTATTTGCTTCAAACAAGGAAATGTTACGAAAATGATTCATGGCAGACATCTAAATTAGTAAACAATGTGAAATAAATATTTTTTGGAACATTTTAATAAATAAAACATCTCTAAAATAAGCATGTGATATGAGAATCTTAAAAATTATAACTCAAAAGAAATTATATATTTTTTAGCATTCCAGAAGTCAAAATGTTAGTAACAGTTTCAGACAATTGCTTAGAGCATAATCGAAATATGAAAGGTTTTTCCTTGTCATCGGATGCAAAATATCTTTATAAGAGATTTTCAAATAATTCTCTAGAACATACTTCACAAAATGTTGTTTTTGCATTTATGAGAAAAAGCATATATTTATTTCAAATATCATTGAGAAAATCATCTAGAATACAATTTACAAAAAATATTTTTTTATTTGTGTGAACATGCATATATGCTTTTAGATGGTCAATTTGTGAAAATTCATCTGAGCATAGATCATAAACAAGAGATCTTTCAATTCATATGGGTAAGATAATATTTCCTTAAACTGCCACTTAAGATAAATCGTTTTCAACATATTTCACAAACTGAATTATTCTTTTGTGAATATGCAAGTACTTTTTAGATTAAGTTCTTTGTGAATACCCTTCCATTATATTTCACATCCTTTTCTTGGGCTCCCTTTCATGGTTTTCCCTTTTCATGGGCATGCAAATGTTTTTTTAGATTGTTCATCACCGAAAATCGTTTTGAACATAATTCACAAAGGGTTTTTCCTTTGTATGGGTACGCAAATGGACTTTCAAATTACCCCTTACTGAAAATCCTTTGGAACATATTTCACAAACAAAAGGTTTTTCCTTTGAATGGACACGCAAGTGTATTTTTAGAACACCACTTTGCGAAAATCCTTTGGAACATATTTCACAAACATAAGGTCTTTCATTTGTATGGGTACGTAAGTGTTCCTTTAGATGACTACTTTGTGAAAATTCTTTGGAACATATTTCACAAACAAAAGGTTTTCCCTTAGTATGGACACGCAAGTGTCTTTTCAGATCACCACTGTGTGAAAATCCTTTGGAACATATTTCACAAACAAAAGGTTTTTCCTTTGTATGGACACGCAAGTGTTTTTTTAGTGTACCACTGAGTGAAAATCCTTTAGTACATATTTCACAAACAAAAGGTTTTCCTTTGTATGGACACACAAGTGTTTTTTTAGATCACCACTTTGTGAAAATTCTTTGGAACATATTTCACAAACAAGAGGTCTTTCAATTCATATG
Organism: Maratus speciosus; assembly: GCA_963932465.1. NCBI lineage: Eukaryota > Metazoa > Arthropoda > Arachnida > Araneae > Salticidae > Maratus > Maratus speciosus. The sequence continues at coordinate 47,515,252 of OZ010797.1, read as the reverse complement.
GGTAAGATAATATTTGCTTAAACTGCCACTTAAGAAAAATCGATTTCAACATATTTCACAAACCGAAGAATTCTTTTGTGAATATGCAAGTACTTTTTAGATTAAGTTCTTTGTGAATACCCTTCCATTATATTTCACATCCTTTTCCTGGGCTCCCTTTCATGGTTTTCCCTTTTCATGGGCATGCAAATGTTTTTTTAGATTGTTCATCACCGAAAATCGTTTTGAACATAATTCACAAAGGGTTTTTCCTTTGTATGGGTACGTAAATGGACTTTCAAATTACCCCTTACTGAAAATCCTTTGGAACATATTTCACAAACAAAAGGTTTTTCCTTTGAATGGACACGCAAGTGTATTTTTAGAACACCACTTTGCGAAAATCCTTTGGAACATATTTCACAAACATAAGGTCTTTCATTTGTATGGGCACGTAAGTGTTCCTTTAGATGACTACTTTGTGAAAATTCTTTGGAACATATTTCACAAACAAAAGGTTTTCCCTTAGTATGGACACGCAAGTGTCTTTTCAGATCACCACTGTGTGAAAATCCTTTGGAACATATTTCACAAACAAAAGGTTTTTCCTTTGTATGGACACGGAAGTGTTTTTTTAGATCACCACTTTGTGAAAATCCTTTGGAACAAATTTCGCAAACGAACGGTTTTTCCTTTTTATGGATTCGTATGTGTACTTTCAGATCATTACTTCGTAAAAATCTTTTGAAACATATTTCGCAAACAAATGGTTTTTCCTTTGTATGGATGCGCAAGTGTAATTTCAGATTACTACTTGTTGAAAATCCTTTGGAACATATTTCACAAACAAAAGGTTTTTCCTTTGTATGAACACGCAAGTGTTTTTTTAGATCACCACTTTGTGAAAATCCTTTGGAACATATTTCACAAAGAAAACGTTTTTCATTTGTATGGATACGCCAGTGTTCTTTTAGATTACCACTTTTTGAAAATCCTTTGGAACATATTTCACAAACATAAGGTTTTTCATTTGTATGGGTACGTAAGTGTTCTTTTAGATGACCACTTTGTGAAAATCCTTTGGAACATATTTCACAAACATAAGGTCTTTCATTTGTATGGGTACAAAAGTGTTCCTTTAGATGACCACTTTGTGAAAATCCTTTGGAACATATTTCACAAACAAAAGGTTTTTCCTTTGAATGGACACACAAGTGTTTTTTCAGATCACTACTTTGTGAAAATCCTTTGGAACATATTTTACAAGCAAAACGTTTTTCCTTTGTATGGACACGCAAGTGCTTTTTCAGATTACTATTTTCCGAAAATCCTTTGGAACATATTTCAGAATAAAAAGTTTTTTCTGTTGCTTGAGAGTGAATCTGTGTTGCTGACATTTTTTTAGGTAAAATATTTATGTTCATGCAACTTACAAGTTAAATATCTGCATAAAATTCTACTTTGTTGAAATTGTTCAAGAAAATACTTTAAAATTTTTAAAAACAAAAACTATGCCAGTTCTCCACCTTTAAATCTGAAATGTTGAAAATAATTTATAGATATATTTTTTATCTGGAAATTTAAATACATATTAATAATCAATTAAAATGGTTTCTATTTAAACAGCTACAAAATAAAAATAAGAAATATTTGTAGAAACCACTTGTTTACATATTAAACTTTAAGAATATGGATGATTTGTGGTAGGAATAGAACTTCTGGAACTTTTTTGTACGCTAACACGATTTTTAAATCATAATCATTAACTTATATTCATGATTAATGCAGAGTCAAGCAGTAGCCTGAAAGCAGTAAATATAAAATTCAAAAACTAATTTGAATTCAAATAATCTCGTGACATATTATGCACTAGTGCTGGCTTTTAAGTAATAAGAAAAGATAGTGTAAAATATTTGAAATTTTCAATTTAAATAATGGTTTAACATTGTAGGTCAGGGATGGCGAACCTATGGCACGCGTGCCGAACTTGGCACGTAAGAAAACTTCTCTGGTAGGCGAAAAACGTTACAGATTATATTCAGTTTATGGAGAACAATCCATTTTATATATTTTACAAAAAGTGCAGTTTTGTTTTAGAGGTATATAACTTCCTTTAAAATAATCCGTTATTTTTCAATGATCTGATAATATTCATATCTAATAAATTTCAACGAAAGAGCCCTGTAGCGTCATTTTCTCGCCAGACCTTTCAACATAGAGTTTTACAAATTATTTTGCTTCTTTGTCAAATTTCAAAGGTTTTATTTTTGAAAATTGAATATTAAGAGATAGTTTGCATATTAATATACCTAATTAACACGCTTTCTACTTTAGATTAGGTTTTATTTTTTATGTTTTATTATAATTGGGTTTTAATTTTGAAAACTGAATTTTAATTGTCTGCGTAAATATCATAATTATGTATCTATTGAACCTGCTTCGACCGGAAGAACGAAAAATGATCTGATTTGGAAGTATACAATAAAAGAAAACTCATTTATAGATTATTAATACGAAATTCGATGCGACATGGCTATATTGTTGAGTAAATACAGCATAATAAATAAGATAGGAATCGAATTTAGTAAAAATATTTAAGTAAAAAATCTATAAATATTGAGTATTGATTTTATAGACGTTAAAATGTTTCTGGCACATTAGAATGTTGGTACATAATAATTTTGAAATTTTTGGCACGCATACTCAATAAGGTTCGCCATCCTTGTTGTAGGTTTTCTGGAAAGTGCCTAAAATAAGATGCAGGTATCACATGCACATGATTATTTTCAAATTTACAGCTGATTTTCATAAAACAATGCACCATGCCTGTTCTTAAAGGTTAAAGGAATTCACTATTTACAGGGCGTCAAATTCATTTTCTTCTAAGAGGGAGATTTCCCTATCAGCATTTGTATGGAGTAGGACTGTTCAGGGAATACAGAAAAATTGAAAATTATTTTTTATCCCTAATTTAATTTAACAGGCTTAAATTAACTATAAGTATCAATAAATGGCAAACAGGCAAAGTACCATTGAAAGAGTTTACATCAACAATTCATAAAATTGTAATATTTTTATTATGATTTCCATATTTTCATTTCTCAGTTTTTTTTTTTGTCTTAATTTGATAGCGCCATTGTTTCTTTAATTTAGTTGTTTTTCCAAAAATTGCTGAAACTTGTTGGATGGGAGGCAGCCACCAGTGAAAGTCCCCGTAATAGAATTCTGCAAATTTGGGCATTCCACCAATTAGTCTCTAATTACAAGATTTCATTAATAAAAAAAAAATACATACATGATGAAACTGATTCCACAGAAGCTTTCCGTGTTCACAACTTTGTATATACATATATTTACAATTTTTATTGCATGAGTATAAATCATTTGTTAATACTATCCCTTGGAAAAAAGAATAAGTTGCTAGTTAAAACAAACTTTCGCTCCATTCCACCGTCCCCGAAATTCCTACTTCTCCCTTTCTAAAATATCAAATTAAGTTGTTCAAATGACTCTAGATGCAGTTTCAAAGAAAATGTATTTCTAAACATCATTAGTAACACAATCCCTATCTGTTTAAATTTAAGCAAGTTTTCTATTTGATGAAAAAATCTGTTCAAATTATTTAAAATGAAGCCAAGTAACATAGTGGTCAGTGTGTTTGTCTGCCACCCTACAGGTCGACTGCTGGGAGAGCAAGGTTCACTCAATCTTTCATCCTTACAGGGTCAATAAAATGAGTACCAAGCTGGCTTGGGAACTAACCCTTTAATCGGCTGGCCCAGATTTTTCCTTTTCTAAAAATCATGTTAAAATGGCTGTAGACAAAAATATTTTAAACATAATTTTATTTTGAACCACATATATAGAAAGAAGTCATATTAAAAATATTATAGCATGAAACAGCGATTGATAAATATATATATCCTCGAATTTACAAGCATTCTTATAAAAATACAGGAAAATCCTCGGACGGTGAAAGGGACTGAGGGTCTTATGTTAGACTGACCACCTAACCAGGACATATGCTGAATAGCGTCTCATGGTGCAGGATCAAGAAAGGAGTGGCTGTAGGCCCTCAACCTTATGAATCGTAAAGCGACAGGTTTTTTTCTTTTATTTAAAATATTTAATTTTTCAACTACATAGAAATAATGTATGTAACCCAGATAAAAAGGTGACCTTTTTATTGCATTTCCATTTAGTTGAACTTACAAGAACTAACAGAAATCACTACTAAACCTCATTGTGAAAAACACTTACAGAAAAATAAATCTGGTGTCATTTTCAAACAATATTTTCAGATTCTGAGGAAAGCATATTTTCTCTTTGTAACCTCTGTTACCCTATTTTTTTTAAAACAGACTTTTAAAGATAAAATGTTCTTTACAATTATAAAACTACATAAAGTTTATGTGAAAAAACAATTCATTTTTTTTTTTTTGCATACAACTATTGAAGGTAAAAATTCAATTTATTAAATGTAACATTCGTTAAATTTATTTTCTGTTTTGCAGCAAATACAATTTTAATGCTCTTCAATGCTGGTGCATAATTCATAGATATTATAAGGGAGAGTAGTAGGAATGGGATATTTTTTATTTTTATTGTCTTGTTCGAAGAGTAATAAGTCTAGAGATGCATACTTTAGTTGTTCAAATAAAGAATAGACTCACGAAAATTTTAAAAGCACTGTTATTTTTCCAACTGTAATAATTTAGAAAATTTAAACATGTTCCATCCATCTATATTTCGGGGATGAATGGGGCAGTATATGGGTATATAGTACACAGTAATTCACAAAAAACAACTTAATCATGGTTCATACACTCAAGAACAAATAAAATTCAAGCACTTTTCAAGCACTATTCCAGTACTATTCAAGGACTGTTTAGGTACATGCATAAAATTGGCGTAGAATAACACATAAGGAAAATAGCCACCCCATTGATTATCTATTTCAAAGAAATCTTATTGGATCTTTTAATTTTTATAAAAGACATTTTCAAGACATTATATTATTAGAGAATTTTTAAAGAATAATGTGTTTTAACTTAGTGAGGTACAATGGAAAGAAATTTCACATATAATAAAAAGATAAGAAAACAGAACTTGATTTTTTTTTATTTAAGTGCAAAATAAATAAAAGGTATGATATCACTACAAGAGAAGAAGGCAGGAGTAAACTAGTTAAATTTTAGGAATTTTGAAAACTCATAAGGGGTCAAATACTAGCATTTCTGAAGTTGTGCATAATTTTTTCTAAGTTATACTTTAATATTTTTAATAAATATTATTCTCTGAATTCTCAAACCTTACAGCATTTGCACTTATCCATACAAAAATAATTGGAATAATGTTAGATAATTTACTTTTACTTTTTAAAAACAAAAGATTTTTTTTTAAAAAAGAGTTTATAAAAAGGAATAAAAATTTTATTATCAGTTACACAGCGAAAAATTTATAATTGATATAATTCTGTGAAGTTTTTCCTGATTGACACCATTTGCGATTTTTATGAATGACCGATTGAAAAAATTTTACAATGTTTTCCTGCAACCGATTAACAAATTTGATAATTTTTTTTTCAATGACCGATTGACTATATTAGGAGGGGGGGGGGACATTAGGTGAAATTGGCACCAAATTGACAAAATTCGCAATTTTTTCGACAAATTGACGAAATTTGCATTTTTTATCGTGACCATTGGACGAATTTTGAGGTATTTTTTCCCGACAATTTTTCAGGGGCGATTTCTGAGTAAAAAAAAAAATTCTGAAATTCACATAAAATTCTTTGAAAAGTTACATCAGAGGGGGGGGGGGATCCACTCCAGGCACTAACTATGCAGTTTTTTCGTGGCCCTTTGACGAAATTCGCCGTTTTTTCGCGATCTTTCGACGAAATTTGCTGTTTTTCGCGATCTTTCGACGCAATTTGCTACTCTTTCGCGATCTTTCGACGCAATTTGCCACTCTTTCGTGATCCTTCGAAGCAATTTGCCATTTTTGCGTCAAAATTTTCCGTTTTCTCGCGATCTTTCGACACAATTTGTCGTTTTTTCGCGATCTTCCGTGGAAATTTTCCGTTTTCTCGCGATCTTGCGACGCAATTTGCCGTTTTTTCGCGATCTTCCGTCGAAATTTGCCGTTTTTTCGCGATCTTTTGACGAAATTTGAGGTTTTCTCGTGAATTTATGACGAAATTTGTAAGTTTTTTGCGTTTCTTGGACGAAATTGGCGGGTTTTTTTCGCGATTCTTTAACGAAATTTGCGTTTTTCCGCGATCCTTTAATGAAATTTTCGGTTTTTCGCGTTCCTTTGATGAAACACGCGTATTTACGCGATTTTTTAATGCAATTCGCGTTTTGTGCGTGATCCTCTGATGAAATTTGCTCTTTATTCGAGATCTTTTGCCGAAATTTGCGTTATTTCTCTATTCTTTGACGGAATATGCGTTTTTCCACGACCTTTTGACAAAATTTGCATTTTTCAGCGATTCTTTAGCGAAATTACCGGATTTTTTTCATGCGAACGATCGTTCAAATTGATATTTTTCGGCGACCATTTGTCGAAGTTCGCAATATTTTCCAGCACTTTTCATTCCTTGAAAATGAATGCTTTTTTTTCCAGCACTTTTCATTCCTTGAAAATGAACACTTTTTTTTCCAGCACTTTTTCTATTTTTTCCAAAGCGTACGAACCATGTTAATATTAGAACTTGTTTTTATAAATATTAGAAATTTAAACAAGCTAATATTATTTTTCAGGTCACTCTAAATCAGGGTGCAAAACTTTCGAACATCAGACCGCCATTTGCGACCAGAAATTTGTGACTGTGAACTAGAAGGTAACAAAAGAATGTATGCAGACAATTTCAGATAATGAAGCAACATTTTATTAAATCTCTCTAAAGATATACATTCGAACCTCTATTTAACGAAGTCGCTAAATCCCGTAAAAAAGTTCGTTATATGGAAAATTCGTTAAACAGAGATTCACCTTTTAAAATACTTTAAACTACATAAAACAGATTTAAATTCACAAACACTAAATATTTTACTAAAAGTAATTAATCACATTTTTTTAAATAAATTATATCTTTTTTTTTATTTATTTTACCCACCAATATCCATCATCAATTTATTTTTTCTATGTGTTTAAATCTTTGAAACCTGCAAGGAAAACAAAACGTTGTCCGGGAATACACTGTATTATCTGTTTAAAGTAAATAGTTTTACATTAAAAAAAAAAAACAAATTTTAATGACATTATCGTATTTATTATTATTATAACAAATAATTTTAACCATACATTAACATATGCGTCCTTAAATTTAATTTCTGAAAAACTCTGTTAATTTTGCCATAGTTTTTTTCTTTTAAAAAGTGCTTTCTCTCATAATACGTCTTGCATCTTTGCAATGCACCAAAAAACCCTGCCTTCATGCGTATTTTCTTCTAACTATAATCCGCGTCGGATTCTTTCAAATGATTTTAGCATTTCATCATACGAAGTTTTGTTAATTCCTGCATCATGATCATTTCCCTCATCATCATATTCGTCTTCATCGCAATTCATTGCTGTATTGTTTTTATTTTTCACACTGTCGAAAATATCCAATTCGGATAGTGTTTCCGAGGTCTCAATTTCAGAATTAAGTGAAATACAATCATCAATCAGCACATCATGGTTAATTTCTTCTTTTTATATTATCTAGTTCCACATTTTTTTTAAGTTACTCTAAGGGATTATCGTCTTCGTCTTCCGTACTTACCGAATTCTCACTGCTGACAAAGAAGGCGCCTAGTTAAACCAGTTCAAGGCCATTGAACATCATAAATTGTGTTTAAACAAAGAATAAGTTTGAAATGTCCAGAAATATTTTGAGCAATTGGGGAGAAAAAAATTTTAGATCACAAGAAAAAGTTCGTTAAATAGAGAATGCACTTCACTATTTGGAGGTTATTTTATGAAGAAATTCGCAAAATGTTCTTGGTTCCAAGGAAAAGTTCGCAAAATAGAGGTTCGTTAAATAGAGGTCCGACTGTATAATCATAATCATAACAAAGACACTTTTCCCAATTCTTTAAAATTTAATTTAATTTATTATAGTATAAACATATGAGATTATAATATAAGCATACGAGATTATAGTACAGGCATACAAGATCCTATCTTTGTTCCAAAACTAGTTGAATTATTAACCTATAAATATTGTTATTTTTCTATTTTTTCCTATTCATTTTATTCAATTTAATTACTTATCTAGTTTATATTTTCTTCTTTTTATTTTAATTCTGCAAATTCCCCTTAGTAGCTCAGTATATATAAAGTTTTAACAAGTTGTTTTTATAGAAAATAAAGATAAAAGTCTACAAACTCAAGTTTCTCTGTTTGACTCTTCTACGGCATTTTACAAGTATTTGTAAGTACTGCTTTCATTATTTATTCTAGTAACTTCGACAACAAACATCTCCTTTGACAGCCCCCTCGATGCTGCAAAATTAATGAATAAAATTATTAAAATACACAAATGGAAAAAAAACTTTGCATAACTTGATATATATGTAGCAAGAATAACCATAAATCAGTGGTGACCACAGCCCACAGGTGTGCTGACTAAAAAAATTCCTGCCGGCTCGGGCCTACAGGCGCAGGTAGATTTCGAAGTTAAGTACTAAATTCACCAACAAAATTTAAATCAAGATTAGAGATAAACCCAGTTCCTTCACTAAGAATGAGCTCTAGGGAGCTAAACATTTTGTGAAAATTCTAATATACACGAATACACACACGCATGTATATGGAATAGGTTTAAAAATGGATACAAAAAATTCAGAGAACCTTAAAGTGTTAAAATATGTAAATATTTCCATAGTCGTGTTTTTATCATACTTTAATACGTTTCTCCAAACCCACAGGGCGTTACGTATTCACCTGCTGAGGTCCATTATATTTTTAATATGACGCAATATATATATATTTTTAATTCCTCAAACTATTTATTTTATTTTGAGTTTTCAAGCTGAAATCTTGCTCTAGAAAACTTATGACGTAATATTCATTTTGTTTTCAATTCTTAAAACTGTTTATTTAATTTATTTTTTCACGTGAAAAACTTGCAATAGAAAAGCAATTGTTGTGATGAGAATTCTATTGTTTTTTTTTCTTAATTGTTGGCAACTGCTATAACGAAAAATATTTATTTTTTCCTGTCGTTGTGTAAGAGCTGGTTTTATCAGAATCTTGTTAAGACGGTATTCAAATTTTTGAAACCTCCCCATTTCCCTTCCCTTGGGCCGATTTTGCCCATTTTCAATCCCCGCCGAGATATTAGCCATCTGAAAGTTGTTGGCGAGTTTGAAGACGATCCGTGCTTAATTGCGATTTTTATCGTGCGGACAAAATTTAGTACACATATATATATATATATAAACTTTTTAGGTGGGGGTGGTTTTGGGTTCCTGGGGTCCTATAATGAAAAGTTATGAAGGAATTTTTCAAAAGTCGCACCATGGTAACGACTTCAATAGGTAGTATTTCTTACGAAATCTACCTAAAAGTGGCTATTAAGAATTATCTGCCCCTTTATACATTTAACAATTCCTCTAAATTAACTTCATATGATCCAAACATTATGCTTTCTATTTTTGCATCATACTATTTTTCAGAAAGTTTGCAATCAATTAAAGCTTCATTCTGTGCAATATCCAATCACCAGTGAATATGATCTATATTCAGCTTTTCCTTTGATATTCCTTGTTAGGAAAGAGTATAAGAGTTTAGCATGGGAAACATGGCAAAGTAACCTCCTATGGAAACCTATACTAAAACTTTTGGTAAGTCGTTAACCTGATATATGAATTATATTTTACCTTGACATACAAATTGATATTTTGTGTGTGTTTAGAAGTCAGTACTTCAATCTGACTTTCAGATATAAAGCATAACATTACACTCGGAAGTATTAATTTATTTTTATCTTATACATTATTTATGTTAAAGATGCAAAATGAGTAGCATCAGTTTGCTAGGGTTTTATACTCCATCATATAATTGTTTTGTAAATTTTCGAGTAATTACATACATGTCACAAATTGATAAGGAAAAATAATTTAATTCTTAATAGAATTATATGTGATACAAGCACTTAAAAAATATACATGTTGCAGTACTCATACACTATGACGCAAAAGTTTAGACAATGACGTCATTCAGCTTTAAAATGTAGAATTATGACGTCAGAATTACAAAAACCTGTAAATATATTCAAAAACTGATTTAAAATGCTATGTACAAAAGACAGTCGTTTTATTTGCTATAATACTAATTTTTTTTATAAAAATTCAAATGTGCTTGTCGCAAAAGTTTAGACACTATTCTAAATTTCTTTGAATATTCGCTGGCATATGCAAATTTAGAATCGATGATGTCACAAATTTGGAGTACTTAAGTTCTGCAAACGATTGCGCTTCATAGTCGACATGCCGAGAGCTAAAGAAATTCAAGTGAATGAGGTTTCAAGGATTTGGCAGTTGAAAGGTGAAGGGAAGAGCGTTTCTGAAATTTCTGCTATTATTAATAGGTCAAAAAAATCTATTTATCGAGTTTTATCGAGTGGTTCCGAATATAAAGCAAAATGTCGGTCTGGGAGGCCACGTGTGACAAATGTACGAGAGGATCGCCTGATACAAAGACTAGCGAGTACTCAACAAATGAGCGTACGTGGAGTTCAAAGCTCATCGGGACTCTCTGTATCAAAGGATACGATTCGTAGACGAATTTTGGAAAAAGGAACAATCGTTTATAGCAAAATGCAGAAGAAACCAGCTCTGAAACCACATCATAAGTTACAAAGACTTATGTGGGCTCGAAAGCATATGTCATATGGAGAGAAATGGCAGTCAGTCATATTTAGCGATGAAAAAAAGTGGAATCTGGATGGTCCAGATGGTTGTTTATCGTATTGGCATGACTTGCGGAAGGAACCTCGAAGTTTTTTTAGTCGCAGACAAGGAGGGGGCTCGGTGATGGTTTGGGCAGCCTTTTGCTATAATGGACAAGTATCTCTGACCTTCACCAGCGGTCGTCGAACTTCACAGCATTATACACAGACATTTGAAGAGAACCTACTGCCATTTGCTGAGCTTCTAGGGGGTCCTCAGTGGGAATTTCAGCAAGACAATGCTTCAATTCACACTGCAAATCATTCAAAATCTTGGTTTAATTCCCATAATATAAGAGTTCTCGACTGGCCAGCATGTAGCCCAGATCTTAACCCTATAGAAAACCCTTGGAGCATCATGTGTCGCAAAGTTTATAGCAACGCTAGACAATACTCTTCTGAAAAGGAACTTAAGACATCTATTGAGAATGCATGGTACGATATCGATCCACAAACTATGCAAGATTTAGTTTCTTCCATGCAATCTCGTGTATATGACGTAATACATAAGCATGAATGCGCAACCAGGTTTTAAAAATTGTTTATTTCGATTTTATTTAAATTGTGTCTAAACTTTTGAGACAGCAGTTTATTTTTGTTACCATTTAATTTATTGCAATATGCACAATTCCACTTTTCTTTGTTATAAATATTGTTTATATGTACAGCACATTAATTTCAAGCAGTGATTTGAAAATTGAATAAATATTTTTCAAAGTATGTAAGAATTTCTTCATTGTCTAAACTTTTGCGTCATAGTGTAGTTTATGTATGTAATTGATGAATTTCTTGTTGTTTCCTATCCAAGCTCCCTAAATTATAGATGAAAACATTTTGTAAATTTAAAACTGATAGACTTTTTACATTTAGTATATATATTTTTTTAGATTACCCAAATAATCCTACTAAAAAACATTTTTATATGAAAAATAATGTATTGATATAGAGTTTTGAATTTTATTTTTTAAATGACTAAGGGGCTCTGCCCCCTACGAGCTACGCTCGCCAACCCCCGTTCAGGCACACCAAAATTCAAAAAGCACGCTAATTTGATCGGCTTTAAAAATATTGAATTAAAATTAAAAACAACAACAACAATAAAAAAACAGTAGCGATCTCTCTGTAAACGGTTTGAGGAATTTTAAGACCCAAATCTGCTGCTGTTAAGAGATACAATGGCTGTTTTCGTATTTAATTAAAAAAATTAGTTACACATTTGAAAATAAGCTAATGTAAAATGAATTAAATAAACAGTGTCATTGTCTCCCGGTATTTTTTAACAGCGCTATAAGATAGTTCTTTTAAATAATTCATTTTAAATGTATCGTTTTAAATGTGACGTAATTTACACCAAAGTTTTATTTCTCTTATTAATATTGACGTGAAAATACTTTTGTTGTTAGAAAGAAATATTATATGCAGTGTCTTCAAATTCACGATAATAGTTGAAAAGATTATCTGAAAATATCAAATAAATATCTCGCGAAATATATTTTTCAATTTAAATTGTTTTGCCATATTTTTTGGCCATTTTAAATATGACGTAATTTTCTCTATTTACAAGTTTTAACGCATAATAATGATTTTTTTTTATTTTAACATTTTGTTTCTCTTTTAAAATTCAAGTGTAAATATGGTTCTTATGACGTAATTTTCCTGCTTTTAACATGTAATCATACAATTCTAATTTTAAAGTTTTTTCTGTTTATAATAGTCAAGTGTAAATAAATTTTTAATTTGAAGTAAACATTATTGTTTGCGCTGTTTATACAATTGGCAACAGTTTAAATTAATAACATTTTCTAAAATTGTAAAAAAATGTCTCTCGAAATGCTGAAAATTTGAATTTAAAATAGAAATAAAACTTCAAAAAATGAGTAAATAAAAAAAAATAAATGCAATCTGCACATCGGGAGCTTATAACGTATAAAATGATCTAAAAATGATTAAATTCTCATGTATAGTTTTTGCTTCAATAAAACTTTTTAATGGAATGATTTTGTCCAACTTTAGCATTAAATATCTCTTAAAATAATTCTTCGATTTGAAAACTGCCTACATCAGCGTGTTTATCAAACTTTTTTTTAATAATACCACCGATTTTCATATTTTTGTATGCAACAGCTTTTTTAATATTAACGAAGAAAAGCCATGCTTAAGTATTCAAATTGGATGCCGATCTACCGGGAATATCTACGCAGATTTTTAACCGACTTCAAAAAGAAGGAGGTTATCAATTCGACCTGTATGTATGTTTTGGACTTGTTCACGCATAAATTCCGCAAATAAGAACCGATTTTGATAATTCTTTTTTGTTTGAAAGTGTAAGTCACCCATTTGGTCCCATTGCAATTTCATCAAAATCTGATGATTATAACATAAAAAAAACTTCAAAATTGAAATCCTTTTTGAAGCAATCGCCTAATTATAAGCGTTCATGTTTCATGCTATTACTCTTACAGAGATACGATATCCTTTCAAAGTGCGGAAACTTAGCTGGACAAGGGCCGAGATACAGACAGATATTTCGCTGTGAGCGAAGGGAGATTGACCAATCAGATACCTGCATTTTTGCGAACTTTTCGCTGTTTGCAAGAATGCGGGCTTCTGATTGGTCGATCTCGTTTCGCTAAGAGAGAAAAATCTATCTGGATCCCGGCCAAGTTCTGTTATCCACCAAACCGGAAGATACAAAATGATATTGGAAATAGGTGTCGAAAAGTTTAAAATCAACAAGTTTCCTCATGTATCAGAGCACAAGTATAGCGACTAGAATATATAGTGTGGAAATCGGCTATCCGGTTTGTTTGTTTGTGTGTTTTATTGAATACATACACCAGACTTGTGTGCTTAACACCAGGGCCCGCTTATAAGTCATCGTCGATATACAGGGACGAGATAGCACAAGGAAATTTACAACACCAGAGAATTACATCCTGCGGGCTCCACAAAGAGTGTGCAATGGAACCGGCGGGATTCGAACCCGCCCCCTACCTACGCTCTCAAGCGATTAGCGGCGTGGTGTCTTATCCACTCAGCCACGGTGGGCCCGGCTATCCGGCGATACTTAAAAAAGCGCTAAAATATTGTATCCCTTAAATGTGCAAGATGCTGTTGAAATATAAAGATTGCAGTGACATCTGCAGGATATTTTCTAAAACTGCAAGAATATTGCTAGTCTATACAATGTAATACGAAAATCCCGCAGATGTCGCTGCAATCGACTATTTGGATTTCAGCAGTATCGTCGCACATTTAAGGGATACAAATTTTTAGCATTGTTCGGATAGCATATTTCCACACTATGTATTCTAGACGCTGCAGCACAAGTGCCTGAGTATGAGTGCAGCATCTAGAATATATAGTGTGGAAATAAGCTATCCCAGTAATACTTATAAAAGTCCTAAAATATTGGATCCCTTAAATGTCAAACGATGCTGAAATCCAATAAATCGATCACAGCGACATGTGCAGGATATTTTCTAAAACTCAAAGACGATTTGGTCTAGACACTGTAATAATACGATGTTTGAAATTTGAAAATGTATCGCAGATGTCGCTGCGATCGGCTCCCTGGATTTCAGCATCATTGCACATTTAAGGGATACAACTTTTTAGCGGTGTTTGGATAGCAGATATCCACACTATATATTCTAGACGCTGTAGTATGAGTGTACCAGTTGTGTTCAAGTCACAAAGTGCCTTCAAATGTCAAAACACAGTAGAGTGCATTGCTATGAGCGAAACTACAGCGTCTAGAATACCTAGTGTGGAAATATGCTATTCAAACAGCGCTAAAACATTGTATCCCTTAAATGTGCGACGATTCCAAGTATCAAAAGTGTTTAAAATTCCAAGTGTCGATTGCAGCAACATCTGCGGGATTTTCGTTTTACATTGTATAGACTAGCAATATCTTGCAGTTGTAGAAAATATCCTGCAGATGTCGCTGCGATCTGTATATTTCAGCAGCATCGTTGCACATTTAAGAAATACAATATTTTAGCACTTTTTTAAGTATTACAGGGATAGCCAATTTCCACACAATATATTCTACACGCTATAGCGAAACTGTCTTGAGATACAGATTCGGTTATCGAATTAGATATCAGAATGATTTCAGATTTTTTTCAGGTAGGATTCTTCGATAGGAAAGTGGCGTCATACGGAGTTATTTGATTGGTTGAGACGAATCTAGACAAATGCGATTTTAATTTTGGTTTTTTTCGTCATCATGAAGCAATTTTCATTTATTTTTTTCGTCATAAAAATCCGTTTTTTTTTGTCACCACGAACCATCGTAGTGAGCCTGCCATTACCGATAACCTTGTTAAATTTTCTCATTCGTATGCCTTAACTCGTTCAGGCAACCATCGTCATGTTTTGCAATAGAAAATTTCCAGGATTGATATAGTTTGGACAAAAGCATCTGTCAAAGCACAATCTTAGCATAGCATGTTATGCCACTCTCACATAGAGGCTGTCAGGTTCAGGTTTCCAGATTCGGACTAAACATCCAAACATCACCACTCATTTCCGATGCCGTTACTACTTTTATGGATATTAGATAGCTGCAGTTTATTTACTGAAGCATGGCGAGGTTTTTGCTAGCATTTTTCTTTTTAGTTTTTACTGAAAGGGAGTACTTTTGACTACTATAGGTGAAAACTGGGAAATTGAGTTAGTAGCCAGTGGCCGGTAGACTCAGTTTCATTAGTGGCCACTTTTTAAAGTTAGTGGCCACTATAATGTTTCAAACTTTCTTGACATCTAGATAAACTATAATCGTTGTATATATACATATTTTTCTATAAATCAGAGTTTTATACCAGACAACTATTCACAATAAGAATAGGGAAGCAGTCGAAATTCAAGAAAATTGCTTTAAAATTGCAATGTCCTTAACCCTTTCATGTCGGATTTTTATTCTTCAGTTTTGATAACAAAATTACTTTTATTTTAATAATGCTAATCGTGGTTATCTGAATAGATTTACTGAAGTTTAAAGATTATCTCATTGTCTGAATTCTAATGAATGAACTTATTTTGTGTACTATTCAATTCATATGATAATAGGAAGGAAGTTTTTGGAGACGTTTGGAAAATATCATTACAACAGTTTAACAGATATTACAACTTTCTAATGTTTTTTGTGTTTTATCACACATGATTTGTTCAGAAAAGTAACCTATACTATTTTAAATTTAAAGAGTGATATATATTTATAAAATAAAGGAATCGCCAACGGTGCAAAGAGAATTAAGCAAACTTTTATTGTTATTACTAAATGTCCAAACATAAATGAAATCATAATAAGAGAGGCATAGCCATATACTATCATTACCATATGTAAATAGTAGCAAAAGTAATTGTTAAGACAAAACAATACTCGATGAAAAGACATGTACTATTAACAGTACTCCAAACCCGAAAGGGTTAAAATGCACTTGCAATTTTAAATGTGAAAGAAAAGGAAAAGGCAGTGAAAGAAAGGAATAAATTATTTGAAACGCATGTGGAATCAAAGCTGATGAATATATTTTGCAGAATAAAACTGTAAAAAAAATAATCCAACTGAAGAGCAAGCACTTGGCGAAAAAATGAAATATTGAAAATGCAGCTAAATCATTGAAATCTACTTGCGTACTTGAAAACTTCTAGCGTAAAGAAGGGAAGGCTCGGTAGACGTAATGTAAATCCTTGCCAGCAAGTGAAATAGTTCATGAGGAAAGCAGTAGTAGCCTCCCTTATCAGTTAGAAATTCTTTGGGTAAATTACCGGTACCACGTGACTTTTTCAGCCTCGAACCCAGATTTAAAATATAGTCCATTGCTATGATAGAGATAGATTTTTCGCTGTTAGCGAAACGAGATTGACCATTCAGAAGCCTGCATTTTTGCGGCTTTTCACTGTTTGCAACTTTTTTTGTTTGTAACTTTTCAATGTTTCCCAATATGCAGGTTTCTGATTGATCAATCTTGTTTCGCTAACAGCGAAAAATGTTTCTGGATTCCGGCCACTGTCTTTAGATCCAGATTCGGTTGTCAGAATGACTTCAGATTTTTTTTTCAGGTAGGTTTCCTCAATATGAAAGTGACGACATATGGAGTATAATATTTGATTGGATGAGATGATTCGGGACTAAAGCGAATCGCCAAGCATATTGGTGAGCCAGCCATTACCGACAAGCTTGTTAACTTCTCTCATTCGTATAATCGAGTTCGTTCAGATGACTATCGCCAAGTTATACGGCTTTTAGGCGATATAGTGTCGAAGCCGACTATTCCAGTAATGCTTTAAAAAGTGTTAAAAAATTGTATTCCATAAATGTCTAACGATACTTATACAAATATCTGAAGACAAATATCGATCGCAGTGACATCTGCTGCTCTACACAGACTTAAACGCTATCTCAATTGAATCCTTATATAATGTTTAGGTTTGAACTACCATATGTCACTGCGATCGCCATTTTCTGTTCTGCATCATTCTACATTTTTGGGATACAATTTTTTAACATTTTTTGGTTGACTGATTTCCATCTTCTAGAAGCTATAGTTATGCAATAGAAAATGCCTAGGTTTGCTATAGTTTGGTCAAAAGCATCTCTCAAAGCACGGTGCCACGCTCTGATGTTTAACTTTAGTAATGGATTGTCAGCTTTTCCACACCCAATTCCGATGTGCACAGGTATCGATGTGGACCTTAGTTTACTGGATGTGGTAACTTTCCGAAGTGCGATATCTTGTCTAGAAAAGTTACCGCATTCAGAAAAATCCAAATATCTAAAACGATGCTAACCAACATCGGAAGTGGATATCAAAAAGCTTACAATCCAATAGAAATGCATGATGCAATCCAATCCTGATCAAAAGAGACCTTATACATCAGAGTTCAGCAAAGTGTCTTCCTTAGTCGGTACACTGCAAAGTGCCTCCATACCTCAGTACACATAAAAGTGCCTCTATATGCCTGAGCACAGTAAAGTGTCATCTTATGTGTAACAGCACTGTCATCGGTTATAAGATTCGGACTAAACACCTAATCACTGCCGCTCAATTCTGATATCTTTACTGCCTGAGGATGATTGTTAAATTGTCCGACACTTGTATAAGGGTCATTCCACACAAAATGAGCAAAAATTTTTAAAAAGTCGTGGCTACATAGTAACCGATTTTAATAAAATTTGATACACAGATTCAATTCATATTCAAATAGAGCATTGCAAAATATTTCGACAAAAAAAAATAATTGGAAGTTCTGGACATTTAAAAAACTTGCGACATAGAATGACATGTGTACAATCGTTCTAAGTTGCAAGTTTGAAGTTCCGTATCTTGAAAACTATTTAACATAAATTAAATAATTTTATAATATTGTAATCTCTGGAAAATTATCTTCATATTTATTTAGTAATAATAATTTGGTAACGTCATGATTAATCTTAAATTTGTCTTAAAATTGAAAATTTGTCAATTTTAAGAAAATTAAAAACGTTATAAAAATTAAAGGAATTTAAAAACATCTGTGAAATAAATGCCTGATGTAGCGTTACATATTAAGATCGAATTGTTAAAGTTTTTAAGTTGCCATGTATTTCCTTCACTTTTAAAAAAATGTAGAAAATTAAAAAAAAATGACAAAATCGTAATTTTTCCTCTTATTGATAGGTTAAAAAAATAATGAAGGAAACGTCAGACATTCCAGTTATTTTGCACAGACATAAATATCGATAAGTCCATGATATGCTAAAATAAATTTCAAGATTGCCTTTTGATTCCTAACGTCACAAAACTTGGTTAAAAAAGTAATATTTGTTGCGTTCCAAGAGCTTTCTTCTTTGAATACGCGTGCGTTTTTTTATAATATTGCACGATTTCAAAGGGAAAAAAGATGCAGTGCTGCCATCTATGGATTTAGAGGATAAATATATATATTTTTGTCAACGTAATATATATATATATATTTACTGTAGTTAAAAATAAATATATTAATAGCCAAAAATAAACTGATAGCATGAATAAAAGTTTCTATATTTAAAATATACACTTTTATCTATAATATGAAATAATTTAAAAGTTTAATAAAGCTTTCCTCCACTTAAAAAGAAGTGATAGAAATATTGCATTTTACCCTCAACGTTTTTCACTATTTATTTTTTTCTAATTAAGGAATAAAACGGCAAGAATGAAACTTTCGATATTTAAAATATATACTTTTAGCTATAACGCCAAAAAAATTAAATTGTCAAAGCTGTCTTTCATGCTTAAATAAGCAATTGAAATATTGCATTTTTACCTCAAAATTTTTGAAAAATAATTTTTTTCTCAATACGGAATAAAAATACAATTACTAACTTACGCCAATCTGTTACTTATTAAGCATTCCTAATTATAAATAATTTTTAATATAGTCTTTCCATTCCTAGGGCTAATAATCAGAATTGAAATTTTAAGCATGTAGACTATACCTCGATTTTGCATTCACTTTTAATGTAAATTTTAATACTTAAATAAACAATTCTAAAATCCATTATTTTACATTTACTCATAAATAGATATGATCTAATACATATAGACTGATTTTCATTCAAATCTGTGATATGTCTGCCACAGCAGATTTGCTCATTTTACATGGAATGACCCATAATCAAACTTCTCCAAGCGAGTATCGCCAAGTTCTGGAATAGAAAATGTCTATTTTTGCCGTAATTAAAAAAAACACGTATGTATAAACGGAGTCTGAGCATTGTATGTCACCACTCTCATATAGAGGCATCTTACATGAGGAAACAATTGATGGAGATTATCAGAAAATAATAATGTAGAATTTTGTACCACATTTTCAAACCTGACAAGTCTACAGCTTTTTGAATGCCAGTATTTTAGTACGGAAAATTTTGTTTTATTTGATAAAAGAATTTTTCCAATTCAAAAGGACATACTCTATAAAAATTACAGGTATCCAAAAAGCCAGAGGCTTGGCAACTCTGCTCTTTAGGTCGGGATCCAGATAGATTTTTTGCTGTTAGGGAAACGAGATTGACCAATCAGTTGCCTGCATTTTGCCGATTTGCAGTAAACAGAGAAAAGTCGCAAAAATGCAGGCTTCTTATTGGTCGATCTCATTTCGCTAACAGCGAAAAATCTACCTGGATCCTGGCCAACATACATGAAGAGTCAATACAAATTTTAATACATAGTCTTCATTTTGCTTCTTGACAACGGAGTCCTACAAAAAATAATTCTTGAATGTAGACGGGCTCACCGTGGCTGAGTGGTCAAGGCATTACACCGCTAATCGCTTGCGAGTATCCCGCTGGCTCAGTTGCACACTGTTTGTGAAGCTCCCTGCTGTATTTCTCTGTGTTGTAAATTTCCTTGCGTGCGCTATCTCGTCCGCATATATTGACGATGACTTATAAGCGGGTGCTTGATGCCAAGCGCACAGGTCAGATGTATGTTAATAAAATGTCAAATGAATGTAGATTGTTGGAATACAATGTACTTGTTTAAAAAACTATCATAAGTATTAAATGCTTAAAATCAATACTTCGAATGAAATTACAAAAAAATTATTAAAAATTATTTAATAAATAATTTTGGTAAATTATAATTTCTATGACAAATTAATTATTTATTCAGCAAATATTGATTGAAATCCGGATTATGTATTACGGTCTGAATAACTAAAAAGTAGAAAATAAAATAAACTTAAAAAAAAAAATAAATAAAAATAGTAACAGACTTAAAAAAAGCGCTAAAAAGAATTAAATAATTTTTTTAAATTCTCTAATGACGAAACGTTATCCAATAATCACACATCGGATATCATATATCGGCATAAAAGCCTTAAATTTAATATGTGGAATTTAATATCCACCAAACATATATTTTCTAGAGAATATTTTTTACAAGAGATTAATTTACATATTTATGATTTAATTTACGAATATATACATATGAAAAGTAATCAATTACTTTTTGAAGTTGGTGCCAAACATTCGCAATCGATAATGATTAAACAAATAAGTTTCTGAAGAAATAGAGCATTTTTTTTTTTTTTGACTTTGTATCAAATTTTCCATTATCACTTTATTCATGGTAATAGGTACAATATATTCACAATTTTACTATACTTAAGATAGATTGGCACCAACTTCAAAAAGTAATTGATTACTTTTTATATGTATATATTCGTAAATTAAATCATAAATATGTAAATTAATCTCTTGTAAAAAATATTCTCTAGAAAATATATGTTTGGTGGATATTAAATTTAAGACTTTTATGCCGATATATGATATCCGATGTGTGGTTATTGGATAACGTTCCGTCATTAGAGAATTTTAAAGAATTATTTAATTCTTTTTAGCGTTTTTTTTTAAGTCGGTTACAATTTTTTTTTTTCAAAAGTTTATTTTATCATTGGTCCATTTCCAAATCAAAACTTTTTTATATATATAGAAGGATACTTCCCTATTAGTAGAATGACGACAGGAGTTAAAAGTCAAAGAATTCGTCTTTTGTCACTCTGGTGTAATTAGGCATCCAACATTTATTGGAGTTCCTTTAACTGTGGTTTATGCTGTTGAATTGTTTCGGATAACTAACCAGATGTCATTGCCAAGGGTTTTTCTGAGTGAAATGCGTTTGCTGGATTTGTCAGGGAAAGCTTAGCTGGAATAGTGTTGGCAGCTTATGCAAAGTCCTGTATTATAATCCCAATCTGGGCAATTTTACACTCAGTTGAATGAATTAAAAATTTTTAAATTAAGACAAGCTGAAATTTCAACAAAATTAATTATTAACATATCAACATAATTAATTATTATATAATTTAACACTTAACTATGTTTAATACATTTTTAAATAAAGCAAAGACATACAAATACTAAAATACTGATGGTTTAAAAAAGATAAGTATAAAAAAGACAATAACTTTTTTTAAGTAAATATTTTTGGTGAAGTTTCTTTTTACTTTTTAAAATTTTATGTGGAAATAATGCAATATTTTGATACTTATTACTGATAGCTCATTAACTGTTTTCAAAAACACACTATTTGATGTACTAAGAATGTAACAGACTAGTATGTAAGGCATAACATAAAAATTTCCATTATACACATTTAAGTGATCAGTTTGATGATTTTTCAAGTTAAAAAAAAATAACCTTTAACAGTAAAATGAGAAAATTTAAAAAGAAAATATTTTGAAAGTTGTATCTGAAAATGGTTTAGTGTATCAAATTTTCTATCTCATATTTTGATACTTATTTAACATTTTCTATTAACTAAATTATCACAAGCAAGTCAAGTGCCTATATAATATGTTCATAGAAATCCTTTTCTCCTGTATTAATTGCATAATAAGACCCTTCTGAAAATTAAAATTTCCTTTTTATTAGTTTTTTTTTTATAAATTTGGTACTTTTTTTGCTTATTTATTAATTTTTAAAGTTGTTTTCTGTGGATAAGAAAAACCATCAAGCTGAAAATTTATATGCGTATGTCTATGGACACTTTTAGGTTACGGCTTAGATTATAGTCTGTTATATTCTTGGTACTTCAAGTAGCATATATTGTGTGAAAAGTGTTAGTAAACTATCAGTGGTAAGTATCAAATATTGTATTATTTTACAAGTTTTTACCAAGATACAATACATAAATTAATTGCTTATGTATGTTATGTTGATAAAAAACCTTCTCTCTTGCACTAAATTGATCCTAACTTGTGTCTAAATATTAAAATGAAAAGAAATTATGCATGATGGGCTTGGCAGCCATCTTTCCATTAAAATATAAATGTATTTGTATTCAAGGCGTGAGAAATTTTCTACAAAAAGTTCCAAGAATTATATGCATATGTTTATTCACTTCATCGATGCGAGATTCCCTTTAGTTTCATGTTTGCCACAGAGTTGGTGGCTCACGGAAATTATTGCATCTTGTGCTGCGGTTGCAGCCTTGTCAACACATAAGAGTGAAAAGTGCTAAGCTTGGGTCATCCAGGTAGCTTAGTGGCAAAACATTGATGCATATAGTCAATGACCCTGGTTCAATTCCAGGCTTGGACACTTTTTTACTTGGTTGGTTGTGTGCCTTTTTAAGCAATTGAAATATTATTTGAATTCGATGCGTGAGAAATTTTCTACAAAAATTTTGAAGAATTACATGTATAGGTTTAGTAGTACCCATTTTTTCACCAACAGTTCATTTCCCTTTCAAATTTGTTCTTAGAAGATTGAAAAATACTTTATAAAACTTGCATTACATTATTGCAGGGGTGCAGAATAAATACGATTTGGTGACCTAGGATCGGGAGAAATTCTGCAAAAAAATATGCAATTGATTTCGATTTTAACAATGAATTACATAATACTTTGAGATAGAAAATTTTTCTCTACAAATAAAAAGATCCGTGTGGTGACCTTTACAAAATCGAACTCAGGATAATATGTACCGTATATACTCGCACTTAAGTTGAGAAAGTTTTGAAAAAAAAAATTCTAACACCTATGGTAATACAGAATTTATGTAAGCCTATAGCATATCGTAAAATTTTGGGGAAATTTTCATATGGATTCAGGGAAATGTTCAGAGTGAAAACATTTTCTGCACTCCTGCATTATTGATTCTCAAATAGCACCTGGCAATTTTGTTTTCATTTCCTAAATTTGTGATAAAATAAAATGTTCGCTTCAAGTCTGAGTCTGAAAAATAGTATAAAAATTAAGACAGTTTCGGGACCGTGTCTTTCCTAGGCCATGTTCATCCCTGATGTATTTATGCATGACATAAAATTTATTTGCATTTAATGTTTATAATTTTAAAAGAATAATCTTTAAAAACAATTTTATTCTTATTTTAGAATCCCTCCTTCTAATTTTGAATAAACATTCTTGACAGATTGGAACCATTAGAAAATAGATGGCAATGTATTATAGCTAATAAATTTATTACTCATCTTAAATTCTACTGTAAACTTATTTTATAATTATTGTTAAAACAATTATTATTCTTTTAATTTAATACACAAAAGAAAAAAATATATTACAAGGCCTTTTAAAACACAGAATTCCCTCCCTCTTCTCTCCTCTACCGTCATTTATTTGGTTATGATTTCTTCTCATGTTTTTGCATCAAACTCGGAAATTGTCACTTATATAAAGGGCAATTTAAGTGAAAGTATTGAAATTTTTCATGCTTGAATTTACTGCTAACCTGAAACTTTATTCATTATACATAGTTTTATTTATTCTACTTGAAGTTTTATTCATAACTTTAACAATAATTGATATAATTTAGAAAACTTTTTAACTGGCTTACCTTGCTGCGAAGATATTACAAGAAGAGCTTAAAGTAGTCACCATCCATGCCTAGACAACTCTGAGCTAGATTTTTATGGTATGTAGCTGATAGAATCTATACTAACTTGTCATAGAGAAATCTAAAAAATGCATGACATTTTAATGCAATTCATTCATTTAGCAATAATGGTGAACAGGACCATGTTATGCATTGCTTTGAGGAAAACAAAAGTTTGATTATACAGTTAAGGGGCGTTTTCACTGGTCTACCCAAGGTCTAACTTACCTAACTTTTTACCTAAACACAAGAATTTAGGTCGTTAGAACGCGATTTTGTAGGTTTGATTCGTGATCAATCCTAAGCACGGCTTACCCAAGCGCAGCCAATTAAAATAGAGCTTTTGATTTGATAATAATGGCGGTTTTGTCAATTTACTAAGTGATATTTATGTTTTATATCGTTTTATTTATTTAAAATTATTCTGTTGTACGTCAAAGAGGAATCTATTTTTTGTGATTGAAGCAAAACGGTAAGTTTTATTGACATGTTGGATAGCTATCATCTTTTATTATTGTCTTTTATTAATTTAATAAATTGTGGGTAATCCATATGGATTCTTTAAATTGTTGTTATTTTTGGTAATCATTCAGATACATTTTATTAATATTAGAATACTAATTATATAGTTTGTTTAAGGATTTTGTTGCGGATATAAGGATGAAGATATGTCCAGTTCTCAAAATTATTTTATTTTTATTGAACGTTAATAGTATACAAAGATTAAAAGTATTTTTTAAGAATGTTTGTTTCTTAAAAT
This sequence comes from Maratus speciosus, assembly GCA_963932465.1. Taxonomy (NCBI): domain Eukaryota; kingdom Metazoa; phylum Arthropoda; class Arachnida; order Araneae; family Salticidae; genus Maratus; species Maratus speciosus. The sequence goes on along the minus strand of OZ010797.1, from coordinate 47,490,201 downwards.
GAATTACTTGCTTCATTGATTATATTTGGTTACTTGATAGGGTATTTCTGATCAATTTAGATTTAAATTTCCATTTACTCACTTAAAATAATTGTAATTGTTTAGAAGGATATTGTTTACTGTAGCCCATTGATTTTTAAATGGAAAATTAGTTACAGGCAAACTTCAATCCAGTTTTGCTAATAGTAGGTATTTGATTATGCATGTTTAAGCGAGCATGTAAACAAGCCGTTGTATTTTGTATTTTGCTGTTAAGCAAGAAACACCTTATTGCAAAACAATTTTTCTCTTTACTCCTTTTCTTTTCAGATATTTATTTGTGAACTTTGTCATGTAAAGAAAACACTGCTAATCTATTTTTTATTTTAATTTTAATGCTTTTCACCTGCAGATGTGTTATTTTTCTTTTTGTTGTTAAGATTAATGCTGAAACTTTTATGAAGATTTATAACTTTGTATGAAATTTAAATCAATTGAGAGATATTCAGACCATGTGTAGCTTTTCTATGTGTCTATTTTGAAGAATTTGTGCACATTACCATTCCAATTCGATAAGCAGTTATAAATGCATATTCAATGTATTTTAAGTTAAATCTGCATGTCTTGTTAGCGATTATTTTCATTTATTAAAAAGGTGTTGCTACCAAAATAATAGGAGATTCTCCATTTGAAATGCATATTTATAAAATTTGTTTAAATTGTTATTTAGGTGCATTTCTTTTACAAGTATGGCTACAGATTTATCTTACAGCATAGGTCATCAGTTTTAAATGTACCTATTTATCTATTAAAGTAAAGAACTATTTATTTATTTATTTTTTTTTTCAAAAATCATTACTTATTATTCTTACTATTTTTGAAAATGGAATTCATTATCAAAAAATAAAATGCTCTCTGTGGGAGATTCTTTGAGTCTATATATTTGAGTGTATATTAAAGTTTTAGACAAATCATGAATTCATGATATATATAAATTCAGTGGTCAAAATAGTATATTAGAAGTAATGAAACTATAGTAGGTCCTAGTTTTGTCATTGTTTGTTGTGTAATATGCTGTTTTTTGGAAAATATAATTTTGCGAGTAATGTAATAAAAAGAAACTTGTTTGTAAGAAGCATCAATATTTTTGACGTTACATCCAGAAACTGTATACATCAATCAATACAAAGTATACCAGTGGAGGTAAGCGTCTGGCAGATCAGCTGGTGCCGGGATAGATCTTCAAATTTGAATGCTTTCAGAAAATCACTGGTGTGTAGCTTTATTGTATAATAAGTGACTACCATTAGTGATCGTCTGCAAGCAACTGGACTTCAGACCAAGCCCTTGGACTTCAGAAAAGAAGATTTTTTAAAAATCTGTGAGTACCACTTCTATGTCAAAAGAGGGAACAGTAAAGTAAGTTTATTTAAGTAACATCAAAAATAATATTTGTGCTCCCTACAAACTAGTCTTTTTTTAATTACATTACTCGTTAAATTACATTTTCCAAAAATAGCATGCTGCACTACAAACTGTGAGAACACAATATATTACCAAAGAAAGCACAAAAAATATTTAGCTGAAAATATTTTTAAATGCCCATATTGCAAATATAAAATTGCAAATATAATGTGAAATAAACATTTATATGTTTCAGTCTGGGGCATAAATAAAGTCTGCTGCTAAGTTAAAAAAAAAAGTGTGGGCCAGCCTTACGTATATCTTCATTTTGTTTGTTACCAGGACAATTGCACTATTTGGTTTTATTTTAAAAGATGAAAAAAAAAGGCGAGGGAAAGGGGAGATATGTTTTTAGATAATAAAAGTTTCTAGTGTTTTCTTTTTTAAAGTAAAAAAGTGTTCTTAAAAGATGCAAAAATGGTTTGTTGTTTATATTCATATGAGACTAAGTGTTTTTGAAAGTAAAATAATAATAATAATAATAAAGCATTTTTAAAAGATAGAGAGTTTGTTGTTTTAAGATGACAAAGTGTCTTCTTTTTTCCTTATGTTAATTATATTTATTGTCATCAGAGCAGTTACATGATACAGTTGGTATGATTTAAAATTAAGTATCGGCCGAAACTGAAACTTGTTAAATTTTGATTCTTCGATTGCTTTTTAGTCTTATTGTTTTGTTAATAATTATGAATGCAGAAAAAAAAGAAAAATTTAAATGAGAAATCTTTATCGTTAGGAAAATTTTAAAAATTAGATTGAAAACAGTGATTTATAAAGCATGCAACGTGCAAAAGAAAAAAAAAACTTAAACAAACTGTCAACAACATTGCATACTTAAATAAATTGTCACATTGTATTAACCTAAATAAACAAACTGCCCGTTGCAAATAATGTTAAAAAAATTAATGGTAAGGTAATCTTTCAAAAATTAAAATTATGACAGAAACATTTTTATAATTAGAGGTTGGCACCTTTTATGTATATAATAAACTTAATCTTTTGTAGAAAGATTTTGAAGTCCACCAGAACAACTTTAAGTATGTGCAGGTAAGACAAATTTCTGTTTTTGTATTTAAACTTAGTTTTATTAAAGTCTTCTGACAGTTGATAGAATTTAGGCCCTAATCTAAGTGGAAGCATGTGTAATTTTATAAATCATTGCTTAGGGCTAAAATTCTTTTATGAAGTTTTTCTTAATGTTAAAAGTGATATACTATTTTAATAAATATATATATATATATATATATATATATAGTCAGCTATTTTCAGTTTCCCATATTTGATTTTGAGTAGTACTTTAAAAAAAAATCAACATTTACCATTTGAATCAAATACTTATTTATTTTTGTATTATATTTTTCCTTTCATTTTTTAAATATTAATATGTTTAAAGTGCTTTTATTTTTTTTTTAAATATAATTATGCATAAGATATTTTGATTTAAAATTTCTAAGGTGTTGAGATTTGCCTTTTGGGAATCTATATTATAACTTTATCCTAAAATTTGATGAAAATGTAATGTAAACAAAAAAACTGTTTTGCAGTATCATATCTTTTTTTAAAATATCATGCAATAAATTTATTCCATTATTCATATAGTTATAATAAATTTACATTTATAAATATTTAAAGCATTTTAAAAGTGTTTTTTCATAATTAGCATTCTGTAATAAATATTTAGATAGTGCAGTAGCATAACTATTTCTGTTTTTGTCTATAAGCGCACTTAAATTTCTTAGCTAATTAATAGTTAGGTTTAGATGCCTTATATTCCCAGGTGGGCGCTATCTTGGATGTTTTGAGATTTCTTGGTGATTTTATGTTGGCAATCTTTATCGATATGTGGAACCCCGTGTGACGTGTGTGTTCTGGCGTGTCGTGTTCTGGGAACCCCTGAGAAGCTCATTTTCACTTAGGATTTTGTGGATGTGTTTTGATATCGTGTTGTATTATTCTGTCTTTTTATTTTTGTTAAATTTATTGGATGTATTTGATTGACTATGGTTTCTGTAGTCTGTTTAAACACTCTTGCTGAAGTAATTAATAAATTTGAGGAACGTCTGACGAGGTTTGTTTACAGTATGTCAATGCGTATTCATAAACCTATTTTTGAAAATGATGGTGATGCTATGACAGTATTTCATGCTTGAGCTTTCAAGAAAGCAGATGTCTGTTAAGGTATGTTAATAATTTTATGTATATTTTGTTGCCTTTCGAGTTTTTTACATTTTGAGATTGCTACACAGCGAGAACTGCTGAATTTTGAGAATGCTACACAGCGAGAACTGCTGAATCCAGTGATGTTTTTTTTTCGGTTAATGAGCGCATAGCACTCATACGACGATTACTGATTGGCACTTTAACGAGTTTCGTGCATTTTTGTGGTCGCGGCAGGAGTTTGCGGAATCCAGTGATTTTTTATTTTCGGTTAATGAGCGCGTAGCGCTGATACTATGTTTAGTGAATGCCACTTTAATGAGTTTTGTTTATTATTTACATTTTATTTTCGTTAAGCCTAACATGCATATAAACCGGTGTTTGGCGACATTTACTACTTGGCGGAAAAAGGGTTTTCACTCCAAGAAAAATTCCAAGATGGCAGCCCCGGGAATTTATGACATTTGTTTCTATAGTTATGATGCCTTCATTATTGTTAAAGTAACAAACGAAAATTCAAGATTGACCTCGAGTGAGACGAGATATATTGTATTTATGATGACTCAATAAGTGGATTGTGGTTTTCTGAACAAAAATTATCTGTCTTTGTACCTCCTATCATCAACTGCAAAAGTTTTTCCATTTTGTTAGAAACTCTTTTTTGTGAAAAAGCAAGAAACATATTATTTACAACAAAATTTAGAAACTTGTATTTGTACATCATTAATTCCTATGAAAATCCAAATTAATCATCATTTTAATCCTCATCATGGTTAATTTTTTTTAAGTTACAGCAAACAAATAATCTAAAAACACCCTATTTTATTTAAATATGAACTTGTTTCTAATTATTTTAAATATATTTATAAGTTGACAGTTAAACGTAGAAATTGTGAAAAGTTTTTAAAAATGTGTTTCAAAAGGTTTCTTTAAGTATTCGGTTTGGCCGAATACTTTGATATTCAGCTTAACCAGATAGTTTGATATTCGGTACATCCCTAACCAAGAGTAGACTCGTGTTACCTAATACTTCAGAATTGTAAAAATGATTTACACCTGAGCAGGGTTTGTTGATATACATCGATGGATATATATCTTGATATATATCATGATATATATCCGATATTTATTTTCAAAATATCAGGATTTTTGATATTTTCATATTACTTGATATTTATTTTCAAAATATCAAGATTTTTGATATTTTCATATTACTTGATATTTATTTTCAAAATATCAAGATTTTTGATATTTTCGATATTTTCATATTACTTGATATTTATTTTCAAAATATAACTGTGCAAGATATTTTTGATATTTTCTGTCAAAACAAGTGCAAATTAAATTTCCAACTGTTATTGACTGTGTTGTTCTGTAGTCTCTGATAGTGACTTTTTTAGCCAAAGAAGAAAACAAATATCTTTTCCAAGCTTTATGTTTGAATTTTTTACTTTTAACTATAAATTATGTGGGACATAATTATTTCAGAGCTGACACTGAATTTAGATACTCAGTTATATACAGCTTCATTAGAAAAGAATCTGTTCTGGTATTGATTTAATTCAGTTTAAACTGTATACCATGTTAGGGAATAAAAAATAAGATAAGCTTACTTTTATGTTAAAAATTTTGAATAAAAAAAAATATTTCGCATTTAAAATTTTATTTTATAAATTTCCAATATTTATTTTCAAAATATCAAGATGTGTGATATTTTCGATATTTTTCTGTATTTGATATTTATTTTCAAAATGTCACTGTGCAAGATATTTTTTATATTTTCAGTCAAAACAAGTACAAATGAAATTTCCAACTGTTATTGACTGAGTTGTTCTGTAGTCTCTAATAGTGACTTTTTTAGCCAAAGAAAAAAACAAATATCTTTTCCAAGCTTTATGTTTGATGTTTTTTTACTTTTAACTATAGATTATTAGGGACATAATTAATTCAGAACAGACGCTGCAAAATAAACTGTCTAATTTAGATACTCAGTTATATATAGAGCTTCATTAGAAAAGAATCTGTTCTGGTATTGATTTAGTTCAGTTTAAACTGTATATAATGTAAGGGAATAAAAAATAAGATAAGCTTACTTTTATGTTAAAAATTTTGAATAAAAAAATATTTTGTATTTAAAATTTTGTTTTATAAATTTCTTATTTCTTGATAGTTGATACTAAATCCTATAGCATTTTTTTTTTTTTAATGTAAGTGTATAAAACAAATTGTGTCTGTTTTCAATTAGTTGATCTTCAATTTTGTTCTAAGTAAAAAAATAGGAAAAAAAATACACTTTTAGTATCTTGTTTAAGTTTTCATGCTAAGTGCAATATGTTTTAGTTTCTAATTTATATTATGCTGGAAAATATTTATTATCAGCAGTAAGTTGACTATTTTGAAAATATCGGATATATATCGAAAATATCGGATATATATCGAAAATATCGGATATATATCAAAATATCGGATATTTTTGATATTTTCGAAAATATCATGATATTTACGAACCCTGCACCTGAGTGCTTCTTTTGGCAATAAATTTTAGTATTTTTAGGAACTTAATTATAAAGTGATAAATGAATTTTAATGCATTTTTTTTGTTAGAGTCACAGGTGATAAATCCCCAAATATTCTTTATGGTTAAAATAACAGTGTTAATTGCATCAAATCGTGTCATTAAAATGTGCCAACTGGCTGTGAAACTGTAGCAACGAAACATTAGGTAAGAAATGAAATATAAATAAAAAATAAAGAGAATTTTTAATTACAATAATAAAGAAATATTTTTTTTTATCTGCTTTTATCAAATGATAATTTAATATTAAGTAAATTATAATTAAACTTCGAAAAAATAATTTAAAAATTCTCAATACATAGTTTCAAAAATGTTTTTTCGCCTTTTCTGTTGTCATACCTGAAAAAAAGGGATAAAAAATAATTAGTTTAATAAATTCAGTAGTTCATGCTTTCTACTTCTTCCATAATTAGAGTCATGCCAAATTAATGTATTGTAACAGAAGTTTTTTGAATCAACATGAATTATAGTTCTGAAATTTGGGATGATTTTTATAAACATTTAATGTTTAAAAAAAAACTATTTTTACTTTTATACTTATTTAGTAGTAACTCTATCATTTTTATCATAATTTAACATTTAACCTTACAGAGAGGCAACACAAGGTGTTTAATTGGCATGTTACGGTTGGAGATATATTTATTAGTGAAATCATTGCTATGCCATTTGACCCAGTGAAATTTATCAAATTCACAACATTTTTGGGTAGGTACTTTATGTTAGCCAGGCACATGAAATAAACCAGGGCTGAAACTAGCCTTTTTTGCACCCGGCACAAACATAGATTTTGCTCCCCCCCCCCCCCCCTTCGGCTTCCGCAAAGTAAATTTACGAAGAGAATTTTAATTGAAATCGCTGACTTATTTCAAATTTAAAATATGTAATAAAAAAATACGTAGTACGGAATTACGTAATCAACTATGTCAAATATTGATTCATTAAAACTTTGAAAACGAAATCCAAAGGAAGTCACATGAAGAAACTATGCAGATTTGCAAGCTAATGTTAAACTTATAGGAGCATTCTTTTCAAATTTCTCGCTTGCACTTTAATATTTTTAAATAATTTTTTCCGTTTGGGACAGCTGAGGTTGTTTCTAACAAGATAAATGTTTACTTTTAAAATTTTGGTTGCAGTTTTTTTTTAATATATATATAAAATTACTTTCACTTTTTGAACTGGTTCTGAAAGTTTAAGTAGCCTCATAAAAAAACTTAAATCGAAAACGTACAACCTAACAATGTTAAAGATCAAACTCAGTTATCTTAAGAAAAAAAAAATATTTAAAAATATTAAAATGCAAGCGAGAAATTTGAAAAGAATGCTCCCATATTTAACATTAACTTGTGAGTTTCTTTGTGTGACTAGTGTGTAGCTTCTTAAGAAATCAAAAACCAAAATTCATTTGGCACCCCTTCATTTTCCTTCTGGCGACCAGGGAACATGCCTCCTCTGCCCCCCTCTAGTTTCGATCCTGAGATAAACCATTAAATAATGTCATCATTTGTATTCATTTTTTTAATACAAACCTCTCATTCATTTTATTTGAAATACAAAATTTTCATTTAAAATACATATATTACATACATTTAAAATAAGTGCCTTTCACTTATTTCATTAAAAAAAAAGGAATAAAACAATAAGAAGAAAGAATACGATGAACCAAAATTATTATTTCAACCTCAGTACATTGTTTCTAATTTATACAAGTGGACACTAAAAGGTATTGCCGGAAGAAAAAAAAAATATCCGACATAAAAGTACCTTTTTGTGATCTATTGACAAAAACAGAGATTGCCCCGGCAAACATTTATACCCCTATATTCTTCTTAATAAAAGAAGCCCCTTCACAAAATTATTCTCCATAAAAGCGACTTCACACAATAAGAAAAAATTGTTGGGATTTAAAATGTGTAATTTGCAAACAAAATAAGCTCACAAGAAAAGTATAGCAGGAAGACCTTTAAAAAAAGGATGATTAAATGTTTACTTTGAATTTAAACAACTGAATTTGATTTTTCTTTGCGGAAATTTATTTTTCTCAAATCTGTAACAAAAACGCCCCCCCCCCCCCCAAAAAAAAAAAAAAAAAAACATTCACCCCTGATGTGAAATTATAAGGTAAAACTTACAATTTTAAGTACATTTATTTTGCATTTTACTTTTAATTTTTTTTTTTTGGGGGGGGGGGGGGGGGGAGGGGTTGTCACAAAAAGTAGATTTAACTAAATTGGATAATTTTATACTGATTGTAGTGATGATATGTATAAGAGAATCTGCCAGTGTCACATAGGCGTACAGTTCAGGGATGTATGGAGGGTATAAGGTGGTATATGCCATATACCTTCTGGATTTTTTTAGGAAACACCATATACCGTCTGTTTCTCAAAAAAGCTATAGTATATACACTGTAGGGTATACTCTCTGCCTTGAGCGTATGCCTTCTGCTTTTTTTTACGACTACACCACTGGTACAGTTGTATGTGCTCATGGGTCCCAAGTTCCACCACTAATTTCTAAAATATTCTTTTTCACTCTAATATAAAAAAGGTTTTATTTTAGATTTTATTTAAGTTTTAAAGATTTTTTCACACATATTTTTCCCCTTAAATTTTGTTCTTTTTCTTTTGTTACAGAGATAAACATTATTAGGAATTTCTATTTCTCTAAATGTGCCATTTTTTAAAAAAATATAATAAAATGTTAAACGTTTAAAGTTTTGTAATAAAAACTGAAATAGAAAAAAAAATCCATATTTAAAAAAATAATAAAATAAAAATAAACATTCTTAAATGTTAACTTTTCTTGTGAAATATGAAAAACGATTCACAAAAAACAGTGAGTATATCGCTTCATAAGCGGGTCGGAACATTCAAATTTTTAGATTGCCTTAATGTTTTGTTTAATTTGTTGATTTATTTAACAAATATAATTCTACTCAATTTCTTTAAAAGGAAATTCAAAAAGCAACATTAAATTTATAGTCGATCTCTATTACACATGTGCCACTAACGTACGTAACGTTTTTCACACGTACTTGTGTGAAAAATAATTTATTCAGTATGTTTTTAAATATACATAAATCATGGTGACCTAGTGTTTTTATTTAATTTAGGAGTATAAATCCATAGCCACAATTTAAAGTTTGAATAAACAATGATTTGTGGGGCATTTTTTAAGACCCTTTAGTGGGGAAAACAGTCAAAACTTTCGATTAATTTCTATACAAAATATTTGCTACTACTAATTAAACTGACAAGAAGAAACAACAATTATTTGTTTACATTTTTTGACATCTGTTCGATCTGCAGACAGTAAAGCCGTAAAGTAGACGCTTGCGCAGTAAAAACTTGCCTTTGATTGGTTAGCGTAAGGATTTTATATGTAACCAGTGAAAACGCTCTTAGGTTAAGGTTTTGGGTCACTAGGGTTTTTTAGGTCGTTAGAACGACCAGTGAAAACGCACCTTTATGTATAAATGTATGACACTTAGTAAAAGTGATATAGTACTACTGTGATCAAAAGCTACCCGAAAATGGTGTCATAAAACAAAAGTTATCAATTCATTGCATCTCCTTCAAAGTAGTCTCCTCCAACTGAAATGCACTTCTGCCAACATTTTTTTCCAGTCATCAAAACATGCCTTAGCCGTTTCAGAGACAAATAATTGTGCTTCTGCAATGTTATATTAACACTGGAATTTTCAAAATGTTTTATTTGAAAATAAGAAAATGCCATTTTACAACTTTTTTTCACCAAAGTTATAATAGCAAAATTTAATAAAAGATTCTGGTGTAAATTGTGATTAAAATTAGGTGGGATATGATCAGGAATTTAGAGGAGGGTATATGGTGGTATACCTTCTGGATTTTTTTTAAGGAAATTCTGTATGCTCTCTGTTTCTCAAATAAAGCTATAGCAATATTATAATATAGCTTTATAATATTTATCCTGTGGGTATATAGTGCATGTCTTCTGTTTGTAACATATATCCTCTGTATTTTTACAACTATACTGCTGATCATGGTATTAGAATAGAAGGTAGGGGAACGCTATGTATGAGAATTAACTGCAAGAGAGAAGTTCAATGATGCAGGTACTTGCCAGAGCGCCATCTATTGTCTGTATTTGAAGTTAGAAATGAGAACATTTTTTTTTTAAATATACAGTAGTTTTTTTTTTATTTATAAAGTGAATGTTTCTTTTTATTATAAAAATCATAAAACAAATTATTTTAAATTTTGTAAATTATTCATAATACATTTTACAAACTAAAAGTAACTCCCTTTTTATCAGCTATGTTTTTTAAAAGGAACAAAAAATATTAATGTTTGTTCAAGATAGGTCTAGAATACATTTTTTTCCCTTTTAAATTTTACCGTATCCAGACTATTTTAAGTAAGATTTATTTAAATCAAGAGTATCTATATAAAAAATGTATCTGAATTTGGCATGTAATTTTCGCAAATATTTTGTAGATTAACTTAAAAAAAATAAAAATAAAATAAATGCTGCAATGTTTTTGTTTACATTTTTTATTTTATATTAAAAACCATGAAAACTAGAATTTAGTTAATGAATTACTGTTGTTTATTAAATATTCATAATAAACTTGACAAACTGCAAATTACTAAAAGCTAATTTTTTTTTTTCTTTTCAGCTGTATTTTAAATGAACAAATATCAGTTATTGATCAAGACAAATCTAGAATAAATTTCTTTCTTTTAAATTTTACTGTACTTTCATTATTCAAAGTAATCAAGGGTGTATCTACATAAAAATTGTGTTCTATATTTGGTAAGTAATTTTTGCAAATATTTTATAGATTAACTTAAAAAAATAAATAAATACTGTGGTGTTTTTTTTTCATTTTTTTTTTAAACCATGAAAACAAGAATACAGTTTGTGAATTCGTTAAATATTCATAATAAATTTGACAAACTGCAAATTAGTAAAAACCTTTTTTTTTTTTTTTTTTTTTCTCAGCTGCATTATTTAAAAGGAGCACAAAATATTAATTATTTTTTAAAGGGGAAGTCCTAGTCACCTATTTTTTTATTTTCAATTTTACTGTACTCAGATTTCTTTAAAAATAATTTATACAGTATCCAGTTAATGCTAAAAATTGATACTTTTACAGTAACATAAAATTAATGAAAGTGTATAGTATGAATCATTTTGAGTAATCAAGAAACTCATATCACAATATTAAAATATTTATTTGCTTAAAAGACGTTATAAAAACACATTAAAAGTAAATTAAATATCTGTTTTACATGTTTCAACTCATTTTCTGAGTCGTCTTCAGAAAGTATAACATAAAATTACAAATGCATATGGGGAAAAAAAAAAAGCTCTGTGTGTGTACATTTAAATACATATTACATAAGAAAATGTACATTGTCTTTATTTATGAAATAATTAGTCAACTTTTTTTTTTCAATATGCTTTTGTAATTTTATTTTATACATTCTGAAGATGACTCAGAAAATGAGTTGAAACATGTAAAAATATAGATTTTTAATTTACTTTTAATGTGTTTTTATAACATCCTTTAAGCAAATAAATATTTTAATATTGTGATATGGTTAGTAGTGGATGTAATTTTGACTTACTACTCGCACTTATTTACATTTGTATCAAGAAACTCGTCAATAATTTTTTGTTCCATTAGGATAAAGTCAATTTATTGAAATTTTTTTCCCTGAAATCAAAATATAAGCTGATGTTTTTATATTGCATTTAATAAAGGTATTTTGATAAATTAAAGCTCTGTGTGGGTACATTTAAATAAAGATTACATAAGAAAATGTACATTGTCTTTATTTAGGAAATAATTAGTCAACAATAGAACATTATTTTATAAGAGAATATCGTTTTTTGTTTTGAAGGGCAGATGGCAATTGATTTTTTTAGAATTTACTAAAAAATTGCATATCATTAAATACTTATTCAATATATAACAGAATAAAACATTTTAGTTACAAATTTGGTGTTTAAATTTCACTAAATGTTAGTTGTATATATATCAATATTTTATTTACAGAAATGCAGATAGAAAATTCATTGTCAAATATAAGACGTCTTCCATAAGGAAATTATTTATTTAATGCGTTTATTTCTCAGCCCTTTAGTCTGTTTTTTGGATTTCCTATAGCCCGTGTCACATGTACCCAGGTAGCACAGCAATATCGGCCAATCTTGGTGTGCATCGGCAAAGACCGGTCATGTTTACCGACATTGGCCAGTATTGATCGATGTTGTCCGATGTTGGATTTGTGACATTAAAACTTCTGGAATCATGAATATTTAAATTTTTTATTCACATATTTTACTTTTTGTGGGAAGGTAGAAAACAGGAAACAATTATAATAACATTTTAAGTTCTGTAAATCCATGTAGAAAAACTCACATTGCCAATATTGCCCGATATCGGGTTATATCGGGAGCAATGATGCACAAGGATGTGCCAGCCAGCCAACCAATCAAATACAAGACAAGTACCCAACATGGCCGTTCTATTTTCTCGCTTTCTTGCCGTATATCTACCCTACCTTCATGGCTGTTGCAAATTAAAAACGAAAATATTTATAGTGATGGTAGTATGGAAAAGTGAGGTGTGTCACTCTTGAAATCCGAAAGTCACATCTTTATGTGAAACGGGTAAGTGATCTTTATATTTCATATAATGTTTGTTTATTGAATACATATAATCAGACGCATTTCATATATTCAAACTTGTTTTTTAAATATTGTTTTCTGTTCACATTGGTATTATTACTTGATTAGTTATCCATATTCTTGTGTAGTGTGTATTTTCTGTTCATATCATATTTATACTTGTCTCGGAATGTATATTACCTTTAAAGATTTTCGTCACTAATGATTGTAAACAATGCATATGAACTTTTGGTATAGTGTTTGAGTCAGTATATTATTTAACCGTTTAAGTAACACCAAAACACTTTTTCATTGTTTATATATTAAAATTGTCCGTTTACTTTATTCTTGAAATAATTATTTATATTAAAACGTGATTTTCTTTTTTTATTGTACGTAACTGAAACGATTTACTTACTTAAATGACACAAGTACAATTAAAGTTGTGAGCAATTTATATAACCTTGAGGTCCTTTTTATCAGAATTTGGAATAAATATTTCAGATATCCTAATTCAAGTGTGAGAAATTTTTTTTCTTCTTTCGTTATAAGGGAGAGTATAGAACTTTTTGTTTTTGTTTTGTCATACTTGCTACTTTAAACTTAATTTTCCAAATATAAAAATCGTTAAAAGACTCAAGATCAGTCATCAAACAATTACAATTAAAGGTTATTTATTCTTTTTATATTTTCTTTGTTATTTATTTATTTATTATTTTATTTTTTACTCCATCCAAAAATAAAAATTTGATACAGTTAAAGCTGATTCCTCTTATTTAAGTTTAATCATTTGTGATTTTTTAAAAAGATTTCTACTGATAAATTATCTGGTGTGTGTGGGGGGGGGAGGGGGGTTAAGATTTCAAGATTCTGTATAATGCTTCTTCTTACCACCAATACAGTTAAAAATCTTTAAACTCCTTAGTATTTTGTTTATCTTTAATTTGCATAATGTTTTCTTATTTAAGTCATATACAGAAATTTAATCATTTGGGAAGAATTCCCTATCTTGTGCACTTGGTGCGACTGGCAAAAAAGTAAGCAATGTTGTCAAAAGTCTGTTTAGCATCTTACCAAATTTTTATTTTAATTATATTTTATTAATATTATATTAATATTTGTAATATCTTATTTTTAAATTTACCAAATCATCTTACCAAGCGCCAAAAGACTGCAACAACCACATCCTAAGCAGTTATCGCCCAAAATAACTTTCAAAGTTTTCTGGCACATTGCACATGTTATGGAACTCCTGCCATGAATTTTATAATGGCTATGTTAAAGCACTATTATTTATCTGATGTCTATTAAGAAACCATTAAAAAATGCAAATTTCCCAAAAATGTAAGGTTTTTTTGTATAAACTATTTCTACCTGTTAAATTCCTCTTGGGCAAACTAAATGTAATAAGTTCATCATTGAATTTGGGTTAATTTGAATTCGTCTTCTATTACGTAATGTTATTTTTCACAAAATTTTGTTTCACATTAAACGGGCCAAAAGAGGAAAAACCTTGCATTGACCCTTTCCACAGAAATGTTTTTCATATGCAACCTCCAATTTTAGTTATTAAGTAATAATTACAAGAAGAAAAAATTTGTCAACTGATATTGAAAAATTAAAAGTGTATAAGATGCTTTTTGTGTATAAAGTTTGTTAATACAGTAGACTCCCTCAAATTGAATAATTGAAGGAAAATGATCTCTTTTTTTTTGTGTGCATATTCAAATATGCATTATTAATTATTTACTTGAACTTTACTTTTAATACTTTAATCAGTTTTTAAATTAGCTTACTTTTTATCCTTTTAGTTTATTACTTTACTTATTTTAATATTTTACAATATCACAATCATTCATTATAATTTTGATTGCATTACTGCATTAAAATTACTGTTTAAAAAATGTAAACAAAGCAATGGCCAGAAATCCGCACAACTTCTGGTCTCAAGCTGTGTGGATTTGAAGGAATCTACTGTATTATATTGAAACATGTCAGTTTTTTAATCATTCATACATATATTTCCTGGTTTGTGTGGGCCCATAGGGACAGAGGGGCTTCTGCCTCTGTGCTGTCTGCCGGAGATGCCCTCAAAAATGGTGTAAGATTGAGTGTTAACGCACATAGCATGGTTCTCTATATTGCAGTCAATGTTGTATTTTTACACTCTTTTATTTAGCTTGGTTTTTATATGTAAAGAAGGAATTTTCTAATTGATTTTTCACTCTTTTCTTGATATTCTAGAATTATAAAAATTATGCCTGTGTTTTTCTAATGACAATATGCCATTTTAATACTTTTAGAACTTCATTATAAATTGATTTTAAGACATTTTTGTCGTACCTAGCCGCAGGTGATAAATCTCCAAATAATCTTTATTATTACAACTATTTATGAGTTACAAAACAATGCAGTTAATTATGCACCAAACCATTTGCATTAAAATATGTTTAGGGGCTGTGAAACTCCAACAGTGAAATATTTGGAACAATAAAAATTAAAAAATATGAAGAATATAGCTTTTTATTTTTAAGTTTCCTAATTTTTATTGATTATTTTTAATTATTAATAATAATTTATTTTATTAATTTAATTTTAATATTTCTTTGAAAAATCCTTGTTTATAATTTATTACTGTATATACTCTCATATTAGTCAACCCCAAAATTTGAGAGATATAACATGTCCATCCGTTTGAATAACAATATTTAATAATAGACAACAACAATAGATAGTAATCTTGGTTTTAATTTAATTTTAATCAAGGAAGATTAATATGAATTCTGCAATAAAATAGGGCTATTCCAAAATACTGATAATAAAATGGAACGATTTTCATTCCTTTAAAATTTTGGTGTTTATTTACACGTGAGTACATATAGTAATTAATTTATGATTATATTATAAAAAAATAGTTTAGAAATCCTGTATAACAGTTTAAATAATAATTTTTTTCCCCTGTTACTATATTTTAAAAGATAAGTAGAACAAATGTTATATTTTAAATAAATTCACATATTCGTGCTATTTATCAAGTAATACACCAGAGCAGTGATTTTTCAATAGTTGGGGTCTTTGTAAAATTAATGCATTGTAACGGATTTTTTTTTTTTTTTTTAACGACATAAATTGTAGTCACGAAATTTGGTGTGATTCTCAAGATAAACATTGAATGCTTATAAAAGTGTACTCTTTTAGAAACTATTTTTACTTTTATTATTTACGGAAAGAGTTTTAGTTTTAAAAATTCACTTTAATTTGAAAATGCATTTTTGAATATTATGTTCAAATTTTGTAAGAGGAAAAAAAAACTGAGGTAAAATTTTAATATTGTAAGTTTGCAGTTTGTAAGTTAAGTAGTTGGTTCGCAATTTTGTTTTCTGATTTATAAAACCATTAAATAATAAGTTGTGAGTATTGTGTGATTTTAGCACTAACTATTGGATACAATAGACTCCTTCAAATTCACACATCACCGAATATATAAACAATGGAACTTTCAGTTCAGATGTAGGGACAAAATTAGACTTTTTTATTTTTATATAATTCCATATGTAATTCTTGTTAATGTGACTAAACTCTTGCTTGTTCATGAAGGAAATAGTATAAATTTATTTCTGAAAAATTCAAGATATTGCTGATGGCATTGGTAATTGCAATCTTTTTACCAAATATATTTATGTATTAATCAAGCTTTTTTGGTTATTAAGTCTGGCTAAACCTGAAATAAAACTTTCTTATTTTATGATTTTGATATGAATTAGTAGTGTACCTTTCTGAGGCAAGTTTCGTTGAATAATTCAAGAAAAATGTATATAATCTTTATTATGGATTATTATTTACTTGATGTTTACTTTTAATAATTTAATTATTTTTTAAATTAACTTAATTTTTATTATTTCAATTTATTATTTTACTTAATTATTTTAATATTTCACTTAAGTAAGCATTCATTATAATTTCGATTGCATTATTACATTCAAATTATTGTTTAAAAATATAAATAAAGAAAGCAATGACCAGAAATCCGCACAACCTCTGGTCCCAAGCTGTGCGGATTTGAGGGAGTCTACTGTATTAATATAATGAAGTAAAAATATTTCATTTTCAAGCTGAAACTTTGGTGAATAAATTCAAATCTCCCATTTAAAATTTTTTTATGAAAAGAAAAAAAAAAAAAAAAAAAAAAAAAAAAAAGCTATAGCAAATTATAAATTGTTAAAGTACTTGGGCGGATTGTAATTTTGGTTCATTGTACTTTTCTAGCTAGTGTGGAAATGAAGTTTGAAGGAACAGAAGCCACTGCTATCTCTAGTTGCATTGGAAAGGTCCTTGCGGAATTGACAACAGGGATGGAAACACTTTTCAAAGGAGAAGAAGATGATCAACAAGAAATTGATGATTTGTCGAAAACATTTTTGTTAAATAATAAATATGATTAATAATAGTTTGTAAAAAAAAAAAAAAAAAAACATTCAATTCTTTTTGTGATTAATAAATTTTGTTTGTTATACATGGTAAGTTTTTACTTAAATTCTAAGAATTGACTTCTAATTTCTGTTTTATCATTTTTAAAACTAGTATCCAATGTTTAGAGGTTGGACTTAGAGGAGGACTCACAGTTGATAAAAATGGACTCCTATAAAATCTATCTAAAATTAGAATTTTTAACGAAATATAAATTATGATGATATTTAAATGCTAAGTTTTTAGATTTCTAATTATTTCAAATGCCTTACTTATGTGCACTTGAGAGAATCTATCAATTTAAATTTCTAAAATGTATTTTATAGCTTCACCCCCCCCCCCCCCACCCCGACTCAAAAGAGAAAATATATAAAGAAAATAGCTATTTTGTCCTTTTTATCATTTCTGATATTTTCTAAGTATTTTTTATCTATTAATTTTTTTGAGGGGGGGGGGGGGGGATGTCCTGAAATATGTTTTAAAAAGTTTCTACCTTCAATCAGTCACAATTTCTTTCTGCTTACATCAACTAAGTAGATACTGTAAATTCTGAAGTGGAATTTCAATAGCCTTAATGTCATGTTAGTCTACTTTTTGTAGGGTATTTTGTATAATTTCTAGAAAGATTCAAATGTTGGGGAAAAAAACATTTTTCTGTAAATTTTCTTTTTTTCTTTTTTTTTTTTTAACAAATAAGAGTTTTTTGTTGCTAAACTTTCTTTGAAAATGTAAAATAATATAAATTTATTGAATATACGTATGTACATTAAAAATAGAAAGATTTTATTTTTACTTCATATGAATACATTACAAATGGAAATATCAAACTTACTATTAAAATTTTAGTTCCAGAATAGATTTTCTCGCTTAGTTTAATGACATTGTTTGTAACATACTTTTTTATTCTTTTAAATGGTCATTTCAGTTGCACTTTCAATTTTACACTGTCATGAAAACTTATAAATTTTGCTCAATATTTGCTGGCAATTTTTTTTTAATGAAAAAATTCCATCAAAGTGTTTATCCCCCAGTGCTGGCAATTTTTTTTTTTTTTTTTTTTTTTATGAAAAAATTCCATCAAAGTGTTTATCCCCCAGTAGTATAGCTCAGACTCTCATTCAGAATGAAGGGAGTATAAAGATAAAATGTAAATTTTGTTTTAAATTAATTGAATATTTAAAAATTTTGAAACTAAAAATATAAATTAATGTTTTACTAATTTTTAATATAGGAGTAACTAAAATAAAGTTGGTTAAATGAATAAAAAAACAACAACAGTGGATTTACTGTTTTCAACCAAATTTCGCTTGCATTTTTTGGTACTTTTTGGTTAGCCGGGCACCAGTGTTATTTTATTTTTACATACATATATATGTACACACGCATGCGCATATATGTGTATGTAAATATAACACTGGCACCTGGCTAACCAAAAAGTACCAATTTTTTTTTCAGGTATGGTGGAGAGAGGGAGTAACATTTCATTTACACAGAAGATCCTTATAATCCTATATAATGCACAGTTTCTGAGATGTAAGCAATGAATTTTGTACTTAAGAAGCACCTGTAATCCATATTGCAAAAATATTGACACCCTTTAGAGGATTAAATTTAAAACATTATTTCATCTTTATTTCCTTAATTCAGATTTTTTTAAAATGAAAATATTGCTATTATTAAATGTAAAAATTTTGGAATTAAGTAATGTGATGATTTTGTCCCAGCATGTTTGGATACTTTTTATAGGTGATTTAACAATATGTGAAATGATCAATATTATGCAAAAATTTTTTAACCTGCACAATGTTTGGTCCTAAGGAATGCAATATAAATATCTACTGTGATTGTTTTGTATATTGCCGTATTTACAAGGTAAGTTTTAATGTTGTGTGAAATGACCTATATAACGCAAAATGTTGCATGCTTTGGTTTGCATTGTAAAGATCTTCTACTGCATATAAATACTATGTTAACGTTTATTGTAAAGACATAAAAAAAAAAAAATCATTTCATCTACATTATTTTTATTATTATTTTTTTGATAATGGTTAAGTGTTTATTGATTATGTGAAAATAAAATATGGAAATCTGCTTATGATAAATTGATTTTTTTAAATATTCAATTTTTCAACCTCACTATAACCACAAATTGGTATTACAGACATAATTTTACATATGAATTTTTAATGAGGAAAGTAGCATTTACTTATGAATTTTTCAAAAAGTTAATGTTTCAATGTAGAACATTGAACATTGGAAAGAAAACAAAAAGAGAAACCACCAGAATGTAGAGTGAACATAAGAGAGAGAGTATTCATCTTCCAACACTATAGAATCGGTAAGTTAATGATCTCTGATTCAGGATGATGGTCTGGTCATACAGATAAAATATAAATTTTCTTCTGAGTTAATTGGATAGGAATAATTAATTAAAGTTAAGTTTGAAAAAACAACAAAGGTAGAATTTCGCATATGTAACTTAAGAGGACACAGTACCTTTAAAACTATTTTTCAGTTTTCAATAGTATTGTAATATCTGTGGTGACATTATGTTTAATACTATAATGCAAATATATATATACAGTACAGGGCCCATTATCCGGAATTCCAAAATCCAGAAAAAAAATTTTTGAAAATTTCCTAAATTTGTAAATTTTTACTAAAATTTTGCAATTTTTCGAAAATTTTACAGATTTGTAATATTTTTTTTTTGGTCTATTGTGTTGTAATGTGTAACCACTAAAATATGCTACATCAGTGATGGGGGAACACGGTTGTCCCACCCCCCGAAATTAGAAAAAAATAATTTTTTTGTCAAATTTTAGTTTAAAATTTATATTACGATTCGTTTTTTAAAAGATCATCAGATATTTCACATCCTCTCTCTCTCACTTTGGCAAAATATTACGGCTACACAATTGTGTTACTTGAATCAGGGGTAATTCTAATAGAAAAAAAAAAAAAAAAAATCTGAAATTCACAGCAAATTTTTTAAGTTTACAGAAGAGGGGAGTGGAGGGCTCCTCTGCACTAATTATGAGTTTTTTCTGCGATCTTTTAACGAAATTCTCGTTTGTACACGACCTTTTGACGAAATTAAGGGGGTTTTTTGTGATCCTTTGAACAAATATTTTTTGCTATCTTTTGACGAAATTTGCGGGGTTTTTTACCTAGATTTTGACGAAATTTGCGTTTTTTCCCCGTGATCCATTTGACTAAATTTGCGTGTTTTTCCCGATTTTTTGAAGAATTTTTTTTCTCGCGATCTTATGACGAAATTTGCGGATTTTTTTTGCGATCTTTTGACGAAATTGCAGGGGCTTTTTCGATCCTTTGAAGAAATTTGTGTTTTTTCGCGATTCTTTGACGAAATTTGCCTTTTCCCCGCGATTTTTTTTGACGGAATTTGTGAGGACCTGAAATCCGGAAAGCCTTCGGTCCCGAGGATTCCGGATAATAGGTCCTGTACTGTATATATATATATATTTTAATCTTACAAAAATGCCTATTTAACTAAAATTTAAATTTTTTGAATAATTTTTAACTTTTTAAAAATCCCTACTACTTTTTTAAAATGAATATTTTTTGCTTCAGAAATTTCTGTAATTTCAATTATGAGTTTGTTGAATTTCCTTGATTTTTTATTATACAAAAGAGAAAAAGATTTATATTAAATGTAATATCCCATACATCTAAAAATCCATGGCACAGTTTTATGTAGTATAATCTAAGGAATGTGGGGAAAAAAATTTGAAACGAAAATATTGATATTTAAAAAATCAGTTGGGATTTAAAAAAAAATTATTTTTTTTTTTAATTTGAATTTTAGTTAAATAGAAATAGGCAAGATTTTTTAAAATTACATGAAATTTAATTTGCTTTATAGTATTAAATATAATGTCACTACAGATATTACAGTATTATTCAAAACTGAAAAAGTAGTTTAAAGGGTACTGTGTCCCCTAACATAAATTGTTTTTGACTAACTTTTACTAGTTTTGTTTTTCCTTGCAAAATTTATACATCAATACAGTTAAACAAATTTGAACATCTATATTTATGGTAAAGGCAGAAAAGAATAAATCATTTCAGTTAAATATTTTTTTTAATTTTAATATGTTTAATATTTTTATTGATTATATTAAAAAAAAATATCAAAATTGCTTATATGGTAATAAAAGTTATTTTATTCAAATAATACAATATAAACACTTTTCAACTTTACCATTTCCATAAATTGGTATTATAGATATAATTAATTTTCGTAAAAAGATACACCTTTTAATAAAAGAAAAAAAATTCTCCAAAATTTTTGGGTTATTTCAGAGTTACCACTATCAACATAATCATGAAAAATTTTTTCTTTTAAATATTTTTTTACATTATCATGGCAGTGAACTTAGCTATGATTTTCCATATAAACAATATATAAATATATATTTCTATAATAGCAAAAAAAAAAAAAAAAAAAAAAAATTGAAATAGTTAAAAAATATATATTTATATGCATATGTTTTCAAACCTGGATTCATCAATATAAAATGGCCAACTTTTTTCCCTAATATAAAGAGATATTTATTACCAATACTATGTCAAGACAGGTAATCAATATCTCCCTATATTAAGAAACAAAAGTTTTGTCGTTTTGTAATGCCAAATTCAGTTTGACCAATATCGGCCGGTCCAATGTTCACCGATATCGGCCGGTCTGGCGTTGCCCAATATCAGCCGGTCCGACGTTTCCCAATATCGGCCGGTCCGGCATTTCCCGATATCGGCCGGTCCGGCATTTCCCGATATCGGCCGGTCCGTCGTTTCCTGATATCGGCCGGTATTGGGTGCCGATATAGGCCAATATTGGAAAAAAAGTTTGCCATGCAATATCGGTATACCGATATTGACCGATATTGCGAAATCGCTGTTCCCGATATTGCTGTGCTACCTGGGTATACACGAAACATTTCCGCACCATATCAAATTATAATGTAAAAGTATTAATTTATAAAGGAAATAATAACGCACTCTTATTGAAAACTGTGTTAAAGTAATGCAGGTACTGTGGGCAGCGCCGCGATGCGGCCACTTCAGCGTTATGGTCAAGTTTGCTTAGAAGATGCCATAAGAGAAGTTTCTCCCTCTATAGCTCCTTGCTGCTGATATATAACATTCACACACGAGGTTTATACACCACCGGTGGAATATATTATTAAAAGTGTGGCATCTTTAATTACTTACATGCTGAAAAATTGTGTTCATGATTACGATACATGTAACAAGGAAGTAGAGGGTATACACTGTATACTCTTTGATTCTCAGCTAAAGTTGTGACGAATACCCCTGGCATCCCTTCATGTCCCTTTGGTTTTTTTACAGGTACAGCACTGAATACAACGATTCTGTGAATGTAAAATTTTGAGAAATTTAGAATTTACCAGTGATGAAGAATACCCAGATTTGCCAGACGAATAATTTCCATGATCAAGATAGAATTAAATCCCCCTTTTTATCACTACATTTTGCTTATACTATTCGAAAATACATAAATTTATACCTTGTGATACATTTTTTCTGTAATTGCAACGGAAATTTTTCATTACAATTTATTTTTTCTATAAAATCTTTTTTAAAAGCACCAAGCTAAGCTCTACTCTACATATACATTAAAAAAAAAAAAAAAAACTTTTCTAAATCTAAACTGGTTGAATGCAACATTTTAAAAGATTTGTGTCAGTCCTGCTACAAATTCTTCACAGAAAATACAAAACATATATACCATATATACTCGCGTATAAGCAAACTCCCTAACTTTCGAATGCAAGTTCTACAAAAAAATCAAAAACCCGCGTATAAGTCAACCCCTAAATTTTTACTTCAATTTTGCACAAATTCAAACCAAAGATTTCACTTGCTAATAGGAAAAAGTAGTAAGCAAACAAAAACAAATCAATGACATTTTTTTTAATGACAAATTATTATTATTTGTATATTTTATATAATATTTTAATATTCATACACATAAAAAGCCAGAATTTTGCAGTAATCAAAGTTATTATTATTTTTTATTATTGACTCCCCCCCCCCCCTTCCAATTTGCTTGCCGAAAATTGGCAGAAATTCCTCGACTTATATATTTTTTAATTTCATAACAGTAAAGAAAAGATCGACGTTTATCTCGCATACTACGGCTACAGCTATAAAGTGCGATCATCGGTAGTGGTAAAATTGATTTAAAAAACAATCACATGAGAGTTTATTGGCCCGCAGTCATCATCCCAGAAGCAGAATTTTCTGTGTCAGTCTGCAGCAAACTAAAATTTATCTGCGACCTAACAATGCTAGACTAAGCTTACTGTCATAAGAAATAATATAAACCCATAAAATAAGCGAAATTTGCATTTATAAAGAAACTATAATAAAAAGATAACACAAATACCATAAATCTAGAGACTTAAAGTAAATTTTAGCTATTTTTTAAGCTAAGCATTTCTTTTTAAGCTTGTGGATTGATATGCAAGGTTTTAAATAATCTGCAGCACCCGCTTCCGTGCTGCACTGTTTCTGCTACTGGGGTCATCATCACTGACTTTGATACATAAAATTCTATTAAGTACCTTTAACCCATTGAGTGACATCCCCCCCCCCTCCTCCTAGAATATAAATCAAACTTCCTTTGCAGTTTCCCAAAATTTTCAGCATAATAAAATGTAACATTATAATTTGCTAAAAATTAGATAAACAGCACATAAATAAAAACTATAAAAGTATTAATTAGATATTTTATTTCTGATTATTTATTCCAACTGGCTGTAAGGTTTAATGTAATTCTTTTATTTATTTTTAAATATAATAAAATTGTGTGGTTTGTGTTTGGTTGCAGTTTTCTCAGGGATGGGAAATTTTACGTTTATACTATAAAGTTTATAGTATAAACTTACATCTGCATGAGAAAATATAAACACGACAACATAATTACCTTTATTTTTTCTGTGAAATCCTTTCAAAAAGCCCTGCTAAGCTCTCTGGCTCTCTCTTATATCGTACTTTCTAAAAAACAATTTTACTAACCCTAAATTGGTTTGATCCAGGATGCTAATACTTTTTATCTAAAAGTGTTGCAAGGTTCTAAACACCAGATGTACTTGTATACACACGAATCTCCTAAAAAAGTTTTTTAACGCACAATTAATTAATTACATAAAAATTGTTTAAGTTTTGCTATAAATTCTATAGAAATTTCGGAATCTTCGAGCTACCTGAGCGTATCCACAATCGATTGAATCATTACATTAAGTACAATTCACGAGTCATTCAAATTTATTCGTTCGTTTAGCGTAGCTTCCTTCTGTTTCTTTTCACTTGAAAGTAGATAATTAAGGATCATTTGAGACAACAGCCTGTCGCTATAAGTCTCACAGAAACCACCCCTTTAAAGTTCAAAGTTCAAAGTAGATAATTGCAGTTTGTGATATTCCTATAAAATAACTTTTTCAAAAGTAAATTTTTTCTTATCATATACCTCAATTTTTGCAATGATTCATTAAACTTAAGTATTTTGTTAAGTTAAGCTATTCAAACAATCTGTTTAGTCATGAGATCATTGCATGTGAAATAACCACACTGATTTTCCTGGCTATGAGTGAGATACATATATTTTCATGAAAATTGTAAATATTTAAAAAAAAAAATGTATATAAATTATAGAGGAAATTCTCAAGCAATAGAAATAATGAATTTTTTATTACTTTGCCAGTGTAATATTGAGGATTTCATTTAAGAATGCTGAATATTTTGTTAATTCCAGATTATCTGATATTCTTTAAAGAATGACTTGCTGAAGTTCACAGAAATCGATGGATGTACACCAAAAGTATACAAATCGAACAGCGGTTTTCAAAGAAATACAGTTGCCTTGAAATGGGGTGTCCATATGTATGTCTTTACCTTTTGGCTGTAGTGTCATTATGGTGGTTTTAAATCTGGAATGCTCTATCATATATTTTTAAAAACGAGTTACTCTTTTACTTGACTAAATATCAGAATAGGAATTATACCATTGTCATAGAAAAATTTAAAAACTCAGTATTCGTCATTTTGCAAATGAAAAATTGTGTAAGCCGTATTAAACTATTTTTTTAATAAACCACTTTTTGGTCAAAAAAGGTTATCTTGAAAAAAAAAAAAAACTAAGTAATAATTTGTAATTAGATTATTGCACTTGTTGATTTGTTGAGGAAAAATAATCGGTTTACCTTATTTTGTGTAAAGCTTTGGTGTCATTTAAGAGAAAAGCACCCATAATCCTTAAGTTTAATGTCAGTATCTATCACATACTTACAAAAATTGGTAATTATTTGTAATTGAGGTCTTGTACTTTTAAAAAATGTTACTTTTCCACTATCCCATCGATGACTTTCCATTTTTTTTCTTGCCAAACTATAGTATTTAACACCAAAAATGCATGACCATGGCATCAAATGCATTACACATGCTGTTATGTCATCAAGTGATTTTTAATTTGACATTTGTCTGTATTTTCAATGGTGTTTTAATGATTTATTGGTTATTTTGTTAATTAAAATAACAATTATGTCCTTAAATGGCAATGTCATGGTATTAATTGAAAGAAATGTTGTGATTAATAGTTACATTACATATAATAGATTCATTTAAACTGACACCAAAAACATTCACCTGTTCAGCGAAAAATAATGTAAATAAATTAATATACAGTAAACTCCCTGAAATCTGCACAGTTTGGAACCAGAGGTTGTGCAGATTTCAGAATTTTTCTGATTTCTGGTCATTGCTTTGTTTACATTTTTCAAACAGTAATTTGAATGTAATAATGCATACAATATCGTAAAATATTAAAATAATTTGCTAAAATAATAAAGTATTAAAGAAAAAAAACTTATAACAATAAGATAATTTTAAAGATGATTGGATTATTAAAATTAAAGGTCAAATAAATAATTATTAATGCATAATAAAGATAAGATTATTTTTTCTTGAATTGTTCAGTGAAACTTGCCTCATAAAAGTACACTACTAATTCACATCAAAGTGATAAAATAAGAAAGTTTTATTTCAGATTTAGCCAGACTTCATAACCAACAAAGCTTCATTAATACTTTAATAAACTGACTTAATAAAATAGTCCAATCTTGAACACCAGATTCACCTTTGTTTATTATATAAAAACATGAAAACATTTAAAATGCTTCATTTAAACACATTACTACATAGGCAGTGCTGTAGCTGGGTGGGAATGGCGTTCCCAGAAATATTTGGTTTGTTACTGGAAAAAAAAAAAAAAAAAAAAGCGTACGAGCACAATCTTTTTTTCAAGCGAAACGATAATTTATGCTAATTTTAAGAAGATCCGTTGCACTTATATTCATAAGCTGTGTAGGACATCCCTTAAATTTTTTTTTACCTGAATCATACGTAAAAACTTGGTAGTGATCAGGAAGAAAATCTGCAGACGAGACAGCTTGTCCTAAATTAGATTGCACAGAAAACACCTCTCAACATCTTTCTTTTGGAAACTTCTAGGATAGATGTGCCAGTAATTCCTGTTATTTCAATATAATTTGATTTGTAATGGAAAATGTTACTGATTGATTAAATATTGCTTTTAGATGAATGCTATACAAATACAATACTATAAAAACTAGAATATAATAATTATAACTGTTATTGGAAAAAGGTGGGCTTTTAGCTAAATGCTTTAAATTGTATTTTCGCTTAGCAAAAATGCAGTAGCATCAACATCTACTCTATGAAAAGGTGCGTTCCCACAAATATTTTTTTCCAACTACAGCACTGTACATAGGTGTGATAAAATATATACAAATGTTTTTAAAAATTAAAAACACTAAATGTTAAAATGATAAAAAGCTACTCCAAGTGCTATCGACTAACCTTAAGCCTTTGTCAAGGAGAAAAGAATTGACTGATAAAAACACTTGACGCTCGATTGTGTAGCAGTGAACATTGAGCTTTGAGTGTTTTTATCAGTGAATTTTCTTCTCCTTGACAAAGGCTTAAGATTAGCTGAAAGTGCTTGGAGTAGCTTTTTATCATTTTAATATCTAGTGTTTTTAATTATTAAAAACATTTGTACATATTTTATCACACCTATGTAGTAATGTGTTTAAATGAAGCATTTTAAATGTTTCCATGTTTTTATTCATTAATACAATTAATTATATTTGATAAAAAGATTGTTGCCAGTAATATCAGCAATATCTTAAATTTTTCAAAAATAAATTTATACTTTCTTCATGGGAAAAGCATGAGTTTAGTCATATTAACTAGAAATTCATATTAAAACGTATACAGAATGATATAAAAATAAAACAATCTTTAATTTTTTCCCTACATGCAAACTGAAAGTTTCATTGTTACTTACCCATCATATGTAGTATAGGGTAAGTCTTGTAATCGTTTTAAAAAGCAAAAAAAAAAATTTTGTCAGATTTACACATTTCAGACACTGGAGATTCCAAAAAGCATATTTTTAGAAAAAAAAATTTGTCGTCCATCTGTCTGTGTGTGAGTCTATAAATGGTCTATCTCTCAAACAAATCGGTATGTGTCTATAAATGCTCTATCTCTCAAACAAAATGAGGTAGCGACTTGTAATTTAGTGTGTTCTTAGTATGTGATAATGGGCAGAATCCTATTGAACATCAGTAACCTCGATTATTCAGAACTATTTTTTTTTTTACTCTCGAAATATTCGTTCTGACAAAAGGTATACAAAAATTTTCGAAATTGTTTATTTGAAGTCAGAGTGAATAAAAAAGACAATAAAAAAAAACATAAATTTTGCATAAAGAATGAAGTCGATCAGATAATTAGTTGCTGAGATATTTGTAATCATATTTTTCACACTCTTCGATTTTTCGTGACCCTGCATTTCATTCAAATTTCAATTCAAAGATATAGTATTTTAATTGGAAATGAGACGCTTAATCCAACACAGTAAACTGTTAGTTAATATAATTATAATTTTTCAAGTTATAAGGATGTTTCTTTTATGCAATTCAGTACTACTCGATTATCATATCAACCCAAAAACTATCGCCAAACTATAGGATTAAATGCCAATAATGGCCTGTCATAAATGTCGCATTCACTTGGCATTAAACACGTTACACGTGTTTGTTGCATCATTGAGTGCTTTTTAATTCGACGTTTTATTTATATATTTATTAATCTTTTACTAATTTATTTGTTCTTTCGTTATTTAAAATAAGAATTATACCAATCTATATATCTGTTCCGTCGCCAAATACTGCTAAGTTTGTTGCTAACGTGGCAATATATCGCCAAATTTGGCGACCGAAATGAGTCCCCAAAAGTGATGCCAGCTTGGTGATATCTCTAATATTTCGCCAAATTCCCATAGACTTCCATTGTCGACCAATGGGGGTTACTTGCTTACAGAAAATCCACAAATTGAGATATTTTAATGCAACAAAAACTAATATTAGCTTTAAGGATTATATTAATTATATTTAATGGTGTCTAAGTAAATTAAATTATGAATAAAAGTAACATGATACAATGCTTAGCATGTTTTCCCAAACATAAATTTTAAGGGAGACCAAACTGGTCGCCAAGAGCGGCTAGTTTGTATAATTTTGCGAGTAGTTTGGCGATTTATATAATTTATTGAAATTGGTCAACGGGATAATCAAGCCTCAATTCAGTAATAGAGTATTACTATGTATTAAAAATATTTAAATATACATTTAAATTGTATTTTGGAATTGCAATGCATTTTATAAATAATTTTCACATGTTTTATTTTTATATTTTATATTATGCACATCCATGATGGGTAAGTATTATGGTGGCCCCAACGACTAGTTTATTATACCAACTGTTTTATGTACTTTATAAATCTTATTATCCAAAACAAAAAAGTAAAATTTGTGAAAAGAATTTTAATAGCCATAAATTAATCATGATAAATTTGCTAAATAGGAACATATCAATGGAAATAACATTGGATTTCTGTCTTCAGATCCAATGATGACTAGTTTTCCTCACTGACTATATTATGGCCAATGGAAATGCCCAGCAGCGTGCAAAGAGAAAACTGCGCATGGGGCAAAGATTCAATTTAGCGCCCCCCCCCTTTCTTTTTGTGAGGTTTAAAAGGTTTTAAAAGTTTTTTTTAAAAGGTTAATTTAGGTTAATAAAGGTTACTTTAAAAGGTTTAATTTTAACAAATAAATAATATAAAAGAAAATTGCACTTATATAGTTTCGTTAAAGGGAATCTGGAAAACAGATGTGAAAAAAAATTATCTAACAGTTATAGTATAACAGTTTGCAACCCCTTTTGGATTCCAAGAAAGACGTCACATGCTATTTTGAGAATGTATGTTTTTGTCAGGAAAAAAAAAAAAAAAAAAAAAATCCCAATAAATGAGGGGCTCACAACCATAGTAGACCAAGTCCATTTTGAAAAAAAAAACAATGAGATAGTCTATTTAGAAGGTACATAAAATCTGTTTTATCTATACTCCCACGGTAAACCAAGCCTGTTTTCACATACTTTCTCATGTATGGCATCTGTTTATAGACTTGGTTTACTGTGGGAGTGAATAAAAGAGATTTTATGCACCTTCTAAATGGACTATCTCAATTTTTTTTCAAAATGGACTTGTCTACTATGGTTGTGAGCCCCCATCCCATATGTAATTTTTTCATATATAAAACTGAAGAAACAAACGAGATTGGAAGTATAAATTTGGCGTCCCTTGAACTTCTGTGCCCCGTTCACTTCCCGCTTCGCACGTCCCTGAAAATGCCAATGGTGTTGACTGAAACAATATTTAGCGTTTTATTATCTGTGTTCTACTAACTGAAATATACTAAAATTTGTATAGAAAAGCTGGATCACAATCTAATTTTTCTGTCAGAGTTATAGAGTATCTCTTTCCATACCCAACCTAGATTTTTTTTTTCATAATTTTATAAATAATATACAGTTGACGCTCGTTTTTACGAACCTCTTTTTCACGAACACTTGCGATTTTACGAACTATAGAGTTGTCCCGAATACACTCCCATAGAAGCAATGTAATTTTTCGCTCCCATTTACGAACTACGGATTGTGAAAATCTCTTTTTTGCGAACTCCGTTTTCATAATTCTCCATTTTTTTTAAATGTCTGAACGCAGTGTTACGTCAATTAAACTCTCAACAAGTCCAATGATCAGGTGCATTCCATGAATATGTTGTTTTTCCCAATCTCTTTCGGAGGGAGAGGGCATAGCAACAATTTCAAGTAGTGGTTGTCAGGACTAAGACCCTTTTTTGAAAGGAACAATAACTGTGAAAGGATTTCAAGCATAGTTAAAATGGAAACATATATTTTCCAAAATCTGATTAAAAAAAAAGATAAGTGATTTTTTCTATTCCTAATTTTTTATCTATGTTTTCATCTATGTATTTTCACATACTATGTACTAATCCAGTCTGTGTTTTCATATGTAATGTTTTTCAAAGCATGTTTCTGCGTACTAAAATATTTTTTTCTGTATAAATTTGCATTTATTTCTTGTATATTTAAAAATACATGTATAACTTTATTAAATAATAAATAATCTTGAAATATTACTTCATCTATGAAGAGGGGGCAGTTTGATAAAATTAGACAAGAATAACGTACGTATTCATATCATTTTTGGTGTTTTTCTATTTTACGAACTTTCTATTTTACGAACTATTTTAGTGTTCCCTACGGGTTCGTAAAAACGAGCGTCGACTGTATATACTCTAATGATATTTTCAATGGAGTAACTTTGTTTGCTGTAAAATGTGATGACATCGCCAGAAGTGTTAGAAATGATAAAAAATATTGAGGTAGCAGCCTCATAAATTGAAATGTAGTGACATTGATTGAATTACTATACACTTCTTATGATGTCATCCCATTTTATCCAAGCAAAGTTAGTCTTTATAAAACTTCACTAAAATTAACGTTTGTTAAAGTTGTGAATGAAAATCTGAGTTTGGCTTGGAATTGGGAATCCTGAAATTTCGTCTGATTAAATATATTGTGACTTTAGTTTCATATATAAAATAGTTTGTCTTGACATTTATTAGCATCTGTAAATGTCCGTATTAATCAATTTTAATGCTTTGTATACAATTTAAAAAATGGACATCAGTTGTTTAAAAAAACCCTATACAATAGACTCCCTCAAATCCGCAACCCTAAAATACGCAAACGCCTGAAATCCGGACATCGTCACGGATGTAAACAATTTAACTTCCAGTTTAGATGTAATGATAAAATTACAGAATTTTTTAGTTTTATATCATTCTGTACGTCTTTTAATATGCAATTCTCAATAATATCACTAAACTCATGTTTTTTCATGAAAGAAGTATAATTTTTTTTCTTAAAAAAAATCAAGATATTGCTGATGTTACTGATAATCACAATTTTTTTACCAAATATATTTATGTATTAATCAAGCTTTTTTTTTTTGTTATTAAGACTGGCTAAACCTGAAATAAAACGTCCTTACTTTATGATTTTGATGTAATTTAATAGGGTATTTTCAAGAAGAAAGTTTCATTGAATAATTCAAGAAAAATGAACCTTATCTTTATTATGCATATTTAATTATACATTAATTATTTACTTGACCTTTACTTTTAATAATTTAATCAATTTTAAAATTACTTTACTTTTTATTATTTTAGTTTATCACTTTACTTGATTATTTTACTATTATTGCAAGGAATTTGGAAAGGAGAAATGAAAGAAAAGTATTTAAAGATGAAAAATAGTAAATAAATGGGTAAAAATACTAGAATAATATAAATATGTTATATAGGGCTCTTTGGTAGCCTGTAAAAGCCAATCAATTTAGGAGTTTTTTTATATGAAAAATTGTTCTCACACTCATGCAAAAAGATATTGATGAATATAAAGAATGAAAGTTTATTTTTCATCATTCTTCTATGATGTATACAAATGTCATTTTTCTTCTTGATGTGTACAAAGATGGTAGTTTTATGGATAGCTTATTTTTTTCAATTTTTAGATGGGCTTTTATTAAATACATTTTCACCCTCATGTTTTAGACAGTTCATTATGGATAAAATTGGTAGATTCATAGATCTTTAATCTGATGTTCGATTCTCTAGATGCTTACAGCACACAATTCTCGGATTAGTTGTAAGTGCTTACAGGACAAAAAGATTTCTACAAATTGGTTTGCAAAAATAACCACCAAACAAACAACTAATTAACAGACCAACTCAGTAGCATAGCTAAGACAGGCGACACCCGGGACAGATGTAAATAGTATCACCCGTACTCACCTTGGTGTGACCCACCCATCTGTCATATTTTACTAATTACAATTCTGTGTTATTATAAATAACTTTTTAACATTATTTTGGCAAACTTTTAACAACTTTATAATATTTTTAACTTTATATTATTTATATTCGATACAACTTTCAGCGTGCTATTTTAGACACACTTTTCCCCCTGCACACTGGTCTCTTCTTTCTATTTTTTTTTTTTTTTTTTTTTTAAGTTTTGCTATTTTTTGCTTTATTAATTTTTATTCGTGGATAAAAAAAAATCATCAAATCGATCATTTCAATGGGTATATCTGTGGACACTGGTCTGTTATCACTTAGATTTTAATTTGTTATATTCTCGGTATTTCAAATGATATATGTATTTTAAAAAGTTAAACTATCAGTGGTAATTATCAAATATTGAATTATTTTCCCCTAAAATTGTAAAAACTAAAAAGAAATTTCACCAAAAATTTTTTCTAAACAAATAAAATTATTTTTTTTATACTTATCTATTTGAAACAGTCACTATTATAAATATTTTTTGTGGTATTTGATAAAATGCATTAAACATATTGTTACACATTAAAGTTAAGTGTTAAATAATAAAATTTGTTAAAATTTCAGTTAATCTTAATTTAAAAATTAAATACAACTTGTAATATTTTCATTTGAGAATAAAAGTCTCCAGTCTGGGACTCAAATCCAAGCTTGGAATCACCTCCCAATAATCTTCTTTCTAACTAAGCTATCCCTGGCAAACCTGGCAGATACATTTCACTCAGATAACCCTTCAGCAATGATATCTTCTCTGTTATCAGAAGCAGTTCAATTATACAAACCACAGGAAAAGGAATTCCAAAAAATGTTCAATGCCTAATTACACCAAAGTGCCAAAAGGCAAATTCTATGGCTATTAACTCCTGATGTGTAACTAATATGAAAGTACCACTTTCAAAACTCTATTTCAATACATTATTAATATTTTTCATATAAAAATGCTTTCTGATGGACTTTAGGATATTAGGATATAGAACTTTAAAATATATTAAATGTAAAAATTCTATCATTTATCAATTATAAAAATGATTTTTATCTATAATCCAGAAGCCTGGATTGGATCCCATAGTATGCTTAAAGCAGAAGCAAAATAAAAAACAAAAATAATAAATTCATCAATTGTATCTGTATCTGATAACTTCAGTAACATGTATATTCTTTCAATGCTTGTACCACAGATAAATCGATTTAAGCTTAAATAATTATTTTTTATCGATTTGTACATGCATGTAATTACCTTAAAATTTTATTAAACAGTTATATAATACACTATAAAACCTTAGCAAAGTGATGCCACTTACTTTTCCTCTTTAAGATAAGCATTTTATAAGATAAAAGAAAAATAATACTTTTGAGTGCAGTATTTTGCTTTGTATCTCAAAGTCACATTGCAGTATTAAAGGCACATAAAATATCAGCTTGTATATCAAGGTAAAAAATAATTTGTATATCAAATTGATAAATTACCAAAAGTTTTAGTATAAGTTTCTATTGGAAGCCACTTTATCATGTATACCCAATGCTCCCTAGACAATAGAGAAAGCTGTGACATGCTTTGTCTGGAGGTCTCGAAACATCACACAAAGCAAAGAAAACTAAGAAAAAAATTCAAAGAACCTGCATGTTTCGACTTCGTTGGCTCGTGGAATTATTAATTATTATTTACTAATAATAATTAATAATTTCATGAGCCAACAAAGTCGAAACATGGAACTTTTTATAATTTTTTTCTTTGTTTTCCCTGCTTCATGTGACGTTTCGTGACATCAGAACAAAGCCTGCAATGGCTTTCTCCCTTATCTACAGGACGTTGGTTTATCCTGCTAAACATTTTTGCTCTCTCCTAACAAGCAATATTAAAAGAAAAGGTAAGTTTAGACCATAGTTTACTGACTTTTGAGTGCTGCACAAAAAAGGTTGATTTTTTTCCAATCTTTCTGAAAAATTGTATGATATGGAAATAGAAATCGTGTTTTGGAACACATGAATTTCTTTTCTGAGAAATTTTCAAACAAAAAAAGGGACAGATAATTTCAATAGACACTTTTTTTAGTCTTTTTTAGACACTTTTTTTATATCTGTTAGCAGTGGCCACTACTAATTAAAGTTTATTCTAGCCACATATATGTCAATTTATGCATGAAATTTTGCCTTTTACATATTTGACTAATTTTATTCATTAATTTCGTGGCATTCGGGTACCTGTTGTCGAAGTCACTAGAATAAATAAGGGAAACTGTACTCACGGAATACTTGTTGTGTGTACTAGAAGAGAAAGCAGAGGAACTTGAATTATAGGCTATTATCTATAAAAACAACTTGTTAAAACTACATACATACTAAATTTGTTCATGAAACTAATCTCACAAAGTATGAACATTTCCAACAGAAATGGACTTATGGCATCTTAACATATTCTAGAAATTTGTAGAACTCTCAATCGAAACTGTCATTACTATCTAAATATATGCCTACCAGCCAGCAGCATATCAAAACATTAATCGCGAGTCATTCACGAAAATTCGTGTGCATATATAAATTAGATGATTAGCATAATTAATTAGTCTACATGACATTTATTATACTTACAAACATATTAAATTCAAATGCAAAAATTAATTTACTTGTTAAATAAATTTTAAGAAACATACATTTACAAAATAAATCAAAAATTATAACAATAGTTATAATAATACCTTTTCAAAATTATGAAGTCTGCAATCTAGAACCCAGTGGATGAAACACTTGCATGGTGGCGATTTCAACAAATAAAAAAATACAATTTTGATAAATAAGGTAAAAGGAATTCGCAAGAATTAAAAAAAAAAAAAAAGCAAAAATTTTAAATTAGATAAGTAATTAAAATTGAATAAATCGATCAGGAAACAATAGAAAAATACCTAGTGAATTTAATTTTATAAATGTGTAATGAGGTTAATAATTTAAATAGTTTGGGAAAATATAGAATGAGATAGAATCTCATATTATAGATTATCATAAATTAAAGTTTAAAGAATATTGGAAAAGCTCTTTTCTATAGATAAATTGAAAAATGGGAAATATGTAAGAAGCGATTTTTATATATTTTCAGGAAGAATTAGTAAAATGTTACTTCATTATCTGAAAGCAACTGTGTGTATCCTTACGCTACATTCTAGTTGATAGTCTCAAATTTCTGGTCATCAATAGTGACCTGCTGACTGGAAGTTTCGCACCTGATTTACAGTGATAAGAAAATTAATATTAGGTTGTTTAAATTTTAAATATTCATAAAAATCTAAGCTAAAAGTAAGTTGCATAATGTTAATTATTGTGTACTCACCCCCCCCCCCCCCTTTTACATGATGCCATTCAACCCCAAAACAGGGTTTATGGGCCATGTTCCAAGTTTTTAAAAAATATTTATAATTTCTAAATTATTACAGTTGGAAAAATAACAACGCTTTTAAAGTTCGGTACTTATCGGAATATTTACAGTATGCATCTCTAAATATAATACTTTTCGAGCAAGATAATAAAAAAAATGTTCCGTTCATATCTAGTCCCCGCTATAATGTCTACAAATTAAGCACCAGTATCAAAATGATTAATTTTAGAACTAAAATATGGACTTTTAATGCTTTTTTTGAGTAAAACTTAAAAGAAATGCAACAGAGGTTACATTTAATAAATAAAATTTTTATCTTTAATAAATGTATGCAAATAAAGGAATTGCTTTTTCATGTAAACTTTATGTATTTTTATAAAATTGCAAAGTACATTTTATTTTTAAAACTACATTTAGAATTGGGGTAGCAAAAGTTATGAAAATAAACCACATTTACCTCAGAAACTAGAAATATTGCTCGAAATTTTAAACATGTGATGAACAAAGTAAAAACGATACCAGACTTATTTTTATGGACGTGTTTTTGACAGTGAAGTTTAGTAGTATTTTCTGGCAGGGTCGGACTGGGCCAGGGAAAAGGGCACAGACCTTGGATTTTCAGAGGGCGCTAAAATTTTAACAAACTCATGTTAATTTTACTTCTTTGTGTTGCATCTAGCTTAACAAGGTTTAATACATTCGCACAGTACCAAGTATGAAAATGGCTTGATATTATAATCTCTGAGTCTAGATAGAAGATTTAGCTGTATTCTCCGTTCATGTTTAAAGTTCCATTAAATCTACCACAATGCTACGTAAATTTCTAAAACGAATAATGTGATATCTAAAAGTTCCAACAAGTTGAACACAGATTATCTTGTATTAGATAACTGATATCATATATTATTCTTTTGTCAATAGTTAGTTTATAAGAGTCATGGAATAAAAAGTACCCTACCAATTCTGAAAATGACCGTATAACAGGGTTCGTACGCCTCCTGGAATTTTGAAAACCAAAAAAATTTTTCGTCTTCAGTATTTTCTTGTAGAAAATGTCTGCTTAAAAGATGGCGAAATTTCGTGCATTTAAACTAGATTTTTTTTCTATAAAAAATACTGGTAGTTTTCCTGGAAAAATTCTCTGATCCGTACGAACCCTGGTATAAAAAGTCATATGTACCAATTGATTGGGAATAATATCTACTATTGAATGCTATTAATAAATTTTTCTTTGGGGTGTTGTCTACATATCAAAAAATGCACAAACGTTGATTTTTTAAATGGTAACATTCACGTTTGACATTCTATTTCAATTCTTTTGCAGCCGGTAAAGAGGTACAGTTTATATGTTTTTCTTAAATCTTAATACAAAGAGTGCTATTGTTTATCCATAAATTTCGAAAAATAAAATGATTTTATAATAAAAAATACCGAAAACATTCAATTAGTCACCAGTAAAATTCCACAGGTATTTTAAATTTATCATAAACTTACTTTACAAATCCTATAAAGTGTTTCTGGTACTTATCTACGAAAATTTTCTGTGGCTCTTTTGATAGAAGAAGACGGTCCTCTTAAATTATGGGAGGGCAAAATTTCTCTTTATGTCGAAAACTAATTATTCAAATGAGCTGTAAACTTACACATTGATGTTTTTAATGATTGTGGTTTGTTGTATGCAAAAATTAATACAGGCCATAATTCATAATTTTTTAACATGAATTTATTAATACTTTTCATCATTAAAAATGTTTTTAAGTCGCGAAAAAGGTCTGTAGTATGTTTGGTTCTATTCAGTGTATCTCTTAAGAGGCTACTTCAGTCAAGTGAAAAGACCCGTTCGCTAATCCTATGGAAGAAATTATAAACATATCTCGGTTGCATTTTAATATTTTTAAGTGATTTTTTTTGCATTGGCTAGCTGAGATCGATCTGTACAAAGGCCGTTTTTTAATTTTACGATTTTGTGTACAAATATTTTTGATGAGGACACTTTCATTTTCGGAACCGGTTTGGAAACTGAAAGCATCCTTATTAAAAAAATCTGTAATCGAAATCGAAAAAGTAAAAAACGGCAGATGTAGAGATCGACCTCCGCTAACCAATGCAAAAAAATCATTTAAAAATATTAAAATGCAACCGAAATATCTTTATAAATTTCTTCCATAGGATTACCATTAGCGAACGGGTCTTTTCACTTGACCGAAGTAGCCTCTTAAACAAATTGATAAAAAATCAATCAGATGACTTTTATGAAGATATAAATTAATTTTTCTCAAATCGGTTTCCTTTAGCATCCTCAAATTTAAACTCTTCAAACTCTGTCGAGGTTTAAGATTATGTAAATAACCAACGTCTTTTTCCGGGCTTTCCCGATCTAAGAAACTTAAATAAGATATCAAAAAGGAGTGTTATTGGCGAAACAGCACCGAAAACTGGCGATATGAAGCAATTAAAATAATAAAACTTTGTAAAAAATCACCATAAAATTAAAACAAAACACAGGACGCGTTTCGAGCTAAAAACATAACAGCTCGTCATCAGCTGCTCGATTCAGCTGATGACGAGCTGTTATGTTTTTAGCTCGAAACGCGTCCTGTGTTTTGTTTTAATTTTATGGTGATTTTTTACAAAGGAGTGTTATTGTTTGAAAATTCAAAGTTGGTACAATTTTTAATATGTGGACCACTTCAAAAACATAATTTATACATATCAATAAGTAGTAGACATTATTTCTAGTCGATTGGTCCCTATATATTTTGTTTGATTATTTTTAGCCGAATTAGTAATGGGTTACCACTTTTATTTCTCTTATCATCACTGTTGCAGAGACAATAGGTAGATAAACTAACATGGTTTTTTGCACCAGACGCTAAATAGAATTGCTGCAGTGCTGCTGAAGGGTTCATCCTTTTCTTAAAATACCGGGTGTCCTAAAAAGGACTGACTGATTTTAAAATTCAATAACTTGCAAACGGTGACAGATATTTAAAAAATTCTTGCAGGAGGGTTATGCATGAGGTCAAACTTTTTTTACAGTTATTTTCGATTTTAGTTCAAATTAAAAACATTAGATGGCGCTGCGATCAACAGACGCTAAATTCAGGCTCGATTTTTGGTCCTTCCGGACTTACTTTATTAATTTCCATATTCTTTTTACGCATGGAAGAAGAGATCGACCAAAAAATCGAGCTTGTTTTTAGCGCCTATTGCTTACAGCACCATCTATTGTTTGTAATTTGAACTAAAATCGAAAATCACTGTAAAAAAACTTTTGACCTCATGCATAACCCTCCTGCAAGAATTTTTTAAATATCTGTGACCGTTTGCAAGTTATTGAATTTTAAAATCAGTCAGTCCTTTTTAGGACACCCGGTATATTTCTTTAATATTATATGAATTAGTTATAAGTCAGTTAAAAATTTGATAAATTCAATTTCTGTTACAATCTGGCTGCAATTACTTTTTACAGGCATTTTGTAGATAGAGGTATTTTGTATTCTTAAAAAACGACTTTATGCATCCATAAAATGCTGAATTTATATTGCACTATTATAGGGGTTCTACAGGAAAAGTACACACACACACACACACAAAAAAAAAATCGTTTTGTTAGTATAAAATCCCCAAAACAGTTGAGTAAATTTACTCTTCTCTTCCCATGATTTACAAAATTCTTATCACAATTTAGAGATCAAGGGAAATATTTAAGTTTCCATATGCATGGTACAGGAACCTGGGGCCGGCGATTTTTTTTTTCTTTTTCAAAAACCTATATTTTAAGCAATTACGTTTTACAAGTATTTTGTAGAAAGAGGCATTTGGTATCCTTAAAAACGATTTTATGCATACATAAAATGCTGAATTCATATTGCACTATTAAAAATTTCTAAAGTACACCAAAAAAAGTCTCTTTGTTAGACTAAGATCACTATAATTGAGTAAATTTACTCTTCTCAGGACAGTCATCCCGTGATTCGCAAAATTCTTATCACAATTAGAGATCAAGGGAAATATTTAATGCGAGTTACAGGATTCCGGAGCCAGAGTTTTTTATTCAAAAAACTTGTCATATTTTTTAAATATTTTCTTTATTTGATAATAGATTTTTTGCAATTAGATTAAACAAATTTTTATTTAAAATAAAAAGTTTTTCTAATAGTTATTTAAACATGAAAACTCTGTAATTAAATAAAGAGAAGATTAGCATTAACCGAAAGTTGTGGTGTAAATTTCGTGAATGAAAAAGCGCTGGCTGCAGGATTTCCCAGCTTGCAGGATTGCAATTCAGAAGTGTCATCAAGCTTGCATTCTTCAAAGAGAAAGATCATGTTTTCCAATCTGCAATAAAATTTTCACTGCAGGTTTTTGCTTTCTGATATAACTTTCTTTCTTTTCTAAATTTGTTTTCAAAAAGCACGATTTCAATTATAGGTGCATTCAGGACCGGCTTTAAAGGGGAGGGAAAGGCAAGGTACTAAAAGCTCTAGGAATGAAGATATGCAAAATATTTGGTTAAAATTAAAATCTATTATACATCATTTAAAGAAGTGATAGAAATAAACAAGCCCAGGGCGCAATTGCTACTAAAGCTTTCCCTGGATGCATGTTTTCTCTCTCAATCACATTCCCGCTTTAATTTTCGATCCTAAAATTGTTTCGATGTATCTTTAATTTCTTTGTGACAATGAAAAATACCTCTCTAGTGCTGTCTGTCTATTAATTGATGATTACTCCCTAAACGAATTCTCGAAATTTAGTACACTAGTCAGAAAGTATAGTATGTACAACGAGGGTAAAAATATTGGTGCGGCTTAGGCACTTGTGGCTTATGGGGGCGCGAAGTTTTTCTGGACGAGGGCGCATCGGCCCTCGGGCCGATGGGCCGGCGGGCCAGTCCGAGCCTGTTTTTTGGTAGTTCTTATCTAATGTACTAGAAATGCAATAAAAGAGTTTGCATTTATCTAGGACACATAATAAATTAATTCTATGGAGTTAAAAAAAAAGTAAGTTATTATAACAGTTTTATTTGACAAATAAAACTGTTATTTAAATTTAAGCAGCTAGGGATTATGTTATACACGATAGTTTAGAAATACAATCTATTTTAAACTGCAATTATAGTCATTTTGATGTTTTTTTAAAAGTAGAAATGATGTGGAAGTTTTTTTTTAATTCAAAATACTTGTTCTTTTTTCTAAGAAATGGCAGTAACAAATATTTAATACTCATGCAAAAAAAGTAAAAATATATAAAAAACGGAGTTTCCTCCAGATTTGAAAAGGTGCAGAGTGCTGCTTATAGATAAAAGGTCACTTTTTTAATCCTAAAGGCACTTTTTATAATCTAAAGTGTACTTTTATTAATTTTTAAAGTCACTTTTAATATTTATATTTCAGAAAACTCTTTTCATGCAACAACGAGGAAGCTCTGACGATGCAGACAAAAAATTTTTAAACAAAAAAGTGCGGGGGTAATTGTTTGGAAAAGGAGCAAGGGTGTTAATTTTTTGGATGAGGGTCAAGTTGAGTGCTATTTTGTAAAACAAAGGGCAGAAAAGGTGCAGCACCCCCTGAAACTGTCTAGGAGAAACTGTCAAAAATGTCTTTCATGTCTGTTGTGGACATGAAAAGCTGCTGTAAAATTGGTTTCAGCCATCTAATTGGAATGTTGTTTGTAAATTACACAAAAGTTTGAAAATTTCGGCTGAATGGTGTAATTCCCAAGTCTTCATAATCCTATTTCAGCAATTTTCGGATATACAATTAAGTTAGAGAAGCGCTGCATTGTTCACTATGAAATTATCACTACAAAAACTAAGAAATAAAATATTAAGAATCACATAATATTACAAAGGTTACAAGTTTATGAATTGCTTCTTTCAACAATTATTTTTCCAGTTTGCCATGTATTAATATTTAAAGTTCATTTAAGCATGTTACACTAAATGCAGGGTTAAAAATTTCTTTATTTTCTGAAAAGTTCTAGTCCATAAAAATGTTGGTAGATAAATTCTTTTAAAACGAATTTCAAGCTCTGTGAATAATAGATTTTTTAACCTTAAAAGATAAGCATTGTGCATTGTGTGTACTGCTTGGTAAAAAGCATGTGTAAATTTGAGAATAATCATGTTTTTAATACCTGTATCCTATTCCAATAACTCCGCAGTAATGAACTATAATTAAAAATTAAATTGTTCAAAATTTTTATACTATCTTGCATTATTTTTACTTAAAAGCAGGCACTGGAGTGCAGAATATGTCACCAGATTATTCCATTTTACACACAAATGCAGGGCTTAATTTGCGCCGGAGCACATAACTATAGGGCTCCGGAGCCCAGTGTAATAGCGATTCCAAAAAACCGATGCCTAAATTACCCTTTCCTTTCCCTCCCATCTCCAAGTTTCTACATTATTTTCTATCAAAACACTTATATGTAAAGTAGAGTGCCGCACACGTAGCAGATGGACATGAAACGGCGCGTATGATTTTTTGAAATATTTTCTTGTAAATGTTTTTGCTAGTTCTTCATTCATTATATATTATATATATATATGCATGCTGCGAGCAATTCCTGCTTGGTATTAACCCTGTTTCCTAATCATAATCCTTAACTTTTTTTAATTGCAAAATTCTATGTACAACTAATTAACATTAAAATTATGTAAAGATTTCTATTCGGAAGGAGTGATAAACTAAAAAGTGGAATAGCTGACAGTTAAGCACATATGCAGCTAGATATATTTAAAACTTTAATTTTAAAAAAGAAAAAAAGTCGCTTCAAATTTTGGAAACAATGTATGAAATATAAATATATGTATTCAAGTGACGTCGGTGGAAGGTGGGGGTTGGGGGGGGGGGGAGCTATGGTTTTATAACTGCAGAATATTAGGGCTCCGGTACTTTTTTTCGTTAGAAATTAAGTCCTGCACAAATGACTAAGGACAAAATATCTAATACTATGTTCACACTACGATACTTAAGATATCTTAGGCCGCCGAACTCTCTTAATTTTGAGGTGGTACCCTCCCGGAATTGGAAACCTGTTCACATGGAAAAACTCACTTAAGATAACTCAGTGAACGTCACTGTGTTCTTTGCGCATGCGCTTAAGATAAAACCGCCCGCAACACCCAATCAGTTAATGCGACGCTTTACAGCCAGCGAGAGTGAATGGTCGTGACTGTCTCTAGCCCGAAGAAAGTTGAAACTCTCTCATACCCTGTTCACACTGCGTTATCGGAACTATCTTAACCTTAGAACTCTCTGAGGGAGTTCCACAAACTCTCTGAGAGAGTTTCAACTTTCTTCGGGCTAGAGACAGTCACGACGATTCACTCTCGCTGGCTGTAAAGCTTCGCATTAACTGATTGGGTGTTGCGGGCGGTTTTATCTTAAGCGCATGCGCAAACAACACAGTGACGTTCACTGAGTTATCTTAAGTGAGTTTTTCCCGGTTTTTCCATGTGAACAGGCTTCCAATTCCGGGAGGGTACCACCTCAAAATTAAGAGAGTTCGGCGGCCTAAGATATCTTAAGTATCGTAGTGTGAACATAGTATAAGAGAGTTTGTGGAACTCCCTCAGAGAGTTCGGAGGTTTAAGAGAGTTCCGATAACGCAGTGTGAACAGGGTATCAGGACATGTGTGAGAGCAGTCATAATTGTTCAGTAAAGCCCAATGACTTGTCATAGTGACTATAATTATTTTTGCCATTTTAAATTTATTTGTTTTTGTTTCAAATTTCTAATGCTACAACTGTCGACCAGAATTTTTATAGTGTTTTGTTAATATTATCTCTAATAAATTAGTGTATTTAGATTTTAGTTTATTACTTTTAAACTACTACTTGACTGTACATTGTTTAAGAATATCATTTAGAGATGATATTTAGGATTTGAAGATATGTTGGACTGCAAAAAAAGCCGATGATGTTCCGTTTGGTATTACAAACCATCCATGTTCTTAAAAATTACTATGTAAGCAAGCTTTTTCTACAAATAATCCTTAGTTTCCTTTTGTGGCTGTTTAAATTATTTAATATTTTGAAAATTAATAATTTAAATCTGCAAGTGAAGAGGTTTCATTAATTTTTTTTTTCAACATTTCAGATTAATAGGTAGACAGCTGACATACTTCTTTTTAAAGTATTTAAAGCATTTTCTTGGAGTGTTTAAACAAAGTGTCTTTTTGCAGATATCTTTCTATAAAAATAATTTTTTTTCTAAAAAAATATCAATTCAAAATTA
The DNA here is from genome assembly GCA_963932465.1 of Maratus speciosus. Taxonomy (NCBI): domain Eukaryota; kingdom Metazoa; phylum Arthropoda; class Arachnida; order Araneae; family Salticidae; genus Maratus; species Maratus speciosus. Next base: position 47,445,875 of record OZ010797.1, on the reverse strand, counting down.
CCGTCAACAGAAAAAAATTGTGAAAGATATTACAAAATATTTTCATGATGTTGTCCCCTAAAGGAAGCTATGGATGGCCATAAAAAGAAAACTCCTTTTCGTTCTAAAATATATTCCAAAGGATTTTCTCAAAGTAGTAATGTAAAAGTAAACTTGTGCACCGATTCAAAGGAAAAACCATTTGTTTGTAAAATATGTTCCAGAGGATTTTCCTCTCCTGGTAATCTCAAAACACACTTGCATACACATACAAAGGAAAAAACTTTTTTTTGTGAAATATGCTTCAAACAATTTTTAGAAAGTAGTCATCTAAAGGAACATTTGCACACCCACACAAAAGAAAATCAATTTGTTTGTGAAGTATGTTCCAAAGAATTTTCACAAAGTGGTAATTTGAAAAAACACTTGCATAGCCATACAAATGAAAAACCTTATATTTGTGAAATATGTTCCAAAGTATTTTTAAAATATGCTACTCTGAAAGTACACTTGCGCATCCATACAACGGAAAAGTCATTTGTTTGTGAAATTTGTTCCAAAAAATTTTTACAAAGTTGTCATCTGATGAAACACTTGCATACTCATACAAAAGAAAAACCTTTTATTTGTGAAAGATGTTCCAAAGGATTTTCACATTCTGATGATCTGAAAAGACACTTACGTTCCCATACAAAGGAAAAACCTTTTGTTTGTGAAATATGTTTCAAAGGATTTTCACAAAGTGGTAATCTGAGAGAACATTTACGTACCCATACAAATGAAAGACCTTATGTTTGTGAAATTTGTTCCAAAGGATTTGTACAAAGTAGTAAACTGAAGGAACACTTACGTACCCATACAAATGAGAGACCTTATGTTTGTGAAATATGTTCCAAAGGATTTTCACAAAGTGGTAATCTGAAAAATCACTTACGTATCCATACAAAGGAAAAACCTTTTGTTTGTGAAATATGTTCGAAACGATTTTCAGAAAGTGGTGCACTGAAAAGACACTTACGCATCCATACTAATGAAAAACCTTTCGTTTGTGAATTATGTTCAAAAGGATTTGCAGTCAGGAACAATCTTAAAAGACATTTGCATACCCATAAAAAGGGAAAACCAGTTTGTGAAATATAATGGAAAATTTTTCACAAACTAGTTAATCTATAAAGCACTTGCATATCAACAACAGAATCCTTACATTATCTTACCCTTACGAATTGAAAGTTCTCTTGTTTATGATATATGCTCAGATGAATTTTCCCAAATTGATCAAATAAAAGGATATCTGCATGTTCACACACACAAAAAAAAATTGTTGTTGAATTGGATTCTAGACTATTTTCTCAATGATATTTGAAATTAATATATGCTTTTTTTTTATAAATGCAAAAATATTATTTTGTTAAAACAAGAAGTTTTATTTATTAAAATTCTCCAAATAATATTTATTTAATATTTTTTACTAATTCAGATTTCTGCCATGAATCTTTTTCATAACTGATTTCCTTGTTTGAAGCAAATAAGATTCATGTGTCTCAGTGAACAATTCCAGCGTCAGTTGTATACATTTTGTACAGTGGTTAATGTGTTATAAATTATGCTTAATCATGAAAATGAAAAATGAGTTTTATGTTATATAAAAGAATATGTCATATGAAGAATGTTTATAACAAACTTTGGGTACTATTATGCAATAACCACACGAAAATATGTGCTAATGCACCAGTTACTTCAAAATGTGACCATGCAAATAATTTTTATTGCAAACATTTGGATTTGCTATTTATTGAACATAAATATTTATTATTATTATTTTACCTGAATCTTGTAAAATAATTTTCTATTTTTTGATTCAAAAATAATTTTATAACTTACATTTATTACTAATGCCGAGATAGATTTTACATGTTGGAAAGGAAGCTGAAATAAAATTGTTGAATTATTCATAAAAAAGTTTTGTTCTAAAAACTATAAATGTCTATATTTAAAATTTTTGCTCAAATGCTAAGATATATTTACAATTTCAAGTATGCAGTTTAAATTGAGTTTAATTTTATTACTTTGCTGCATGATATTTATTTGTTCTTTTATTTTAAGTTTATATTTGTCTTCATTTAATAAAATAGTTTGTGAAAGTTCCTAATTTTCAAATTCTAAATTTTTAAATGATCATTTTCATGCCAACAGGGATGATTTTTGCACGTGAATTTCATTTTGTGGTAAGTATTACACTTGGCGACAATGGTATTGGTATAGTCGATAAGTACCAATTTCGTTTTGACAAAAAGGAAAAGCCTTTCTCTCCATGATACAAAAGATTATTCATTTTACAGAGGATTTTTTTAAAAGGGGCATTTCTCTATAGTACCCATATAGGAAAATATGTCTTCATTTCTGAAGTTTGGTAATCCCTTACCTATCTTTCTTGAACTTATCTTAGATTAATAAACATAAAATATTTTTGAGTATTCAGTGAAAGTTCATTTGTGCTATACTATAAATTGGTGAATTAGAAGTTTTCAATTTTAAGTGTAAAAGATTCAATATTAGATATTTTTTAAGCAATGATATCATATCTAAAAATTTAGGTATTGCTTTTTTAATTTGTAATAAAACATAATAAAGTTGAAAAATAATTTATAAAGAAGATTTTGAAAATGCGAATAAAATCCATGCGTGTGCCTGTTTTTTTATCATGTTTTTTCTTTAAGTGAATGAGTAACAATTGTGAAGGCGGTAGAAACAAAAATTGTTTTTATCAAATAAATAGATATTGTTATATAAAGGTAATTTTTACATTAATATAATTTTTTATGAACCAAAAAATGAGTCACCCATTGTAGAAAAAAAAAAGAATTACTGAGGTAGTTCTTGAAGATTATCATAATTTTTAAATGAGCTGTCATGATATTTGTTGCCAGAAAATAAGAATGGGGTCAGTTTTGAACACAATTAATACTGTGTTCCTATTAATGCTACACATTACAGTTATATAACATTGCAAAAAGAAAGCCTTGCTTGCATAAATTGTTTAAAAGTGAGTAAACTAATATAGAATACCATTTTGTAAGACTATTTAATAAAAAAAAAAGTACCATAGACTTACTCAATTTCACACAGATTGGGACCAGAAGTTAGCAGATTTCTGGTCTTTTTTTTTTTTTACTTTTTAGCAGTAATTTTAGTGTAATAATACACTGAAAATTATACTGAATGCTTAGAATAAAGTAAAATAAAATAATTATGTAAAATATTAAAAATTAAGTAATTAAAAAAAATGATTAAATTATTAAAAATAAAAAGCAAGTAATGAATTAATAATACAATTCTAAATACTATACATAATAATGATGAAATACATTTTTCTCTCTTTTCCACTCTTAAAGGTACACTAATAATTTACATTCGAATCGTAAATTGAAAATTTTTTACTATGTGTTTAATCAGATGTAATAATAAAGAAATCTTAATCAATAAAAAAAAAAAATTGTAATCATCGATATCAGCCCCATCTTAATATTTTTTTCGGAAATAATTTTATACTTCCTTCATGTGAAAGTTTGAGGTATATAATATTTAATCATAATTACATATTAAAATGTGCAAAATAATATAAATGTACAAATGATTAAACATAAAATTACAAACAAGCAAACTCAAGAAGAATAAACAAACAATTTGGTTACAATTACACATCGAATATTGTGCAGAATCTATGATTTGCAAAGTTTTTGTTTCAGATAAGCTGATTTACATCAGAATCGTAAGTAAGGAAATTTTAAGGTGTATTTAGCCAGTTATGCTAGCCAAAATTGCATCATTATTAATAAAGAAAATTGGTAAAAAGAACAAATTATTGCTAATATTAGTGCCATTTTAAAATTTCTTCCTACGGCTTAACTGTACGAATCACTTTACATTTGCAATGAAGAGAAGATTTTAGGTGGTCGTGTAGTTAAGGGAATCTGCAGTATTTTTTTACCTTACATTATCAGTAGCTTACAGAAGTACTAGAGAAATTGAATTTTATGGGAGTTTTTTTATGTATGAAAGCAATGATGCCAAAAATGTAAAATTTAATTTTTCAAGTTCTGTTGCAAACTGACAAAAAATAAACAACTCCAAAAGATTAATATATGATTTTAAGATATTTTAGTCATTTCATTTAGTTTTTTTTCACATAGTATGGTATTCGATTATTTTTCATATAGGAAAATGGAGGTAATTTTCCTTTTGAATAGACATTTAAATATATACTACGCGATAAACGAAGCCTCACTCCACTCAGCAATTTTTTCAATATAAATACTGTATTAGAGTAACGACAAAAATTTATCATCTATTTCTGCATAAAAGTGTAATTTCTAGTTTCTAGAGCATAAAAAATGATGGCAATTCATTTTTCATGTTTTTTGTGTATGCTATACGCACTCTATCCAATTTTGCCATCTTTTCGAAATAACTCATATGTGTTATTCCATGTGAAATCAACCAATTTAAAGAAAAGTTGTTGCCCCATTGTCACAGATTTTTTCTTTTTAATTTTTATCACAAACATACATAGTATTGAAACTATCAAATCTGAAATTTAAAAATAATTTGAGCAAAATTGGCTGAGATATAGCCTTTTTCAAATTGGTGATTTTTACCAAATGGTGGCCACCTTGGATTTTATCCGAATGTCTATAAATGATGATAACTTGACAACTAACGCCGCAGATTCTATATTTCTGGTACTAATTTGAAGCTATTTGTACAAGGAATGCATATATATTATCAAACAATAGTAAATCTTTATTTTAATACTTTTTAGGGTTCCGTACTCAAAAAGTAAAAACGGAACCATTGTAAGATCACTCCTGTGTCTGTCTGTCACAGCCATTTTACTCGTAAACTATGCAACGGGGAAAGCTCAAATTGGTGGAAGTAATAAAGACTATTGACCCACATATTTACAGATTATTAAACGTTCACAAAAATATTTAGGGAAAATGCAGAAGGGCTAATTAGTTACTTGAAAAAAAATCTTACCTTTGTATATCGTGTGAAAACTTTCGTAACGCTGAACTCTAAAATACATTTATTTTAATTTTAGGTATTATATTTTACAGAGATATCGTCGAAAATGAGGTGCAAAAATATATCCCCTCCCCCCCACCTATTTCCGAATCTACTGAAACTAAAATTATGAAAAAATTAGAGGTAGTGGACGTTAAGTTAAACCTTGCAGGAAAATTATAGCGATTACCGTAGGTTATATACCGTAGGTTATATACCGTAGGTTATAAAGTCAGGAGGGAGCAGTAGCAATATAGTTAAGATGTTAAGAACTTTTATCAAAGAATAATACTAAATTTATAACTAGGGGTGATTCTGTTCTGAAAAATTAAGGCAATCATTTCCGAAAATTAAAAAAATCTGTCATAAATCCGAAAATACGGACATAAAATTTCGACAAATGGTCGCCGAGAAAATATCAATTTTGTCAATCATTCAAAGAGAAATCGCCCTTTTCGTCAAATGATCGCAGGAAAACGCAAATTTTGTCAGAAGATCTCAAAATTCGACCATAAATTTTGTCAAAAGATCGCGAAACAACACGCATTTCGTCCAGAGATCACGAAAAAACCCGGAAAAACGTAAATTTCGTCAAAGGATTGCTAAAAAACGGCAAATTTCGTCAAAAGATCGCGAAAACCCGCAAATTTCGTCAAAAGATTGCGAAAAACAGCAAATTTCGTCAGAAGATCGTGACAAAAACGCAAATTTTGGCAAAGGGGCGCAAAACAAAAACAAAAAAAAAAACCCCACGTAGTTTGTGCCAGGAGTGGATTCCTCCCTTCCTCTCCCCACTGTTGTAACCTTTCAGAAAATTTGCTGTGAATTTCAGAATTTTTTTAATAAGTTATGCCGTTTTATATTATTATTTTATTTATAAAATATTTGGTTATAAGGGAAAATAGAACAGTGAGAAAGAGTAATAACCAGTGAAGTAGGCACAAAAAACCAGAGTGCGTATGCTATCAGCAGAGGGTATACTCTAAAGAGTAAACACTATATATACCTACAGAGAGCAAGGTTTGGTGATAGATATATATCTATATATCCGATATTTATTTTCCTAATATCATAAAGTTCTATATTTTCACACATTTGATATTTATTTTTTAAATGTTGTGCGTGGTATTTGTAGTCAAGCAAGTGTAAAAGAATTTTTTAACCTTTATTGACTTTGTCGTTCTGTAGATAAAGAACTTTTGCTCTGGCAATGACTTTTTAGTCCCCCCCCCCCCCAACAACAACAATATGTATGTATATACGTCATACTCATCGGTATCAACGCAAATTGTAATGACGTATACACGCCCTATCATTGCCAACCATCAATTATTCCGTGGAATACCCATATTGCAGTCGAAAATGGCGACGGTGGAAGACAGGACTTAAAAAAACAGGAAGAATTTCCCATTCAATCAAAAAAAAAAAAAAAAAAGAGGCGCCATAATCATTAATAAATTTATTGTAATTCACATCTCAGCACAATTTCACTAGTAACCCAATTGGTTGTAGTATCTGGACTGTATGACTTCATATCGGAGATGTTAAATTGCATTAGAACTACACATTTTAAAAACCAACTCCGCCAAGTGACAGGTGATTATTAGCAAACGAAAAAACTTTCAAATCTTCTCTTCCAAGCCAGTGCACTCGTTTTTTATACTAGCAATTCGCTCAATGATATCTTGACGCTGCTTTCGAAGCTCCCACGAAATTGAAGATAAGGATAGGGTCGGGGGGGGGGGGGGACACACCTAACTATAGGAAGAAAAGAGGAACAAGGCGGGGAAGTCATGACGTAGTAACAGGACTCTTTACTTATAGCATAAATTTTAAAAGGGAAAAAGGAAGACGCTGCAAAACTTGCAAGGAATTCGGGGATATCGAATAATAATTCTAATAAATATAAAATGGTATTAATAAACATTCGAAAGAAATAGGAATTTAATGTCTCAAATTATAAAGGAATAAGTAGATTAGAGATTTTACGATGGTTTGCTTTTAACAGATTAAGGTTTTTAGAATCAGAATAAAATAATGCGCTGAATCAAAGGTATGGGATTGAAATATAATTGATATTTAACAAGATATTATTAAAAGACAGGTAAAAAAGGTAGCTATTATAAGAATTTGGAATAAATTATCTAAGATAAAATGGTGACAAATTTTTATTATTACATATTACCACGCCTACGTTTAAAGCGAATTTTTAAATTTAGAACCAATAATTATGTATATATTTAATTAGAACTGATATTGAAAAATAACTATCTATGAGGGGTACTGGAAAATTGTGTCGCATAATGTTCTTTCACGCTTACTTAAAAAAAAATTCAGATTTCTTCCTTGGCACCACTTTTTGAAATGGTAAAATTCCCATTGTTTTCACCTTAATGTGAAATGTGAAAACTATGGGAATTTTACTATTTCAAAAAAGTGGTGCTAATGAAGAAATCAGAATTTAAAAAAAAAAGTAGGCGTGAAAGAACATGCGACAGAATTTTCTGGTACCCTAATACTTTAGAAAATTTATTTACAGCTTCATTACAAGGAATCTTTTTGTTTTTAGTTTTGTTCAATTTAATTTGTACAATTGGCTAGGAAATGAAAAAAACAGACAAGCTTACATTTATATTCCAAATTTTCCATAAAAACAAATTTTGTTACATAAAATATAAAATTTTGTTAAAATTCTATAGTAAACTCAACAATTTATTTTTTGTGAGTGTGAAAAACAAGTCGTGTCTATTTTCAGTTATTTGGTGTTATATTTTGTTACGCAAGAGAAAAAATAGAAAAATGCCTTTAGAATAATGTTTTATTAGGTTTTCATGCTAAGAGTAACATGTTTTTTTTTTAAATTTGTATCAGGTCAGAAAATATTTATAATCATCAATAAGTTAATGATTTTGAAAACATCGGATATTTTAGATATTTTTTAAAATAACATGATATTTACTAACCCTGGCAGAGAGTATACGGAGTTTAACAAAACCCAGAAGGTATATGATGTTAACAACGTATACCCTCTACCCCATTCCAGGCAATACCAGTAAGGCAAGTCGCACACTGAACAGACAAGCGACTAAAAAGCGTGAGTCAAGAGACATTTGACTCTGTTAACGAAGAACAAACCGGTTTGAACACTAGAATTTGTCTCCTATCTCACGCTTTTTGTCGCTTGTTTGTTCAATGTGCGATCTGCCTTATTTGTATGCATTATTTTTTACTGCTATTGCTCCTTACTTTTTCTTTCATTAATTTTGTATAGAAATAGAGGCTCTGCCTTGGACCAGTTGAATGATAAAGATTATGCTGTTTATGCTTTTGTTTTACTTTGGTTTTTACACTTTATTATTTTTACCTTATAATAATGTGGTTTTCTATGCATCTTATCAATTGTTTAAATACCTCTGGGAGGGGTTTTAATATCAAAAACATTTCCTATGCTGCACTAATGCAATAGGTGTACAGAATGTAATAGTCAAAATAAGATATGACATACACTGTATATAAAAATCTCAAATCGTCTCCAATCACACCTCTATCACTCTCAAAAATCTGTACAGTTTGTGACTGAATGCTTTGTACATGTTTGATGATTGCTTTCTTTACATTTTAAAGTATCACCAGTTTAGGTATTATCCTTATTAAATAACCATAGTAAATATTATTTGTTAGTATAAAACAATATGCATAATGAAAATACATGTATAATTTAATTTAAAAAAAACGTTTTTAGTGAATAATTTTGATAAATTGTAATCACTAATACAAATTCAAACGCTCAAGCTTGTTAGACATTTGATTAATAATAGTTTAAGAAAAATAATTTTATATTTGTATATAAAACAACATTATTTACCCTGATAAATAGCTATACTGAAAACAAATAAATTTTTCTGGGAGAACAATAATATGAAAATTTAATATCCCTCCCCCCCAGAAAACTGATTAAAGTAAACCCAGGGGCGTATTCTAACCCCCCCCCCCCCCTGCCTCATACACATACATAAAAAATTCATTAATTAAATAAAAATGAATATTTAAATTGATTATGTAAATACATGTAATTTATAAAGAAAGATGTGAAAATAAAAATATGACACATATGCAAGAAAAAGGATGCAGTTTATTTTAGATTTTATATATTAATAAAATAAGTTGAATGCAAATGCTAACATTAATATGTATTATGGATAGAGAAGGATTAAAGTGTAAGTGACCGCGTGACTTTTGACGCAGCTGCTGAATTTCATACTTTTGGGACCAACTGAAAAAATTGAAAGTTTTTCTTGACTTTCTGAGTTACATAAAAATGACATTAAAGGATAATGATTAGAAAATGATCAAACAGTAAATGTAAAATCGCAGACCCGCAGAAGAATCTCATGTCTGATTTATGCAGGGTTTGTTTTTTTAATTTGCATACATTAAACTGCTTAAATTATCCTTAAATTTTAATAAACTTATAAAATTTTTTAATTAAAAGTGAAAGAAATAAAATATTGATTAAAATTATTTAGAAATAAATTTTATTAACATTATATTTGTTATTTTATGTGTGTTAAAGTTATTTTTCTTTTTTAATAAAATGTTACATCATGGGTAATGATTAAGAATCATTCAATGACTTAACAAAATCACCATTACAAAAAATATCAATAATTGACTTTTACAACTTATTTGGCTTAATACCGATGATTTTTCAAGTGGCCGAGAAAAAGAATAACAAAAAGACAATTCTCGCAAAATGGGGGAGTCAAGTAGAATCCAACAAAAAAAATTATAGTTTATTAAAAAAGTTAATGTGTTGCAAATTCAGCCTTTTTTTTATACACAATGCCATTACGTTTTGAACAATATTCATCTTACAATATTACATACATTTAACGTCTGAATTTTTACATTTTAAAACACACACAAAAAAAAAAATAAATAAAGTAAGACAGACTTTAATACATTTTAAAATAAAATTTATAAAAAGTTTTAAAAATACTAAAAACACTAAGAATACATGTACGTTTCTTGTACGTACGTATACGGCCTTGAGGTTGCTTCACGAAATATATACTAAATATATTCTTAATGTTTCTATTATTTTTATAGCTTTTTATAAATTTTACTTTAAAATGCATTCAAGTCTGTTTTACTTTATTTATTTTATCTAGCCTTTTAATATTCATCTTATTTAATCACGAATTAAATAAGGTGCGTATTACTATTTGAAAACAGTACTTCTGTAGATTATTTTTGAGAACTATATGAAAATCCACATGGTTTCACAAAATCGCTGAACACACCATGTAGATTATGGCCATTCCACGAAAAAAGTGGAAAATGTCCTCGACGTGACACTTACAGGGGTAGTACTGGCCCTAGGTGATATTTCAGGACAATCTTTTTTTCGATATTTTAGGACCTGCACTGTTAAAAATATCGTGAAAAATTACCTCTGTTTTTAAAGGCTATCTATTTTTTGACCAATGAGAACGCTACATAAACACCTATGGAGCGTTCTCATTGGTCAGAAAATAGATATCCTTGAAAAACAGAAGTAATTTTTCACGATATTTTTAACAGTGTGGTTTACTAACTGAAATATCCCTGAACTTTGCATAATATATAACACACTATATATGCAAAACATTTTTCCTTTAAAAGTGGTGATTTTTATGTAAAAAAGGGTGATTTTACTCGCATCTTTTAACCAAGCTTTCAAAAAATTAGAATGTGTATTAATTATCGACAAAAAGTACAATTTTTTTCATGACCGATTGATGAGAAATGTACACTCTTAAAACGAAAGAGCCAAAATAACTCAAGTTGAGCCGAAATCCACTCATCTCATGATTTGAAAGTCAGCTTCTCATAAAGAGTTGAAACAACTCGAGTGAATGAGTTGTTTTTAGGCAACTCATGATTGAGTGGTCTCTATTTTACTCATACTTGAGTGAAATCAAATCGATGAAGGTAAAATCCAGTAGTACTTGAGTGATTTGTAACCAACTCATACGTGAGTGAAATTGAGTCATTTAAGACTAAATCCAGTAGCACTTGAGCTATTTGTAACCAAGTCATACTTGAGTGAAATGAAATAATTTAAGCCTAAATCCAGTACCCATTGAGCGATTTGTAATCAATTCAAACTTGAGTGAAATGAGGTCATTTCAGATTTAATCCAGTAGTTCTTGAGCAATTTGTAACAATTCATACATGGATTAAATCAACTCATTTAAGAGTTCATCCAAAATCCCTTGAGTGATTTCTAATAAACTCATTCATACGAGAACTCGCCAAAATTACCAAAAAAACCCTTGAACGATTTCTAATTAACTGATTAAATAAAATCATGTCATTTTAAATGAAATTCAGTAACCTGTGATTGATTTTTATCAACGTAATTCAAAATAACACAGAATTCTTGCCACATTTTCAAATTAAAATAACTAATTTTATACTCCTTCATATTGGTTTATATAACTGTAATTCTTATTTAATAGTAAATGACTATTTTTTGATTGAAAAAATAACTGTGATTTATAATTAAATAAAAATTACAATTATAAAAACCAATCTTAAGAACTAAAAAAAAACAAAACTTGAAATCACCAAGGGAAGGAAAAATCCCAATGACAACTTTTAAAAGATGACTGCTCCCCTTAAGGGTGTTCTCAAATCCAAAAGGGCAACTTTCTGACATAAGCTTGAATTTATTTTTGATCGAAAATGCATGAAACCAGCTGGTGGTGTTGTTCTAAAACTGTGTAATCGAGCTGCTTTTTCCATTTTTTTTTTAAACAATAGATTTTTCAGAAAATAGTGTCAAAGTGGAAGTTTTGAACTGAATTTCCACGCGAAAGGAGAAAAAACATACCAGAGCGGGCGAAAACGTTTGTCACATAATCAAAATCGCTTTAACTCAACAGATAACTTATTGATCAAAAAATGGAAAATCCAGTTCAATTCCAAATTGCTTTCATAACAAGGCTTTCCAATTTTATATCTTTCCGTTAAAAAAATTAATTTGTAAATGCATCAAAACGCTTTGTGCTTGTTGAGCAGACCAGTTAAGAACAGCCTTAAGATCCTACACTAGTCGCTAAAAAAGATCTGGATGCTTGTGTTAATCTTATGGAAGTTATTTTCAAATACATTGTTTGGATTTTAAAAAAAAAAAAATATATATATATATATTGGGGGGGGGGGGGATATAGGATCTTTATGCAGGCTAATTTTTAATTTTGGTTAGTTTCTCTTATACAGTAGATGTCCAATTTTACGAACTGATGTTACTCCCATTTACGAACACATTATATGAATCCCACTGAGTTCGTAAAATCGAGCGTCTACTGTATTAAGATATAAATTTTAGAATCGGTTCCAAAAATGAAAGTATTTACAATAAAATATAAAACCTAAATTAAAAAAGTAAAGACTAGCCACAATACATATTGTCTTCAGCTACCATATGCAAAAAGAATCATGTACAAATATTAAAAATCCAAGCAAGATATTTGAAAATAACTTCCCCATGGAATTAACATTATCACAGGTCTTGTCACATGGCTAGTGTTAGGCCTTAATAAGTAAAATTGAAAATATTTCAAAAAAGATAAACACCCACCCATTATATACTTTGTTGTAACTATCCCTTGATTTAATTCACACTACTTCTTAATAGACTAACTTTTAAAGAAATATTTATTGTTAAGCCTTTTTTTATGCCAATTAGCACTGAGTGATAAATGTCAATTTAATGCAGTTGATACATTTACAAATAAATTATGCACTAAAATAACTGTAGAATATTGAAAAATAAGGTTTGGGTTCACTATTTAACATTTGAAAAGATCTTTTAATGCAAATGAAAATCTAAAATGGCCTTTTACCGACCAATAGACTTACAAATCTGTCTCGATATGCAAATGTTAGGAATTTTATCCATTTTTCATGCACTATGTGTACTTTCATTTGATTTGGATTCAAGTATCCTAAAAAAAAACTTATAGCTAGAATTTTGGTCATGATAATATTTTTTTTTTTTTTTTTTTTTTTTTTGTATATGAAGAACCTTCCACTAAATATTGTAGTATAAAAGTCAAATGCATAAATAACTGAAAATTGAGCTTATTGACTCAAACAACGTGCAACTTAATTCTTTATATCATTTGTTGAAACTAAATTATGTTCAATAATAATTTTTAGAATTTAGCTTCTGGATTAGAAGGAATGTCTTGAATGGATAAACACAAACCCATTAGGTACTCTCTTGCAGTTATTCCTTCTTAATCTTGTTGTGAAATATAAAACTTTAAAATGGCATAAGATTGTAGCTTTTTATGTCAAAAGCAGGAGCCAAATGTGCAATTCAAAATATTGTGGGGGAAAAAACAACAACATTATTTACTAACAATTTTATTTAACAAAAAGAAAAAACAAACTTAGCATTGATAGCAATTTTAACAACAGATGCAGTGCATTGATAGCAATTTTAACAACAGATGCAGTGTTTTCATTAAAAATTTTCTCGTCAAGACAAGAAAATATGTATTCTTCTCTGCTGAAGATCCTTCAGAGATTCGATAGGGCTGTTGAATTACATTCCTCGCAGTGGAATTGCATTTCTCCATGAGGTCACTATTCTCCTGTGTTAAAAGAAAATATTGAAATGAAGTTAAATAGCAAAAATTGTAATGTAAAGGAGTGATTATGAACCTTTTAAAACATTTTAGTTTTTAGATTAAAGTAAATATAAATAAATTCTTAAAGTCTTAAGCAAGTTCTTAAAATATTGTTGAAAATTCACCTTTGTTACCATTTTCAAAATGTATACAAACATATCTTTTTAAACAATAATTTAAATTTGGGGGAAAAAATGAAACTACATTTCATATTAAATTTATTCTAAATATGAAAATACATATACAGGGGTCATTCCAAGAAAAATTTAGGGCCCTTCACAAAAATCTATTTAATAAAATAAGCCCCTTCACAAAAATAAATTTAATAAAATGGACCCCTTCGTAACATTCTTTTTCATACAAACTGTTTTAAAATGTGTAAATTGTAAATAAAACCAGCTCACTGAAAACAAACTTTAGCAAGGGGATTTAAAGGAGTTTTGTCAAATTCTTCATTTAAGTTTGAGTAACTGGATTTCAACTTTCGCTACAAAATATTATTTTTCACAAAAATAACTTGTACTTTTCACAAAATCGGCCCCAAGAATAAAAACAAACAAACAAAACACACACAAACAATCGCCTCCCCAAGCATATTCTGAAAGAAAAAGAAAAAATGAAATAAAAAACCATACACTAAAACTTTTAGCTTTATATAAAAAGTTACACCGCTGAAAATTCAGCCAATTGTGAATAAAATGGAAAATGAATAAATGAAACCCTCTGTGCGATCACCGGGGTTTGTTGATATATATCAATCGATATATATCTTGATATATATCCGATATTTATTTTCAAAATATCAAGATTTTTGATATTTTCAGTCAAAACAAGTGCAAATGAAATTTCCAACTGTTATGGACTATGTTGTTCTGTAAATAAGGAATTTATGTCTCTGATAGTTACTTTTTTAGCCGAAGAAAACAAATATCTTTTTCAAACTTTATGTTTGAATTTTTTACTTTTAACTGTAGATTATTATGAGGGACATAATTCAGAACAGACACTGAAACATAAACTGTCTAATTTAGATACTCAGTTATATATACAGCTTCACTATAAAAGAGTCTGATGTAAGCGTATAAAGCAAATTGTTTCTGTTTTCAATTAGTTGATTTTAAATTTTGTTCCAAGTGTAAAAAAAAAAGAAAGAAAAAGAAAACTGCACTTTTAATGTATTGTTTAAGTTTTCATGTCAAGTGGAATATGTTTTAGTTTCTAATTTATATTATGCTTGAATATATTTATTATCAGCAATATGGTGACTATTTTGAAAATATCGGATATATATCAAAAATATCAGATATATATCAAAATATCATTTAAATTTGGGGGGGGGGGAGAAACTACATTTAAATTCATTCTAAATATGAAATGTTTTATTACAACAATGATGTTTAACCTTACCCCATAAAATCTAACTAAGCAGTCAAACGGCAGTTTTCTTCCAACAGTCAAATGCATGTGTCTGAGACATACATGTCTAATTTAATACAGTATAACCTCGAAAATCAAGACTAAGACTAGATTTATAAAAATTCTAGATTTCACAAAGATAATCGAAATTTTCAATGTTCTTAACGATACCTTTAATCATAATTTAATTAATAACAAAGTGATAATTATGTAAGAAAAAGGAAAAAATAATATCGAAAGGTTTACTTTCATTGAAATTTGTTAAAACTTTTTCAATAAACAGTGAATTTTGAAAATCCAATTGCAATTTGCTTCCTTTTTTTTTTTTTTTTTTGGAACTATTTTTAACAAAAATGTTTTTCATATTAAATACATGTTAGGAATATCTATTTCAGAAATACAGACTTGTTTTTCTAAACTGCATAATGTTATGACAAAATTAAATTTTATATGCTATTTCTATACCGCCAACATTACTCTCTTCTATTTTAAAAATTACCTATCATTAAAAAGAAAAACTTCCAAATCTAACACATGTCACGGATTTCTATCTAATCTTGGAAGAAAATGTGCATTATTGGGCAAATGTATCTGATTGATAGATGATACTAAATAAATGAACTGAAACTGGATAGCACTGCATTCTAAACACATAGGAAAGATACACTATATGGCCATTAATGACCGGCAATTTTCAATTTTAGACATTTTGTCGAATATTTAGAAATATACTTGACAGATTCTTCTGAAATTTCAGTATTTAAAAAAACAGGTATCAGGGGTCTGTCCACACTTTTCTCACAGGGTCCTGTTTTTGTGAAATTGTGAAGTTTTTCTTATTTTTGTGAAAATTCTAGTCATAATTTTGTGAATTTTAAATTATCGATGTCTTCATGTTCTATCCTTCATATAAAAAAAGCTAAGTAATATGCTCTTTGGTGAGTTCAACTGTTTACTTACAGACCAGATTTTATTTTTAAATGACTAAATTTGTGAAAAATTCAATTTGAAGGTGAAAATATTCTGTGAAAGGTCTATTTAAGAGACAAATAATTTTGTGAAGGGTCCTGTTTTGGGATAAAATGTTTTGTGAAGGGTCCTGTTTGGGGATAAAAATTTTTGTGAAGGGTCCTGTTTTAAGATAAATTATTTTGTGAAGGGTCCTTTAAAGGACCTAAAATTTTCCTAAACATATCCCTGGGTATGATCTTATATTTAACAATGTCGATTTGTTAATGGGGGGGGGGGGGCAATTAGGGGCCAACAAAAAAATCAAAGAAAAAATAATACTTGGGATCACCCTGTAAAATGCACGAAATTATCTACCACTACCGAATATAAATAAACAGACATTGTGCAATAAGTGTAATTTTTTGTGTAAGACTAGCACGTATATTAATAGAAATATAGCGATTTATTTAAAAAAATAAAAAAATTCTTGCATATTTTTTGCTTATAACATGCAGGGTTTTCAACCCAATTTAACGCTAGTTTCAGAAAAATTGACAATATAATAGAAACAATATAGTGCAATTGGAATATAGCTATATTAAATATTTTAGGAAATATGAGCAGTTGTATGAAATAATTTTTATCTGTGCATGCGCAAACGATAACAAGGATCATTTTACATAATTTAATATTCTATAGAGCAACTTATTAAAAAAAATCTACTAGTCAAATATCGTAAAAATTCAGAAGGATATCGGCATTAAAGTGAGCAAATTTTTAGTTTTTCTCTAAAAGTAACTGAATGATAAGGGATTTTCCACAAATTGTCAATTTTTATTAACTGACTTTCAGAAAAAAGTATTTAGTAAGTATCAACGAGTAGATTTAGAAAAAATGCTTCGATTTTTATACTTCTTTTGATCATGGTATAGGCTCGTTCTGGTGGTTATCCAATAACTAAAGCATCAATAAAAAATGGAAATTAAAAAAAAAAAAATTAAAAATGACAATTTGTGGAAAATCTCTTATCATTCAGCTGCTTTTAAAGAACAACTAAAAATTTGCTCACTTTAACGCCGATATCTTTCTGAATTTTTACGACATTTGACTAGATTTTTTAAAAATAAGTTGCTCCATAGAGTTGACTATTAAATTATGTAAAATGATCCTTGTTATCGTTCACGCATGCACAGATAAAAATTATTTCATACAACTGCTCATATTACCTAAAATATTTAATATATTTATATTCCAATTGCACTATATTGTTTCTATTATATTTTGTCAATTTTTCTGAAACCGGCGTTAAATTGGGTTGAAAATTCTGCGTGTTATAAGCAAAAATCATGCAAGAATTTAATTTTTTTAAATAAATCGCTATATCTCTATTAATATACGTGCTAGTCTTGCACAAAAAATACACATATTGCACAATGTCTTTATATTCGGTAGCGGTAGATCATTTCGTGCATTTTATTTTACAGGGTGATCCCAAGTATATATGTTTTCTTTGATTTTTTGTTGCCCCCCTAATTGATCCCCTTATTAAATCGACATTGTTAAATATGAGATCATACCTGTTCATTTCAATCCTGAAATTCCAGATGAATATGTCAAGCATATTTCTAAATATTTGACAAAATGTCTAAAATTGAAAGTTGCCGATCATTAATGGCAATATAGTGTAAGATGCTAGGTATGAAGTTTACTAATATGAAAACAATTTTTTTTTTCACATATGTATCTGTAAGGTCACAAAACAATTACAAAACACACACACACACACAAAAAAAGAAATTCCAATATTTATACCCTGTCTTCTATTTCTTGCTGATAATACACCTCCTCAGGATTATCACGTGCCTCTTTGATAGTCCTCTTTGTTGGTACTTCTTTTGGGATGGTGTTAAATTTAACTTCATTGTTTTAAACCTCCATTCAACCATACCAGCTTGAGCGATAGGATCAAAGTATTGTTCCTAAAATGAAAATGTGCAAAAACAATGGTATCGATTTAAAATGTTTCAATGGTTTTAACTTAAAATTTCAAAACACAGACGTAATGATGAGTTTATACGAAAGTGCCTGAAACATACAAAAAAGGAAATTCATTTCCCTCCAATTTATCCAAGCAATAAATTGGACCGATGGGACTGTTGCATAATTAAAAATATATACAATATAAAGTAAATTATCTGGAATTGTTGGGTTCACGTGTTTTTGGATAACTGGCTACTCACTGCATTAAGCTATCCCTTTGTTGCAATTAAAATTTATTAGAATAATCAGATTAAAGCTCCTTCTCAGAGATAAGTTGCTTTTTCACTTTCCTGTGTTATTCAATGGCCTTTGAAATGCCCCACAATTCTTGGAATATCTCATCACAAAATTCATATTTATAATTAATTTCTTTTTTATTAGATGCTTAGAAGAATTGTTTTCTCAAACTGTCAAAAAATTTAGATTTTGTTTTTGAAAAATCTAAATCACTTCCTTCACTACCTATATATGCACATATTGTTATGAATTGGTATCAATTCTGCCTTATACCAAAATTTAAATTTCTACCCTTTCAGATTTGACAAAAAATCTGAAATCGTAATCTGAAAAAATCGTACTGAAGCTCAAAAATCATTCAAAATAGACTAAACTAACAACTGGCATTGTTGTGGTATTTGTAATTGACTGAATTTAATTTTGAGAAATTATAACCAATCCACGCCTCCTCTAAAAAATATATATACAGTAGAGCACCTAATTCACTGACCTATAATTCATGATAAATTTTTTGAATGTAAACAAAGATTTTTTTTTTTAATGTTTGAATGACAACGAAATTTTGAAAACTAATTCAATCAATTTTAATAAAGGACGAAGTTATTTATAGAATACAAGATAAATTTAATAAACCAAAGACAACAATTGATGCCATGTTTAAAAATAAACTAGATGGAATCCGCCAAAACTTGACGGCAACAATTTGAAAGCACCACAGAAAAAAAAAAGTATTTTACAGCTAAAGAAATTTTTAAAGGCTAATTTTTAGGAAAACTTTCAATAATTGAAAAAAAAAACCCTGCATTTTATATCCAGGCAAATGACCCATTATTGCCAGAGTTACATTCACCCAGACACAGTCAAAAGTATTTTTTTACATTACACCCAATGGGAAAATAGTTACTTATTACTTTCTCGTTTTGTCGATTGTGTACAGGAACATTGAGAATTTCGTTATGGTAAAATAGCGAATTTTCTCGATGCACGAAGAAATTGAGAATTCTGTTGATCGACTGCAGAACCAATCATGATTTTCATCAGTTTATAGAGAGAAAAAGAAATCTCAAATTTGTCAATTTATTGCCTGAAATTTTTTTTAAATTTCATCAGAGATAATGCAGAATCATGAATTTCATGATCAGTCAGAAAAATTGCAAATTTTGTTGATTGATAATCACTAATTCCGTTGGTCAGACACGAAAATATGTTATTTTGTCCATAATGCATGGAAAATAGCGAATTGTCGATCAGTTTCAGAAAAATCAAGAATTTCATTGGTCTGAAATGAAAATATCACAATTTTTGTCGATAATGTGCAGAAAAATCAAATTTCGTCGATCGGCTACTCGAAATAGAATTCTCTCACGTGTGGGCCTCGACAAAACAGACTTTTTCTAAAAAGCCCTTATCTTAAAAAAGTTGTGCACCCGTAATTAAAAAGATCACGAATAAAATAAGTTTTGTCTAAGGATTGCAAATAAAATGAAAATTTCGTCAAAGGATGGGGAACAAATGCATGTATCGTTAGAAGATAGCAGGGAAAAGAAAATGGCAACTCCTTCAAAGGATTACGGGAAAAAAAAAGCATATTTTGTAAAAGAATCCGGAAAGAAAATGCACGTTTCGTCAAAAGATAGCAGAAAAAACGTTTTGACAAGGGACCCCCCACCCACAAAAAAATAAATAAATAAATAAATTTCGCCAATGGATCACGCGAAAAATGTGGAATTAGTCATAATGTCGCAGGACCCCCCCCCCTTACGAAATTCATCAAAAGGTCGCTGAAATAAATAAATAAATAAATTTTGCTAAAGCGTTGCAGAAAAAAAAAATTGCCAAAGGGTTGCAAAAAAATAAAATAAATTTTGCCAAAGTGTTGCAGACACAGTTGTATAATATAGACGCATGTGTGGAAAATTTTCCAAAAATTCGGAACTTTGCGGAAAAATTTTTTAGAAAAAAAAACTTAATTTTTGTCCTTGTAAATTTTTTTTTTAAATACCGAAAAATTAAAAATATTCTCCAATTTTATGTAAGATTTATTTGCCAGACAGATTATTATTCAGGGGTCGATGCAGGTTTTTATTCTTGGGGCCCATTTTGCGAAAAATAACATTTTTTTAACGAAAGTTGAAATCCAGTTACTCAAATTTGAACCAAGAATTTATGAACAAAATCATTTTTTACATCCCCTTGGTAAAGTTTCGTAACCTAGTTTTATTTACAAATTACACATTTTAAAGCAGTTTTTATGAAAAAGAATGTTACGTAGGGGGCCTTATTTTATTAAAAGGAATTTTGTGAAGGGGCCTATTTTATTAAATGGAATTTTGTGAAAGGGCCCTAAATAGGCCCCAAATTTTGTCTGCATTGACCCCTGTTATTGTTTGACAGACGTGATTCTGTTCCAAATTTTCAGAAAATTTAAGGCATTTGGTTTTGAAAATTTAAAAAAATCAGCCATCAGTCCAAAAATCCAGACATAAAAAGATACCACTGCGAATTTCAACAAATGGTTGCCGTAAAAACGCAAATTTCGTGAAAGGATCGTAAAAAAAAAAAAAGAATTTCATAAAAGGAGTGCAGGAAAAAACGAATTTCGTAAAAGAATAGCGCGGAAAAAGCCTAAATTCTGTCAAAGGATTTTTAAAAAAAAGAGCAAATTTCGTAAAAGAATCACGGAAAAATGATCATCAATTGATCGGGGAAAAAAAAAAAAAAAAAAAAAGAAATTTGTCAAAGGGCCACAGAAAAAGGTGTGAATTCCGTAAAAAACGCAAGAAAAACACGAATTTCGTAAAAAGATCGCAGAAAAAATGCGAATTTCGTCAAAGGACTGCAAAAAAGAGAGCAAATTTCATCAAAAGCGTGCACGAAAAAAACTAATTTCTTAAAAGCATAATGGAAAGAAGCCCGAATTTTGTCAAGATTGTGAAAAAAATGTAAATTTCGTAAAAGAACGCGTAAAAAACTAATTACTTCAAAGAATCGTGAAAAAAAAAATGCAAATTTCGTCAAAGCGCTGCGTAAAAAGTGCGAAATTTGTCAAAAGATCATAGGAAAATGCGAATTTCGTCAAAGGATTGCGGGAAAAAACTGATTTCATGAAAGGATCGCAGATAAAATGTGAATTTCGTCAAATGATCACAGAAAAAAAAAAACGAGAATTTCGTCAAACGGCCACAGAAAAAAATGATTTTTGTCAAAGGGCCACGGTAAAAACTCACCGGTCTCTTTAATGATGATACCTATGAATGGACCTCTCCCTACAAAATGTGATTTAGTTGTTTCAGTAGCAATGTCACATTATTTCTGCCCTTCTTATCATGGATTTTTAGCTTTATTTTTTTTAACCAAAATAATTATTCTTTGATTAATATTAATTATTTTTTAATTTTAATGGTAATTACTTTAAAACTACTGTTTTTAAGCCATATCGTTAAAATAACATAACACGGTATTTTACGTTATTAAACATTAAATTAATTTGCAGATAGTTTTTGACCCAATATTTATGTGCACAAAAAGTTTTTGGTTTTATAGAAGTCTGGTTGCAGAAAAAACACAAATTTTTCCAAAGGGTTACATAAAAAATGGAAGTCTCTTTAGAAAACAGCACGTACACAAATATCTATGTTTATTATAACAGGGATAGTTTTTAAACTTAAAAAATATACCAAACTAACTTTTGAAATTTTGGGTTTAACCCGAACCCAACTTGCAGGAATTCACACTCAGCCCCAAATCAACCTGAACCAAAAACAGAGTTTACTCAACCTACAACAAAAATAATTATCAATTGTTTTAACAAATGTTAATTCATAGAAGAAACCATTAAATTTAAAATTTTATTAATTAAAAAAAAGGTCATCCTTTAAATAAACACAAAGCAAGTTTTTTTCCCAATATGAAATTTAGTATGTAAATGTAATTGGTTTTATTAAATATTATGTAAAGTTGTTTTAAAAAATGACATTTTAATACCTTTAAACTTTGAAATATAAAAAGGTACGAATATTTTTTCCAACTGGATTATATCATATTCAAAGCTGGAGTAGCACAGTTGAAGTTTATTCCAACAGAGCGAAAAATGTCCAG
Organism: Maratus speciosus; assembly: GCA_963932465.1. Lineage (NCBI taxonomy): Eukaryota > Metazoa > Arthropoda > Arachnida > Araneae > Salticidae > Maratus > Maratus speciosus. Next base: position 47,423,406 of record OZ010797.1, on the reverse strand, counting down.
ACCAGGGATCGAACCTGGATACTTGGCGTGCCGTGCCAATGCCTTACCTGTTAGGCTATCCGGACCGATACCTGGCTGACATAATTCACTCTTATTAGTTGGACTTGACTGCGAACTGCAGCGCTATTTCATTCATCTGAGCTATAACTATAGCATTTACATGATGAAACTACTTCAACACAGGAGTTTCCGTGTTGAAGTAGTTTCATCATGTAAATGCTATAGTTATAGCTCAGATGAATGAAATAGCGCTGCAGTTCGCAGTCAAGTCCAACTAATAAGAGTGAATTATGTCAGCCAGGTATCGGTCCGGATAGCCTAACAGGTAAGGCATTGGCACGGCACGCCAAGTATCCAGGTTCGATCCCTGGTCTGGACATTTTTCGCTCTGTTGGAATAAACTTCAACTGTGCTACTCCAGCTTTGAATAAGAATAGAATATATAAAAAGGTATTTGGCCAAACAGTTACTATTCGGTTAGCTGAATATTCAGTATTCGGCCAAATCACTATTCGGTACATCATTAAACCTAACTTGCTACTTTGAACAACACTCATAATCTTCAGTTTTAATTTTTAACCGAATTGTTTACATATCAAATACATGTGTGAATTATTAGTTCCTGCCACTTACTGAAATTAGTTTCTGCCTGATGATATGAAAAAGTAAAATGTTTTAAAATTTTACTGCTGTATGATATATTTCTCAAATCATTTTCATTTATTAATTTTTTTTAGATTATGTGAAATTATGGCTAAATTGATCAGTCGGGGGAGGGGGTACATCATGAAAAAATACCAGAAATTTTAGTGAACACAGTATTGACTAGAATAAAAAAGACTGTTTTTACTGCAAAAACATTACCCCCCCCCCCCCACCACCACCACAAGATCCTTTGACAAAATTCATATTTTTTTCATGATTCTTTAGTGAAATTTGAGTTTTTTTTTTTTTTTTTACAATTCTCTGGCAATATTCACATTTTAATGAAATTAGTGCTTTTTAACTTTTGACAAACTTTGTATTTTTTTTCCCTACCCCATTATGTGAAGATACTCGCGGGTTAATGCTCTATTCTTATTTGCATTTTGACATTTTGAATATATATATATATATGTATGTATACATATAATTTTTTTTTTTTTTTGGGGGGGGGGGGAGGGGGGTTGGACATCTGAGCTTGATCCTCATGGCACTCGTTTACTTTTTCAATTTTGATTGCAGAATTTTTTTTTTTTTTTTTTTAGAGAAATTACTTTTACTTTTAGAATCTGTTCCAAAAGTGAAAGTATTGTCTTAAAAAAAAAAAAAAAAAAAAAAAAAAAAAACCTGCGATTAAAATTAAAGTAAATAAGGGGCACTGAAGATCAAATCAGCTATACAATGCCACAAAAAAAGAAAAAAAAATGCAAATGAGATCAGCCAAAAACCTCCTCATAGGAATAGCACTCGAGTGTGTACACTTGCAGAGACAGGAGCCTTAGTGAGTCCCTGCAAGTGAAGGCACTTGCAAGCTAATGCTATTTTCTAAAAGGGGGGTGGAGAGTATTTTCTAATAACTCGTTTTCATTTGGACATTTTTAAATAATTCTTTTTGCATTGGATAGCTGAGGTCCCTCTCTACATCACTACTCAACAAGTACAAAACATTGACACATTTTCAAATTCATTTTTTAACAGAAAGATATAAAATTGGAAAGCTCAACTATGGAAGAGATTCAGAATTGAACTGTATTTACCATTTTGTGATCAATAAATTACCTGTTGAGTTATAAGCGTTTTTGATCACATGACAAGTTTTTCACTTCTGGGTGGTTTAGTGTTGGGTAGGACACAGAAATTTTTTGATGTTTTTATGAGGTACCTCCAAAAAACATTTGTCATGACAATGTCATGCTTCCAAAGGAATGAGGTGGGTGGGGTTTATATGCAAGAACTAAAATTGAGTTAGGATGGATGTAATTTCTCCCTCCTCCTTGGTGTATGCTGCTTAATCCGACAACTCGAAGTTAGGTGTTAGCTCCGTAGCAGAAACTGTGCAGCACGGCAGCAGCGATGCAGGTTATTTTAGACCTTGCAGATTAATCTACCAGCTTAAAAATAATATTGTGCTTAAAAAAATTCACCAAAAATTTACTTTGATTTAAGAGTTTTTGTATTTCTTATTAATTTTCTATGTGAAATGCAATTTCTGTTTATTTTATGGGTCACTATAAGTATTTAAGATAGTAGCTTGTTTCAGTATTGTTAGGTTGCAGATAAATTTTGGTTTGCTGCAGATGGACATCGAAAATTCTGCTATTGGGGACATTAGGAAAGTGGAACTTTAGTTAGGGTCACCCGGGGTAAAATGGGTATAAAAAAAGCTTTTTTTTTATTTTAATGTTTCATAGCAGAAACATTATGAAATATTATCATGTTTTTGTTCAATATTTTTTACATGTACTTTAGGTCTAAATTCAACATAATTACCCATTTTATCTCAGTTCGGGGTAAAATGGGTATATGCTGGTTAAAGTTGAATTACATTATAATTAATGTATAGACCATTTAAAAGTTTTGTACCTTCATCCTCTGAATCATATGTAAACTGGGGCGAGGAGGGAAGACAAAAAACTGTCTCTTTCACTTTGTTTACATTTTTTTCTTGACAAATAAAATCTCTTATGAAACTAATAGAAATAAGATACAAGTACACACAAATCCTATCCCCCCCCCCCAAACTGTTCTTAATTTTCACCACATCAATTTACGTCCATGCTCTGAATCATGTTTCTAACAGTGTTTCATTTTAAAAGTTGTTTTTTTTTTAATTTAATGCAGCTCAAAAGCAGATAGATATCAGCATGAGTATCTGTAGGAAAAAATGAGAAATTAAGTTAACTGAAAAATATTTTAAATCAAAAGCAATTTATAAAGTTAACTAGCTATAAGTGAATGCAAATTTATGTACAAAATATGTATATGGCAACGACTGGTACAGCTTGGTTGAGATAGACTTCCTGACAATTTGGGATGCCTCCACATCAGCAGACTTAGATAAAATGTAAAACTGTCTGCGAACTCAAATAATTTCTTTAAAATTTTCTGCAAAAAACGCCGTGCTCCTCCCGAGTGCTGTATTGCCGCCAAAAGCAAAAATGAAAAGTTATATACAAGCACATAAACATTCACTAAAATTTCCAACCAAATAAACTTTATTTAAAAAGATTTGAACATTTAACATTTATTTTTTAACACAAACTTTATTTTTAACCTGTTAAATTAATCTGCAAAGCCTAACATAATCTGCAGCACCCACGTCAGTGCTGCACTGTTTCTGCTACCGGCCCTGGCAGGAGGGGGGGGGGGGAAAGGAATTGTACCCGCCGTTCCGGCATAAGCACCGCACTTACAATATTTTAAAGTTTTTAACTCGTATGAGCCGCGACGCTTCTTCCAAAAAATACTGTACTATGGTACATGGCAAATACTTTCTAGCAAACTTTTTTTTTTCTCCCGTTGAAAAATAGTCTACAGACCTTGTCAATAGTCTGCAACGTGCGTTACACCGATTCTTCGCCGGGTGTCTTGTTAATTGCTTTTTTTAAATAAAGAAACTTGTAAAAAAAAACCCCATCAAAACTGCCTGCAAACTTTGAAAATTTTCTGCGAACGGCGTTCGCGTGTTCGTCTATATTATCTCACTCTGCACATCAGCAATGTCGTCTTTCTCAAGGAAGACTTAATCCGGCAGATTACTTTGTTGCAAACTTTACAGTGTATTCATCTTCATAAAGGATATCAATAATAAGAACTGTAAATTCTTGAACAGACTTCTTTACACTGAATTTCACAACGACCCAGCCACCAATCATTGGATTCACTGCAGCGAGAACCTTTGGTTTAACTTCCTTGGATTGCTTCGACTCTTTTTACTGTTTATCCTGTTATAAGGGTGTATTCAGATCCAAACTGCTTATTTTCTGATTCATTTTTGCTTTCAAACGCCTCAAACTGGGAAATTCTTTTATTTAGAAACTACATAATGCGCCGTGCTTTTCGATTTTTTGATAAATGCAGAAAATATTGTCAAAGTGGGCGTTTTGAACCGAATTTTCGGAAGCGGGAGATCTGGGAATGAAAAAAATGGTCATACAGAGAAAATAATTGTTTAAAAATCAAATTCTAATGAATTGAGCGAAAAATGAAATCACACGGCCTCTTATGCATCTCTTCAAAAATCACCCCAGCAAGTTCCATGTTGTTACTTTTAAAAATGAGTCTGAAAATGTCCCAGAAATTTTTGAGCTGTTGAGGGTGGAAAAATATTTTTTCGAATACACCCTTAATCCACCCAATTTAATAAAGTTAGAACATATGTTTTAATTTAATTTATGGCCGGAAATATGGTACTTTGATTTAATGTGATTTTTCAAAAATTGTCGGTTAACAGTGATTTTTAATGTTTACATTCCAAAGCGAAGTGCGGATAACAGATGTTCGCAACTAATTTATAGCCTAATTTCATATAACAAAGCACAATTTCAGTTTTAAACACAGGATCAATAACAATTTGCTCTCAAAAGTCTTTCAATTTTGATCAATTTTCATACATTCATATCTTGACCTCAACTAGCATAAAAAAGATGGCTTATACCTATTTTACCCCATGTGACAAGAAATGCTATAAAGTTTTTTTGAATAAATAAATTTACTCATTTTTTGAGTTTTCTATTAGAAAAATCCTTCTTTAAAATCCAAACAGTTTATTTTTTACGATCAAAAATGCTTATAACTCAACAGCTAATTTATTGATCACAAAATGGTAAATACAATTCAATTCCGAATCACTTTCACAATACATAACAAATTCTTCCTGTAGTATATTTTTCTGGAAAGAGGTTTTTCATTCACTAAAAACACTTCGTTCTACTTTCTGAAAAACAAAATGACCGCTAAGCCCAGTATATATGTAGCTAGTTTGTTTTTACCAAGTTTAAATAACCCTTCTTACAGTCTCATTTCCCAATATGAACCAAAATTTAATTTTAAATAACAGAAATGTATCAAAACACCCAAAAGACAGTGGACAACCTCTGGCCCAGTAATGGACAGGACAACCCATGAAAAGTAATAAATATAATTGTTTTTATGACTGTACTTAGAAACAGAATTTAATGAATACGTAGAATGAAACAAAATAGTTATTTTCAAATAAATTTAACAATTAGGATACCAGTTATTAATAAAATATTTGTGATAATCATTTACTGTTTCCATCAGTTATTGTAATTATAAGAAGATCGATGTTTTAATTATTTTAGATGGATAGTTTAAAATACTAAATATCAGGCAATTACAGCTATCAAATTATTGAAACGGGAATTTAAAAGGTATAATTAAAAAAAGTTTTGGAATATTAGTGTTTAGTCTCACTATTTTTAGCAATTATTCTTCCAGAGACTACTTGATGTATCATTTATAATAATTAATATTACAAATATGAAAGAAATGATATTTTGAGTTGAATATTTTAAACACTAAATAAAATAATTTCAAAATAAAACTGTAGAACTGATGTTTGAGGCCACTGATCTGCAGATTTACTTGTTTCATGAATATTATCTATAACTTTCATTAATAGTATTACTTTTTTTTTTTTGTGTGTGTGTGTGTGGCGGGGGGTTCAGAGGTGAACAAGGAAACATTTAAGACAGAAAATAGATTTTTAATAGCTTCTGTAACTTAATTGTTTTTATTTAAACGGAGAGGGATTAAGTCCTATGAGCCCCTCTTTGACTGTGCTCTTAAACAATATTTTCTGCTTCCTGGCTGATTTGATTGCCAGATTATAAAATATGCAAGGTATATATAAAAAAAGCATAAAATATTAAAATTTTATCAATCAATAAAATAACTTAAAAGCAGTTATTTATAAAAATTTTAGTGTTATTACATTCTGGTAAGTGCAATTTAAAAATTAAAAATTGATTACTTAAGTTTTCAGTTAAGTCAAAGGATTTTAAATGCATTATGAACGTTACTGAAATTGCATTTTTAGCAATGCTTACATGGGGTGTCCTTTACTGGAAATTGACTAATTAAGTGTTCCAGTAATGAACACAGACAGGTCTTAAAATCTTAAAAATAAATGAAATTTTGTAAATGGCCGTTAGTACATAAAATTCTAAGTTTTCTATCGCTACTCAAACAAAAACATTCAAATATTGCAAGAAAATAAAAAATATATAAATTAATTAAACAAAGCCATTTCTTAACCTCTTCATTAAGATTTTCACAGAAAAACAGCGAAACTTTAAAACATTTTCTGCTTCCTGATGGGTTTGATTAAAAGTGTCAACAATAACCCAGTGCAAGGGGGAATTATAAAATAAATAATTAAAGATAAATATTTATCTGTTATTTTTTTTTTAACCAAAAACATCAAGGGCTGTCCATTACTGGCACATCTACCTATTATAGAGATGGAAACAATTCTTTCGAAATTCTTGTAATTTTTCACAAAATTATTTACAAATTAGAAAACATATTTTTGGTTGATATGATTCATTTGAAAAATTACTTTCACAAAATACTTAGTACTGTTATATCTGACAAAGTTTGTCAATCGAAAAAAAAAAACTTTTATTATTTTCACCTCCCCTCATCCCCCCTTGGTTTTACATGACGCTATGATCAGCTTATTTATTTATTTATCAACAAAGTAATAAACAGGACATTTTAAACGAAAATAAATAAGTAAAAAATAAAAGGGCAGAACAATTTTAAAATATAGAAGCATTTCTAAAATAAGCTGCCGGCAGTGACGCTGAGCGTATGCAGGAATCTTTAGTTATTTATTTTTACAACAAATTAAGAAATGCAGGAGAATTTTTTCAAAATTTTAAAGCTTTATATGCTAGGGAGGCACAGTACTATGTGTGTAAATTAAGTTAGTGTGTATACGAAATCCGTTACCACGTGCTTCAAGATTAAAATAAAATCAGTACATACAATTCCACTAAAAACTAAGTATAAATTAAATGCTTTTATAAAACTTACCGAGTAAAACAGGTCCATCCTCTTCCTCAATGTTTCATCATTAAGTAAACTTCTTTAACTTAATGTTTACATTCGCCATCTTGTGAGGACACAGGACAGGCGCGACGGCGAGACGAGACGAGACGAACGAATCGCAAAGAACGGCTCGGTAATGAGTGAATTTTTATCAAGTTGAGTTGTTTCATTTCAGCTCTCCTTGAGCACAATAGAAAAATAACAGCTGAAATCAAGTTGAGCTAAACATTTAAAAATCAACTCATTCACGATCCAATAAATTAGAACTCATTTTTGAGCAACCAAATCCACTCATTCGTTTTAAGAGAGTAAGTTATTATCATGAAAGTTTTTCTTTCTTTAAGAAAAAAATGACTGACCGGTAAAAAATGAGATTTTTTTGTGACCAATAGTCGAAAATCGCGATCTTTTTTATAATGATCGATAAAAATCGTGTTTTTTTTTGTAACTGATCGATAAATATCGCGTTTTTTCTTTGTGAAAAATTGACGAAAATCATAATTTTAATGACAGATTAGAGAAAATCCTAACTTCCGTGATCGTTATGCATCTGTTAAATAGTACATCTACCCCGTGTCTGCGTAAGGCTGTAAATTTGGTATTTTGTTTGTCCAATTTGGTGATTTTGGGTGCCGATAAAGCACAAAATTAGCAAAATTTCAGGAAGTTTAGAACAGATTAGCATATTTTAGGAGATTTAATAGCTTTTTTTAATTTCAGGTTGAGTGCAACCCGTGCATTTACATAAATACCTATAACCTATGAACTTATAAGTTGTTAAAATACAAACTCTACATTAAAAATAACAAAACTCCCTAAATTTTCATATTGGCATAGTTGTTTTAATTTTAGGATACAATAGCATTGTTAAAACAGCAGTAATATGCAGAAAAGCTGTATCAAACGTGATATGGAACGGCACTTTAATAATTTTAAAAATATCTACATTTTAAATCCCAGAGCTAAATAACCTGCCCGATTTTACTAAGTTAAAAAACTCCACATTTTAAATCATAGACCTAAGTAATCTGCCCGTTTTTAGGGACCCTCCATAAAAAACAGACAAAGTTTCCTGCGTATGATATTTGCATAAATACCTATATCTGTCAATGTCTAAGTTGTTAAAATATAAGTTATGTATTAAAACTAACAAAAATCTCTTAATTTTCATATTAACATTGTTGTTTTAATTTGAGGAAATAACAGCATTGTTAAAAAAGCAGTAATATGTAGAAAAGCTATCCCACACGTAACATGGAATGGATCATTGTGATATTGCCTTAGAATGCAAAATTTTAAGTGACAGAATGTGATAAAATGAGATTGTCTCATTTTGGATTTGAAACAGTACTATAGTATTTGACATATCTCAATTTTATAGTAACTGGCTTTTCCTTTACAAAAAATAATAGGTCATATGACCAGATAAGCAAAATCATGCTGTTTAATTTCAATGGAATAATCATACAAAAAAGAAAAACTTTCCTAGTAAAAAGAAAACATTATTTAAAAATTTTGCATGAACTCACTATACATAAATTTCGTTAAAATACATAATACAACACCTGTTATCAGCTTAGAAACCACCGTCTGTTTGAGGGACTCTTTTGAATTTCGTGCTTTTAGTTGCTTCCCTCTTAACGAAAAACTTTCTCAAATATCACCGGGAATCAATTTTCTCAACATGTTGGCAACCATGTCTTTAGCATCTTAACCATGTCATTAGGATTTGTAACTAAGAAATACAAAATAAAACAGTAACAACCAAGAAAAAAACTTTAAAATCTTCACGACGAGCTCCCCCTCCCCCCTAAACTACTATTTCCAAATAGTGGTATTTTTCCTTATTTAATAAAGTTATATTAAATAAATTAAAAATTATCATTCCGATATAGTAATAGTTACAAGAAATACACACTTTATATTACACATATATTCTCATGAAGCGCTTAACATTATAATACATTATGCATACTTGAGCTATTTCCATTACAACTTAAGAGTCATTCCATATAAGAATCACCCAGAATTGGCGGTCTGTCATTAAATGGTAAACCGATTCATGTGATTTTTTTTTCTCAGAGAGATGACCATTAGAAAGAAAGAAATCCAGAATATTAATGCCTTGAGGCCATTGGTTTTCATTTGGTGGGTGTGTTAAATGTCATAGCGCCGCTTGAAAAATTGAATTTTTATTTTTTGCATAATACTTCTCATAATATGCATTGAAGTTATCCCACAAAACAAATTGCATGGTTGTATTATGTAAGGTTGGCCCTTTGCTATTCAAGAATAAAAATTATGGGATATGTGTAATGTGGTGAGCTAGGAGGCTTCAAAAATTGAATTTTTTTCGAAATTTCACTATAGTTTTGACACATGTAGCTCTTTGCATTGAAATCATCTCATCATTTTTAACTGCTGTATGCTTCCCTATGGTGAAATGAAACACAGAAAAGTAGGCCCCACCATGGGTAGACTTTAATGCATTCCAAAATTTTATGCCAAATTTCCAAAAAAACATACTTTTGCCTATTTTAAGTGAGGTATATTAGACATGCATTAAAGTCAGAAGCTTCTACAATAATAATAGAAATGTAGAATAACTATTCACCTTTCAAAATCACCAAATAGAATCATGGGCACTAAAGCAGTTTTCCTTGGGTAATGGAAATTGCATTGTAATATAATTAGGAAATACGCTACCACAACCATAGTCTTCAATCTTTGCCAAGAATAAAAACGCTTACAATTATTTCTGAAATGAATATATTTTTTATTCTAACATGAATTTCCACATGTATAACAATAAATATTTTTAATATTTTTTGTTACAGCCAGTGAAGATGCTTTAGTGAAGTTAAAAGGAGCATGTAAACTAGATGATGATATAAGCATAAATCAAACACTTTGTGCGAATTTTAATACAAAAGTTAAAATCTTTAACAACGATTTAACGCACAAATACGTACAAACACGACACATAAAATCCGATACCATCGTTTCGAGGATTCCCGGATCCCCCGTATGGAGGGATCCTGCGCAGTGACTCCTTTTTTTCAGTTAGTTCTGGTTCATTATGTCATTTCTTTAGGATATATAAACTCTTGTTTTCACCTTTTCAATCATTCCATAAGCCAGTATCGGGGCTATAACCCAGGGGTTCCTCGAACCCATTTTAATTCTCGTATTTTTTTGGAATCCGGGAATCCTCGAAACGATCGTATGGGATTTTTTGTGTCGTGTTTGCACGTATTTGTGCGCTGCTACAAGATCAAGTGGATTATTTCCAGTTTCTGAACTTATTATGCCAAACGATTTGGCATGGTACTGGAAAAAAATAATAACAAATGTACCTCCAGAAAATATTTCTGAAAAAGATCTCATAGAAAATCGAAGTGGAACTAACCTAGAACTTGCGGATATGATTTGTGGAAAGCACAGATATGAATTTGGAACATTTTGGGCACCAGCTCGCTATTGCCAACATCCTGCATAATACTCCTCCAATTGCGAACGAACCAAATTCTGAGCACAGTGCTTCATATTTCAAAAATGTGCACTGTCCCAAATCCATGCCCTTTCTTACCCTTGATTTTATGATCAGGATGTTCGCAATAGCGAGGTGGTGTCCAAAATGTTCCAAATTTGTATCTGTGATTTGCACAAATCATATTCTCAAGCTTTAGGGTAGTTCTACTTCTAGGGTAGTTCTACTTAGGGTAGTACTACTAGATCTTTTTCAGAAATATTTTCTGGAGGTACATTTTTTTTTCATTATCATGTCAAATCTTTAAGCCTGGTGAGTTCAGAAACTGGAAATAATCTACTTGATTTTGTAGCATCATATGGCCCACAAGCACATTTATTTGATACCTTGCATAAGGAATATTTATCCATGTTTAAAATAACTTTTAAAAACAGTTTTACTTTCAAACAGACAGTATGCAGCAAGACTGAAGTAGCTTATAATAATCTGGTTTACATGCTTCTTTTCACTTCATTAAAACATCTTCACTGCCTGTAACAAAAACATATTAAAAATATTTATTGTTGTACATGTAGAAATTCATGTTAGAATAAAAAATATATGCATTTCAGAAATAATTGTAAGTATTTTTATTCTTGGCAATGATTGAAGGCTATGGTCGTGATACCGTATTTCCTAATTATATTACAATGCAATTTCCATTACCCAAAGAAAACTGCTTTAGTGCCCATGATTCTGTTTGGTGATTTTGAAAGGTGAATAGTTATTCTACATTTCTATTATTATTGCAGAAGCTTCTGACTTTAATGCATATCTAATATACCTCACTTAAAATAGGCAAAAATATGTTTTTTTTGGAAATTTGGCATAAAATTTTGGAATGCATTAAAGTCTGCCCATGGTGGGGCCGACTTTTCCGTGTTTCATTTCACCCCAATAGCAGAAAATTCTTCAAGTGTCTGCGACAGATCTTTCAGGTACTGAAAATAATCTGCAGGTAAAATGTTACAAATAAACCTTTAATTAATTAATCATTTACTTTTAATGTTTTTAAGCATTTTACTCATTTTTATTAATAATAATCTTAAGTTTTAGTAATAAATAATAAAGAACTAAACATAATATAAAGTTGGAAAAAGATCCAATAGGAAAAAAAAAATCTGCAAAAGGGAAAAGAAAATCTGCGACGCACGTCACCCGTCAGGAACTTTCTGCTACCGGGCATTTCACCATAGGGAAGCATACAGCAGGTAAAAATGACGAGATGATTTCAATGCAAAGAACTATATGTGTCAAAACTAGAGTGAAATTTAGAAAAAAATCAATTTTTGAAGCCTCCTAGCTCACCACATTACACATATCCCATAATTTTTATTCTTGAATAGTAAAGGGCCAACCTTACATAATACAACCATGCAATTTGTTTTGTGGGATAACTTCAATGCATATTATGAAAAATACTATGCAAAACATAAAATTTGAATTTTTCAAGCGGCGCTCTGACCTTTGACCCCCCCCCCCCCCACCAAATGAAAACTAATGGTCCCACGGCATTAATATTCCGGATTTATTACTTTCTAATAGTCATCTCACTGAGAAAAAAAAATCACATGAATCTGTTTACCATTTGATCACAGCTTGGGTGATTCTTATATGGAATGACTCTTAAGACTATTGGCATGGAATCACGATAAAGAAATATTAGGTCAATATGACAAATAATAAATATCACATTCAAATAATTAATGTAATCACTGGCTACTAAAATAAATTTCATTCTTGCCTTTCCAGAAGGCAGAAAACAATAAATTTAGATTAACGCTTTCCACCCATTATTGTTTTGAAATAGTGATCCATTTTTATACGATAATCTCTGTGATAAATTCCTATTACAAATGTTGTAGAAATATACTACAAATTTTTTTTAATGAGTGGTAGCCAAAGTTTAATTTGGAAGTAATGGTAGCAACAACCATAAATTATTATAATATCAACTAACAGAAAAAAGAAAGAAAATGTAGCCAGTAGGAAACAACATAAAGAAAGTAAAAATAAAAAAGAAAGAGAAAGATTAAATAGAGATTACCGTATATTTTTAGTACAACTAATCCACAAACATGTAATTCGCACTGTATAAATGAATGTAAAATAAAAATTTTAATTAAAAAAAATGATTTCTCAATGGTGACAATTTTTTAAGTTTTTTCAATCTAGCTGTAATAAGTTTGCAAATTCTGAAGTTTTTAATGTTGCTTTTAAATTTATATAATTAATTGCTTGGTTTTTATGTAGATGCTGTTTTATTAACAATTGCCAATTCTACAAATTGTAATCCTTTTTAGGTGAGATTAACAATGTAATAATCGTTACACACGTATCACACAACAATTAAACTTACTTTTTACAATTGAAAATGATAGTATGTATAACATTATTTTATTTATTTCATCATTTATATGATAAATTAAAAAGTATATACATTTCCTTTTAACAATTTAGTCTTAACAAAGTATTTGTACGATTATTACATTGTTAATCTCATCTAAAAAGAATTACAATTTGTAGAATTGGCAATTGTAAATAAAACAGCATCTACATAAAAACCAAGCAATTAATTTATATAAATTTAAAAGCAACATCAAAAACTCCAGAATTTGCAAACTTTGAGCAGACTAGTTTCGGTAGCCTTTAGCGTACCGTCCTCAGTGCAAAGAATAACGGAAAATTGCTCAATTACATAGAAGAGAAGCGGATTCAACCAAGAAGTTCATTAACCAATGTGGAAACAGGAAAATACGGGTACAAGCCAATAGGAGAATAGAATAAAAAATTTAAAACCCCGTTTGGTCTGTCCAATATTGGAAAGACCGCACTGGCAATTCATATTATACATATTACCCCATGAGTTGTATAGCTCAATAGGATCTTTGAGTTTGGAGAGGGTAAGTTTATTCGTAGGGATAAAAATTATTTTGAAGTCATGCTGTCTAAGAATTTTGGCAATAAGAAAGCTGGATTTGGGAAAGAAAGGTAACACAATGCTACTTCTGCAAAGAGAAGAGGACTGATTTGAGTTAGAGGGACTAGACTGCTGTAGTTTACGTAAAGCAGTAATAATAGAAAAGTTGTATCCTCTGTCAATTTCAATAGCTCTGAGATATTGAATTTCACTATTATGTGAGTGAAAATCAGAACAAACATGTATAGCACGATTTATGAAAGTAAAAAAGGCATCCATTTTCTGGCTGGGAGGGTGATAGGAGCGAGCATGGGGGGGAGGGGGGTAGACAAACTGCAAAACTTTTGCGACAGACCGATGTAGAGAAACCGTCTACAGTACGCGTGACAAGGGTTTCCAGAAACAGAAGGGAACCGTTATTTTCTGTTTCATAAGTGAATTCTATATTGCTATCGGTTGAATCCGCTTCTCCTCTATATAATTGAGCAATTTTCCGTTATTCTTTGCGGAAGGTATGCTAAAGACTACCGAAACTAGTCTGCCCAAAGTTTGTAAATTCTGGCGTTTTTAACGTTGTTTTTAAATTTATATCATTCTGCGCCAAGTAGCATCTTAATAATTATTACAAGTAATTAATTCTTTAATCAATGTTAATAAATATAATTATCAATAAATTCATATCAATATTTGGCACTTCTCTACTACACCCTCTACCACTTTCCATTAATAATACTAATAATAATTTTAAATTGTGTTTTACTGATTTATTAGGTTCATTAATTAAAATAACAACTACGCCCTTAAATGGAGACGCAATGATATTAAAAGATAAAAAGCACTGAAAAAAAATCTTTTGATCCATAGTAACATACAATAGATCAGTTTCAACTGGCCTCACAAACATTTATCCACCAGCCTAGAGAGATAATTAAGAAAAATAATGTAAATAAATAAATATCCAAGAATATTTTTTGTTTTGTTTTCATTTGTAAATTTTATTGTTTAAAGTTACTGATAGTTGGCACTTTTCTGAATTTCTTCTATTTATTTGAGATTCCGTTGGCAATTTTCTTCTATTTTTTTTACAGGGAGTTACAATTTCGCGATAGTTTTTTTTTAATGAAAAGTGGTCGAAAGAAGGATAAGTATCCAATACTTTATAAATGATACATTTAAATTTATAAAACATTATTTTAAGGTTTAGCAGCTAATTATGGCTATTTATAAACTGCAAGATACAATACAGAAACATAAACATATGTTTTAATACATACAATTATTGATGATATATTTAAAAAATATAAAATCGAATACATTATTTTGTAAATATATTCAAACAAGCCCAGCGGTGTAGTGGTCAACACGCCTGTCTGCCGCACCGCAGGTCGAGAGTTCGACTCCCGACTGGGCAAGGTTTACTCAGCCTTTCATCCCTTTGGGGTCGATAAAATGAGTACTAAGCTTGCATGGGAACTAAACACCGAGGGTCTCGCGTTAGGTTGACCACCTGGCCGGAACGCATGCTGCATTGTACCTCGGGGCCCAGGGTCAAGAAAACAGAGATGGGCACTGTCGGCCTAGATACTTCTTGGATTGTATAGCCACAGAGTTTAGTAAATATATTCAAGCTTTTATCTAAAAATAATGACAATTTTTAGAATTGAAGGTAAAACAGTTTAAACAAAAACGAAGCAATTAATTCCTTACTCAATGTTAAAAAATATAAACATAAAAAAAAAATTATATAATATCATGGATGCAAGAAGTCCACCCAAGTCAAGAGGGAAAATTTTTCTCCGTGTTAGGAAATAGGAATAACCAAATAAAAATTGGGCTAGAAGATTTCTATGGCTTACATTATGAGTAAATTTTTTTCATACAAACAAAAGGAAGTAGGTCGTATAAATTTGGCCCACCGTCAAGTTCCGCGTCCGGCATCTTCACATAGGTCTGATGGTACATATGATGGTCACATACAGTTAAAATCAAAGGGCGGGTGTGCAGAAGGGTAAGGTAATTTCATATTTATTAAATAATAATAATCCACCAAACTTTATTTTATATGAATATACAGTAGAACCTCTTTTATCCGAAACTCCCTGTTAAACGAAATCCATTTTTAAAGCTTTTTCTTATATATCACATTCCTTGTGTGCAAAATCCATTTTGAGAGATTTTCTTTAACTATCATATTCCTTGTGTGCAAGCGGTCCTTTCCAAACTACGAGTACACATAAATATTTTCGATCATCTTTCTTAAAGTTCCTTTGAATTTAACTTGAGCTCCCGTAAGCTGCAGAGTGAAACGAAGAAAACGGACAAATTAGCAATTCTAAAACTTTTGAATGTTTTGTAAAAGTTTTGGCATGGTTGGAGCAACAGAAAGACTGTAATGCTGGTGCACTAATAATATTAAAAAACTCCGCGACAGAGCTTCAAAGCAAAGGCAATCAAAACTGCGACAAAACATATATATTTTTTAAACCTTGTGATATATGTAAAAGGTACTTAATTTTAAAATTAAAATTCAGGTAATTTATTCTTGTTTTTATTTTGCTATTGCTTTATTTTTATTAAGCACGTGTTACCATTATAAGAAATATTGCATATATTTCTACTTAACCTTAACATTGAAGACTTCTCGATTATCCGAAAATTTGTATTTTCCGAAAGAGGTTCAGTCCTAATTACTTCGAATAATCGAGGTTCTACTGTAACTTTTAAAACAGAAAAAACAAGCCTTAACAAAGGAATTAAATGAAATGGAAAATACAGAACAGCTAAACAACTTTACAATCAACCTAATCGAAAAATAATTATTCTTCTTCAAAAAAATGCTTTCGGTACAAATCAGTAAAAAATAAAAAAGCAATTTAAAAAATTACAACGACCATTTGGAAAATGATTTTTTCAAAGACTAAAATTTAAGACATAAAAAATCGCACGGAGTTGATCATACATTACGTACGCCATGGATTAAACATTAACATTCCTGGACTCATTATGAACAAATTTTAAAAGAAATTTCAGTTTTACAATTTTCGGTACTGTAAATTTTTAAACTTCTACGGAGCTGGTCATACATTACGTACGCCATGTATTAAACATTAATATTCCTAGACCAATTTTAAATGAAATTTCATTTTTAAATTTTCTAAACATCCCACAATATTACTTTTTATATCGTCGTATAGAGGAAAAATACATTTTTAATTGAAATTTGTTTGAAAGCTGTATCTCAATTTTTTTTTCTGAGTTATTAAATTTTTTTTGTAGTTTTTATTACTTTTTTGTCATAGTGGCAACAGAAGTATCCATCTCTGTTGAAAGTAAAGGGAAAATACAGATTACTATATAGACCTATCAGAAAACGAATAAAATGCGGGATTGAACTAATAAAACGCTTCAGATATGTTTTTGATTTCCTACCCTGACCGAGGACAATAACCATTTTTCCAAATGGTTAATAAATGTAAATTTTTTTTTTGGACACCCCATTTACGAACTCTTCGAAATAAAGCTACTGCTATCAGAAGGAAACTGAAGTATCTAAAAGGAAATGAAGCTCCAGAAAATAGTATAAAGAACTATTAAATTCAGTACAACAAAGAGATGGAAACATATAAACGCTCACTCCTTCAGGTCAAACGAAAAGCTTGACTCACTTTCTGTACAGAACAAAAAGAAACTTATGGACCAGCTCAAAAAATTTACAGTAACAATGTTTTCCTCCTCAAGAAGTTCTCTTGGAACTTCCACCGCGTATTTTCTCCAAGCGGCGAAATTTGGAATTTATAACTAATGAAATTTTTAAGAATTCGATATTTCCTGTGTATATTGATAATGACCTCAAATTTAATGGAAAAGATGATCCTCCATTTTTTGGATCAGATGTTAGGTCTATCTTAAACCATTTTAAGAATGACGAAGCCCTTGGGCCCGACTGCATAGATTTCAGATTACTAAAACGATCCTTTGATATTTTTCCTGAAATCTTTACTAGATGGGCAAATCTATGCCTCAAACATATATATTTTCCATTAACACTGAGACAAGGAGATGTTGTGTATTTCCTAAAACAAGGAAAGGCTGCCTCTGAACCCAGTTCATACCGCCCGATCTGCCTACTTCCAAATTTAGGTAAACTACTAGAAAAACTAATAGTCTCGCGTTTAACTTTCTTTTTGGAATCAAACAATATTCTTCATTAGAACCAATTTGGGTTCAGAGAGGGCAGATCATGTGAAATGGCCTTATCTAATATTTTATCTTCCTGCGCCCTTAAGATAAACGAAGAGAAATACCCAACGCTGCTATCAGTAGATATTATGGATGCCTTCGACAATGTCGAATGGCACGATAGTTTAATGCAACTAATAGAAATAAATTGTTCGTTGAATCTGGTGGGTGTCATCCATTCGTACTTAAAAGATAGAAAATTTCTAATCATTTGGGGTAGTGGTCATTCCACTCATGATCAACAAAAAACCAGGGTTCATGTTTCGGACCAGTATTGTGGCTACTCATAGCTAATTTTATCGAAAATGAGATGTTGAAACTTGGCTTCCTAATATATGCTTTTGCGGATGACTTCTGAATTATTCTCTCTGGTTTTTCGCCGCTTGGATCTGGAGATGGAGGCAGCAGCTGCACTGGCAACACTAATTAAAATTTTGGAATCCCTTGTCCTTCAACTTTCACAGAATAAATCTCAGGCTTTAACTTTCGCCAAACCACATGAGCTTCGGAAGAGATATTCCACAATAAAAGTTAATAATAAATCAGTAAAATATGTGCCCTCATTACAGCTTCTCGGGATTCTAATAGACAGACATCTAAATTGGTTTTCGCATTTAAATTATCTACAATTAAAACAACTAAAATATCATCAAACTTCTTATAATCTCTCCTCAAAATATTGGGGTATGAAATCCTCAATGTTAAAAATCTGGTACTTAATCTTTATGGAAAAAATTATTTCTTATGGTGCCGGGGTTTGGGGAGAGAACTTGCATCCTCTTGCAAAAAACAAAAGGATAAAATTACCTCATTACAAAGATTTTTTCTGTTAGAGGTCTCGAGAGGCTATAAAACAATATCTAATGATGCTCTTCCTATAATTACAGGAATACCCTGTATATCACTAATAATAGCTTACGAATATCATAAATCCAATATTTTACAAATTAAAAAACAAGAAATAATAGACAAAATTCTCCCAAATGTAGCAATTAAGCACAACGTCCCAAGTTGGCTTTTTCATTCCTCTTTGGAAACATTTTCTTTTCAGGTTAATCCTACCAAAAGCTCTTCTCCTCTTCTAGTAATCTTACGGTTTTCACTGATGGCTCATACACAGACTCAGATGAAGGCTCAGCCTTTTGTGCCATACAGAATGAGGTTGTGACTCATCAGTGGTCTTGCAGATTGGATGATAGAAACTCAGATGTACCAGGCTTAATATTTTGCAGTTCATAATGCCTGGATACCATCACTAAACTCAAATTCCCTTATAAAAATCTATTCTGACAGTCTTTCAAGTCTTTTAGCGCTTCACTCTTGTAAATCAATAAACCCCCAAATACTTGAGATCAAAGTCCAACTTCAAAATTTAATTCATAGAACTTCTCTTGGTCATGCGGCTGCACACACTGGCATACCAGGAAATTAACTAGCTGACACTTTAACTAAGAAAGCAACTGAAAGAACCGAAGGTGATGTGTCTCTTCCGGTGCCGTGCTCATTTGTTAGGAGGGTACTTCTCAAAAAACTTATGTCGCAATGGCAGAATCATTGGGACTACTCGGAGAAGGTTCGGTATACCCTTTTCCTTGGTTTCGATGGTCTCGCTGGATCTCTTATCAACATCACTTCCATTCATCACTTCCAACATCACTTTAAATTCTTCTAACAGTTCATGGAACTTCTAAAGCATATATACATTGCTATAAGCGTTCTGATTCTCCTGCGGTGAGTGTGGTGCTAGGGCGACACCTCAGAAATATTACTAACCCTGCCCTCTTACTGTTAAGTGGAATCTCAAGAGGCTATATCCCACCTAAAGATTGGCTTTCTAATGTTCTTTCTCGGCCTCCATTATAGGCAAAGGTTAACAAAGTTTTCAAATTGGTTAAAGACTTGGCTGTCCTGAAATCTTTTCTCCTCTCTCTGCTGTTTATCTCTTTTTAAACAATTAATTAATTTATAAAAATGTAAATGGCAAGTCCTAACCTTGTTGAGAAGCTCACTGCACATTTTATAAATAAATTACGAGTACCAGAGGTAAGTAATTTTTTCTTTTTCTGCAACTTATCAGTCAAAAATTATTTTTAGCATTCCAAAAATTTATTTCTATAACTATTATTTAAATTCCATAATCGTTGCATTGTATATTTTTGATTTACTATTTGCATTTAATGTATTAAATGTTAAAAGTTAGCAGTCAAAAATTGTGTTTTTACATTTACTTCCAAAATTGTTTTATAATACTCGTATTCAAAAATTGTGTCAATAATGTAGTGTCTATTTATTAGTATTCAAAAACTGTGTCTAAACTTGTACATATTGAAATCAAATATTGGATTAACATATTGCACTATTATTTAGAATATTGATGGCCCAAAAATTGTGTAGATTGAACCGTTTGGCATTCAAAAGTATTAAAATTAAACTATCAATATATTGATAATTAATGTACTGGTAAATTGTTCATGTGCAGAAATTGTAAATTCTTTTGACACAGAGAGTAATTATTGTATGCAACTGAATTTAACTTGTTATCGTTAAGCTCAGAATATAATTGTAATTTTTTTTCACGATTGGTACCCTAAAATTGTTTGCAACTTTCTAGAACTTCTGATTATGCTGCCCTTTGTCGAACTATTGGCAGCCTGGATTCGGAAACAGTTTGTAAATTAATTTTAACTTTAATAAGTTTTTTTAATGTTTTGTAAAACGTATGTGCCTTTCCCTTCTAGCTGGGCTGGGTTTCTTCATGGGAGCCCCTGCGTGTCGGGGAGACCCGCGGGTGGAGCGTAAATTAGTCTAAGCTGGATATCTGATCAGGCGATCTTGCTTCACTCGGGCCGTCAAACTTCGGCAGCCATGTTAGTCTAGTCTCCTGGAGCGTTGGTGCGTGAATTTTTCGTTGTGTAATTTTTTACTCCTGTACTGTAATGTCTGATTTCTTAGCCAAGGTGAGGTAGTTGTAATGTAAACAAGGTACTTGTTTACATTACAACTATAGTTAGTTCATGCTTGAAGCACGTTTAATTGTCTTTAATTTCGTGTAGTTAAATGTTTGTTTATGTATCTTTCTCGAGTGATCTTACCTCCCCAACCTAAATCGTGTCCCTAGGGCGGAATAGGGAATTACCCCATTCTGCCTCGAAGTGTTTTTAACTAACTTGTTCTGACTGTGACCCACACAACACAGATTCGTCCAATTTTCGTCTAAAGTACGTAATCTGGATGAATGGACGTGTCCAATTGAGGTCTAAAATTCCTCCGGACTTCACCTAAATTTCGTCAAATTACGTCCAAATGTCACCCCCCTTTACGCAAGAAGTATGTCTTTTGGACCATGAAATGAGCATAAAATGAACATAAAATGAACAAAATTCGGATGAGCCAAAATTTGTCCATATCACGTCCAAATACCTCCATCCGGACGAAATACACACGAATTTTGGCTGTAATATAGGCGTCCAAAATTTGTCCATATTACATCCGAAAACACCACCCACATTTGGAAGAAATATAGATCCCTTTTAGCCTTAATCTGAATGTGTTTATTGATCCAAAATACGTAGTTTGGACCAAAATGAGACGAATCTGTTATCTCCCCTAGGCAAGGAGGACGTTATATTAAAAAACTGAAATAACAAAAGTTTTTAATATAAATAATTTTGATAGAAATTTACTTAGAAATTTTTCGCCCAAAATCATATTAAATACTTAAATTTTTTAAATTAATTCCTTGCCAGGACTTATTCATATAAATCAGTAAAAGCATATATATATTATATATATTGCTAATAAACTTTTTTTTTAATGATACTTTTAATTTTCTAAGATCTTTAAAGAAAATACATTAATTCCTAAAGTATATGCTACAGCATGATTTGAAAAACAGAGGCTATACCAGACTTTAATTCGCTACATTCGGCCCAAACACAATTACGTTCTTTCACGAAAAAATAAGAAATTTTTTAGTAATACAGTTTTTAATTCATAATACAGTGAAATGCTACTTCAGAATGCTTAAACATAAGCCGATCACTTTTATTTAGAGAAAAAATGCACAGGTGATGTTAAAGAATTCAGTCCCTGTTCCAGGTGCTTGTTTGGTTTGGGCCGAATGAAAGCATTTAAATTTGAGTGAAAACCGGTTTCATATAGTAAACAATTTTTATGGCATATATATATGGCATAAAAATAGTTTACTATTTTTAGAACATTTATTTTAGTAAAAGGAAATAACACATTTTAATGTTTACAATCTTATTTCATTATCAGAAACTTTCTATGGATAATAAGGAAATGAAAAATGTAAGATACCTACCAGCATACTGGCTTTTATGTTTTGTGCATTTCTAGATTCTAGAAATCTATGCATTTCTGCTATTCTTCACATTTTTATTTTATATACTATTTCTCCTGCAATATATATATATATATATCTTTGTTTTCGTTTATATTATCATTGGTGATGATAATGCTTCTAAAAAGGTCCTATATTTGCATAGCTGCCAACTGCTACAATTTTTAGCTAGCACTAATTTTTAATGGAAATCTTCGCTTTACTTTATAACATATATCTGTAATTAAATCAGATGAAGATTTTAAAAAGAAATTAGTGATGGCTAGAACTCGTAGAATTTTGCCGTTGTATTTAGAAATTTTATTATATTATTCATTAGCATACAATATCGTCAACTGCAAAGTTTTACATTTTGTGAACAATGGATTTTTTCTTTTAAATTCTTTGTAAATTCAACTACTCCACTTTTTTTTTCACTTGAATTAAAATAGTTCTAACAGGAATATAATTTTCCTTTTAAAGATGATTACCCGTAAGAATGGAATGTATCAAAGAAATTGAAAATTTTGAGTTTTTCAAATGCTGCTAATTCATGGAAGAAAATGCGATATTCCCTAACAACTTTTATGTATTGTGAATAAAATTTTACACACTGAAATTTGCATTTGTTGCCAGGTGTGCAAAAAAATTATTTTACATTTTTAATAATAATAACAAACAATATTTAGAAATATCATCAAAGAAATTTAAAATGTAATACGAGCGCGAACTTTGTTTTTCATATGCCTACTCCCTTATGTAATAAAAAACTAGTATGTTGTGGCCATCACAAAATTTTCTTCTATATAAATCACGTCAATTAAATCATTTAAATAGTAAAAGAAATTATATCAATTTATTCATATAAAAGTATACCTGAATTTGAAGTTTGATGAAAATTCGTGCATTAGTTATTGAGATAGAGCTGTAGGGGAAATTCTAAAAAATGCAGCATAGCAGCGCCATCTGTTGAGCGATTTGCATCAAAACACAAACAGCACTAATTCATATTAAGATATACCGGAATCTGAAGTTTGATGAAAATCCGTGTATTAGTTCTGGAGCTAGAGCTACTGTGGAAATCACAAAAAATGCAGCACAGCAGCGCCACCTGTTGAGCGATTTATACGAAAGGGAACAAAACATCAATTCATGTCAAGGACTAACTGAATCTGAAGTTTGATAAAAATCCGTGCATTAGTTCTGGACATTGAGCTATTGTGGAAATCGAGAAAAATGCTGCATAGCAGCGATGACAGCGATGACCACTTCGGGAACTCAGCTTTCGCTTTAGAGTGTTAGTGCAATCCCGAGGGGTAGACCACATCCACTCCTCCCGACTCTCAACCAGAGTCTGAGAGGGAGCGTCGGGTCCCTGATCCAGCTGCTGAGATTTATTTCGGTTACTGTGAGATTTACAATTACAATCACAATTGGTTACCCAATTTTTCTGGGCGAACCGAAGATTTCACATCGAGATATATGACTGTATGTAGTGATTACATGAGGATCATTTCACCTAATGTGATTGCATAATTGTTTACAATTTTCTTGGATATATATTCGTCACAGTACATTTAACACACAATATTTAACATGACAATTAGAAACACATTACAACACAATATCAAACACCTACTATTTACATGACTGTGTGTAGTGATTACATGAGGATCACTGCATAGCAGCGCCACCTGTTGAGCGATTTACAGCAAAACATAAACAGCAGTAATTCATATCCAGGTATACCTGAATCTGAAGTTTGTTGAAAACCCAAGCATTAGTTCTTGAGATAGAGCTACTGCGGAAATCACAAAAAATGCAGCATAGCAGCGCCACCTGTTGAGCGATTTTTACCACAAGGTGCAAAACGTCAACTCATGTCAAGCACTAACAGAATCTGAAGTTTGATGAAAATCCGTGCATTATTTCTTGAGATAGAGCTATTACGAAAATCGTGTAAATGCTGCAAAATGCAGCATAGCAGCGCCATCTGTTGGGCGATTTGCACCAAAACGTTACCAGCACTAATTCATATCAAGGATTAATTGAACCTGAAGTTTTATGAAAATCCGTGCATTAGTTCTTGAGATAGAGCTAGTGCAGAAATCGCGAAAAATGCAGCATAGCAGCGCCACCTGTTGGACGATTTACACCAAAAACTAATCAGCACCAATTTATATTAGGGACTACTTGAATATAAATTTTTATTAAATTTCGTGCATTAGTTCTTGCGGTAGAGCGCCCACAAAATTTGTGTCACATACACACAGACAGACTCACAGACAGACATTTTGTAAAAACATGTTTTTTGGAATCTCTGACCTCTAAAACGTGTAAATCCGTCGAAAACCGGAAGTCGAAAATTTTTACGAATCCAATACTTTCTTGTTGTAAAGATAGAAGAAAGTAAAAATATATATCCCTGGACAGCAAGATTAACCTTCCATTACTAATGCATGGATTATTAAAAAAAAAAAAGTTCCATTTCATTCATTTTAGTAATTGACTTTTCACTGATTAATGTAAAAATACATACTGTATATTCTGGTATGTAACAATAACTTTTTATAGAAGAAAAATTATCAAAATTTATAGGTGCAGATTATGCATCAATTTTAAAAATAAATTATAAAAAGTATGATCATAAGAACTAAGACTTTTGATTTAATCAACATGCGATTTATATTTAAAACATGTTGCTATTAGAGTATATGAAAAATAATAGTATTGTACTTTAAAATAATTTACATCTTATTTTTCACTGTGTATCCCATGAAAGTTTTTGTAAACAATCAAACAACAATCTGCACAACATATGGCGATTATAATAAAAAATACAAAAATTAAATCTAAAAGTATACGTATGTGTTACCTGCCAGAATACAATATCAGTAAAATGGTTTCATATACATGATAAATATCTTTCAAAAAATATTTTTTTAAGTATATCAATCAGTTTAAGCTAACTTCGTGAAATATTGTTAGGGAGTTAGTGTTTACAAGACTCACTAAAAGGAAAATTCTTTTGAAAAGCCATTGGGAGAGGGGGGGGGGGGTGAATTTAAAATATTATTGCATATTGTTATACACTATATATTATTGTAAAGCAAAGATACGAGTACTAGTACAAAATTTAGTATATCACCAAAACTTATTCATTTAAATACTGATTTTTATTTATGTTATCACCAAACTAAGTCTTAAAAAATTAATCTGTGCTCTTAATTAAATATCATATATTCAATTAAATATTGAATAATCATTTATAAATTAATTTACATTTTGTACAATTAAATATGTAAATTATCAAATGTATTTCAGATTAACCTGATTATTTGTAGTATATTATAAAATAACAAAAACAATACATTCAGTGTATTTAAGCAATTAATATTTGGAAATTTTTCCAGAGAGAGAAACATTCGCCTTGCATACAATATTTCAAATGAAAATTTGAAGTTTGATTTTCATTTGAAATATTTAAGTAATGTTTTGAAATCAAAGTTTATTTAAACTTTGCTTAAGCATTAAAAATGAAATTTATCAAATATTTTCATGCATAAAATATGGTTAAAAATTATGTACAAACTTTTAGTTTAAAATTATTCAAAATCTTTAGTGAACAGAGTACATATATTATCATTGTTATAAAGGAATATACAATAAAGATGCAAGAAATACTTTCAAAAATGAAGTTTTATTTATTTATTTTCCAATCTGGCTCTTGTTGACAACAATATTTTCTTTTTACAATTCATATATAGAATATATTTTTCATTGAAAAACAAAAAGGGTGCTATATTTCATTACTATAAAGTAGGCAGGATGATCCTGAGGAAACTGTTTGGGGAAAATTCTGTTCTACGTTAATGCTTCTCAGACTTATTTTCATTATATTTAACAGACAGCAGCTTCAAAGCCTATAAATAAAAAGAATAATAATTCATTAAAATGAAAAGATGGATTGTATTTAATAGCACATATCAATAATTCATAACGTTAGATGCAAATTAAAAATAATTTAATTTTAGTTTTAATTTTTGCTTACAGGTAGCAGCATCAGACATCTTGTATTATTTCATAATAAAATGAAGTTTTTTCATCCAGCTTTGAATGATATAAAAAAACATTTATGTATTTTTAAAAATTACTAGCCGGTGTTTAATTTAATTTATTTATCAAATTTTTATTTATTTTTTTTAAACAAACAACTACTGATGCAATGTTTACAAAATACATAAAAGTCAAGTACTTTATAATGTTCAACTGTGTCCTTTATTTTGAGTATTTAAAGATCTATATAAAGTAAGGATAAAAAAAGAAAAATCAAATAAAATTTGGTGCTTTCTCGTTATAGCAGCCTCCTCAATTCCAATTATGTCAAGGTAGCAGTTTCAAATTTGCTAAAGATCATCACCAAGCTTACATATACATCATATAAACATCATGCACAATATGTATAAGCCAAATGCCCATATATGAGCCATATATAAGTAAATATTCATATCATATATCAGTTATATATATCTTTAAACAAAAACATAATTTGCAGAACAAAAAAAAATTACACATTGTTTATGCTCGAGAAGGGATAGATACAGTAGATTCGCTCAAATCCGCACAGCTTGAGACCAGAGGTTGTGCAGATTTTAGAATTTTGTGGATTTCTGGTTTGTTAAAATTTTTTAGACAATAATTTGA
This sequence comes from Maratus speciosus, assembly GCA_963932465.1. Lineage (NCBI taxonomy): Eukaryota > Metazoa > Arthropoda > Arachnida > Araneae > Salticidae > Maratus > Maratus speciosus. The sequence goes on along the minus strand of OZ010797.1, from coordinate 47,396,613 downwards.
ATGTAATAATGCAATCAAATGTATAATGCATGTTTGAATTAAAGCAAAATATTAAAATAATTAAGTAAAGTAATAAACGAAAATGATAAAAAGTAATATAATTTAAAAAATGATTAAATTATTAAAGGTAAAGGTCAAATAAATAATTAATAATATATAATTAAATACGCATAATAAAAATGAGATACATTTTCCTTGAATCATTTAATGACACTTTCCTCATAAAGGTAACACTATTAATTCACATCAAAATCAAAAAGTAAGGAAGTTTTATTTCAGGTTTGCTAGTGGTAATAACTATAAAAAAATTAATACATGTATATATTTGGTTAAAAGGCTGACTAGCAGTAATATCAGCAATATCCTTCTTTTTTTTCAGTAATAAATTTATATTTCCTTTATGAAAAACAACGAGTTTAGTCTCATCATATTATCGAGAATTACATATTAAAATACATACGAAATTATATAAAACTAAAAAATCCTGTAACTTTGCCTCTACAGCTTAACTGAAATTTTCAGTGTTTACATCTGCGATGATGTGCGGATTTTAGGCGGTTGCACATTTGAGGGAGTCCTGTATTATATTTTTTCTTCAGCTGCTTCTACATTTAATGTTAAAGTCTTGCAAAAAATATGTTTAAACCAAATGAATTTTAAAAAATAAAATTCGAACAATAGGATACTTAAACTACCCTAAAAAATTAAATTACAAAGATACATGGAAAATGCAAACCTTTAAAAAAGTCTCAGCTTTATTTCCATTTCATTCGAATGGAATGTAAATTTTTAGATTAGTTTAAGTATCATATTGTTCGAATTTTATTTTTATTTCTTTAAGTTCAATTGGTTTAAACATATTTGTGGCAAAACTTTAACGTTTACTGTAGAAGCAGCTGAAGAAAAATTCTAATATCTATCCCTTCTTGGAACTATACAATAAAGGTCAAAATTAGCACTAGCCACCGGCCACAGGGCCAGTGAATGAGAAAAAGAGGCTAGTGCAAAATTGACTATCAGCGGCCACCTTCTGGCCACTTTTTTACAAGGAGAGAATAAAATTTTCTTGTAATTCATCAAAGATTCTACTTTTTTTTTGTTCTAATATATTTATATTAACATATTTATTTGCGCTATTCAGTTTTAGATTAATACTTATAGAAACTTTACTGTTTAGTATTTTTAAATAAAAAAGTGGCCACTTAAAAAACTAGTCCTACTGGCCAGTGGCCGCTAATGAAACTTCCCAGTTTTGACCTATACTATACAATGCATGAAATAAACGTGTTTTTTTCTGCAAATTATGATTTTTTTTAATATATCAAGTTTTATAACTACTGCAATTCAGAGGAACTTATTACAAAATTAATAGAGGATGTTATAGTTAGGGTTTGATATAGGGTATTGCATCACAATTTGTGATGTAACTAAAATCCATAATAAAAACAAAAAATTCAAATTTACTTAAATTTAGTTATCCAATTTTCCACTGGTAGTGGTCTCTATGAATGCAAAAGTAAATTGTGTTGCATGTTTGCTGGTTATTTATGCTACTATGAACGCCAATTCCGCAACATTGAAACATTTCACCTCTGAACTGGGAAGGCCGGTGAGTGAATCAATTTCTTTTCACCAGTCTCCGACAGAGGAGTTAATTATTGGTAATATTAAAGAAAGTTGAAATCTTTTTGAACTGCTTAAAAAACAGAACAAGAAAAAAATAATAAATTTATCTTGTAATCAACACCATTACATTTTAAGTTGTCCTATCAGAGCCTAACACCATTTGTCAGTTTACAGGTGCATAAATGTCAGTTATTGAATACTTGCATTACTAATAATTTAAAACACGAAAAGAGAGACACATCTGTAGTATGATATCATATATAAATAAAGTTTAATTAATTTGTTTTTATAATAAATATTAAAGTATTTTTAAAGCATAATTTTTCTTAATTTTTTTTTCGTTGCAAGTAAAGTGTCAAACACTGGCTCATTTTGTGTCAGTTATTGGTTTTTCAAAATGGAGTTGTGTCAGTTACTGAAGTTATTCACCATATTTATGAAAAACATTTATTTTTAATAATACAATATATAATTTTTCAAAATTTTGTCAACAGTAATTTTTAAATGTATCTCTACCATCCATTCAAAAAAAAAAGCGTAGAATGGATTTAAAATTTTGTAATAGTGATTTGAACAATAATTTTTAATGTGTCAGTTACTGGGGTTTCACCCTAAATCAAGTAATAAAGAAATCTAAACAGATTATTAATAGAACATAAATTTGTTTTTAATTCTTTTTTCTATTTTAAAATTTTAAACTATGTATGTATATATAATCAAAAGTTATTTTCCTTGTTGGAAAAGAAATTTGGTATTAGGCTGCCGAATATTCAGTATTCGGTTATTTGGCCACATCACTATTTGTCTCATCCCTAATTACAAGTAACTTTGATTCATTACTGTTTATTGATTATTTTTTGATAAGGCAGGGGGGGGGGGGGGTCAGTTACATAACATTATAGTTACATAAAATATATTTTTGGAAGCCTTTGGCATGCGAATGTTAAAAGGTTTGCCATCCCTGAACTATTCATTATTTATAACTGCATTACATTTAACTATTCACTCTCACAATTTTAAACAATTATTTTTAATATCAACATTTTTATTAGTTTGTGGGCTAAACCTTAAAATTCAGGCATGCTACACCTGCTGAAATCCCAACCCCCAGGCATGTAAAATTGTTTTATGTTTTTAAATTTACGTATCCAAGGACTACATAAAATATTGGCATTAAAATATTATGTAAAAATGGAAATGCTTGCATTTTTTTTTTTACTAACTTTCAATATATTTCAATTTAACCTTAAAAAATATACTGTTTATTCTCCAAACAGAAATTTTTATGAGTTATATGTTTTCCGAAACTGAGATTATACACTGTGCTGTAAGCGGGTGATGCTGCCCGCCACAAAATTGAATAATTTGAATTTAAATAGTTCTTTCTTTAAGTATCTCAATCAAAAAATTTAAACATAATATCACATTAGAATTTATAGTAGATAGATAGACACATTCACACACAGATGGCATTATATAGTAACAGAATATAAGAAAAGAGATTAGGGATATAAAAAAAAATATTTAAACTGAGTTGTAAATAATAAATAAAATAAAACAAAAGATTTTTTTTCACTCATCATTACAGTTGAAGTACAAAGGTTTAATAAGAAACAATAACACAAACCAAAACATTTTATTTCAATTTCTAATCGTTGTTTCTAATATTTACTATGTGAAAAAAAAAGTTGCTACTGGCAAAGAAAAAACAAATTCTGTTAACATAATTTGCACCTGGCTAACATAAAAGTACCACATTATTCATTTTTTATGCAAGCTGACAATTGTAAAATCAAATACCCACAGACATATAAATTGAAAATTTATTTAATAACAGCATTTATGGACTTTAACTGAAAATTTACAATATTCAAAGTTAAATCCTGTTTGAAAAGAGTTGAGTCCTACTGAGTCCACTTTTTATTCAATCAATAATGATATATATCGACAAAACAGTTGTTTTTCCAAAGACAAGAAGCTTGTATCTACTGGGTGAAAAAGAAGGGAAAAAATGAGTGGATCCAGTATAATCTTATTTTAAAGCAATTTTAAAATGCATGAATTTTGCAAATATTGTGATTACTTTAACTCATACACACACACATAAAAAAAATAACAACATTAGATTAATTTGTTTTCTTCTCTGATCGAGAATCAAGCATAGATCAATTGTCTTGTTCACAAAAGAAATTAGCACCTGATAAATGTGCTTTCCACAACCAATGTTTTATGTGCATTGCACTATAAAAGAACATAGCTACTCAGTAATGTAAAGATAGTGTTGACTCCAGGCAAATTTGGCAGGAGTCGGCAGCCCTTTATGCACCTAGTGGCCCATTTTAATTATTTTATATCTATTGATTATAAGAAATATTAATTTTATTATTTTGTTGCAGGGAAGTAACGTGAAATATATCAGATGCATGAAAAAAAATCAAGATACTCATCCATCGATCTATCGCATAAAAAAAAAACCTTGAGAGTTTTGCCAGTAAGTCAAAGAGAAAAATTCAGAAATTCACCAACTGTTCATGTAAAAGAAACTCATGAAATTTGTGGATTAGTCGCAAAAAAGATCTGCAAACTTCTGCAAAAATAAAATAAAAAAGTGCGAATTTCACCAATTGGTCATAAGGAAATAAAAAAAAACAACAAAATTTGTCAACTGGTAGAGATAAAATATTGTGAAATTCATCAATTAATTGCAAAAAAAAAAAGCGAAAATTGTCATTTACTGGTCAGAAAAAATCGCGAGATTTGCCAGTCGATCCTCAGAAAATATTGCGAAATTTGCCAATCTGTCACGGAAAAAAAATCATGAAATTCATCAGTCTATCGTTAGAAATATTGAAAAATCAGGGGTCGATCCAGACAAAATTTGGGGCCTATTTAGGGCCCCTTCACAAAATTCCTTTTAATAAAATAGACCCTCTACGTAACATTCTTTTTCATAAAAACTGTTTTAAAATGTGTAATTTGTAAATAAAACCATGTCACGAAAAACAAAAACTTTAGCAAAGGGATTTAAAGACTGTTTTTGTTCATAAATTCTTGGTTCAAATTTTAGAACTGGATTTCAACTTTCGTTACAAAATGTTATTTTTCACAAAATGGGCCCCAAGAATAAAAATCTGCATCAACCCCTGAAAATTCATCAGTTATTTGTAGAAAAAAAAAATGAGAGATTGATCGATAGGTCGTGGGGAAAATCACAAAATTCGTCAGTTGATCAGGGGGTAAGGGGAGGGATCACAAAATTCAATCGGTCACAAAAAAATCCCAAAATTCTACTGATAAAAGGGGACTTTAAACCAGTTCAATTTTTTTTGACGAGCTATAAGAGTGCCTTTTTGAAAACAGTATAGCCTTTTTTTAAAAATTACCACCCGATGAATTTTTTTTACTAGAATCAACACCAACAGATGCCACCACTTACTCTTGTTATATAATAACAATCATATGTAACTTGATTCATGAATTTAATACTCTTTAGAAAGGGGTTATGAAAATATTGAAATAAATTATCTGCAATAAAAAACACATGAGTGACATAACTTTACTTAATTACTTGATTGTTTATTTAATTACTAATAATGATAATGTTGTTTAAAAAGAATATACATTAAAACTTTCTTTTAATTGCATTAAAGGCTTATAATGCTTCCAGGGTTCGTAAATATCATGACATTTTCGAAAATATAAAAAATATGCGATATTTTGATATATATCTGATATTTTCAAAGCAGCCAACTTACTGCTGATAATAAATGTTTTTGAGCATAATATAGATTAGAAACTGAAATATATTGCACTTAACATGAAAACTTAATCAAAGAATAATATAAAAATGCATTTTTCTTTTTCTTTTCTTTTTTTTTTTTACTTAGAACAAAATTGAAGATGAAATAATTGAAAACAGTAACAATTTGATTTATACACTTATAAAAAATGATAACTATAGGATTCAGTGTCAAGACCAAGTATAAAAAAATCAGATATTTTCAAAACAAAATTTTAAATACAAAAAAGGTTTTTTTAATTGAAAAATTTTAATATAAATGTAAGTATAAAATGTTTTATTTCATATTTCCTAACATGCTGTATAGTTCAAACTCAACTGAACCAAAACTTGAAAAAAGATTTTTTTCTAATGAAGCTGTATATAATTGCTTATTTAAATTAGTCAGTTTATCTTTCAATGGTTGGTCTGAATTATGTCCCACATAATTATTAGTTCAACATTAAAAAAATGCTTCAAATCTAAAGTTTGAAAAATATATTTGTTCTCTTTTTTGGCTAAAAAAGACACACCCAGAAGAGACTTCTTTATCTACAGATTCACAGTCAATAACAGTTGAAAATTTACTTAATTTACACTGAAATATTACAAATTACGACTGAAAATATCAAAAATATCTTGTGCACATTCATATTTTGAAAATAAATATCAAATGCAGAAAATATGAAACATCTTGATATATTGAAAATAAATATCAAGTAATATGAAAATATCAAAGATCTTGATATTTTGAAAATAAATATCAATTAAAATGAAAATACCAAAGATCTTGATATTTTGAAAATAAATATTGGATATATATCCATTGATATATATCAACGAACCCTGGCTGTATATAAATGATTATCAAAATTACATTTTATCTTTCAATGGCTGTTCTGAATTGACTGTCTAATATAATTATTAGTTCTACATTTAAAAATAAAAGTTTGAAACATAAAGCTTGGAAAAGATTTGTTTTCTTCTTTTCCTAAAAAAGTCACTGCCAGAGGCAAAAGTTCATTATTTACACAATGACAAAGTCAATAACAGGTGAAAATTTCATTTACACTTGGTTTGAATGTGAAAAATATCAAAATTACCTTGCACGGTGATATTTTGAAAATAAATATCAATATACAAACTATCAAACATCTTGATACTTTGATAATAAATGTAAAGAATTTAAAAATATCGAAAATATCAAAAATCTTGATATTTTAAAAATAAATATCGGATATATATCAATGAACCCTGAATGCTTCATAACATAAAATTACATTATTACACCATTACATTATTCATTATTACGAGAATGAATCACCAATCAACAAGGATTTATCGCGACATTATAAAGCATATATGACATTAAAATAGCATTAAGATATTTTTAACTATAACATTTTGTGACACATATGGCCCAGTTATAGTCAAATGTGACAGATAATATCAGGGCCGGAACTAGGCTTTTTTTGCCTAGGTTCACCTAGAGCAAACATGGATTTTGGCGCCCCTCCCCCACCCCTCTTCCTCATGCACAATAAAAATTATCGACCGCAGGTAACCTATGCAAAAAAAAAATCATTTAATAATAATTAAAATGCTAGCAAGATATATCTAAACAATGCTCCCATAGGATTAACATTATCTTGAGCATTTAGAGCATACACTAGTCACACGTAGAAGTTTGGAATGCTAATGTTAAACCTCTGGAAGCGTTCTTTTTAAAATTTCTCACTTGCATATTAATAGTTTTAAATGATTTTTTGTCTTGCTTAAAATAGCTGAGGATTCAATTCTAACCGGGTTTGTGTTTACTTTTTCAATTTTGGTTGTAGATTTTTTATATATATATATAAAGTTACTTTCACAAATTTGAAAACAATGCTTCCATAGGTTTAACATCAGCTTGCAAGTTTCTTTGTATTTCATATATATGTATATATATACCATCAAAGAAGAATATGCTTATAAATGTAATGTACATCGCAAAACATTTCAAATCCTCATTTTCAAGAAAATTCACCATTCAGTCTTAGGAAAAATTGTGAAATTTGCACTCAATGGCTGGAAAAAAAACGCCAAATTCTTCATTTAAATAGATTGTGAAATGACAACTGGTCGTATGAAAAACTCGCGCAATTCGTCAGTTTATCATGGAGAACAAATCATGAAATTCTTCAGCCTGTTGTGGGAAAACAAAAAATTCAACAAACAGTTGCGGGAAAAAAATCCAAGATTTTCGCCAATCAGTTGCAGATAAAAACCGTGAAATTTGTCAGTGCACAGAGGAAGAAAACTGCGGAAAAAACCCACGATTTTCTCTAATCGGTCTCAAGAAAAAGCCTCAAAATTTGCCTATGATACAAGAAAAAAAAATCGTGAAATTTGCAAATCGGTCGCGGTTTAAAAAATCGCGAAATTCGTGAGTAGATCGTCGGAAGAAACTGCGAAATTCATAGATCAGTAGCGGAAAAAACTCATGATTTTCTCTAAGTGGTCCCAAGAAAAAGCCACAAAAATTTGTCTATTGGTTCAAGAAAAATAATGCGAAATTTTAAAATTGGTCACAGGTACAAAAAATTCGTCAGCGGATTGTCAGGAAAAATTGGAAATTCATTGATCAGTCGTGCAACCCCCCCCCCCCTCGAGATTTGGCGGATGAGTCGCAAAAAAGCGACGAAGTTTTCCAATCGACTTAAAGAAAACATTGCGGAATTCACTGATCTGTCGTGGGGTAAAATGCAAAATTAGTCAATCAGTTGCACTCACAAAAAAAAGAAAAGAAAAAAAAACGAGATTTTTACCAATTGTTCGCAAGAAAAAGCGGAAAAAATTGCTAATCAGTAGAAAGAAACTATTGTGAAATTCATCAGGGTCTAGTCAGAAAAGCTGCAAAATTCGTTGATCAGTAGCAGAGAAAATGTATGATTTTCTAAAATTGGTTGCAAGAAGCTGCTGCAAAATTTGCTTATCGGTACAAGGAAAAATTTCCAAAATTCTCCAATCTGTCGAGAAAACGGCCTATGAAAATCATCAAAAATTGTAAATTCATCGACCAGTCATGGAAAAATCCACAATTTTTGCCAATCGGTCGCAAAAAACCCGACAAAGTTTGCCAATAAGTAGAAAGTAAATATCGCAAAATTTGCCCATCGGTCCCGGCTAAAAAATTGGAAAATCTTTTAGTTGATCTTTTAAACAAATCGGAAATTCGTTGATTCAATCAGTCGCAAGAAAAAGAAAAAAAAATTGCAAATCGATAAAAAGAAAATATAATGATATTCGAATCAGTCACGTGTAAAAAAAAATTGTCAGAAAAATCACAAAATTCTTTGATCAGTCATGAAAAAAACAATGATTGTTTCCAATCTGTAGCAAGAAAAAGTTGAAACATTTGCCAATCAGTTGTTGGTAAAAAACATGAAATTCATGGATCAGTCATGTGAAAAAAAAATACGATTTTTACCAAACGGTCAAAGAAAAATACCGCAAAATTCACCCACCAGTTGCAGTTAAAAATCGCGAAATTTGTCAGTGAATTGTAGAAAATATCTTGAAATTGTTCAACCAGTTGTAGGGAAAAAAGTCGCAAAATTTTATGATTGGGTCAGAGAAAAAAACGTCAAATTCGCCAGTTGACAGAGGGAAAATTCTGAAAAATTGCAAAAATCAATTGATTGTCGGAAAAAACAGTGAAATTCATCATTTGACCACAGTAAAATCACAAAATTTGCCAATAGTTTTGTACGGAGGTGTACTAAGAAAATTAAGCGGACTGTATTTCACTAGCAAAAACAAAGTTTTATTTTTCAAAGATAGAAAAAGAATATGCCTAGTTGCCAATTTTGAATTTGAAATTTTCTACAAAGTTGAGAGAATGGCTTGTTGCCATTTTCAGATTGTTTTTTCTTCAAAAAAAATAACTACGCAATAAATACATGAACTAGCTTGCATAAAAAAGGGTTACAAGAATAGATGCCAATTGGCACAGATGCGGGAGTGGTGTTCCGTCGCCAAGGGCGATGCTACAATGAGACTACAAGTACGGAACATCCCGCCCGGCGTTGAAATATATTTCAAAATACAAAATGCAACATGAATAATAAAGAAACATATAATAGCACAAATTATGAGAATCATATAAGCACTAATACATAAGAAAATTAAATTAAAGTTCAGTTTTTTGACAAATTATCACTAATTGGTAAAACACTTAATTTAGTTACAGGCCGTTTAAATATGCCTTTAGCGGTGCGTAATTCCGCAACCCTAGCCATTCCATCTGCACCTGGGAATACCTTTGTAATGCGACCTAGAGACCAGGTGCAATGGGGGGAGTTGGGAATCCTTAATCAAAACTAACATGCCTGGCAGAATATTTGGTCTTTTAAATAGCCATTTATTTCTTTGTTGAAGATTATTTAAGTAATTATTCTGCCATTGCCTCCAGATAACTTGAACAATTTTTTGAACTCTTTGCCATCTATTTAGCAAATTTTCCTTTTTCAGAGCAGAAATTTCACTAGAGAAATAGCTTACCTGTGCAATTTTAATAATGCACATTTCTGCTCTCTCCAGCTCTTCAATTGACAAGGGGCCTGTTGTAATTCCTTGTTTTTTACAAGCTGAAGAAAACCTATAAATATAAGCTACTACTCTAATTAATTTCTGAAAATTATTGGTAAGACCAATTAAATCATCAAAAAAATCATTAGAATTAATATACAGGGTTATATTGCGCACAGTCTTGAGTTCTTGGGAATAATGTTCATTTTCAAAGTTAATATTTGGAAAAGTTTCTGTTAAACAGTTATTCAGAACACTAAGTGGAGGACCCCTCCACCACAGCTCACTGGAGGCAAGGTTTCTCACATCCAATCCTCTACTTGTTAAATCAGCAGGGTTGTGTTGAGAAGGGATATGAAACCAATGAAAGTTCTTTGAAAGCTTTGCTTGAAAGAAATGTCTTTACTAGATTTGGAGCAGTCTCTATCCAGGATAACGCTATAGTAGAATCTGAAAACAAATCGAACATCATCGATCTGAAGCTTTAAACAGTCTAAGACCTTGCAGGTTAGTTTAGCTAGAAGCAAACACGCAGATAATTCCAGACGAGGCACAGTCATTACCTTTGTTGGTGCTACACGACTTTTGCTGCAGAGAAGATGAGTAACAGTTTCACTAGAGTTAGACGTTTGAACGTACAAGACTGCACCGTAAGCCTTTGATGAAGCGTCTGAGAATCCATTCAATACCACTGAATTGACGTGTTCCGTTGTAATGCACCTTGGTACCTGAATAGATTCTAAATGTGGTAAAGAAGCCAGGAAATTTTCCCATTGTTTGGAGATATGCGTAGGTAAAGCTTCATTCCATTCTAATTTAAGTAGCCACAATTGTTGCATAAATATTTTTGCCTTGGTAATTACTGGCTCTAGGAGGCCAAGAGGATCATAAATTCGAGCAATTTCCGAAAGGACTGTTCTTTTTGTAAAATTGTTGACAGCGCTGATGGTGACCTTGTATGTAAATGCATCACTGGTACTGTTCCATAACATCCCCGGCGTTTTAACTTTTATTTGTTCGGAATTCCTATCAAAGGGAAATAATTGTTTGTCACTAGATTGAGCTATATTAGTGCACCACTTGTATAGTTGCATGCCCCCTCTTAAGAGAAGTTGGGTTAATTCACCTTTAACTAAATTAAATTCCTCTAAGTTGGAGGATCCCGATAGGCAATCATCCATATAAAAATCTTGCAAGAGAATTTTTGAAGCTAAGGGAAAATCTTGCTGTTCATCCAAGGCGAGTTGTTGTAACACTTTAGTCGCTAAAAATGGGGCGCATGCTGTCCCATATGTAACCGTAGAAAGTTGGAAAGTTTGTATGGGAGAAGCCTTGTTTTCCTTCCACAGAATTTTCAAAAATTCATATTGAGAGGGATTTATTTCTATCATTCTAAACATCTGCTTGATGTCTGTAGTGAAGGCGTAAATATGTTTCCTAAATCTTATTAAAATAGAAAAGAGATCGTCTTGCAGCACTCCACCCTTACATAATAAATCATTAAGGGAATTTCCATTCGTTGTTTTGGCACTAGCGTCGAAAACAACGCGCAGTTTCGTTGTGGCGCTCGACGGTCTTAAAACTCCGTGATGGGGAAGGTAATATCCTTGATCGAAATCATTAGCTTCTATTATTTCATGCATATGATTCAGCTGCTTGTATTCGTTAAGAAATTCTGTGTATAAATTTCTCATTGTGGGATCGCGATCTAGACGTTGCCAAAGATAGTTTAATCTTTTTGATGCAATGCGTTTGGAACTGCCTAAATAGGTTTCAGAGAGTTCTGGTTTGAAAGGCATTTCTACAACAAATTTGCCACTAGAATTTCTAAAATTTGTCTTATCAAAATGATCATTACAATAAGCCAATTCTGCACTTATACAGGGTTACACGTCATTTACTTCCTCGATCTCCCAAAAACTCTTTAGTGTATTGTTTAAATTTTCTAAATTTTTTGTTAGGAAGCAATATCTTTCAGTATTGTTTATTTCCGTATCGAAAATGATCCCTGAAACAAGATAACCGAAAATGCTGGACTGCAACGTTAAATTATTGCCTAAATTTATTTTTTCCGGAAGGAGGAAATCAAAAAAATATTCAGCACCCAAAATTACTTCGATTTTGTTTGGAATATAGAACTGTGAATCAGCTAAGTATATTTTAGATGGGATTAAATGTTGTATGTTTAATTTCCTTGCTGGCATAACATCTGTTATTTTTGGAATTAGAAATAATTCAACAGCTCGTTGAAATTCGCCAGATTTATTAGATAAACATGTCTTGACCTTTGACTTCAGACATATGAGAGAATTATTTATCCCGCTAATCGGAATGTTTATTGATTCCTTTTTCAATCCCAGTGATTTAACTGCATCGAAACTGATAAAATTACTTTCCGAGGCTGAATCTATAATCGCTCTGAATGGACGATTTATGCCATTATTATCTTTCAAATAAATTATGGCTGTATTTATCAAGACTGATTTACTGCCGTGCGAAAAAAATGAATGAATTGCAGTTTCGTTTTGCACGTCTGAAAGAGGATTTCTATTCATTGATTCTTCCGATAACGGATTGTTTATTGTTTGTTGAAAGTCAATTTTAGTGTCTGGTGATGAGTAATTATGGAAGGTGTGATGTTTCGATTTGCAAGCAAAACAAGTGGTTTTTGAATTACATTTGCTAAATAAATGCCATTTCAAACAATTAAAGCAAAGTTTGTTTTTCTTAAAGATACTTATTCGATCAATTAACTTCATGTTTTTATATTTATCACAGTGATAAAGTGGGTGAGCTTCAGTTTTACATACAATACACAATTTATTTTGCGGTTTATTCGTTTTAACGAATAATGCTTTATTAGTGGATTTTGTAGCGATGCTAGAATTAATGCTGCTTAAAATTTGATGCCTACGTTCCAAAAATTCCAAAACTTGGTCGAAATTGGGAACTTCATTGTCCTTTAATATTAACTCGTATTGTTTCCGAGATTCGCGGTCAGGCTCATCTAGTACAATATTTAGCAAAATTGCGTTTGAAAATGTGTCTCTTTCAAAATTTAAGACTTTTAAGAGCCCTTAAATTCTTATTTAAATTGTCTAATAAATTACGGAGATCTTTAGCCGATTCATGTTTCATTGAATATATATTCAAAATATTTTTTATATGACAGTCTACAATAATTCTTTTGTTTTCATATCTTTGTTCTAATGCGTTGAAGAGGGAAGTGAAAGTATCATCAGCGGTTTGTAACGTTCTGGGCTCACCCGTTAACGGACCGCGGAGATAAAACAATTTTTCATTATCCTTTAAAGCGGGATTATCAATGATTATTTCTTTGAAGGTCGTTTTAAATACTGACCATTCTTCATACTTGCCACTGAAAGTTGGCAGAGGAATTTTAGGGAGCTTTAAACTGCTTCCTTTCGTAATATCACTACTATTATTAGACAGTTTAAACTCAGAAATGTTAATTTTAGCATTTTTTTCTTCATACTAATTATTAATAGAGGACTGTAAGCTTAACTCTAGTTTTTGAATATCTTCATCCGTCTTGAATATCTTTGAATATCCGTTTTGAATATCTTCATCCCTTCATCCATTTTCTACTTCACTGATCTTTTCTTCATCTACAATTTTGTAATATTCCTCCTTAATCAACTCAAATTTGTTCTCGGTTTTTCGGAGCAGCTCTAGTTGAGCTTTCAGTTCTGAAACACAAAGAGTCTTGCCATCTGTAGCATTGAAAATCTTTGTGACTTGCGCCTTTATGTTTCCACGTCTTTTATTGAGCGCTGTTATGTCCGCGTCGGACATTTTTTTGTTTTGTTTAAATGTTTTGTTGGCAATATAGTAAATTCTAATTACGCTAGTTTAACCTCCGGCTCGCTAGGACCATTATGTACGAAGGTGTACTAAGAAAATTAAGCGGACTGTATTTCACTAGCAAAAACAAAGTTTTCTTTTTCAAAGACAGAAAAAGAATATGGCTAGTTGCCAATTTTGAATTTGAAATTTTCTACAAAGTTGAGAGAATGGCTTGTTGTCATTTTGAGATTATTTTTTCTTCAAAAAAATAACTACGCAATAAATACATGAACTAGGTTGCATAAAAAAGGGTTACAAGAATAGATGCCAATTGGCACAGATGCGGGAGTGGTGTTCCGTCGCCAAAGGCGATGCTACAATGAGATTACAAGTACGGAACAAGTTTCTTTCGGTTGAGTATGTCAGCGGTTTACAAAATGTATTTTGCATTCCTATAAAAGATGCCATTGCACTTCTTCATGTATTAAGAAAATCTCCCTGCGACTTTCTTTTTTTAAATTCCCACATAACATTTTTGTTCAGATGAAGTTTGTTGCAGAACATTGCAAAGTATTCTGCTTTGGGGATATATACATTTTTATATGAAACGACAAACAAAATCTTCATTTAGTGCCCCCCCCCCTTCGCCTTTCGTTTTGGCACCCGGATCACATACCCCCTCTGCTTCTCTGTACCCCCCTAGTTTCAGCCCTATATAATATAAATATGATATAAAATGTATAAATGACATCCAAGAAGTAAATAATATGCATATAATGATACATATAATGCACATATATACGAGCATTAGTAGTACTGTTTCTTTTAGGCCATCATTTAAGGGTACAGTACCTTACTTATTCTAAAATTGGCAAAATGCATCCTGTCCCTTATAAAAATTGTGAAATGAACCTTCAGTTGTATCTAGAACATACTAGTAAAAATTTTCCTCATACATTTTTCATGCACACAATAATATAACAATTCATGTTGTTCAGCAAAATAATTCAGACTTTCTTTTAAAATTATTAGTATTAAGTAAATAATATGATAATGAATGAATAACATTTGAGTAATGATCTTTCATTAGAGCACTAGAAAATTTAAAATATAGAAAGTTTGGTGTCTTAGTAAGAACTCGATATTACATAAATTTAAATCAGTCAAAAAAAGAAGTTGCTATCAAATGGGAAGTTTTTAGAAATTGCGTACTTGCAACACATAATATATTATTTGTCAAAGAATTTTTTTTAAATATGCCCCTAAATCAATGTAAAATTCGTTTCAACCCAATAAATGTTTTTTTAGATTTTATAAAACTGCATTAAGACCGAGAAAAATCATGTAAACAAAGCATGCTTATTTACGTAATCAAACGCTGATCTCTCCTATGAAAAAGTCCAGACTAAAGTCAAAACTATTGATAAATCAAATAAATAACAAAACACAGAATCGTGACAGAAATGTTTTATTTAAAGTATGCACACAAATACAATAAATCTAGAAAACAAAGTCAATTTACTTACCAGCATTCACACTCATGTTCACTATTTCCGCATGGCTTTGATTTCCGCGATGAGATAAACAAATCTTCCACACGTTGATTGATTGATGCGGAGCGTAACTCCACAAAGTGATATTCTGGTAAAAATAAATAATGCATTAAATTCTTTACTTGTTGAAAGCTGTATAAAAAATTAATAAAACAAACACAAATAAATAATACAAGTTTCGGTCAATGAGGCCTAAGTCTGTATATGCCGCCATTTTAAGATGGCGGTTGATAGGTTAAGTTTTTGTCCAGATTATGCCCGTACATGGCGAGGTCATGTTTTTGTCCCGGAATTAACGAAAATTAGATTAGTACTGTTTGCATCCAGTTTAAGTTATTAAAACAGAAAACTGGACAAACAGGTGAAGGTTTAGTTTGGGAGTTGACGAAAATTGGATTAGTTGCGTTTTCATCCAATTTATGTTCTTAAACTGGTGTCATATTTTGTAGTTATTTCGTAGTTACGTCTATGTCAAACATTCAACAAATTCTGAACGTATTTTAGCTGGCTGTATACGTCCAAATTACATATATAGACGTATTTCAGAAATGGTAGATGAAAACTGAATATAATCTGGACGTATGTGTTGTGTGGGGAATGTTTATATTGCGGTGAATTTTACTCAAAGTCAGTTGAAGGTTGCGTCGCTTGTTCCATGTGCAAAAAATGGGCACGCAATTACTGTGCGGCAATAGATAGCGAAGATGATGAGACTGTCCCAGTGTGTGAATTTTATCAATAGGCTTAAGAACAGGACACAATCAATGAAAACTGTAGTTAAACCTTTATAGTAACTTAAAACTAAATAAAATTATAGAACAAACTTTTTGTATTTCTACTAGTTTTATATCTTTTTCTAAAGTGAAAAGTATTGTGTTGCCATGGAAATGACTTATTCAGTATTAAAATGTATAACGAAAGCGTTTTTAATCAGGCAGTTACTTTTAAAATACACTTATACTTATCCAGCCAATGAAACTGTGTAAAATTAAATAACTTCAGCAGCATGCAACTTGTATATATTATATAAGCTTTAAAAAAATAATTAACTATTTCGATGTTTAAGTTAAAATGTATTAAGTACCGCACGTTCGAATAATCATTTAGCAAAGCAATTTTGAGATGTATAAAAATAGTTTGTGTTTGGCGAGGAAAAGTGTTGCTCTCCAAATCATACGGCGCGTTCATCTTGTTGTGCCAAATATTATAAAGTACCTATTTTATTATTTACAGTCTTTCTAACGAAATTTCACATCTAAATTTGACGAATCCTTCATTACATACATAAGTGGTTTCAATAACATTTTTTAATAATATGCTATACTAAGTATATGGTTTAAGGAGACCTTCCTTGTTAGTAGTTTTTCCAAAAATGGCTGAAATTTCTTGGACTGGAGGTTGCCACAAGTGAAAGCCTCTGGAATGGGGCTCTGTAATTTTGGGCATTCCAATATTTAGCCTCGAATTTCAAGCTGTGAATAATTTTAAAAGAACATTTTACATTAGAGGTCTGCACGCGCCGAAATTTCCAGGCCCGAGCTCAGTCCGTCTCATAGAAAAAAAATTCGGCTCGGCCCGGTATAACAGCTTAAAGTTCGGCCCGGCCTGGAAAAAAGTTAAAATTTCGGCCCGAGTGAATTGCAACAAAACATTGATTTTTACATCGATTTGGTTAAAAATTTGACTCTTACGAGGAGTTCTGACCAAAATTATGTATCTTCACTTTTTTTTCATGTTTCTAAACTTCCTTTTTATATAAGTGCCGCAGGCTGCTATATTTATTTTTTTAATGAATCGCTATTTCTTCTATGTACATGTTTCGGTTATCATTAATATTGTTAATCCATATTCCATGCATTGAAATGTTAAAAATCTGAAAAATGTTATACAATAAAATCTTCTAAGACTCAATTACATAGAAAAGAAAAAAAATGCGTTATAGACAAGTTCCCTTCTTAGCAAATGTAAATGTATTATATATTCTTTTCTTACGTATTAGTATATTAATTATGCATGTACGGTTATGCATCAACATGTTTTTCAATTTAAAACAGGATTCCGTCACAGGCAGGTTCCTTTTCACACGTTTTACTATATTTTAATTTAGCTATATTTCAATCAGCGTAGAAATTTACTACTCTTTAAAAAAAATAAATGTTAATGTTTAATTGTAGAATAATGACGATTAAAAAATGTATGCATATTTTGCAAAAATCTTTTGGCCAGGCTTAATTTTATTGACCTTTGAACGGACAGGTCACGCCGAGCCAATGATTTTCATACGGGCTGGCTCAAAACTAGGACTGAAAATTTTGGGCCGTGGAGACTAGAAAAGAAACCAGTTCCGGCTCTGTACAGAAAAAATAAGTTAGGGCCGGCCCGGCCAGATTCTTCCGGAAAAAAATAAGGCCCGGACCCGGTCCGGGTCGTAAAGAGTAGTCACTAGGTTCGGCCCGAACCTTCAGAAAAAAGTATGGCTCGGGTCTGGCCCGTGCAGATCTCTATTTTACATACATGGGTGGAACCAATTTTACAAAATCTTTTCATGTCCACAAATTTGTATATATTTCTTTTATATTTTTTTTGTATGAGTATTAAATATTTATTTCTGCCATCTCTCAAAAAGAAGATTAAGTATTTAGTTTAACCCATTCGGGTCTGGTATACTATTAATAATACACGTCTTTTAATTGAGTATTATGTAGTCTTAACAATTATTTCTGTTACTATATTCATGTAGTAATGGTAGTAAATGTCTATGCATTTCTTATTGTGACTTCATTTATATTTTGGCGTTTAGTAAAAGCTATAATTAAAAAAGTATACTTAATTCTCTTTGCACAGTTTGCTATTCCTTTATTTTATTTCACTCTTTAAATTTAAAATATAGGGCACTTGTCTAAACGAATCATGTATAATAAAACGCAAAAAATATTAGAAAGCTGTGATATCTGTTAAATATTGTTGTAATACGATGTTTTCCGAGCATCTCTAAAAACTCTTCCTTAACCTAATTTCATGCGAATATGAAATGAAAAATATCTACATTTGTTACATTTTCGACACTGCCATATTTGTTAAACTTCAGTAAATCTATTTGGATAGCTGCTATTAACATTATTAATGTAAAAGTAATTTATTTTCAGAAAATTGAAAAAAGTTCGGACCCAAAAGTGTTAAACAAACTTCCACTACATTTCCCCTTGTCAATTTACCCATTCCCCCCCCCCCCCTTTCAAAAACATCAAGTTAAGTTGTTCAAATGACTATAGATGCATTTTCAAATAGACTCTATTTCTAAACATGATGTCTAACATAATCCTATCTGCTTAAATTTATATAATAGTTTTATTTGACGAAAAAATATCTTTTAATTATTTTAAATATTCATTTTATTAACTCCATTGAATTAATTTATGATATGTCCTAGAAAGATAAATGCAACCTCTTTTATTGCAGATCCATTTAGTATAATAAATAAGAACTGCGGGTAAGTAGTACTAAACCTCACATTGAAAAACTGTTCCTTAAAAATAAATCTGGTGTGATTTTTACTTAGTTCGCCATGTGTTCAGAATTTCAAGCAATATTTGCATTTTCTGAGGTAAGTTTATTTTTAAATCGTAAATTTCATTAGTGTTTTAAATATAGTTTCAAAGATAAAATGCTCTTTGCAATTTTATAAAAATACATAAAGCTTCAATGAAAAAACATTTTATTTATTTGCATGCAATTATTGAAGATGAAAATTTAACTTATTTACATCTCCGTTATATTATTTTCTGTTTTAGTCCAAATACAGCTTTAGAAGACTGTATTTTAGTTTTAAAATTAAACTGTTTGATGCTGGTGCATACCTTATACATACTATAGAGGTGACGACATAGGAATAGGACTTTTTTGTTTTTAGTTTCTTGCTTGAAAAGAATTGAATCTAGACATGCATACTTTAACTATAATAATAAAGTATTGATTCGCCAAATTTTTGAAAGAATTTTTTTAGACCATAATATAGTTAGGAAAAAAAAAAATTCCAAACCTTGGAACATTGTCCATCCAACCATGATCTGGGTTTGAATGTGCTAGTGTAGAGAGTTAGTATAAAAAATAAACAATTTGATTTTAACTCATATTTTTCTAAATATTTCAAATTTAAAGAAACTAATTGTTATTTACAAGTCACTCTAAATCAGGGTGCAAAACTTCGAGTCAACATGTCGCCATTTGTGATGAGAAATTTGAGGTTGTCGTAGCATAAAGATATATGGAGTCCCTTTCAGATAATGAAATAACATTTTACTAACTCTTGCTGAAAATATATAATTATCGCTTCCCACATATTCCACGTTTTTCAATTTACCTACGGAAAAGAGCTTTTCCTACTTTCATCAGCCTTTATTTTAATTTATGATATTCTAAACATATGATAGTGTATCCTTTTATTGAAAATTAAATGAGTTATTAACTGCATTACACGTTTATTAAATTAAACTAGTTAGATATTTTTCTATTATTTTCCTTTTATTCAATTTTACTTCCCTATATAGTTTATATTTTCTTTTTTTCTATTCCTAGAAATTTCGCTTACTTTATTTATAAAACTTGCATTTATTTATTTGCTGAAATCATGCATATGTTTCACCTGCTGAATTCAGAAGTTGTGAGGTTCACAATTTTGCAACATTATCATAATATTCTATCTTTGTTTTGCTTTTTAAGTACATATTTCTAAGAGTTTATGTAAAATAGGTAGTTAATTTTTCTAGATTAATTTAATATTTTTGTAAGCATATTTATTATTATGCAAGCTAATTTATTGTTAATAATCTACAGGGTGTCCCAAAAAGGACTGACTGATTTTAAAATTCAATAACTTGCAAACGGTGACAGATATTAAAAAAATTCTTGCAGGAGGGTTATGCATAAGGTCAAAAGTTTTATTACAGTGATTTTCAATTTTAGTTCGATTTACAAACAATAGATGGCGCTGTAAGCAATAGTCGCTAAATACAGGCTCGATTTTTGGTCCTTTATCTTGTTCCATGCAGAAAAAAGAGATGGAAATGTATTATCCGGGCCACGAAGTACCAAAAATCGAGCCTGAATTTAGCGACTATTGCTTACAGCGCCATCTATTGTTTGTAACTCGAACTAAAATTGAAAATCACTGTAATAAAACTTTTGACCTAATGCATAACCCTCCTGCAAGAATTTTTTTAATATCTGTCACCGTTTGCAAGTTATTGAATTTTAAAATCAGTCAGTCCTTTTTGGGACACCCGGTAATTTCTATAAGCAAAATAGTCTTCGCCAATGTCTCACGAATCATGTTCTGATTGACAGCTAACTGGCAGGAAAACCCAAGGTTCTTCTGCATAAGGTTGTCCCATTTGAAGGATAGCCAATCAGAGCAGAGTAGGACTGAAACGTCACTTGGTGGACAAGATCGGTGATCGACCAGCCGTGAGAAAGTAAATAGATGCGAAAAAAGAACGGAATATGAAGTAAATAAATTTTTAAAATGCAGATCTTCGAAACTAAATTGAATGAAATCACTTTCCTTTAAATAATTTGTTCAAACACTGATTGGAGTTTATTAAATATAAAATACGTAATTGTTACATAATATCACGATGTGTTTGTTTACATTCAAATACTTGAGTAAATTCGCGAGAAAAATTAAATTTTTAATGCGTAAAAGTACAAATGAAAACTTTTAAACTATTGTAAAATAAAATGAATGAATGAATTATATGAATATGATGGCACAGGAGTAGTAATAAAAGATTAGAATCATCAAACAGAATAAATTAAACAAAACTCACGCATCAAAACTTTTAACAATAATGCATTGTCCGATTACTAGATATAAGTTTTCAAAAACTTTCAAATGTCACTATGTTTATTCAGGATCAAAATAATACAAAAACATTATTCAATAATTAAACTAATTCTATTATGAAAAAAATATGTACTATACATATTGTTTACATTACGATATTCAAATAGCAATATCGTTATTTCATCTATACAAAATTTCAGCAAAAATTGAAAAATTTAAAACAACTTCAGTTCTAAAATTTTGTTATCTTACAAAACACGTCAAATACAATATTTCTCCGTACAAATAGGAAACGATGGAAAGAAAATTTATGGAGGTATACAGATTTAACAATGAATTAATATTTAAAAAAAAATAGAAAGGAAAAAAAAGGAAGAACCATTATCAAACTTTCAATGATGCATGTGACTAATACTTTCTACACACTATCAGGTTGCAAAATCATTGATCCTCATTAATATACAAAATTCAATTTTTAAATTCTTTAGTTTAAAATGCACATCAATATGATTCAAATATCTGTAACAAAGATATATACACAGGGCTTAATTTCTGGCAAAAAAAAAAAGACTACCAGAGCTCTAATATTCTGCAGTAATAACAACTAAGTGTATAACAACCCCCCCCCCCCCCCCCACACACACACATACACGCATATTTATATTTCACACATTATTTGCAAATTTTAAAGCAATTTCATCTTCCTCAAAAAGAAATTATATAATATATTTTGACATATCTTTAGGCATTAATACATAATAAATTCTAATAAATGAACAGAGCAAAAACATTAAAATCAGGAGTGGGGAATTTTCAGAAAATCCTACTCGCCACGGACTTTTTTATTCACGAAGTATTTATAATCTCCGGTGTGTTCTGACTAATATTTAAATATTCACTAAAAATAAAGAAATACTGGAGCTGCGCTCCTGTGATATTCGGCGCAAATTAAGTACCGCGCGGGGCTAGAACGTTAATCAGAGAAAATATTTAAAAAAGAACACGAACAAAAAGCATCGAGTAAAAACGGCAGAAAGAGATGGAACTAATTCTGACATTCCTCATCGCCGTTCTGAAACCATTAAAATAAAAACCCTACATGACACGCTATGTCACATACGTAACTGCTTTGGTACGAAAGCTGAGCTCTGGCGCAAATTAAGCACTGCTTAAAAGTTATTACCTCAACCCTGCATTAATTTTCATCTTAAATTTCAGCTTCATTTTATTAATCAGAGTAACTCGAATGTAAAGTTTAATAAAGTAAATATTATCGTTATTCTTTTTGTGAATCGCCGGGTTAGATAGATACGAAACGCATGACGCTGCATAAGCAGCTGATGTACAACAAAATTACTAAATATCGAGAAAATCGCACAAAAATCGTTATCACAGCGCCCCTTTTCAGGGTTACATATCCATTTTCAACTGGGACTTGGCGTGAATAGGCGAAGATATATGTATAAAGTTTGGTTCAAATCTATGCCTAACTTTGTATGCTTTCCGATGAAACAATAATGAAAATGGGAAAAAATCGCTATTACAGCGGCCCCTCCCGACGGAATATTCCCCAATTCAACCTGGACCTCTTGGCCATAGTCAAAAACATACACATGGAGTTTTGTTCAATTCGATGCATAACTTCATACACTTTTCGATGATAGAATATTGAAAAATGGCACAAAAATCGCTACTACAGCAAAACACTTATATGAAATTTGTCAATTTAATTCTATGCATAACTTCGTATACTTTCCGATGATATAATGAGACACACATATATACGGACCCTTAAAATGTGTAAATCCGTAGAAAACCGGAAGTCGAACAAAATTTCGACCACAAAACTTTCTTCTATAGATAAAAGAAGGTAAAAAAAGATAATGCTTAAAGCAAATATTTTAATAGAGGAATTTTTTTTAAGTCAAAAAAATTACAACAAAAGAATTTTTTTTAATTTTCTATGTTATTTTTGACTTTTTTTTAAATTTTGATGCGATTTTTTCATATGAGTAAAAGGAGTCCGGCTTTATTTTGTAGCCCAGTATAGTATATCTTGTCATTTTTTTAATAGAGTTTATTCGGAGTTAGCATTTTTTGCGAATTTTAGAGTTTTGAGATTTGTAAAAGGAATACGGTTACCAACTTTTAGCCATATATAATAAATTTTCTTCTCTGCGAGTTTTGAACTGTTTTTTTTCCATTTCATGGCAATTTGTCTACATTTGTGAAAGGAGTCCGGTTTTAATCTTTTAGTCCAATATAGTAAATGCTGTCCTCTTTTCTTTTTTTCCCTTTCATTTAAGTTTATTCGGAATTTCTCACGATTCTTTTGTGCAATTTTTAGAGATTTTCGTGTTCTGCAGAAAAATTTTGATGTTCGTACATTAAATTCGGATTTAAAATTGCAGCCTAATATAGTAAATTTTGTCCTCTGCTATTTTAGAGTTTTTCGTTGCGATTCTCCAGAATAATAATCGTCAGTTAACAAAATGCCCGGCTTTTGAAGAATTCCGGATTTGAGACTTTGTACTGTATTGTTAAATCTGTGTACGTGTTCTCCGAGAGTTATTAGATCATGTTGATATAGTGCATTCACTAGGTTTTTTTCAAAAAGTCTGTTAAAATAGAATAATTAAAATCATTCACAGGAAAAAAAAATCCATCGCAGAACAGCATACATACTATTGAAACGAGCGAAGCGAGGCGAATCTGTCCGCCATGTGACGTAATGCATGAGCAGTTAAGAAATCTTTACAGTTGGCGCATCGCACGAATGGTACTCCCCTTGGGCAAACCTTTAAATCCTTTGAGAGTTTTAGTTGAGAGTTCCACAAAGTTCCAGAGTATGCCATGAGCGATTCTTCTACTAATGGGGATGAGCTGGTTTTGTATGATTTACTGGTTGCTGCAATTGATTCTTTTAGCTTTAGTGTGAATTTCCAGAGCATTCTGCTGCTTACTTCTGATTAAATTATATTGGAAATGGTCTTAATTTGAGAGAATTAGCTTCAAGAAGAAATTTTGCACGCATACAGTTACAGAAAGTTGTTTTTATAGAAAATAAAGATAATACATACTAGTACTCAAGTTTCTCTGCTTGCCTCTTTTACAACACATTACAAGTATTTTATGAGTAAGTTTCCAATATTTAATTTAGTATTGTTGACAAAATGTCCCCCGATGAAACAAAATAAATAAAATTATTAAAATATATAAATGGTTAATTTTTATGCATAAATTGATATATATGTGGCTACACTAAACTTATATTAGTGGTGGCCAATGCTCACAGGTCAACTAAATAAAATAGCGGCTATTAAAAATTATTTTTTCTTTTTGAGAATTTTGTAAAAATAGTTCCATATGCTCCAAAACACATTATTTTTATTTCCGCATCATACTACACTGCTCAAAAAAATTAGGAGAAAAGTGAAGCAAAAAAGTGAAGAAAACAGTGCAAGACAGCCATGTATGGGCATAAAATGGATAGTACACGTGTATCAATGCGCATTACAGAAAAAAAGACGCAAAAAAATTTCAAGGGAGCTTTTATTAATTGAAGAGATGGAAATAACATGAAAAGATGGTTTAGGGCAACAATTTGGCTTCATGTAAATGATAAAAAAGTATTGTTTAGAAATGATGCAAGATTTTTAATATGGCATGTGGTCTCCTCGAACAGCTAAGACTGCTGTTCACCTGTTGTCCATGGATGCGATGAGGTTATCGATAAGACTTTGGGGAATACTGTTCCACTGCTGAAGAATTGCAATCTCCAAGTCCCGGAGAGTAAAAGGAGGCCTTGGTCTCGCAGCAATGCGTCGTCTGAGTATGTCCCAAACATGCTCGATCGGATTTAGGTCAGGAGAGCATGCTGTTCATTCCATACGCTGTATTGTTTCAGCTTCAAGCATGTTTTCCACAAGACAAACTGTATGAGGTCTGGCATTATCATGCATGGAAAAAAGAAATCACTATTTACTGCAACATAAAATGTGACATGAGGTCTCAGTATCTCGTCTGTATAGCTTCGGACCGTCAAAGTGCCATTCTGAATGATATGCAGGCCCGTACGTCCACTTATGCTGATTCCAGCCCATAGCATCAACCGAACTCACATTTAATGTAAGATTTGATGACAAATGTGGCATTATTTTGAGTGCGTCTTTCTCTCCATGCCAAAACACATCAGATGTCACATCCAGACTGAATCCTCACTCGTCTGTAAATAGAATTTGACTCAAAGAACGTTGCATCCAAACTCGATGTTCAGTTGCCCACCTTCTTTGGGCCACACAGAGATCAGTGGGATACAGACCATTGGTTTACGTGCATAGAGACCACCATGATGAAGCCTATTTCGGACAGTTTGACTGGACATCCTTCGTCGCACACCTTCTTGTGGCCCAAAACAACTGTGTTTGCAGCAGAGTAGCATTGCCCGTTCCGTCTCGACGAACTATTAACAGGACATATCGGTCAACAGTTTCTGTGGTAGCACAGGACCGTCCTTACCCTTGTCGATGTCTGCCATTCCATGTGTCTTCGAATCGATTCCACAGCCTTGCATTGACACTTATTGCGACCCCAACAGCGTCGGCTACACTTTGTTGCGTCTCAACTGTGCAGATAACACGCCAAGCCAGAGATTTTGTTAAATCATATTGTTGTGACATTTTCAAGTCACCTTTTCTCAAAACACAACCTGAGCAATTGAATTTTACAACTGAGACAGAGAAAACAGACATTTCTATAAAATCCCGATTTCTACACTTATCTCCATTTTCTACTTTTTGACGACATAAAATTTAATTTGCATGCGAAGTTTTTTGTTATCTGTTTTTCTACTATGCTTTAAATTATGGATGTTTTATTTTACGATACTTATTGGTGTAAATATTTGCGTAATTTTGTTAAAACCTTGTGCTTCCCTATTTGTTTTGAGCAGTGTATTTTCAGAAGTTTTGCAATCAATTTAAATTCAACTCTCACTACCCATAGGTTAGTGAACTATGATCTATATTTATCTTTGACTTTGATATTGCTTGTTAGGAGAGATTAAAAGTCTTAGGTAAGTCTTGTAAAATGGTTCTGAATGGAAACTTATATGAAAACTTTTCGTAAGTTATCTTGAGTGACGCATAAATTATAAAAAGGGCAAAGGGCAGGGGGATTGTACTTTATGCTAATATATCAAGAAATAAAAGCAACGTTAAAATAATACGAGTATGCATAAAACGCATACAGCTGTTTCGAAGCCTCTAAGGCTTCATCATCAGTGCTTAAAACTAAAATAAAGATAAAATTAAAATGTGGATTAAAATAGGGTCTCTCTGTCCCCCTCTTTTTAATCTACATTTTAATTTTATCTTTATTTAACTTTAAACACTGATGATGAAGCCTTACAGGCTTTGAAACAACTATATGCATTTTACCCATACTCGCGTGTGTTTCTAACGTTGTTTTTTATTTTTTGACATAAATTATGTTTGTCTTGATATACAAATTGATATTTTGTATGTGTTTAGGATCAATGCTTGAATGTGACTCTGGCGTATAAAGTAAAATATTGCACTTGGAAGTATTAATTTATTTTTCAATATCTTATAAACTGTTTATAATAAAGAGATAAAATGAGTGGCATCAGTTTGCTAGGATCTTATAGTGTATTATATAATTGTTATCTAAATTTTCAAATAATTACATGTATGTACAAAATTTCCAAACAATAAGGCTTTAATTTTTAATTGGTTTATCTCCGATACAAGCATTTAAATACATTACAGTACTCATCAGATATGCTTACAATTGATGAATTTGTTGTTTTTTGTGTTTTTATTTTACATCTGCTTTAAGTATACTATGTGATCCAATACATGCTTCTCAGGTTATAGATGAAAAACTTTTTTTAAACTGAAAATTTGTAGATGTTTTCTATTCAATATATTGTTTTAGATATTCCACTAAGTCTATTAGAAAGTATTTTTATATGAAAAATTTTAATAATATATCGAAATACAGTTTTGACGTTCCTTTGAAAATGATACTTTTGTTTTAGATGCGCGCCAGGAGTTAAAATCCAAAGATTTGGCAATTTGGTAAAATTAGGCATTTAGCACTTATTGGAGCTCCATTGCCTGTGGTTTGTGCCGTTGGAACTGTCTTTGATAACAGACCGAAAGATTGTTCGAGTGAAATGTGTGTACCAGATTTGTCAGTGATAGCTTATTTGTAAGAGTAGTGGTTGCTTACACCAAGTCTTGGATTTGAATACTAGGCTGAGCACTTTTACACTCAGTTGAAAAAGTTATAAATGTTATTTAATTTTTAAATTAAGACTAACTGAAATTTTAACAGAATTTATTGATTAACACTTAACTTTATGGTATAAAAATATGTTTAATACATTTTAAAATAAAGCAAAAGAATGCATAATTCTGATGGTTTCAAACAGATAAGTGTAGACAAAAAATAATTTAATTTGTTAAGTAAATTTTTTTGGTGAAATTTCTTTTCATTTTTTAGAATTTTATCGGAAAATAATGCAATACTTGATACTTACCACTGATAGTTTACTTTTTACAATTTTCATTTTACCATTTGAAAAATGCGCGATAGCAAGAATGTGACGAACATCATCATACACATCATACACATACACCATCATACACATTTAAATTATCATAATGAAGATTTCATAAAAACAAAATTTAATAATTAAAAAATAAGTAATAAGTAAAAACTTTAGAGAAAAAGGGAACAAGGTGAAAGTTGTGTCTAAAAATGGTGTGATATCAAATTTCTAAGCTTATATTTTGATACTTATTTAATATGTTTTGATAATATCATTTCATACAAAAAATAAATAAATAAATAAGTAAACAAACCTGTGTACTGCTATATACCTTAAATTAAATTATAATGCAGCACATTCTCTCAAGAAAAGACATTTAAAAAATTGAAATGCACCTATTTTATATTAATAATTTCAAAACATCATACTCAGTTTTATTCAGAAATGAAACAGATTCATCATGCTTCAATTATGACACTATCTCTATCACGTAGAAGAAATTTATAAATATTTAGTCAAAATTTCAGAGGTTGGGGAATTCATTTTTTTAGGGGAGAGGAAGGGTGGAATTTTTCATAATACACATTTCTAATTTTTCCAAATTTTGTTTTCCTTTGTTACAGTCGCATATTATTTTCATAGTAATTAGAAGACAAATATTAAATTGTTTGCAATTAAATCAATGCATATTAAATACAATAACTTCATCTAGAGTGTCTGTAGTTAAAAAAGTACGTTAACAAGATGGGTGTACTACTTGATTATTCCGTTGACCAAAAAACTATCACCAAACTATAAGATTAAATACCAATAATGGATGATCGCAAATGTCACATTCACTGGACATAAAACACATTACACGTATTTGTCAAGTCATCAAGAGATTTTTAATTCGACGTTTATTTTTTATTAATGTTTTCCTAATTTTTTCGTTCTTTCGTTATTCAAAATGAAAATTATGTCAATGAAGAATTACTTCATGATATTAAAAGAGAAAAAATATAATAGATTAGTTTCAACTGACGTCACAAATATTTATTCCATCAAGAATAATTACTGCAAATTTTGATTTTATTTATTTATTTGCTTTAACCTATATCTAATGTTTACATACATATTATAGTTATATCTGTCTATGTTTTTTGACTAAATAAAGAGCATTAAGTTTGCTACAATATTTCGCTGTTATTAATATTTATTATGCTCCTTAATAAATTCAATTATTACATTTAAAACACTTACGTTTTATTCACAAATGCAATATCTTAAAAATGTCTGTTTATGGTTTAATTTAATAAATATACATTTAAATACTTAAACTATTCTTTATATCCTTTTGTTTGAAATTATCTAAATAAATCGAATTTTATATTTCGCATGTTGCTACTTCATAAGAGAATGTCATCATTAAAGTAACCCTATTCTTTAGTGATTTTTTTTAAATTTAAATTCATTACTTTTAATAACTTAAATTTCTAGAATGGCAACAGTCTTCCATTGGTGTAATTTGTGAATAGTTTGGCGATTTGTATAATTTTGCAAAATTGATTGAAGGGATAATCAAGTAGTACCAGCATTACAGTAAACATTTAATTTTTTTAATGAAGAAATTCATGTTTTTTTTAAACAAAACATTTTTTATGTACAATTTCAAAGTCCTGAAACAATTTTACTGCGGCTTCCTTGTCATCAGATTGCCAAATGATAAAATCAAGTAATAAACGTATGTTATAACTTAACAGTAAATATTTTTGATTTGAAAAATAGCAATTTAAGGTGTTTTGCGTGGTTACTTATTTGATTCATATGAAGAAGTTTGTTCAGAAAATGTTGCATTGCGGAAATCTAAATTAGT